>JAOXNG010000021.1:98549565-98563256 GCA_028566535.1 Scolopax minor
ATGTAGGCTCCCTTTAGGTATTGAAGGCTGCTACAAGGTCTCCCCGGAGCCTTCTCTTGTACAGGCTGAATAAACCCAGCTCTCTCAGCTTGTCTTTGTAGAAGAGGCACTCCATCCCCCTAATCATCATGGCCCTCTGCTGGACTCATTCCATCAGGTCCATGCCCTTCTTGTGTTGAGGACTCCAAAGCTGGACACAGTACCAGGTGGGGTCTCAGCAGAGCAGAACAGAGGGGCAGAATCCCCTCCCTTGATCTTCTGTCACAGTTTTGGTGCAGCCCAGTACGCAGTTGGCTTTCTGGGCTGCCAGTGCCAACTCTTGTTGAGCTTCTCAACCACACACCCACACACCAAAGTCCTCCTCCTCAGGGCTTCTCTAAATCCACTCTCCACCCAACCTGTATTTGTGCCTGGGATTGCTGTGACCCAAGTGCAGGACCTTGTACTTGGCTTGGTTGAACTTCATGAGGTTCACACCAGCCCACTTCTTCAGCCTGTCCAGGTCCCTCTGGATGGCATTCCTTCCTTCCAATATCTTGAACACACCACACAGCTTGGTGCCGCCAGCAAACTTGCTAAGGGTGCACTCTATCCCACTGTCCAGGTCACTGACAAAGATGTTGACCAGCACTGGTCCCAGTTCTGACCAGAAATATGATGTCAGGACCTTAGAATTTGGATAGCTTTTAATAATATATGTAACAACACAAAACACTCTGCTTCCTAAGTAGTTTAGTTTTATGGTTTACATGGCCAAGATTTCTATGACAAAATTACCCCCCAACTGGCCCCCACTGAAAAAATAACAATTAAAAAAATCAAACTCCTATGTATTTGAGACTTTTGTGAAGTGAAGTTGTAAATTGAGCATGGGGGAAAAAGATTGGTTGTTTTTTGTTTTGGTGTTGTTTTGTTTTGTTTTGTTTTTCTTGACGTCACTGAGATTATCATTGTTGTAGATTGTTGATTTTGCACTGAACTTCACTAAAATTCCATAGACTGGCAATTTTCTAATTGTGCTTTCACAAGCAATGCTTTCTTCTTTTATAGGCAGTGTTTCTTAGAATTTGTCACAATCCTCTACTCTTATTCACTCTGAGTGCCAGTCCCCATACATGTTCTAGATACCAATATTAATGCAATACTTTTCAAATAAAAAAGTTTAAAAAACCTGTTGCTCAGATATGAAAGTTCCAGAAAGCAGCTTAACATTATTTGTGTCAAGGGAAAAAAAAAAAAGAGAGAGAGCGAGAACAAGAAATGAAATACTGTGAATTATGTACTTTTTGGTGATCATTCAACTTTCTAACAGAAAACTGCCTAAAGGACTCTGGCATGGTCTTTTTGCTTCTTTGTCCTCAAGGGTTTAAATCTACTCAGTGTGAGGTTCCAAAGTCAGGGAACTTAATCAGGGCAAACTTCAAGCATTCTCCTGCTTTTCTCAACAGACTAAATTGAGAGTGCCAGAACTCATTTCCCATGTAACCCTTGACAGCTGTCATTGAGAGAAAGCAATCTCCATCTACTCTTACCGTGATTTACAACTGAGTCCCCAGGGTGAAAGGCAATCAGGGAAACTACTGACTTAGTTCTGCACACTGGCCAACTCAAATTCTTTTCTAAATTACTCCTTACTGCAGCCATTCTTAGCAACAGCCCACTTGTGTATCTATATGTTTAAAAGTCTATAGCTGATGTTAAAAGGCACTGCAGGCACTGTTTACTTTTTAGCTTGAGGGACGGTATTGTCTTGCATAATCATTTAATAAAACTTCACATGTGATGCAAGAATATTTTTGCACAGAGAACATGCTTAAATTATGCATTCAGTGACTATTCTGCATTTTATTCTTTCACTGGGTTGGCTAAACAGATACTACTGGTATAAGAATGAGAACACTGTATCACACAGACAAATTGATACTTTGGGACTATAATATATTCCTTGAACATTCCATATTTCTGGTCTGCATGGAGAATTAAATTCTTCTATTCTCCCTATTGTGTTTTAAAGATAATTCAGTTAGAATTGCTTTTGGGTAGCTTTAGGGCAGCATATCTTCATGAAACAAAGTTCTTTTTCCTTAATTTCTAATACTGGCTTTTCAGAAGCTAACTTGACAGACTCTCCTACTAAGCCAAAGTTTCAATTTCAAGCAGTTTTATTTTATTTTGTTTTATTTTAATAATCTCAACTGTACTAAGGAAAGGGACAGCAGTTGTGAATGCTTATTAAAAATAAATGTAGGGAAAGATTTGAGGAATCAGTGGGATGTGAGGATTTTTCAAAAGAAGTATATGCAAGAATGGGCAAAACCTTCAGTAAATGTGAGAATTTTGCAGTATCTTTGTGGTTTTCTTCTATTTAAATAGAATATTCTGATATTAAAATGGGAAGAATTTGTCTAAATAGTTTCAATATTCTGTTTCAACTAAGCCAGTATATTTTTGAGTGTAGTAAGAATGATTTTCACAAAATTGCAGTGGAAAAAACCATTTTTGCTCTTTATTTTAAACAAATTCTAAAATGTCATTCCACTGTTTATTTTGCTGCTTTTCACTCGTACAGTACTTTTATCCCTGCAGTATTTCACAGTTTATTTTTAAATTTTATTTCCTTGATCAAGAAATAAATTAAGCATTCAATATTATGGTTAAAGAAATAGTACTTCTGATATTCTGGAGATCTCACAACTCCCAAATGAGGTTTCCACATAACTGATAGTCCATGGCAGATTGTCTGTATTTTTGGTCTGGAATGCATTTTATTTTTTTTCAAAGGTTTGTGCTTGTAGATGTCTAGATGCCTAGTGTCCTCCCCATTCCAGCAAAAGAGAATACCAGGCGATCTACTGAATTTCTCTGCCTCATTCAGAACTTCTCAGAAAAGTGGTGGCAGAGCATTCATTCTTCACATAGCCCTTCAAGAAAACATAGCATGGACTTTTTAAAATGGCAGCGGTAGGCAAGCTCTCACTTAGGATGTGGTAAAGTGTAAGCTCTTAATCAGCCTGAAGATTATCAAAGTGACTTCTTTTAAAGACTGTCCTGTGTTCTGGAGGTGGGTATTCTTTATCACTCCTGTTAGGGGTTTGTTGTTTTGAAGAGCAGAAGTTAAGATTTTATGTCCAGAAAAAGGTGTAAGGTGGTACATGAGTCTCTAACGTAGTCCTTAGTGCCTTCAGCTACAGTGAACAAATTTGATTCCAAAACTGCTCATAGGACTGTTCGTTTTACTCTGTTATTGTTTAATATAAACATTAAAAATTGAACGGTTCTTTGTATCAGAGGTACAAAATTTATAAACCAGTTTTATATTTTCTTATTAATGGAAAACTGTCCAAAAGTCAGAAGCATGAAAGTAAGGGAAAGTTCAGGTTTATAAGCAATCTTTTGGGTTGGTCAAATCCAAAGGTATTGAACAAGTATAATAACGCTGCTGTGCCCTCTTGCCAGAGCTCAAAGTGTGCAACTAAGCTCCTTTGTATCCTAGGAGTAGGGAAAAACAAAAGAAGAGTAATGGTACTTTGGCAAATCTGGGTATTGGAAAATTATAACCCTCATTCAATGGGAGTTAGGTCGCATGTGTATCCGTGTCAGTAAATTCAGGCAGATTCAACAGTAATGTAGATCACCAAACAACACCTATCACTGCTCAAAGCACATGTAAAATATTTTTTCAAATTGAAAGAATATTTAGCAGGTTATGATCATTGAAAGTTCAGAAACTGTACAGTAGAACATAAGCATTCTTCCTATACCTAATGCTTTCAAACACTGGAAGCACAGCAGAATAATTTCCAGCCTTGTAAGGGCGAGTCAAAGCTCTGTCTTGTATTCATTATCATCTGATCTAGCTGAACAATACAGAATTCATCTTTCTAATAAGGAATATAAATTCAGAACTCTCTTGCAAAGCCCTTATTTCAGCCATTGTCCTTATTTAATTTTTACTTGTTTTAAGGAACAAGAATAAAACTTTTTTTTTTAAGTCAGATAAACTCTGCTTTTTTTTTTGAAAAGGTTGGTAATACTGTAATCCAAGTATTTCTATTTTCAAGCATATATGATAAAAAGAGTTAAACCAAGGGCAAAGCACCAATGCCACCTATGATTTCTTGTGGCTTTCAATGCAAAAGCTTAAGGATGAAACATTTTGAAAGTACTTCATGTCATTCCAGGAGTTATATCATTCTTCTTAAAATATACATTTTTCAGTCTTCAAATTTACTAATTTCTGTCTTTTAGTTTCTGTGCTGGATTTAATGCATGAGCATTAAATATAGAGAGTAGTTAAAGTATAGAGATTAGTTAAAGAAAGAGCGGCTCTTACTAGTAATCAAGACTGTTGCTAAAATAGGTAGATATCAGTAGAATGGAAGTGTGCTATTTTCCTGTAGTTACTTTTTGGTATGCAGTTTCATTGCAAATGGTGTACTGAATAGATCATGGAGAGGGGTCTCAAAGACCGGAGTTCAGTTCCACACCAGTACATATATCCATACAGCCTTGGACATCAATTTGTGATGAGTCACAATACTGATGGTGTGTTATTGTGAAGCTAGGAATGAAAACTACATTACCATATCTATCTATTTTAGCTAAATAGAGAGATCGTGAAACATTCACTTTTGCATTTGAAATTAAATCTATATATATATATTTGAATTAAACAGTACCTGCCTGAGGGACTTAATTTCCTCTGCTAATTCAGAAGGTACTCCAGTAAGTTTTTGATTTGAGTCAAGTAACACATCCACAGAAGTTGTTCAGAGCACAGCTTGGAGGTTAGCACGGGCAGCAGGATCATTCCTGATTAGCAGTTCAGAGATATTCACTTCAGTCTGGAGGGCAGCAGAGCACAACAGCATAGTCATGGCCCCTGTCTACTGGCTTCACACCACAGAGCAAGGGCTGGTATTCTTTACTTCATATCAACTTCAAATTTAACTATATACATATGTAGAGAGTTTGAATTTAAGGGTAAGTCCATGCAAGGCAACTTATAACTATGCAGAGGATTGCAGGCTAGCTGCAAAAGCAGAAGCCTTACAACAGCATCTACAACTAATTGCCTAAGAGGCAGGGTAATTGGGATGCTGCATGTGTTTTTTCTGGGAGTTGTGCTAGTTTCTGTGACAAAGAGTTGCACTGTGAATACAGACATATCAGCTCCTTCAGATTTAGCTTGGTATATCGGTAGGGCTTCATGTCAGTGGGCTGTATATTTTACAAGCATTCGCTTATGTCCCTGTTCTACAGTGATAGTTTTATTGCCAGTGAAAAAATTAGACTTAGTTGACAGTGATTAGTAATAATGAAAAAAAGCAGTGACAAAGAATGAAATAGATTTTTTGTGTAGTGTAAAAAGAGTTCTTCAAAGGTACAGAGACACAGACTTCCAAATCCAAAATTTCAAAACTTCCAATGAGTAGTAAGATTTTAGGACTTTGCATTTTTCCATTTTATGTCCTCTTTTATAGGACAGAAAACCAGCCAGGAAGTAAAAAGGTATTTGCTTCCATCAATGAAATCCTAGTGTAAACACATATTTATTTAACCTGCACATATCTGATTTATGTGTAACATCTATAAGGTTATAACATTAAGTTTATGTAAATGTTGGTAGTATGAAATATAAGCTAAATGGTTATAGTGTAAGCTGAATGTAACTTCTCTGGTGAATTATTTCATAGGATTCACTATGAAACAGAATGGAAGTAGTTTCAACAAGGAGACTGTAGCTTTACTACTCCTCTAGGAAGGAAAAATCAGGTCTCTCCCTTTAACCATGTCTCTTCACCAGTCTAGATAACACCTTACTGATGCTTCATGTACATCATTGTAATACCTAAAGGTTTTTTAAAGTATTTTGCATTTCTGTGCAAACTTTATCTTCAGTGTTTTTAATAAAAATCAGTAGTTGGAAATAGGTTTGCTTCATGTCAAAGTATTCTCCATTTCCTCCCACCCTGAAATAAATATTTTTTATTAAAAGAAAAAAATTGGATGGATATGGGACATTCTTTAGACCTAGGTAAATGCTAGAATTCATTGCAATCATGAATATTTAATAATTTTTGTATCATGCTTTTAGAAGAAGAAGAGAAATAAGAACAATTTTAACCGTTTTTCACCCAAAATTAAATTTTAGGATGTTACTATTTCTTTAAAATCCTGATACTTTTTAGCTGATTGAATAACATATTCTTTCAATGAATGAACATTTTCAAAAGCTGATTTGTTCTAGTGTATTAGTAATTGGAAAATTTAAATTATAAGTACAGTAAAACTTAAACTTTCAGAAAATAAATGATTCAGGAGTAAATAACAGTGCATTAGTGACTCCGTATTTCTTACTTCTAAAATTATAATGCTATCTGACATTATTCTCCACTGGTTTCTTTTTCTTGAAAATTAATTTGAAATACTACTTGAAATGTAGATTCCTGTAATTGTTTAATTGTGTAATTTGTAATAATAATAATATTCTAAGTCTTTCTTTATTTATACCATTATGTTTAAAGTGAAGACAGGACAGGGGTTGAGGAGGCATTTATAACTTTTCAGACAGCTTTCGGATGGATAGACAGCAAAGTTGGGAGTTGGCAATGGAGACGTCAGTGTCTCATCATAATCTTCTGCCAAAAAAACGTCATGTTCACTGCAGGGTATAAAACAAATGATTGGAGAGGGCAGATGTACGTTATATAAAACTAAACAGTCATGACAAAACCCATAATTTTTTAGGTTTATAACTGTTATCTAAAAAATAACGTCATGGTTTTTGGTGCTTAACTTCACTCCCACTCCACTATCAAACATTTGATTTTTCACTGTCTTCGTTTTTCTATTCTATGCACTAATAACATAAAATGTTCTTGTTAATGCTGGAAGCAATTTTTCGCATTGCAGTAATGTAAAAAAGAAATTGTTAAAGTGTTATTTAAACTGTGTATTTATTTGATTTTAATTTAGTTTCCTTCATGTAAAAAAATATAAAAAAGACCAAACTAGCCTACCAAGAAAATGATATAAAATTCCTCCAGTTTTTCTCTAATCTTCGAACCACTTTTACATCTAAGACTATTACAAGAACTAGAGTAAAAGCTTAGTATTACTTTCAAAGATCTAGAATCAACATACCTGATATTTAAGTCAAATAAAAACCACAAAGGATATCAAAAGGGCCACATTCATGAGATGCTAGTGAAGTAACAAAAAAGCACTGCTACACATTATTTATGACATTTCTGTTATGCATCAGTGATTAACACTATTTTTCTTACAGTGGTGAACTGTTCTGATCCTGGCTTTGTGGAAAATGCAATTCGGCACGGACAGCAGAATTATCCTGAAAGTTTTAAATATGGAACAAGTGTGGCATACCATTGCAAGAAGGGCTTTTATCTGTTGGGTTCATCTGCTTTAACTTGTAAAGCTAATGGTTTATGGGATAGATCACTACCAAAGTGTTTGGGTAAGTATTCATGAGGTTGAATTAACATTAAAGAATGATGCATGATTTTTAGTAATGATAGACCAAAAAAAAAAAAAAAGTGTAGTCATCTAATGAGGAACAAATCTGGATTTTGGGATCAAAGTATTGCAAATTTTACAACTCAGTAAGAAAGCAGTAAGACGAGATGTCATGCAACTTGTCATTATTAAAAATAGGTTTAGAGGAAACTATGGATCTAATATTTCAAATGCCAGATAATTAAGATTAATTTCCATTTTGATGTATTGTTAAGATATCTGAAAACAGCTAGAGAAATCTAAAGTTATAACTAAAATATTATCATATAGGTTGATTGTCTAAGGCCATTAATGCCTACCTCAGAATTTTTTTAGGCATATTGAAGTGTGTATGTGAGGATGACTCTATGAAATGTTATATAGGAAAATTCAGCCCAAGAGGGTCTTTTCATAACATCACTTCATACGTTTTCCTCAGAGATGGGGCAAATCTGGTGTTTCCTATAATCAATTCAGCGATCTTCAGATCTCTAGAAAGCAATGCTTTGGCTGACTTTCATTTTCCATTGAGATGTTTTTCTTCTTTCATCTCTATTAATTCTCTGACATTAGATTTCTGAATTACAATGTAATTATAGGAAATAATAAATTAAATGAAATTATACTTTAATTTGCAAACACAGATGATGTTAAAGTTTTTGCTTTACAGAATTGTGATTGCTTACTTAAATGATTTACTTTAGAATTTATGCTTATATACCAATCAGATCAATAAATGTTACTAGAGTAAGTGAGTTTATTTATTTTTTCTGCTTGCTTTATTCCTTCTACTATATATCTAATATCCACATGACCCAGGCTGTTTTGTTTTGATTTTCCCAACAATCTAGGCTTTCAATATCTGTCAATAAGAGCTATAACCTGAAAACTGGATTTATTCACATTTCTATAATAAATTATTTAAGTAAAATACAACATTTTAAATACAAAATAGCTGCATGAAATTGTTTGTTTTGGAAGAATATTTTGCTGATGCAAGCTTGTGCCTCTTTTTTTCTTTCTAGAAAAGCCATTATGAAAGTCAGTGGCCCAATTTTGTCCATGATCCCTTCCTACTTCCAGGACTGGGGTTTCAGTGTGAAGGGACACTCATTATACAAGGGGCAGAAGACGATGAGGAATCTTAATTGCCTGGAATAGCTATTCATCTTTCCAGAGCAAGTGTTTTGGAAGTTTGGTAGCATTTGTGTGGCTTTCTGTTTTTAGGCAGAGCTTGAGGCCGTGGGAACTTTCATATGAGCCTGGGAGGTGTCTACATTCCTCAGTCACCTACTCTATTAGTTGCTACTAATTTGCTGCTGATGGACTGAAACACTCTCTGAATCTTAAATATCACCAGGACAAATTTAACATTCTTTCTCTTAAGAACAACTCAGTGAAATGAATAGGGCTCTTTCAATGAGAAAGATCTGTTTATCTATTCACAGATGAAGTCACTCAGAGTTATTTCAAGTAACGTGAGAGAGATTTAATTTTCAAAGGTTATCCACGACAGTCCCTTTTTTTTTTTTTTTTTTCAAGTGTAAGATTGTTTTTGGTGATAGGGCAAAGTGCTTGGGAGAGCCATGTGAGATAAATTTTGAACCTAAAGTGGACACAGTGTTTACCATGAATGATTCAAGTTCAAGGGTAAAAAAATAGGAACAGTCTGCTCTTTTATATGCAAGGCAATACCTCTAAGTGTCATCTTTTCTTCTTCACAAACTGGTAAAATTTTGAGCTATTCACTACAAATCATTATACAGCCACATTAAGGTGACCTGCATATTATTTTCATCCAAAAACTCTGATCAGCTCCTGCAGCTCCTTTCAGAATTGTGGCAGGACTAGCATTTGCATGGTACTGAAGCAGGCTCATTAAGGTAACTGATCTGGCTGAAAACTAAACACCGGGTCTTTCTCTGTGGGAGTACTGTTCAGCCAGAGCAGTATTCTGATTTGGTTCACCATTTGTCACATGAATCCTTAAGCCAGCCCAAGGAAGGCAAGAGAAAAATATAGGAGTAAAAGAGTGGTGGCCAGGACCATGCCTCTTGGCAGAATTCCATTGTGTAGTCAGTTTGACATTATCATGGGACCCAGTAAAGCACAAGTAATCTTTATGTCTGCCAGGAGCAATACTCATCAGAATAAGTCTTTTGGTTTTCCCTAAAATATATGTTTATCCCATAAACGTTCATTCACTCACGTAACTCATAAAGCTGTTCAATTGCTCTGCTTAGTATTGCCTGTTGAAGTTGTCTGACTGTTTGCTAAAATTACGTAAAGAATATTTTCTTTGATTTCTTGATGTACTGTCTAAACTGTGTGTAGTTATTGTATAGATAAGACAAAGCTACTTACCATTATATCTGTAATATATAAGCACATTGCAACATTATCCTTATTTGGTTTCTTCTTTCCAAGACTTAACAGAAGGACAGTGAATGGAAATGAATGAGGAAAAAGAGTTTAGTATGTTTTTCAGGGCAAGGCTTAATGGATAGGTTGGTCTTACATGCATTTTTATGTTTAATCTTAACAAATCATCTCTAGCAACAGAAAAACAGAAGATATGAAGGAGTTTATGTTCTGTGGAACCAATCTTATATGTAAAGGTTATAATAAGTTTTTTCTGTGCCATGAAAACATCTTATAATATTGTGCTCTTTCCTGTGTTAGTCATTTCTTGTGGACACCCTGGGGTACCTGCCAATGCAGTCCTTTCAGGAGAAAAATTTATCTATGGCTCCATAGTTCACTATTCTTGTACAGCGGGTCGAAGGCTCATAGGAAATTCTACTAGGGAGTGCCAAGAAGATAGTCACTGGAGTGGGACTCTCCCTCACTGTTCAGGTACTTGTACCAACCATCATCTGAATGTCACCTTGTCTCTCATGTGTAGGGCTATTCTCAAGCAATTTTTAACTACAGTTAGATATTTGGGTTGTTTGTTGTTTTTTTTCCAAGTGTATTTAAATTTCACCAATAGCCACTCATCTGAATTACAACCATTTATTAAAATATTCTCATATGTTGTCTTATTCTGTAATCAGTTCATAACTTTACTCCTTAGCTAGATGCTACAGTTGTGTACTGCAGAATATGGAAGCCACAAAGCACTATTTAAAACCTGATAGTGTTCTGCTTAAAAAGGATGCATGTATTAAATTTCATTTTTATGAACATTGTTTTATTTAAACAAACGTTGTCACATAGGAAAATGTTGATTAAAAAACACAGCAAAGCTACAACATGGTAAACTTCATACATTATGTTCTGCTTTTCACTTACAGAAATATTTTTTTATTAATGCCATGATGTGCAAATACCATGAACCTTTTGGTGCTGCCAGGAAGTACAGAAACAGTTTAATCTTCACTAGAGTAACTATGCAAATTTAGAAGAAGCCATAAAACATTACATAGTTTTTTTGAAAAGCTAACAAGGCACAAATACTTTGCAAGTTAGTATGTACTGAGCATCCTTCTCAACAGCCACTTTGGATACAGCCACCCTGTTTTGGCGAGTGAGTTTAACAAATGTGGACAAAATATACTGGCTGGCTTTGAGACACGCTGTTTACGATAATGCACTTAGACAAGGAAATCCAAGTCCAAATGCTGTAGGGCAGGGGTGGCAAGGGGAATATATTCTAGAAGAAGCTAGGACTAAACAAAGCAGGCACAACGAAAGGCCACAAGTTAGGATTGCATTCAGGAACTGGGTCTTTTATAAGAAAGCATGATTGTATCCAAGTGTGTGTCTCAAACTTGCTCTACTGAAAATCTCACGCCACACATGTAATCATACTTCTGACTTTGGAGAGAATTCCTTTCTAAAATAGGAATTTGAGTTTTTCAATGTTTTGCTATTGTTATTCCTTTGTTCAAAATTTTAACATTCTTCCGAGAAGTTTACCTATAATGAAAAACCTATATCAGAAGATTAAGACTTCAACCTATGGAATTATTTATGCATATTTTGAAAAAAACCTAAACATTAGTTTTAATAGAAATTCAGTCGAGACGTATAACTTAAAAATGGAGAACAAAGGACAGTGTTATTATGAACCACAATATAGATGCAGAGGGATTTAGAAGAATACAATTTTTTATCAAAATTTATAATAATTTTTTGATACTGAGACCATACTTCCTTTACCTTCTTTGGTAGCATTTCCTGTAGCAGCCACTTTATCCAATAAGGCAGTTGATTGGCTCATCGGACCTATGAGGACATGTTTGAAAGATCTGTTTTGCAGCACCTTCTTTCTTTTCTAAAATTCTAATCAATACTTGCATAGGAAATTTAAGTATAGGGAAAATCGAGGTGTTTTTTCCATTCTTGACAGCCACAGAGAGCCCGGTACCATTTAGTCTTTTCAGTGGGTATATGTATTTCAAATATATGTCTTAAGAAACTTGAGTATGGTTCCCTTCAATCTTGCTGTTATCTAATTTTTGTTATTACAAGTTGTTGCAGCAGAGAAGTTGAACAATAACAATGTGCAGAAACCTTTATTTATGTCAAAAAGACAACAAATTTGTTAAAATGACGGGGTGCTTTCTGTATTCAAAATAATCTTCTATTTATGTCAAATTCTATGTTTAAGTCTGTATAGGTCTGATGTAAGAAGTAGGCTGAAAAAGATATGTTATTTTCATTTTTGGCTTCAGTTGCACAGACTTGCACTGAAACAAAAGTGATTAATTATAAGAGAAACAATGCAGTTAGTAGAACTATTCACAAGAGAGCATCTTCACTGCCACTACATTTGCACATAACTTCTCTGCCAATAATTCTGCTCTGTTGTGTGTTCCAGGAAATAATCCTGGCTATTGCGATGATCCAGGAGTACCAGCTCATGGGTCTAGACTAGGGGATGAGTTCAAAATAAAAAGTCTACTACGTTTCTCATGTGAAATGGGTTATCAGTTGAGAGGATCGGCAGAACGAACATGCCTGCTTAATGGTTCCTGGTCAGGTACACAGCCTGTGTGTGAAGGTAGGTATTGATACCATCAGCATTTATGACACCATTGTGTCATAAATATTATTTCTTTAATTCTATTCTTTAATTTACAAGAAATTCCATGACAGAAATATGCTTTCATATTGCTCTGCAGATCTTTGATATAAAAAGATGGGCAAGCAGTTCATGTTTTGCTTGGAACCCTGAATGCAAACTGATAAATTTTTTTGAATATATATTTATAAGAAGATTGTAAGAAAATAAATTTAGTTAAACAAATACAGAATAAATACCTAAGTTAGATGTAAAATTATACAAATGCTTCTGTTTGAAAATATGGAAATGGAGTGACGAATAAATCTGTCATCCATATAGTAATATTGTCATATTTTCATCTTATCTTTCTACTTAATGTCTATTCAGCAAGGACTGAACAAATGACACAGTAACATGGTATTCTTAACTAAGTATAAATTAACGTATATTTCTCCACAGATTTTAAATTAATTTTTTGTGAGATGTATTTTTTTATACTAGTTCTTTCAGAAGAAATGTGGCAGAGAATATTTCTGGAAATCCCATTTTAGAATATGAGAATAACAACACAATGAATTTTTACACTTTTTATACACTGTCAGAATTGTAAAGCAGAAATAGAAGACTTCAGATTTCATTTTAAAATTACTTATTTTTCAGGAATATTTGAAAAGTTCTTTTATCTAGTTCATTGGAGTTGATAGATTCTGTACTATCTGTTTTCTGGTATACTAAATGACAAAATGGAAGATAGGACAAAATATTTTTAACAAATTTGTTATATTTTTTCACCTTGGGATTTTATCACTATATCCTCATCTAACAATTGTTTTTTGCAGTATTCTTCAGCACAGTTTAATCTTCTGTCAGTGAATATCACCATAACTGTATGAAAATAACAGTGAACACAGGATCATTTTTCAGCAGAAAATTGATGTTCTGATATGTCGTTACTTCTTCCCTTGCACGAGGACATTAAGTATTGTAGGACAACAGCACCCAGTGGCAATTAGTGGTGTTAGAAATACCACTGTTTTTTCTTTATTTTTTTATTTCAACCTTCTGTTTTCAAAAAAAAAAAAATCCCCACAAACAAAGAAAAAAGCCTTTTTGGTTTATTTTTCTGTTCTCCTTCAATTGTTTCCTGTTTATATAAATAAGA
>JAOXNG010000021.1:98566512-98582403 GCA_028566535.1 Scolopax minor
CATGGAGGAAGGGAAACTCTTGGTAAAACTACCACCAACATAACAATCTACAGTAACAGTAGAGCTTAAGCTAGTGTATATAAGGAACATGATACTTGGGCCATGCTATTGCAATGCCTCAAAAATATGACTCTTTAGCTAAAAATTAAATATTGCTTTTTTTTTGTTTTGTGTGAAATACATTTTCTTCTTTTGGACATTAAAACAAAGGTTAGTAGCTATATGTAATTCGATGTTTCATTACATGTTTATAGAAAAAAGAATCCGTTTTCTTCTTTTCCTCACTAGTGATCACCTGTGGAGATCCAGGTGCATTAGCAAATGGCATTCAATTTGGAAATGATTTTACTTTTAATAAGACAGTCAGCTACCAGTGCAATCCAGGATACTTGATGGAGCCTGCCAGTTCATCTACCATGCGTTGTATAAAAGATAGCACTTGGAACCAGAGTAAACCAGTTTGCAAAGGTGTGCTTCTGAATTTAAATAGTTTACAAATACTGTTTTGATACTATATGTGAAATTCACTTATTAGTGTCATTATGTATAAAAAATTGTGAAAACATTATCTTACATTTAATTTCTCTTACAATTTCAATTCTCTTACAATTAATTTATTAATTAATTTTTAATTACTAAAACATTTAGGTAAGTATTTGCATAAAATTTTTTATTTATTTTGTACATATGCTGTGGTATAATATCAGTCCAAATAGCAACATTAATGACTACAGTAGAAACAAATCACTCTGCAATGAAGATTATCAGAATGCTCAGTTTGAAATGCCAGAAACGAAGTATCATTTTCTTTATTGGGCCCTTTTATCTTGGATTAGATGCTCAAAATTCTGTAAAGGGATCCCACAAATGAAATTTTATATAAAAGTTTTCCCTTGTTGCAGTATTGTAGTAATCAAAAATATGCTTCACAGATAGCTAATGTAAAGGTCATAGTGAGGATGAGGCTGAAAGGCGAATAAGGTAACCTGGTGAAAATTGTTAGCACTACTACACAAGCTCAGGGAGTTAATTTAACAGCCTAGATCATCTTCTGCTTATAAAAGGCCTAGATGTCCAGGTCATCTAGCACCACTTTAAAGTGATGTCTAAGTCTAGCCTACTAATTAAATTTTGGCATATTTAGTCAACTGATGGCATTTTCTGTTGTAAAAATTGGACTGACTGAGTGCTTTTACAGTTGTGCTCTTTATTGAAAGAAAATTAATTTCAAATAAAAAGCAAATATTTAGAACTGTCAATCTTAGAAACATATTTATTTAAAGACATCATTTTAATTGAAAACTTTTACCTACCTCAGTAATGGTCAGTAATGAATCTGTAGGGAAGAGATTCAGAGCTAGATAAGCTATATACTCTTCTTACTTCCAGCGACCTAGAGATCAGGGACTTCCTAAACCTAGAGGTCGTATTTTTGTATTTAAATTGGTTTCCTGTCTATTCCAGGCTGCTTTATCAACCCAGGAATGCTTTGTTGGAATTGAACAACATGAAATTTTTTTTTAGTTTCAAAAGTACAAGTAAATATTATGTTACCTTCTCCTAAACCCTACAAAGTCTTGAAATTATTAACTCTTCTTTTTGTGACACAGCTATTACCTGTGGTCCCCCTCCACCAGTACTCTATGGGAAAGTGGAAGGATCTGATTATCGCTGGGGTGCCAGTGTGAGTTACAGCTGTGCAGAAGGCTATCAGCTCTCTAACACAGCTATTCTCTCCTGCGAGGGTCGAGGAATTTGGCGGGGAGACATCCCACAATGTTTGCGTAAGTTTTCAGGGTACGGTTGCTTCACTGAAACTACAACCAGTTGTCTTGGTCTTCAATCAGTTGTCTTGAGCTACTGTCAGATTCTCTCAGTTTAAAAAGAACTCTGGGAGATCAGGTAGTATGTAGACTATTGCAGATTTCTCCCTTCTTCTTCCAAAAAGCATACCTCGTTATGAAACTGAGGTATTCATAATACCTCATTTAAGGTCATGGTCTTCTTCCTTTCCCCAAAAGTCACCTCCATCTCTTATTACCTAATTGGACTCATCACCATTTGCCTTAGTAAAAATATTTTTGAATGTTCTGAATTTGGCTTGTAGCAAGCATGATTAAAATTTTCCCTTACACTTTTCCTTTTTTCTTCCATATTTCCATTTCCATTAGCAGGTGAAAACAGATCTTAACCCTTAAACTCATAGTCTTGTTCTCCCTTCTAAATTCATTTTTCTTTCCTGGAGAGAAGTACATACCCTCATATCTTGTTTGTATTTTTTATTCAGCTTCTAAATATGTCAACTCCTCTAGGTGCTTGAAATACTGTCAGGACTATGACAAACGTTTCTCGTTTTACTTAATTAGAGCAAAAATTTCCAGCCTACTCATCTGAGGGTGACTGATGTGAAAACTGGATACATTTTGAAGCATTACAATATAACATTGTCTTCTTTGTGTTTACTTTGTCATCCAAATCTAATCAGCATTTAAGTGTCTCAATTAAATAGTCGATTTTTCTAGGTTAAATTTTATGTTTAAAGTGACTGTAACAGTGACAATTAATTTTAAATTGCTGTCAAGAATTTATCTGAGCTCCAATCCTACACAGATAAATGAACATAACTTTTGCACTCATATTCAGTACACCTAACTTGCACTTAAAAAAACCATGGAATACTTCATTGAAGCACAGGCAGGTTTTAGTAACTGTTTTTTTCCTCTCCTTTTTTATGCATTAGCTGTGTTTTGTGGTGATCCTGGTACTCCAGCAGAAGGACGCCTCAATGGAAAAAGTTTCACCTACAGATCTGAAGTTAGCTTTCAGTGCAGATCCCCTTTTATTCTGATAGGCTCTTCAAGAAGATTCTGTCAAGCAGATGGTACTTGGAGTGGAATTCAGCCAACATGCATTGGTAATAACTACCACTATTTATGCTGTTTCTACTGAGAATATTCTTGATAAACTCTTACACTACCATAAATAGTGGCCAGCCTTTTGAGGGAGATGACTCTGTCCCTCTGCTCCACTCTGGTGAGACCCCATGGGGAGTACTGTGTCCAGCTCTGGGGGCCCCAACATACAAAGGACATGGACCTGTTGGAGCGAGTCCAGAGAAGGGCCACGAAGATGATCAGAGGGCTGCAGCATCTCTCCTCTGAAGATAGGCTGACACAATTGGGGCTGTTCAGGCTGAAGAAAAGGCGGCTTCAGGGAGAACTTATATCAACCTTCCAGTACCTAAAGGGGGCCTACAGTAAAAATAGGGAAGTCTTTTTGTCAGGGAATGTAGTGGTAGGATAAGGGGTAACAGTTTGAAACTGAAAGAGGGGAGATTTAGATTAGACATTAGGAAGAGAGACTGGAACAGGTTGGCCAGAGATGTTGTGGATGCCTGGAAGTGTTCCAATCCCTGGAAGTGCTCAAAGCCAGGTTGGATGGGGCTTTGAGCAACCTGGTCTAGTGGGAGGTGTCCCTGCCCATAGCATGGGTGTTGGAACTAGATGGTCTTAACCATTCATTGATTCTGTGAAAGCTAGGAGTTAGCTTTCCAAATATAGAAAATGTCTGTGTAATATAAAAAGAACTAGATAAATAGGGTTATATTTTGAGTATAAAAATTTTAGGATAAACATGATCACATATGAAGACATTTATAAATTTACATGATTGCTCATCTGCTGGAAATGCAGAATGTCAGTAAGTGTAAGGCATAAATTTGTTCCATCTATTTTTAGAATCATTTAGATACTCAGAAGACTTTGGCAGATTAAAGACCAGATTCTATTACCAGAGAGTTAAAGGCATTTGTCATGATCAATCCTAAATCAAAAAGCTTTTCGGACTTTGTGAAAGTGGCTTGTACAGTTCAAAAAGATGAAGCGTGCTGGGTCTGATCTTTTGAAATTCTGATAAGCTGCCAAGTATTATCAGTTTCTCATTGACTAATGTGCAACTGATGGGCTTTTTGCCTGTTAAATAATCAGACAAACTGAGAGAAATACTGGACACCTGTAACTCCCACTGACACCAGCATTTGATCCAACTTGTAATGACTTGCCAGAGAAAATGATTTTGCTGTTGTAATAGAAAAATCCTCTTTTATATTTTCAAACAAATACACTCAGATGTGGACTGTAGCCCATTTATACATTTTGCTGTGACTGAGATATGGGTTATGTGGAAGAGCTGGGGTGGACTCTAGGAGAATGTGTAAAGAATGATTGTTGAAAACAGCCTGTATTTGTAAATTAAGACATTAACACTCAGTGCAATTTTTTATAGAAATTCAAAACTTCTGCTGTCCTTAGTTCTTATGAACTGAGCAATCCATCTTACATCTGTGTTTTTTAACAGAGGCAAGAAGGCTTACAAAAGCTAAAACTCAGATCTATTGTGAAGAATCAAATTTGAAAATGTAATGACATTTCTATTTATATTTTATATAGCATAACAAAAAAGTACATGGAAAATACTGCATCAAACTCAGAAGCTTTTGTTTTAAATCATAGTTTTTTTGTTATCATAAAAGGAAAGTATTAGACCATGTATTTACAGATACCATTGTTAAGCAATTTGAAAATTAAGATTAGTGAACAATATCTAGAAATATGCCTAGAAGTAACATAAGATAGCAAATTACAGCAGGCTTTTCTATTTCTGGATATTTATAATTTCCTTAACATACCTTGAGAAGTTTTCCTTTTTACCCCACTGTTTCTTCAGATAAGACATTTTAAAAAAATCAATGCAGCTTCATGTGTCTATTATTAGTAATGGCATTCCAGCTGATGATAATTTGTAAAAAGTTCTTGAGCTGTTTAAGCAGCTCAAGGTCAGGAGCGTGTTTGGGTTTTATTCTCGCATATTAGGTCAACATCCACCTAATTTTTTAAGCCTTTGATAAATATTAGTCCATGTGAATTGTTATGTTGCACTGATGGTCAACATTGAAAATGGAAGTTGACCGAAAATGAAATGACATATCACATTATTGTATGTGGTAAGTTAAATTTTTCCTTTACAGAAAACTAAATATAGTTGCAGATGAGATAAAGTCCCAAGTTTCATTCTTTGTAATTCACTGTCAGCACAAAAGCAGACTCGGTTGCCAAGAGGGAATCTTGTAGTACAGAAAGATCCATTGGATCAAGTCACCTGTCTACCTGGTGATTTTGGTGTGGAGCAACCCCAAAACAAACACACCATCAGAATGTGAAGTTGACATATCAAAAATAGTTTCAGGCTGCTTTAAATCATGCTCATGAAACTGATCATCAAATACAAGTATTTAGTTATACTCTGTTGGCATACCTTTTTTTTTTTTTTTTTTTTTGTGATGGAACTGTCTTTTCATTCTCCAGCAACAACTGAGGTAGCAGTCCATTTGGTTTTGTGTTTTTTCTTGCCCACAGAAAAAAATCTATCAAAAAATTAAGTATTTTAGTTGCTATAAAAACCAGGTAGTTTGGGGTTGGGGTTTTTTTGGGTTCTGGGTTATGTTTTTAGAAATCTATCTTAATCATTAAGCTGTTCATTGGGAAAGAAGAAAAGAAAAATATTTCCCTGTATGTTCCGTCTGCATTGTAAATATACTTTGTATATAAAAAGATTCAAAAGGATAAGCTTAGCAGAAATTAATGCAATCCTAACTCTGAAGTCTACACTGCCAAAAATACCCTCAAAAAATCTTCTGAAATAATGGCAAAGTACTGAAACAAAGCACTGTGATTTATCATAGAAATATAATTGGAATACAAATGTAATATGTAGAAATACACACATTCCATTAAAAATTCAATTTTTGTCATCACTAGACATTGATGAAATTACTTAATCTTTGCAAACAGCTTTAGAGTATTCTTTCTATACCATAATAATATCTGTCGTGTTTCACATTCTGCATTAGATCCAGCTCACAATACATGTACAGACCCTGGTACTCCACATTTTGGAATACAAAACAGTTCCAGAGGCTATGAGGTAATTTTTTCTTTTATTTATTAGCTTTATAAAATGAAGATGCTTTTAATAATTGCAGATATATTTAATTATCTTTAGGCTAAAATGTCTGATGTAAACATTAGGAATTTTCCACTCCTTTTTAATATAAACTCATGCTTCATTCCAAGATTTTTTTTTAACATATAGTTTAAAGGAAGAACTTCTAACCTTGCAATATATCATGTGTTCAATCCTTTAGTAGACTTCAGTAGGCAGGACTATTTATAAATTGATTACCTAATATGATATGACATGATATAATTACTTTGCTTTATGATCATAATTCTTTCATACATTGATGAATAGTCAGTAAATACCTAACAACCAAAAACCTCTCTGATCCAAAGGCCATGTAGTCCTTGACAAGAAAAGTCAGCAAGTGGCTTTACTAATTTAGCAATCCGTGTTACATTTTATTAAGTCAAAGAAGATAAAATTTTTCTATGTGATGAATGTCCTTTCTATAATTTCCAAATTCCTCACAGGTTATTAGTTTACCAAGTGACAGTCAGAAAAGTGATTGAGGAAATAAAAGTAGATGCAGCAATGACCAATCAGCAGTCATTATACAGATTGATTAACCTTATGTGAATAGATTCTTCAGATATAAGTATTTGAGATTATAATCTAAGATACGTTGTTGGGGTTTCCTGCTTATTTCTGAACCTAGAGCAGTGTGCCACATGGCATTACCATCAAGTTAGGAGAACTGTTTTTCAGAAAGTCCTTTCTGCAAGTTCCTCTGGTAATTGGTTCCCTCCCTCTCCTGCAGTTGTGCTGTCTGTCACTGTTGTGGCTGTCAGCTCTGCTCTTCACCTTCTTCTCCTGCCTGGCTCACAGATGCCAAGGCGCTTCTCCTTAAGCCACATCTTGTGGCCTCACCCCTAAGGTGATTCTTCTAATAAGTTTTACAATTTCAAATAGTACTGACTTTTTTGTTTTGTTTTTTTTTTTTCATTTAATCTGATCATAATTATTGCCAAGACGTTTTATGCAAAATGAAAGCAATGCATTACTGGTCAGCCCCACATCCTTAAATATCTTGACCTGGATATGTATTCTGGTTACTTTTGTCAATGCTATCAAGTCCATTTTCCTAGAACTTTCCACACAATCTCTGTCTCATATGTTCAATTTTGTATACGCTTTTCATGCTTTTTTCTCTCAACAGAAGTCTAAAGATTTTTCTCAGTTACTTTAACTTTTCTTATGAGAAAGATCATATCACAGTTGACCAAAGGAATGCTTTCCATAGCATCACTCTGCGAGTTGAAAATCTTAAGTAAAACTTAGGTAGTTTATAGTGAAAAATGTAGTGTAAGGAACTGTGGCCTGGAGTTTGGTCTAGTGAATTTATTTGTAGTACAAATAGATAGATTTGTAGACTGTAGGGAGAGCTCTTCATAATTTTTTACTTTTGCTCTAATCAACATCCTTAGTCAAGTCACACAATGAGAAACCTTTGAAACAGACCTTACAGTCAAGTTCTATTGAAATATATGTGGTGATGTACAGGAAAGAGAGACATCTCAGTCATTTAGTTTGCTTCTGTCACACTGACAAACTAATAAGCTGAAATGTATGAGTGTCTTTCTTTTCTCTGTGTGCAGCCTTGTCAATATTTTTCCACTTATTGCTTTCAATAAACTTACAAAAGATCAATTGCTCAAGCTTTTCATCTCATTAAAAAAAGGTTTAACTCTAGAAACTGTACAAAGAGGACATTTTTATTTTTGAAAGAAGTGTCTCAAGTAGCTTATCATGTCTTAATATATGACTACACATGATGGTAACTGCTTTTATCTAACATTCTTGTTTGATCTTTAGGTTGGGAGTACAGTCTTTTTCAGATGCAGAAAAGGTTATCATATTCAGGGATCTACCACCCGTTCTTGTCTTGCTAACTTAACTTGGAGTGGCATACAGTCTGAATGCATTCGTAAGTCTGGTTCCTTATCTAATGAGTTAGAATATTGTGCAATTTTAAAAGAGTTAAAAAGTGATGCATGTGGTAATTCATAGTAAATTATATGCTACAAAAAAGTAAAATTGATTTAAAGCAGTATTTTTAAATGTTTTTTATTTCCTATTCTAAGACCAGAGATGTATTTGGGATGTTATTTCAAAGTAAAGTCTTTCAGAGGTTTTTTTCATTATATTCATGTGAATTCTATCAGTTTTACTCAAAAAAATCTGTTCTCATTAACCCACTGCACTAGCTGCTTTAAATTAATCTAGCTTGCGTGTGTGTGTTGGATTAATAGAGAACAAAAAGTGGCCTGAAGTATTCATGGGGCTATTTTGTTGGCAATTATTTTGTGAATCACAAGCTAGAACTCAGCAACTTTCATTGTTTCTGGGCTATGCATGGGTATGCAGATGATTAGTGTATTTATATCTCTGTATAGGGTGGAAGACATCAAATAACTATTGTATTAAAATACACTCATCTAAGGTAAAAGTAATTCACTAGAATGACCTTAGATTCTTATCCAATTTCAAATTATCTTTGGGTTGTTATAAATGAACACCATGGAGCACAGGGAAAGAAGCATACTGAGCAACCATATCTGTTATAATCAATGTACTATGACAAAGCCTTCCTATGGAACCTTTATTTCAATTGAAATTTATAATGAATTTATTTAGCACAATAACCACTCTGTAATTTTCAAGGCTCTTTAAAGCACTGAGTTGAAGCGATGCTTGAAGCTCTGACAGGACAATAATTCACAGAACCAATCATTGCACCACATACAATGCCCTGTGCTTCCCTTCATATTAACACTTTTGGCTACCATGATTTAATTTTGGTGTATTTTTTAAAAATAGGTAATGGTATCATTTCCATCTTCCCACAATAATATAATTATACACTCAGAGTGTTATTTTTACATAAATAAAGCTATTATTTACAAGTAATAGCTACTTGACATTTCTAAAAGGGTGTACAAACTTTATATAATGGAAAGGAATAAATTGGCATTCATTTATTTCAAATCATGTACTCTATTTCTAGGGAAACTGTTTACCAACACTTTTTCTAACTCTAAAAAACCCTTTGCAGCTCATGCTTGCAGGCAGCCAGAGACACCAGCACATGTAGATGTGAAAGCAATAGATCTTCCTACTTTAGGGTATACGTTGGTGTATACCTGTCAGCCGGGATTTTTTCTTGCTGGTGGATCAGAGCATCGGACATGTAAACCAGATATGAAATGGACAGGAAAGTCACCTATTTGTAAAAGTAAGTCATTACTCGAGTGATATGTTTGGCCCTATACTTGGTTGGATTTTATTTTCACTGACATTTTTATTTTATATAGTAGGATTAATTTTTCCACTGACTATTTAAAAGCACGTATGACACAACAGCTGTTATGTTATAAAAGAAACAGTAAAAAAAATCAAAGTGAACACAGCATCTAGAATTCATGGAGGAAAACATGGATATGTGTGTGCGAACGCACTGTCACGCATATATAAATTTACCCCTAACAACAACCCCAAACAAGATCTAAACAATATAAAGTATTATTTTTAACTGTATTTATCTTAATGTCACAGTTTTAAAGATTTATTCAGGGTTTACTGTATGATTTTCTATTAGGAACAAAAAAAGTATTTCATAGCTTGGCATTTAGATTCATTCAGGTATTCTTTTTGTCTAAGAAAATATTTTAAAATAAAAATGAACAACAAAATAATAAAAAATTAAATCTTTGCACCAGATTCCACTTTTATTTATATCCATGTTGTAAA
The DNA here is from genome assembly GCA_028566535.1 of Scolopax minor. Taxonomy (NCBI): domain Eukaryota; kingdom Metazoa; phylum Chordata; class Aves; order Charadriiformes; family Scolopacidae; genus Scolopax; species Scolopax minor. The sequence goes on from JAOXNG010000021.1 coordinate 98,576,278, forward strand.
AGTTTTAGTTTTACTAAAGCATGTAGTTTTACTAGATTAGCTCTAAGTACATCATTATGAGGCCTTGATTTGTATTTATCTTTATATATGAATAATAATGGCTATAAGTTCCCTATTCAGAAAAAATAAACCAAATCTATACTTAGAATGTGAATAAAGGAAAAATAGCCAGATGCCATGGGAAAGGTGTTTGCAACATTATTTTTAATTCAGACATGTCAAAGAATGTTAAATAGGTTTGATGTTTTAACAATATTTGATTTTTCATTAATGTATGGGTAGACTTCTTTCTTTCAACATTGTCAAGACACATACAAATTTATCTTCTTATTCTACTTCCCTAAAGGTTGATTTCTCATAGGTACTACTAATAATAATTTAAGATAATTGATCTTGTATGTTTTTTGCTATTTTTTTTTTAAATTTGCTATTTTTTTTTAAATATAAGAGAGATTTTCATAAGCAAGGATTTTTACTTTTTTTTATTGGCTTAAAGTCTTTACGTATAATTCAGTATGCTTTCTGTTCTTGATCAGTCTAATCAGTGGATTTTTACTCCTAAAGAAAAAACCAAACATGTTCGAGGCCAAACCTTCCTACAGGTTATCAGCCTTTTTTAAGTGGCTAATGATACGAGGTTAGAACTTGATCTGGGGTCAATTGGAAATAACTCTGCTGAGTGTATTTAGAAATGGAGAAAATTACACTAGTTGTGATCCTTTCCCATGATATCGGATCCTGTCATCTTAACCCAGCTAGCTTGCTTTTACTGGTTTGTGTCATAAATGTGTAAATCCTTATTTACATAATTTTTGCTATATTTAATATAGTATTATTCATAATTAGATATAGTATTTGTTCCCTCCATAAGGCTCTCTTTTATAGCACTGGGACTGATATAAAAATTTTAGGCCTAAATGTATGAAATACTTGGCTAGCCAGACAAACTTTCCAAAGTAAAAATGCTGTTAACCTAAATTATTTTCTGATAGTTTTTGTGTAAGGTTTTATCATGCAAAGTGTTCAAGACCAGTTATTTCTGTTTTAAATATGACTCTATTGGATAAATGATGATTGCATCCATCAGGCATTGTTTTAACATTCTATTAAAAAAAAAGCAACAACCAACAACTATGTTCATGAAAATGATAATTTGTCTTTTTACTTGTAGGTAAAGGAGTGAGAGAAGTTAATGAAACAATAACTAAAACTCCAGGTTTGTATACAAGAAGAGTTTTAGATCTAAATAAATTAAATTGATTTACACCCTAGATTTTTATGGGTAATAAAACTTTTTCCAATATTTAACTTCAGTATTTATTGCTCTTCAAATGAATATAAATGTTGAGGTCTTTCTTAATAACTATAACTAGTGCCACATAAAACCTATTCTATGAAATTCTTTTCCAAGCTTTTTTTTTTAATTTCCACTATACCAATTTTGCTAATTACACAAAAACCCCTGTCAAGACAAAAAGAAAACCATATATACACAAAAGCCAGATTTAATGTAGTTTTATATCAGAGAGATTGCTATAATGGAGAGCCTTATAATGAGTGTAGACTGTAATTGCAGGGGTTGGGTTCAGTCGAAGTTCTGCCCTTTACATTGCAAATGAAAATCCCACACACAATCCCAAAACCCCAAACCAGGACATTTTGATGGCCTTCACTTGATGGAGACTCTCAAGGTACTCTTAAGATAGGGTTTCCCAAACTGTGTTGACCACCCACAGCATGCAAACATTTCTGCTGCTTTTCTGTGCCTCCTCATGAACATGGTGCAGTTAACCTTTTCCTCCTGTCAGTGACAAAATAGACAAACGCATCTGAAGAGTCCTTGATGTAGGTCTTTTCAGGTTCAATCATTTTCAGAAAATAAAAGGCTTTTTTTTTTTTTTAACTGACTTATGTAAAAATAAATGAGCTTGCAACTCTGTATTCTGAATTTTAGCAAGCTGCAGGGAAAATGAGATTAATGGTTCGTACTCATGGCAGTTCACAGAAGGACTCTGTAGAGTAGATGGGATAAAAAAGTATTTCTGCTAATAATTAACCTTCCTGGTAAGTTTATTAGTGAGACTGTCAGGTGAAGCCATAAATGAGTTCTTCTCAGATGCATTACTTTTACAGACTCACAATAAAACAGAATATAATATGCATTCATTATAATTAATATACAGTCTTCATTTATTAGAGGATTCACTTCACCAAACACCTAAAGTATGTGTTAATCTGCTACTACACAGATTTTGAAGTTTCAATACCACATTAAAATACAGACCAAGTCTCTGAATATATTCACTATGTAATATCAATTCACACATCAAGTAACAATATCAATTCACACCACGTCATGTTCCTTATAACAAGTTTTGATAAATAAGTATTATTTCAAAGGCATTTTTAAAAAAAAATGAAATGTTATGAATTAAAATGCTGGTAATGATAAAAAGAGAACATGTAACAAATGACAGTAATTAACAAGGAAAAGTTTTAAGATAATTTTGAAAATCAAGCCTGATCTATTCTTATGTGTTTTTAAACTGTGAATTCTCTTTATTGTAGAACACTGTACTTTGGCACATTTGCTTTACCTTGTTATCTTGACTTTTGATAGAATTCCGTTTGCTGCTATCTGAATTTTAAATAGGATGAAGCTAATATTATTAAACTGGAGGTTTTTTAACAGAATAGATTCATGTTCTTATTTCCCACATTTGGATAGCTGAATACAAATTATGTTTATTATTGTTTTTTAAATTGCTATCTTTTCCCCCAGAGTTAATGTTTTCAGAAGCAATAGTAACTATCAGTTTTACAGTGCTGTAAATTGTAATTGAATATAAGTTGCAACTGAAGAATTCTCACAATACCCATAGGAAGTTTAAGAAATACAATACTCTCGTTGCCACGGTTCTCACTGCTTTTACAGTCTTTGCAAAAATAGTTCAAAAGCTGTTTTAAGGAGTAACCACAGACTTCCCTGTTTGTCACATTCTGAGCAGAATCTACAGTTGGTGCAATATTAGTATAGTAATACCCCGCTCATTTTTCTCATTCTGCATTTTTCCACAGTGGGTGGGAAAAGCAGGGACACTGCAAGGGCTCAGCAGAATTTTGTCAGAGCCACTCCAGTTCCTCATCAGCATCCATGGGACTGCAGCACTTGCATTTTAACCTTTTACAAAAACATAACTGGGGAAGCAGAAATATATTTTGCTATTTTCTTCCCCTACTGATTCTGTCCATCTGCAGCAAATGCAAATTCTCTAAATACCGAGTCAATAGTACTATTTTGCAAAGATTTACATCAATTATTGACAGCTAGAGTGGTTAAAGGAACTAGGTACTGAAGATGTCGAATCTGACAAAAGAAGTATGATGCCTGTTCCTTTATAAAAGCCTTACTTAGTACTTGTCAGGTTGATGCCAGTAATACTGGTTGATCACCTTCATGAGGATAATTTCAGACAAACAATTTTAATTAAAAGCAAAGACAAATATAAGTAATTTTAACATATTTTTCAAGTGCCAAATTTCAAATATATCGTATGTCAGTATTATAGCAAAGCAATGAGAAACATATAGGAAAAAGAGTCTGAAAAACCCTTTAAAGAATTCACATATTTACAGGAAATACATGAATTCTAAGCAGTGTGAGATACTAATTGAATTCTAATGCTTCAGATTTTTAGTATTAAGTTGAGGTTACCTTGTGTAAAATCTCAGTCCTTCACAGAGTTTTGGAAAGGGAGCAGTTAAGCTCCTGTACTCAAAGCCACATTGTGGGTCTCTACTCACTTGGAATCCAGTGGTAGTACAGACAACATACTAATGATCTTCTCAAATCATGCCTCATTGAGCTTGAACATTCACTTGTGGCTTTTGCACATTGTGAAGGCAAAAGGCAATGAAGAAGTTATTATCCTTCCTCTTTATGAAATGCATAATGGGAAATGTAATAATATACTTAAGAGACAGTCAACAACTAATCAGATATCAGATTTTCAGAGCTACTGCCTGTCTTTTTCTTACTTTTTGTTGAAAGTATATGGTTTCATTGAGCTGGGTTTCTTTCTGATTCATTTTTTGCAATCAGTGACTAGGTGGAGGTGGAAATACCAATAGAATTTATACAAAATTGATACTGTTCAATTACTGTTCAAAATTCAATTATGACTTGATAATATCAAAATTTTATTCAAAATTTACACTGGTAAATTTCTTTAATATTGACAGCTGCCTTTACAAGTGCTCAGAATTTGATAAAATGCCAAAAAAAAACCCTAACAAAAACCCACAGTTATTTTTATTATTTTTTTATTTCGATTCTTAAAGCTTTACTTCTCAAATTGTAATGCTAGAAAAATCTTAGGACTAAGAGAAAAAATGTCTGTTTTCACTTGTCAGAGGCTGCCAGGAAACACTGGGTGCTGCCTGGCCAAGAGGAGGATTGGTCTTTATTTGGACAACTAACTTTGTTTAACTTGACCATCATGTTTGAAGGAAATCTTCCCCAGCATTCGTAACAGCAATGTATATGGGAGAAACACAGCATTGTGTAGGGGAGAAATGAATGTTCAAGACGTAGTACTTTGTAAATGTATCTGACATAACATGGACATCTCTTCTCATAAGAATTTTTTTTCTGTGTTTCCTTTTTAATTAATGTTCATATTCCAGATACTTTTAAATAGGGGAGACTTTTTCTACTCTGTTGGTGATTTAGCCAAATATTTAAAATACAATATTTAGTGACCTGTAAATAACTTATTTTTCTATATAGAGAAAAATACTAATAGCATCAAATATGTGACCCAAATACATATATTTCTTCATGCTTCATTTTGTAGGCTTTTTACTTCATATTATTCAAACTGCAGTTTCTGAGGAAAAGCTCTTATTTTAAAACAAAAAAGTTCCCTGCTCTGGCAACTTCACTGTTCCCAGGTGCAGTAATATTGTACAGAGACAAAATGTGGAATCTAAAAATGACTGATAAAAACCTTGTGCTAAACTGTATTTGGAAATCAGTGAATTCAATTGAATATTCAGTTGATATTCAGGTAAAAATCACAAATAGTGCTTCTTTAATAGATTCATGAAACAAAAGGGATGGCCTAAGACAGTCTCTCCTTCTAGGAATCGCTGACTTCAGAATATTATTATTCTTTTTTAAATCATATCTTAAAGCTAAAAGGCTTTAGGGGAAGAGTCCATTATTTTTCATAGTCTTGGGGACATTCACCTCACACTGAAGTGTGAAGTTATTTAAGAACGTGTATTGTAATGGACAGGTGTCGTATATTACGGGCAACTGTGTGGAAAGGTCATTAGATATATCATCTTTACTGGTATCAAATTTTGATTGTAATACCTCTTTAGAACAGTGGATTGATGCTGTAACAGAAAAAATGAAGAGTATAACTATGGCTGGAAACATTTCTACTTCATTGTAGTTTACTCCTTTCTTTGTTTTTTGTTTTTGTTTTTGTTTTTTTCTCACTTCTATTTAGTTCCCTCAGATGTGTTTTTTATAAATTCACTCTGGAAAGGGTTTTATGAATATTTAGGAAAAAGACAGCCTGCAACTCTGACTGTTGATTGGTTCAATACTACAAGCAGCAAAGTGAATGCCACATTCATTGAGGCATCCAACATACAACTCAAACTATCAGGTAGGTTCAGAATTTGGTGTTTAAAAAGCTGTTCTTTCAATTTTTTTTTTTATTTGTTCAGTTTTGTTGTATTTTCTACCAAACACAAAAAGAAACAAATTTTAGGTTTTCACTAAAGATCTTTTTTTTCTATTTATTTTGCAAAAGGGAATATCCTCATGTAATGGTCTGCATAGCTTTCAGTCAATTTATATGCGGTCACCCAAATGAATTTTCCACTTACATGTCAAATAAATATTGAGGTTGTATTTTTTAATGTTGAACTATTGGATAGTATCATGATGTGTGTTGAACTTGCAGGTAATATTGAAGTGGTAGATTATAGGCAATTTAAGAACTGTACCATTGAAAAGCTCCATTATTCAATAGTGATTAATATCTGGTTTAAAACCAGGTACTAAAAAAACAAAAAAAAATGGGGTCTTGATAATGGCATAATGTAAAA
>JAOXNG010000021.1:98582735-98592877 GCA_028566535.1 Scolopax minor
AGTACAAAACCATCTTTGCATCTTCTTATCAAATATGATGTGGGCAAAAGATGAGTAAAATAAGATCTTGTTATCACCAAACTTTAAATTTTGTTTTTTCCAGGATAGAAAATTCTGTTATTAAAAAGGTTTTCAACAAATTATTTTAGTTCTAAAGTGATACACTTAGCACTGAAATGATATTTGAACAAACTGATTGAAAAATTCTTTTAAAGGCATGTGTTACCTCCTTTATGTTAATAGGTGTTTACAAGAAAGAAGAAGCCCATTTGCTCTTGAAAGTTTTTCAGATTAAGGGACCTAGTGACATTTTTGTAAGCAAATTTGAAAATGACAACTGGGCGCTCGATGGTTATGTAAGTAGTCAAACCACTTTGCATAAACTTACTAAATTTAAACTTTGAAGTAATTTGTAACTCCCTGTATAACTCTATCTGACATTCATATTTACAAATATGAAATACAGCACTCATGTATGTGTAGATGTCAGTGTAGAAAACATATTATTTTTCTTTTAAAAAAGATGTATACAAACTTCTGCCTATCACACTCCCATTAGAATTTTTAGTTTACTAAACGGAAGGTGGAGTAAATCAGCTTGTCTTGCCATGTTTTCACCTTTTTTTCTTAAATTAGAGTGGAAATTTTACCTTTAGAAATAGTGTCTTTTTTTTTTTTTTTTGGTTTGGTAAATAGTTCATTACAATAAAATTACGTTTAATCTTGAAGAAAGAGATATTTTACTCTTTGTAGTTCTCTTTTGTGCCTTATGATGCTTTCTCTGAAAAATAATTTATAATCTGAGAATTCAGCAGACTTCTATATCCATATACTAATTTCAGTTACGTGCACGCCAGTTGAAGAACTTTACAACCCAGAAATACACATCAGATGTTTTAAAGTCATTCCAGGTGTTACTTTGAAACTTTTTTTAATACTGTTGCAAATTTAAAATTATAAATATTATATAAGCACAGAGAATTCACTAATATTTCAAAGGGAAAAAATGAAAATTTCCTCTCCAGATATCTACTCTAATTCAGGAAAACAAATGGATAAACTTTCTTATTTATTTATTTCAGAAATCTTTTTTTCTGTTTCAACATATCCTAGGTATCATCAGGGCTTGAAAGAGGTGTTTTTACTTATCAAGGTGATATACATGGAAAAGACTTTGGCAAATTTATGCTCCAAAGACAAGGTAAATACATTCATAGAGCTAAATATGTATAATTCTTTTGTGTCTTGCAAGAGTGAATTCAATAAATGAATCAGCCATCAGGCTGAAGTAGGCATGGGTTTTTTTTATGCCATTGGTATTATAAAAAATACAGTGAAATAGGCATATTAGAAATATACAGTTCAAATACTAATTTAACTCTGCTTAACATGTAACTATCTCACGTTTTCTAGTTACCAACCTAATAAGATGACTACAAGATGCTCTTAAAGAGAATGGCATTGCAACTGCTTGCTTTTCTGTGCATATCTTTTTGCAAGTAACAGGGGTGTCATGCAATGCAAAGATATTTTCTACTCAAATATATAAATAGCTGTCAGAATCATATAGGACATAAAGGACAGAATCAACACTGATTTTAATAGTGTCCTTTGGAGAATGCTTGCTGCTGAGGGATGTTTCACACATATTTGTTTAGGTAGAATTCCACTTCATTGTCAAATGTATGAAATGAGTGACAGGTATACATTACAGCTATAGACCCAAGTGCTCCAGCAGCTGGTGAAAAACTAGTTATTTTATTCATAAAATAAATTTGTTATAAAAGCCAATAAAACATTTACTCATGAAATATTTATTCATAAAATAGTTTTGGCAAATACCAAGCATAGGCAACTGCATTTCATGATGCCAGAACTGCTGCAGAATGGTCAAAGCATGGGCTAGGAGGAAGAGACAGCCTAGACCATACATCTACAGCAGAGTGTTTCTACATTTTATAAATTGCCTTGGTTCTGTTAACTTCATTGGTGCTCTACCCAGTGCCCTTTAAAGTTCTGTCAAGTCTCCCTTGTATTTCTTTGCTCTGTTAATTGCTGTAATAGGAGTTATCCTATGGATTTTCTTGTCTTGGCCAGTTCTCAGATATGTTCTCAGATATATATGTTCAGTCACAAGGGTAAGAAACCTTAGTCTTCAGTGTTTCAGTTTAAGAACTGCCAATTACTGAGGCCAAATACAATTTCAGTCTTCAGGGTAAAGTGTTTTGTGGGACGCATTGTCTGCCTGTACTTTCGTGTAATCATTAACACTGTAATATCTAAGATACTCCTCATTTCTGATTTCAACAAGTACAATGTAAAAGTAGAGCATCAAGATTTGTTCAAGCATTTGTTTTGTTTAGCAACCTTTGTGGAAGCACACCATCCAAACCTGATCAACACTTCTCCTAATGACACTTCTAACTAATGACAATTAAAGGTTGTAAATTTCAGTTAAAATTTTCAAGCTTGATTACCCTAAACATACTTTAAAAAATGTACAGATATAGAATATTCAATTGCCTCAAAGAGGAACTTTGAGTACTAAATATTGAATGTGGGTCAGTTATCAGAGGTAACTTAAAAATAAATAATCTAAATATAACTTTGTGCCTGGTTTTAATACTTAATTACACAAAATAAGTATCTATATTTTCAAAAAACTCTGTACCAAAATTTCATGCCAAGAATTGCTTATTATGAATTTCAAACTATTTTTTTCTTTTAGATGAATTATGATTATGTATTTTGTATTTTTTCTACTCCTTTTACATTAAAGTGTACCTATCACATGTGCCATAATAATAGCTTTGAGATATAAATTAAGTTTGTTGATTTCTGACATATTTCTCCTTACTTTGGTACTTGGTTAGGATTTTAAGTAAGATTTAGAATATTAATTTCATTTTTTTGCTGATGTAAGCTGATTAAAATTAATTTGATTATTAACATATTTTCTATTAATTACTCCAAATAATTGGAAAAACAGCTAAGGATTTTACTAGTAAAGGATGAACACATTGATAACTGCATATAGTTTTTTTAACTTCTATCACTTCTTTTAACTGATATAATTTCATAACTGTGGTAACTACTTGATTAGTCTTTAATTTAGATGAAGACCACCCAGGACATGTGCAATACAATATGAATACAGAAAATTGTGTGAGCAGGTCTTTCACACTCTGACTACTGAGACAAATATTGGATTACCGAAGTCCAAAATTCTTATAATGCAGTAGTTCTACTTTAAAACAATTAAATGTTAATTAATTTAATCCATATTAGTGTGCTAAAACTCATACTATGTAGTTAATTTCATTAATTTGAAAAGGTTAGTATTCACCAGTTCTTCAGAGAAATATACAGGAGTATGATATGTGATAGATTAAGGCATTGAAAAACACTGAAGCACAGTATTTTATCATGTTTAGTGATCAAATCTGACAATTCTGAAATTCCTGGAGGGGGCTGTCTTCATTTTGAAGAGAACTTAATTACTTTCTAGAATTTCATACATTTTGTAAAACGAGTTGCTCAAAATGTATTATAATATTAGCAATTGAAACATGTAAGTTTTAAAAACATGTGACACAAGAAAAACTTACCTTCTTCCTCTTTTGCATAGGAGAACTGTTTGTTTCCGTCTCATTTTTGTGACTTATTTTAGATATTTTAGTAGATGATTGAAAGCAGCACAATGGCATTGTGTATCTGCTAAATAAGATAAATCTGGGCCAGAATCTTAAAAAAGACTGACTGATGCTGTTGCCATCAAGGGAGGAGTCGTGGTGTTTGAGACAGTCTGTACTGGAGGGTTGGAGCATTTCTGAGTGGTAAACACCAGTGCCCACTATTAAATTTTCTATTTTTTTCACTATAATTTTTTTTTTTTCATCCTTCACAATTTGAATGATCAGGTTGGACACTTGTTTAATCAATTTAGCCACGTCTGGCTTTATACTGATGGAAACATGGATTCTGCTTGTTTTTCTGCTTGTCAACAACAGGGACCCGGTGAGGCCATGCCTTTGCCTTCCCCACACCTCAGTTTTATCCCAGTGCAAACATAACTGCCTCAGGCTCTAAAACATGCTCACGTTTCACCACTAAAAGGAAGGGTAAAGCAACCAAGACATGCTCACAGGTGCACAGACTTGGGAGCTGAGCAGAAGCTCGTGGTTTATAGCAGTTACCTTAGTTCTCTCTTTCCTTTTCATGTCCGACACGGTCTCGCGTTGTTTCTCAGCTGGATACTAAGGCTGCAAGCATAAAATGCTTTTTGCAGTATTAACAACTTTTATTGTAGAAGGTAAATTGCTTCAATGTATTAAAGTGGTGACTCATGAGAGGTGTAGTTCATAATTATTTTACTTGCTGAATATTGTTTTCAAATCGTTTTGATAGTTATTGATGCATTATTAAGTGGTATTAACGAGATTTTTACTCTGATACTGCATGCTATTTTTTTCATTTTATTTTTTTTAATAGAATTATTTTATGAAGACATTTTTTTCTTTCATTCCTTAATAAAAAGAGAGCTGTGAGATAGAAAACCTGGGAATTTTATTTCTACCCTTTTTGTTTCATTTCAGGTCCTTTAAGTGCAGACACAGACCTTTCAAATCACTATTACGGTACAAACAGCAGTTCTGTTGCAGCTGCCATCCTGGTACCTTTCTTTGCTCTAATATTATCAGGGTTTGCATTTTACCTCTACAAACACAGGTATTGTAAATATTATTTATTCAGTAACTTAATAAGCTCTTTATTTTAATTTTGATACAGAAGTGTAACTAGAAAGCAGAATACTAAAGATTGCAAGAATATCTTTTCTCTGGAAAGATGAATGTATCTAAGTATTCCCAGTGTAGGGCAGTTCTTAATGCTGAACAATTAAAAAAATGAGTCACCGTGTTAAGGAGCAAAGATCTATCAACCTTCTTGGTTCGTTAGGCTGAATCAGATTGAAATCTCAGGTCACATGTTTTATTCTTTCATTTTAAAGCTTTATTAAGTTGAATGTATGCTGCTTCTTTCAAAATGATTATGAGTATTAATTATACGAGCTGAAAAATCCATAAATCCCATGAGGGAACAGCCATAATGATCGTACTTACAGTACATGCTGAATAAGCTAGCGGATGCTACTAGAATTGGCATCACTTCAGCTCACATGAAACTCTTATGTCATTGGATAATAAAATAAATCCAACCACCTTGTCTGAATCTGGCTTAAAAGCTGATATCTAAATATCTATTGAACATTTCTTCATTCTGAGTGCGATTTGGCATTTTTTAAATTTTTTCGTATTGAGGTACAATACTCTCTGGCCTCCTTGTATCATTTGCAGTTTGCATAATGGTGTTTAACAGAAATGATGATTTTTAATACCATGCTCTTAAAACTTTTGTTCTATAAGCATGATACCAAGATTATAACAAGTGAAGTCCATCATTGCCTTGTAATGGACTGGACTCAGCATTAGAAGATTTAGGAAAAAGAAATCGCAGTGGAGCTTGAACTTGTGAACTCCAGTTAAAATGATGCATGTCCCGAAATGTAATATGGCCTTTTGTTGAAAAAACTGCTGAGGAAGAGCTGTGAAGTCTCTCTCAGAACATGTTAGTGTAAGATGCTTTTTAGATTCCTACAGATCTGCATTCTCAGATAGCTCCTGCTCTACAATGGGGGGAACCTAAACATCATCATGAAAGCACAGGCATTCAGATAGGTTGAAGAAATGGAACGTAAAGGGAACATTGTTGTTACTTTGGTCTTAGAAATAGGAAGCAAACTCTAAGGAAAAAACATTAAAACTGCATTGTGACATAAGTGTACACAGGGGTTCATTCTATGAAGTTTGTTGTGTCCTGCATGAGCAGTGGAGATTCTGATTTATATGTAGGAGAAATCCATATGTATTTAAGAGACATAAAACTTAAGCTTCAGATGCACAGCTGTAATCCCAATGTTTATGGTACTGCTGATGCAGCATTGAAGTTCTGCCTACCTTAATGTAATTTAAATACATTAGATACTTGAAAAAGGAGATATACTCGTAATAATATTTCAAAGAATATTCTTCCCTTTTTATTTTTCAGTTTCTTCCATTAAACCACAGGTTTTAGAGGGGTTATTAGCGTTATAGGTGTCACCAAAAACTAATAAATTGATTACTGATGTAAAGTAACTTTAGGTGACCTTTATTTCAAAGGATGTTCCAAAGGAAAGAGCACAGAATATGTGACTTTTGAAGGCACTTTCTTGAAATTACCTTAATGACCAGAAGAGCAACATGAATTTTTTACCATGATGCCCCTAGACACGCCCCTAGAGGCTCTTTATATCAGAGAATTTGAAGGTGTTCCTAGGGGACAATTTTATGGATGGTTCTGCTGTGTCTATGTCATATTAATATCATCTAATTGGAACCAGGGTTGTTTCACAGTTTCTGTAATTTTTACCTGACAAGCAGAGATTGCTTCCTGAATGAAGACAGCATCTCAGTCTTTCTGAACCAAATTAAAATATGTTTAGTTATTTGCACTTAGGAAATCTCCTAAGCATGTTTTGTTACCTCTAAAATGAAAGCATGCAGAAAAAGACATATTTATGAGTAACATAATTATTTGTAGATTGTAAATTTCCATTAGTACCTTCTTTCCAGCAATAATTTTCAGTATCTGCTATCCAAGACAGTATCCTTTTCTAAAAAAAAAAAATTATTTTAAAGAACTTTTTAAAGAACTCTTTTCTGAAGTTTGATCATGAGGTTCTTTTCTGAATTATGTTTTTTTAAGCACCAGGCATCTACATTCTACACTCCTTTATTCACTTTCTTGCCCTATTTGAATTACACGTATAAAATTATATACTGAACCTCCTTTATGTATTTGTTTAGATATGTTTAGACGCTAAGAGATTTAAGGTGAAAATAGTAAAATATGATATAATAGGATATCATTTTACGTGATATATCAAAAAGTCTGCACAATCCTGTTGTATTTTTCATTTAATCATTGGCTTAATATGTTCTAGCAGAACTTTGAATAAAAATAGGAATAATCTTGAAGTTTTGATATGTTCTTTATGGTGGTAAAACGCTGCCCAAAATAGAAGAGTGTTTACTGAAAGATAATTCTTTCTACCCTTTGATATTCAAATGTCAAAATTTATGTATTGTTAAGGATATGATCAATCTGGTTAAATGTGTTTGGACATATAAAATCTCTGTCAAGGTATTTAGTAGAGTTTGTTGCTGAAAGAGAAATGCAGGAATGCTATGGCAGATCTATCTGGAATATTGGAAATTACTGACCCTTATCTAAAGGTTACTATCATTGGCAAAACAATGTATTGTGGACACTTGCAATAGTTGCCTGATGGAAGCTGCGTTGGCTGACTTTGATTTGGCTTAGATTTAGTAGAACCCAGGAGACCTGTTACAGCACTTCACTGGTGCAACACTAATTTCTTGCTCTGGAATGGTAATAACCAGCTGATGCCAGCAAATTGCTAAACCATTCTCTCTACCTCTGCTTGGAAACATCTAAGTCAATGAAATGTGTGAGTGTTTGTCTCATCTAGAACCCAAGATGCTATCAAAAGAATGGATTAGAAGCTACTCACTCTTTCTGTGTACACCTAGTCAACTACACCATTCAAGTCTTTTAAACTGACAATTTCTGTGGATCTTCATCAGAACATTCACATAGGTGGTCCAGTTGCCTTCCTAGGTACACTGTAAAATTGTGGGTAAAATCCCAAATCTGCAGGAAATTCAACTGGAATATGCTTGATGATGATCAAATAAAATTAATCATGTTGGAGATGCTACTGTAGTTTTGACAATATCAACACTTTAGAAAGACAAGGATAGATATATATATATGTAAATTGGTAAAGGTGTTCATTAAGTAAAGCTGGAATAATTGTTTCACTTTGTGTAAGGATTCTTTTGTAATCAGACTAATAATCTAAAACTGAAAATGTCATCAGAAAATATCATAATTGTAAGTACTGACAGAAAATATTATAATTGTTATGAGTTCCAGATTTAGTTTTGTTTGTACTTTTGTTGTATGCTGCTTTACTTTTGGCTGCCAATTTTGGCCCTAGCAACAAGCTATGATGTTTTAAATTCTTTTCACATTTTTATAGTGGAAAATCCATACCTATATTTTGCCTATGTTGTCTCTGTGCTTTGTAGCATCAGTTTCTCCATTAAGAATTTGTTTTCTTCTCTTCCTGCTATGAAAAAAACTTCCATAAAGATTTCTTTTATCTTTTAAGTCCTGCACTATCTGTTATGGGTCTTCTTTTATCACTTTTAGACAGTTGTGCAATTCGTTTAGACAGGATGGAAGCATTATAGGTAAAACATAGATTAATTGTAAAATGTTTGTTTTTATGGGTTACTAATGATAATTTCCTTCTTTTTTTTTTTCCCAGAACAAGACCAAAAGTACAGTACAATGGGTATGCTGGACATGAAAACAGTAATGGACAAGCTTCATTTGAAAATCCCATGTATGACACAAACTTAAAACCCACAGAGGCAAAGGCTGTGAGGTTTGATACGACTCTGAACACAGTTTGTACAGTGGTATAGCCTTCAGTGCCCAATATGACTGATTCATAGCCATACCTCTGATGGACAAGCAGTAATTCCTTTGGTGCCATATACCAGTTTCCCTTCTTCTCTTGGCTTTGCTGCTGTAATCTTTAACATCTTCTGTCAGCCTACATGCAGCTAAATTTTCTGGTAGAAACGTGTCAGTCTTCTGGGGATCAGACAAAGAATATTTTTTCATCTTGAAGTTGGATCAAAATGCCTGGCTGCATCGGCTTCAAATCAAGGCACACTTTAAGGAAGACTGCCAAGTCATGCCAATTTTTCATATTTAATGCCTCAGACTTTCATATTTGTATGTGGCTGGATGCCTTTCAATGCATTCTTCTGGGCACTTGGATGAATCCTTTGAGTACTGTAACAAATGATAGCACCACAGATTATCCCCGGGAATATTCTGAAGAAATAAAGCTCTCTTGAAGAAGACAACCTTCCTTGAGGTTGCATACACCTGCAAATGCTTTACCATTGAAATCTTGCTAAAATTAAAAAAAACAGTGTATCTCATACATAGGGCAGTTTACCAATTTCCCAATCAGCCGTTATATTGCAAAATGTTAATGCACAATTTTTTTGCACTAGAGTGTTATGGATGACTGAGTAAGTTGCTGGTAAAAATATACAGGGTTTCTACACACTGTCCATTGTATATAGACATTCACTCACTCTTTGCCAAGCAAAACATTCCACAATAAAATTATTTGGAATATAAAATTACGAGCCCCATGCTTAGCACCAGTTAAAATCCTGTGTGATAGAGGACAATATTTCTTTTATCAATTTTTGACTAAATTTCTTTGTAAATGTGATTACAAGTCACTGGAGATTTTCATCCAGAACAAGAGCCCATTTCTAAGAAATTTTCATTGCCAGTATTGTTTTCTTCTGAAATCAGTCATCAGTCACTATTGTCAGTATCATACTATTTAACAGCAGGGGGGTTAGCAGCTATTGCTGCTTGCCATGTACAAATGTGAATAGTAATTTATTTTAGATAGCTCATAAAGCCTGTGAGCCTGTGCTCATAATACAGTCTTCCCTTTTGCATTTTTTTCCATTTTTTCCTGGAAGATGACATCATTTTCTGATGTTACATGGAACTTAACCACATTACAGTAGCATATGTAAACCCAGTGCAAATTGTCTATAACAAGCTGTCATTCAGTTTCTACTTTGAACAAAGAGAAATATTCAGCTATCTTTGCTTTCTGTTCCTTTCCAGATTTTTTAAAACACACTGCTTCCTGCTTTTGTACTTACACAGTTTGACAGAGAAAGTTTGACATTTGTAAATATGAGTGGTTGAGTAAATCATTAACATTTGCTTAGAATCAGAGGTTTTATTGAATGGAAGCAAACAAACAAAGATGCCACTGGGCAGATTTATTAAATTGAGTTTTAAAAATTAGGAAATTACAGGAAATAATGAATCAAAATATGACTTCAGTCATACACATTGAGCTCAGAAACCAGGAAAGTTGCTTTGCTTTTCTTTAAAATTCAGGG
>JAOXNG010000021.1:98614034-98625107 GCA_028566535.1 Scolopax minor
TTAAGTTGGAAGAGGGGAGATTTAGATTAGATACTAAAAAGAAATTGTTTCCTGTGAGGGTGGTGAGACACTGGAAGAGGTTTCTCAGGGAAGTCATGGCTGCCCCATCCCTGTAAGTGTTCAGGACCAGTCTGGATGGGGCTTTGAGCAACCTGGCCTGGGAGGTGTCCCTGCCCATGGCAGGGAGGGTTGGAACTAGATGATCTTTAAGGTCCCTTCCAACCCAAACCATTCTATGATTCTATGAATATTTATTCTATGTATGCAACAATTTTTACAAAAGCATTCAGACAAAAGCAGTACTTACTGTTGCATGAAAGGAAAAAAGTGTGTCGCACTCCTTGACATATATTTTTCTCACCGTTTAGTTAGCCTTTACTTCTGCCTAGAAAAGGCAACGAAAAGTACTAGTCAAAGAAGTGATGGAAAAAGCTTTCAAGGTTTTATAAATTTATGTCATAGGAAACAAGTAAATGGAACACTGGCATACCGAAATAACTGACAAAAAAAATTCAAACCAAACACAGAAAAAACCAAAACAAACCAGACCCAAAAAACCCAAAACAAACCAGAGAGACCAAACTGTTATAAATGTTCATCTTGTACAAGAAGAATGAAGGGAAAAAGTGTTGATATTTAATTAGCAATAGAAGACCTATAGAAAGAGATAAACAACTTATAAAGAAGTGGCTATTTGTGTAACACAGGCCGAATTTTTACTTGCTACCTGGATGAAACAACAACCTAGCATTTTTCACAGCTAGTAAAAGTGATGTGTGTTGTATGTCTCTTGCATGTCATGACATACTGTGTTTTAGAGTCACTGTTCTAATATGAGGATTGGAGAAGGCTAGGCTTGATAAACTGAGAACTAGTCAATAGCTTGAATAAAACCCATAAATTGACCTGAGAAAAACACCAAATAAAACCAGATGTTTCGTTGGGACTAAAGCAATGTGTGGCTGTTGTGACTCTGGAGAGTTTTTACCAAGGCAAATGCTAAAGATATCAACCATTGTCATTTTGAATGACCTTATCTTCCTATCTAAATGAAGATAAATCAACCTAAGCACAGAAGTAATCAATGCTCTCTACTCATCTGGACAGCAGAATTATTCCTATTTAAAATATTTACCAGGAAAGGTGAGTACTTTACTTTCAATCTTGTACTGGAGATAATAGATCATTTTCATGCTTCAATTTGCGGTAAGTATCAAAGGTATATTATATTTTCATTGTGTGCCCTAGGTAAATTAGGATTTTTATGCTTGATACAGGAAAAAGTATTCTTCATTGAAAATTAATTTGACGTTTTGAGTTACAGTTACACCTACAGTCTCAGTAAGACAGAAAAAATTATTGCAATATTTCTTTTCTGGGTTTAGATTGCTTGATGACTAGGTATTAATATGAGATTCTCTAGACTGTTATTTTAGGAAATAAGTTATTCCTTTGTCCTCAGAATTGATAGTTCAAGATTGCATACATTGTTCTGTCAAAACAGCCAAATCCTTCCTACTGTGGAATGGGACAGGATCTCAACTAGAGAAGGGTTGCCATCCTCAAATCCTGAAAATATTAGCATCTTTGAGCTTACCCATTGTGTCCCTTGCTTTGCTCCTTCAGTCTTTAACATTTTTACTAAAATTGAAGAAATTGACTACTGAATTGCAAAATCCATATGCTACACAATTGTTATGTTATACAAATCCTTTTGATTCTTATGGGATAGAAACAATTGGATGCATATATATGAATGTGGATGCAAAGACTACATCTAAAAGCTATAATATTGCATTTTTGATAAAAAATGACCCTTCATGAAAGACAGTTAAAATATCCCATTTGTCCAAGCCGACATCTTATTTATCTTTGTTCTCTTCCCTATTTTTATGGCTAATTCATCCTCAGACATCTGCTTCCACATTATTTGTTTCCAAAAAGCAATCCTTTTAAAGATCAGAAGTTGTTCACAATTTAAAAATGTAATGAAAATATTTACAGCTATGGTAACCAGAGGAAGCTGTTGAGTAATGGGTAGCAGATAAAATCTTTGACAGTTTCAGAGTTAATGTCCTTGTTGATACAATAAGTGTATCAAAAATTAATAATTTTTCACTGTCTCCACTAGATATTAAAATCGTCTGATGATTCTTCTTAATCTTAAAGTTTGAAACAAGAGCAGAAAATTAATTGAATCCATTTTCAGGAGAATGAATGTAACAAAAGATAAGGGTATGTCTTGGCAGTGTAAAAACAATGGCAAATATTGTGTCCTCAATTTCTAAGGGTTTAAGTAAAATGTATGCTCAGAGGGCAATTAGTTAGACCTTGCACATATTGAAGTCCATGGAATTTTGTGCTGAATTAAATAAACTAACCTATTAATTAGAATAATTTTTTGGCATTATTCCAGAATTTGTTAAAATTGTACTTTGACTCTGTTGACTGTGCTGAAAATTTAAAAACCTCAGTGCCAATTAAGGGGAATAAATTTTCTGGCTAGTTAGGAACCATTCAAGCAAGGCTCATCATCTTCCATTTTTTGTCTTATTCCTAATTTTAGTAGGTGTGTTATAGTTTGAATGTTCAACACTTCAAGGTAAATCTTTTGTGCAGTGCTAATGCACAAGGCTGTTAGAGAACACAGACGTGCTCATTCATCATCTTGTATTTTGATTTATAATTTATTTTACTTGTATATAGATATTATATATGAAAAATGAACTTGTATCTCAAAAGATTACTGTAAAAAAAGCCTCCTGATTCCTCCACCTTCTGCTGCTATCCAAAAGAGGTTTTTTTCCCATCTTTTGCCTTTGTTGTTTTTATTTGTTTGTTTGGTGGATTTTTTTGGCCTTTTTGGTTGCTTGATGTGTTGGTTTTGTTCTCATATCTGTGAACTATCAATAGGACCTCCCTGTGGCTGCCTATGTGAAGTTCAAAAACTTCACATTAAACAGGTTTTATGACAAATCTGGACGTATCCTGCAGTCAACTCACATAAGTATTTGGCTGATTTTAACAGTGGGTTTTCACCTTTCACAATGTGCTCATGAAGATTTCTAAGTGTTAGTGCTTTAGGAGTTCTATGTTTCATTAGACTCCTCCTGGAAGCTGATTAAGATGTCTGGGTCTAATGACAGGAAAAGATCTCTGTAGGTAGATATCTTCAGGCTCTTTTTCTTCCCTCATCATTCAGGTGCTTCCCAATTCCTAGGACGTAGGACTGCAATAAGGATAGAAATAGCTTTCACTGGAGAGAATGCAACAACACTGCACAGTATGCTCTTCCCCAAAGAAATGGAGAAGCCACTGTCAGGGGAAACACTGAGTTTAGTTATTTGAGAAGGAAGGTGAATATTAGTGGGTTTCCTGTTTTCAGAAGTGGAAGATCTTTACTTTGTTCAAGAGGGAAATGGAGAGGAGAATCCAATTGATAGCCTACCATATATATGTATTTCCTTCCTACCTTTGAGATGGTGAGATTTAATTTTGTCTAGAAAGCTGGGGAATCTTTAGTTGCCTCTGACAGTTCTCTTTAAAACTTCCTCTTCACATCCATTTTTGCTGCCACTGAAGTCTGTAGCAGCAGTGAGCAGAAATCTCGATTTTTGTGTATGGTGAGCAGCTGGAAATTCCATCAGGAATATGTGCTGAACCTGTCCCCAGCTACCATAGCAGTATTGCACCATAGCTTAGAGCAGAATGCATGGAGTTTTTAAAATTACACAGTTTAGTTAGACTGGCATAATTTTATTTTATTTTTTTTAAGGGGGAAGCAGGGTAGAGGAGGATGGGTGCTTGTGCTACAGTGTCCCGTCAATGGCACTGCTGATGTATTGCAGTTTAAAGCTGGTATCATTAGTGATTCTGGCTGAAAGAGTTTTAAAGTAGTCAAACTTAATATACAATTGACGGCAATAAGGAAATCAAAAGCTAAACTATAGTTCTGAGAAGGGCCATTTCTGTACAACATATTAATTCAAATGTACGTCCAAAGCTTACTACTCTTGTATTAAAACAACAAAAACAACCCTGGGTATAATAAATAAGTGGTGATCTTCATGTATCAGTAAGCAGATGAGTTTATGATTCAATGCCTAAGCTACTGACACTTCCAAATAAGATTGATTTATTTCTGATTATATCTAAAAAAAAATCCCAACACCACAAAACCAACAAAAAACTCCCCCACAAAACAAACAGAAAAGGAGAAAGTGAAAATAACAGCGGTTTAGTTAACCTTTTACCCTGAACATAAATCCTTGAAGAGTGCAAAGAGCACCCACAAAGATGTTCTATAATAAGTCATGAGGGTTTTTCTTGCTGCAATATATCTCATCAAAAATGAAAGCAATCAACACAGTTATGTGCTAAAGCTAAGGAAATCTAATCATTAGCTGAACTGCTTAGCAAATGGTCCATATTAAGTGGTTCAATTCACAAGTTGCTTAGGGATGACAACACAGTAGCAAGTGAAGGAGGGATTGGGTCATCAAATCAAGAGAAAAATGATCAGTAGTACTTAATGGAGGCAAACTGATACAACCACGATTCCTTAGCAAATGGACCTTAAATGCAACAGCACCTGCATGTTAAAATACATCATGAGAAACCTCATGAACAGAATTTTCACTCTCTTCATGTCAAGGTGCAATTTTTATTCAGTTTTACACTCTGTGACAACAGAAAACTCACTCTTTCTGTCAGTGAGTCAGTGGGAATGGGGCTCCTAAATTTCTTGAACACTTTGAAAATTATATACTCAGAAAATTAGTGGTAATTACTGCTAAAAAGGGATGTATAAATGTTGGCTGGTTCAGTTATGGGCTGGTTTTGGCTGGGATAGAGTTAATTTTCTTCATAGTAGCTTTTATGGTGCTGTTTTGGATTTGTGATGAAAACAGCGTTGGTCACACAGGGATGTTTTATTTGTCACCACACAATGCAATGAATTCCTTATTTTCCTTTGCCTGAATGAGCAATTTTGCTTTATTTATTAAATATTTATTATTCCTTTGTTGCATTGTTTCAGCCTATAAGTTTTCTTGCTTCTGCCCTTTGAATTCGCTTCCCCATCCCACTGGGGGGAGTGAGTATGAGCTATATGTAACTTAACTGCCTGCCAGAGATAATCACAGCAATGCCATAACTCCCAATAAATTAGGGACCTATTCTAGCAATACAGCCACATTGTTTATATAAATCAACCAGGTTGCCAATATAGTTGATGGGCCATTGTGAAAGCATTGCAGAAAACCTCACAGCATCCCAAGTCCTTAAGAGGGCTAATTCCCAAGAGATGGGTGCAAGGGAGTAATCAATTCCCCAAAACTCTGCTCTAGTTTTGGAGAGACATTTGGGTTTCCCTTCATCAATGGTCAAACCTGATTTTCTGCTCAAAGTACGTTTAAGTATTTTCAAGTAAAAGTGTTGAAGATAAGTTGTTAAGTAAATTGATTTGAGACTTTAAATATTATTATTTGAGCTGACTGCCCCACAACACTTTTGATCCTTGAGGTCATTTATAGGGATTTGTAGGGAGAGAGAGAGAGAGAGAGAGAGAAAGAAAGAAAGAAAAAGAAAGAAAGAAAGAAAGATAACACAAAAGAACAAATGATCAAATAATTATTTTAGTATTTTTATTCTCTCTCTGTACGAAAAGTACGGATGTTAGTTTTTTATAACAAAATAAAATTCTATGCTCCAAGATATGTTCTTTTTGTCAAGTCTTTTGATGTCTGAAGAAAGACACTGATTGAAGTGAAAGCATAGGTAATTCAATTCCATTGGAGAATATACACGGGAAAAAATGTAATTAATTTTATTTATTTATATATACATATAGCATGAAAACTTAATTGAATTAATATATATTAGTGAGGTCTCTCTATTTCCTTTCTTTGGGGGAGGTTTTTCAATAGTGTTAAGTGATCAGAAAAACTGAAAACATTCTTTTATATTATGATTTTAGTGCACAACTTATTCATGTGCAAAATGAATAGTTTAGGAAATGTCTAATTAGCTGAATACCTAAAATATGTACCAGTTAACAGTCCAGAACATGTTTAATTGTCTATTTCAGATTAAAGACAATTACAATGCCAATTAGTTATGGATAATTTAACAATCATTGTTACCATATGTAACATTTCAAATTAGATGTCACGGATACAGTTATTGTGGTTCATCTGAACATCCTATTTTATATGTTTATTTTTCAATGCAGTGTAATTTACTATTTTCTAAATGTTACTCTGCACATCTCTTATTTTAATTAGAATTTTTTCTCCCACGAAAACTAGCAGGTATTCACTGACTGATTGAAATTGTTTCAAAATTTCAATTTTCAGTGATTTTGTGACATACTTTTGAAGTGGAATATGGTAGAAAAAGTCGATGTAGGGATTATGGATATTGTTGGTGGTGGAGGGAAAACCAAATGTGGCATGAAGAGGGTTCTGTAGTGAAGATATAGGCCAGGAAAATATAAATATATTTTAAAACATATGAAACATACAGATTGAACCTGTAAGGAAATAACTTTTTGTCTTATGCTCACAGATGTTTTCTCTGTGTGTGTGAGAGGGGTTGTACATAATGCTGAACACAAGATATTGAAAAAACATTATCTAGATTTTTTACTTTCTCAATTGAGATTTCTCACCATCTATATTTACCTTCAAAACTGTTTTTTGTCTCACCAAAAATCGTAGCTTTGTGTTTCAACGACAACTCTTTTTTAAAAGTGCTTTTATTTTTCTTTGTTGCGTAACTGTCCTGAAAGAGCTAGAACACAAATAAAGAAATGAGAAAACTTTAGGCCTTTTTGCTGAATACATCTCTGATTTAAACAAATCCATTTTAATTCCACCAGTGCTTGAATCTACAGCCGAGGGGCTCACCCCTACCTGTTCCTGGCCCCAACCCATGGGCCCATGTCCCATCTTGGCTGGCTGCCCTGCTCTGGGGAGGTGGGACAGGCTTTGGTTGCCATCCCCTGCACTGCCCTCCTCCAAACCCTTCTCCCTGGTCTCTCTAACCACTGTTAAGGTGTGAAAAATTGTGTGAGCTAAAAGCATTGAAGAGTAGCAAAATTAGAGACAGAAGCACAATTATTGAGACCAGAATAGTTAGCAGCTCAAGCATTTAAGAGGAATAGTAACATAAAAGGACACAAAACCCCAAGCGTAAAACCCCAAGGCACTAGAAGATGGCAACTCAGCAACCTTGAGGATTTGTCTGGCCTAAAGAGCCCTCATAGAGCCTGACTCATCCTCACTTGATTGAGGACTGCCTGAACAGCAAAGGCTTATTGGGTCTCGCAGCAGGGGTTGTGAGCATATTAATATTACACTAGCTCATTAGCCCAAACTGTCAGTTGTGTAAATAATTTAACCCCAGCTGGCAAGTGGAACCACACAGCCACTTGCTCTCCTCCTCCTCCCCTGCCCCCGCCCCAGAAGAAGAGTGGGGGAAGAGGGAAAAAATAAAAAAAAAGAGGAAAGCTAGGAAAAAAATCCTTATCGGTTGAGACAGAGACATTTTAATAGCAACAATAACAGAAAATGAAAAATAGCAGTAATAATAACACTAATGACACAGATCACTCTCACTGCCTGGTGAATTGGCACAGTCCCAAACAGTGAACGTGGATTCCTGCTGACTCCCATTTATAGACAGAGCATGGTGTCTGTGGTACAGAATATTCTATAGGCCACTCCATTGGCCTGTCTATGCTTCTATGAGAAAATGAACAAAGTCCTTGACTAGTGCAAACGTCACGTAACGACAACTAAAATCAACAGGTATTATTGACATTCCTTTCCCGGCAATCACTAGAAAGAAAAAAATAACTCTTTCCCAGCTGAATCTGGGACAACAGTTAAAACTGTGTATATCCAGTTTGTTTATGGTTTCTTTCCAAGCAGCAGAAGGAATACAAAAATGTGGCCCAGAGATGGAGCATTAAGATATTTTGTAATCTTTAGACACAGATTGATAAAAACATCTTACATAAACTATTGATGGTGCTGTTCGAATTTATTTGAGCATAGCTATTTTCGTTGCAATCAATAATTATGTGGATATATGAGAAATGAAAAAAAAAATTTTTTTTATTAATGAAGAACATTTAATTAATCATTCTGTTATATTGATTGCTAGGAACAGTAAATTCCAGTTTCTTTTCATTACCTAAACAACCAGTATGAAATTTCTGTAAGAAAGACTGTAAGAAGACTGATCAAGAGAAGTAAAATTTCCTATGAGCAGCTTTTCTTTACAATTCATCAAGTATTTAAAAATGTGAAACCAAACAACACTGACTTCTTTTAATCAAAACCAGATTTATCTCTAATAAATTAAGAATAGTACTGACTTCCGAGATTAACAAATAATAAGGAGACTGGGAAAAAAAATTAACTAAAACTTGTCTTAGGGAAGAAAATTAATGAGTTGATCTAATTGCTTACTTTTTTATTAGGTTTAAGCACAGTGTAAACTTTTTTCTCTTCCACTTAGAAGGAATGTATTTTTGTTTTTTAAAATCTGGGATTCTTTGAAATGAAAAAAAAAACAAAACAAACAAACCACTAAAACCAGACTTTTTTTTAAAAGAAAGATCTAAGCTAAGAAAGCTAAGAAGTTTACTTTGACTTCATCTAACTACCAAAGAGAAAAATTAAATGGGATGGCTAGTGGGGTTGCTAGTGGGATTACTGATGTTGACAGCCCTGGCTGATGTAACCGTGGAACTATGGTTTGAATCATTTCTGTTTGAATTTTGGTGTTAGGCTCTATGAGTATACCATTGTGAGACTGCATGCCTGGGAATGTGTGAGAGTGTGAGTTATCAAATCAGGATTAGAAACATGTATTTCTTATTTTGCAGCCTCACAAATCCCTGGGGAGGTACCTTACATAGAAATCTGAACTGTGATTATTCTCAATTTAAAATGGGAATACTCGATTCCAGTGCTGTTTGTTGTCTATACTTTTCTATTACAAATAGTGCCAAACACTGAGGAATCATTTACTTTATGATGTTATTATTTTTATTTCTATATCTTCTTGCATTAATACATTATATTTTCCATGAACACCATTGATATTTCTTAGTTTTCTAAGTGATGTACACAGGCTTAATCTCTGTGGCTCTCTACTAGCATATATATGCAGTTCTTACAATTCAGCTACCTTTGATAAAAGCCATCCACAATGTTATACTTAAATCAGAAGCAGAAATCATGTTTCTCGACTTGCTGAGACTTAATCACTGGTGTCTTTCACCTCCCATAGAGATTTACAAAGCAAAGAACATGCAAGATCTGGTATATTCTAGCATTTCAGGAGTAGTAAATTAAAAGAACAGCATCAGTCTGCAGTAGATGAAGACCAGGGCTCTTATGTTTTGTAATTATGTTGTTATTGTAAATCACTAGAAAAAGAGAAAAGCAGTGAAAAATCTGGTTCTATACAACTTACAATTTTGTTACTTTTCTAATATGCTTGTCATTTTTCTAAATATTTTAATTAATTCTATATTGTCATTTTAAACTTTTTTTTTTTTTTTATGTCTTAACTTGCTTTTGGAACATAGTTACTAGTATAGAACTATTTGTTCCCAAAGGAACAATACGTGCAAAACAATGTTAAATGTGCTTTAACTTTACATACATGAATAGTTCACCAAGGTCATTATATTTAAACATCTGCATACATAAGATTAGTTTAAATAAACATGATATAAAATCCTAATCCCTACTATTTCTTGACTACAGTATTTTTTATTTTGAGTTTCACTTATACCTGAGAAGATGTTCACCGCATGCAAGTGCCAGAATTATTCTTTTACCTGTTTGCTTGCAATTGTTAAATGCCTTCCCAATTATCACAGCTGGTGCATTAGCAAATTACACAGTTATTTCATTATTCAGATGAAGAATTATTAATTTTGGTAAATATCTGGGAACAAACAAAGATATCTACGTTGAGATACATATGTCTTATGTCCCATGACATAGGAATGAGATAGGAAACTCAAAGACAGGTTTTCATTCCTTTGTAGAATATTTTGCTTTTCTGAAGCAGAAGCTGGTAGCCCATGTCTCTGTCAATTTTTTCTTTCTATTTGATTGCTTCTTCTGGCAAAATATTGTCTTTGTAAGGGCTCCAAATTGATATCCTTTCTCCTGTGCTCTGACCAATCTTCAAAATGCCTCATTACAGTTCTGCTGTAGTTGAGGATCTCACAAGTGAAAAACACAGGGAAAATGCCCCATAATCCCATTAACTGTTCCATAAGTGGAAAACTGAGAAACAAATATCCACTTTAATTAGAGGTTTTCAGCCCAAGGAAATACAAAACTCTTCAGAGAAGCTAGATAAATTAGTCGGCTGCAGATCACGTTCTACTGAGGGGCACAAATTAAACCAGCATGGTTCCTCCCTTTCTACCTACCCAAATTGTACATAAACTGACACTAACAGACCTCTTAGAGAAGAGGGAGAACACCTGAAATTTGGTTCTCCCATGTCCTGGAAGACACCGCTAAGCTGATGTAAAATATACAGATTTCCTCCCTGTATACATTTAAATCATAGACTCATAGCATCAAAGAATCTTTTAGGTTGGAATGGACCTTCAAGATCAGTTCCAAACAGCCCTGACATGGGCACGAACACCTCCCATTAGACCAGACTGCTCAAATAGCTGTTATGTTTGTGGAGCTGAATCTTATTAGAGCAAATTTGTGCTGAAGACACATGAAGAGAGTCTTCTCTGGGAAGGCAAACAGATTATGGGTAATCTGGATATCTTTAATAGGTGTTTGAGGTAACTGCTGATGAATATACTGTTTCCAAGAAATGGAAAGTTTGAGGCAAACAGAATTTTTCAGGCATACATAAATACCAAGGAAAAAATACATGTTCCTACACATTTTTGAATATTCACACTACTAAAAAGTTTTGAGGATCCAGACTTTTATTTTATGTGTCTTTGTTCCATCGTAAAGACTCAAATTCTTCTCTGAATTTTTGTCCAGATATTTGCAAGTGCCAGTTATG
>JAOXNG010000021.1:98632636-98644458 GCA_028566535.1 Scolopax minor
ACACTTGGCAGCGAAGACTCTTGGCCATTATGATGTCACTAAGCCACTTCCCTGCTAAAGACACTTCGTACTTATGGTGTCACAAAGACACTTCGCAGCGAAGAATTTTGGCACATATGATGTCACAGAGACACTTCGCAGTGAAGACAACCGGTACTTATGAGGTCACAAAGACACTTCGCAGTGAAGACACTTGGGCATTATGATGTCACTAAGACACTTCCCAGTAAAGACACTTCACTCTTATGATGTCAAAAAGACAATTGGCAGCTAAGACATTTGGCACATATGATGTCACAAAGACACTTCGCAGTAAAGAAGAAGGAGTGATAAAGAGATTTACAAGTTTAGAAGGAACTAAATTACTTTAATGAAATATTAATCATAAAATAAAAATAATGAAATAGATAATAGTATATACAAAACTGTATCAAGCTCCCAAAAGGGATGGGAACTCATTTCAAGATCTGGAGTCAGGAACATCTGGATCATGATAAAAGCAAACAGACAGGATCCTCCTGGGACATCAGCCACTGTAGAAAAGAGGGCTGACACTTTGATCACTCAGAGGATGGGGCAGATAGGATGGAATACTCTGTTGGTACCTTCCCTGTTCACTCCTCCCTGCAGGTAGGACACCACTACACTCTACCACTTCTGACCCTCCAATTGGGCTAACAACAAATTTGTCTGACCTTGACAATAAGTATAAGCAAGAGCCTCTCTGCATATCACTCCTTGGCATGAACTATAAACATTGGTCTTACTGTTCTAAAAGCAAAGAGTTTTCTGCCCAATATGCTGTTAATTACAGAGAGTTAGAAGAGACCTAGCTAAGAAATAAAATTACTGGTTCTATTTTACCTCAAACCAGGAGCTTCTTAAAAGCAAACACTAGGAAAATGCAATGTAAAGACAGGCACTCAGTTTGGGCAGCCACCCAACCGCACCCGCCTCCGTGGGCATGGCCACAACATCTCTATTTCAGCTAATGACTTCATACTTTACAACACCATGATATCACAGATAGGGGTTTTAGCAGATTTGAATTCTGTCGAAATCTTTAGACTTATTCCACCTTTATCCTGAACGTCAGAGAAGCTCCAGTTAATCTTCTTTAAGGCCCTATTCGCTTAATGGAAACGCTTAGCTGCATAATTGCTTTGAGCCTATTGCTATTCCAAAAGGAAAATATAATAATCTAATGGTATTGTCTCTATAAGCGAATGAGAATTTCAGGAGTGGATGTTGGTGCCACCCATGTGATCCGGAGAGGTTAATGCAGTTAAAGTTATTTCACAGTCCATTAAGGAGCTTACGGTGACCCATCGACCTTTGAGCCAACAACACGGAATCCATTATCATCACAACGGAGGAGCTGGGGCTCCGACGGCTCCGCAATGGGCCCAGGAAATCCCAAGTTAGTACTTAGTCTAAAAAAATGCACTTTTCTTTCTGCTTCTTGGGTATGGCTATTAATACACCCTCCTGTAATTTGTAACATTAACATTGCTGAAGGTGCAGAAAAGGACATTGAAATGAAGATGTCAAAACTGCTGACTTGGTTCAGAGTATGATAATATTGGCTACATATTGAAATGGTGGATATATATAACGGGAGAGATCAAGATGAAGAAAGTCAAAGAACTCAGGGAAATTGATGATAAATTATCCAAGGCTCTGAAACTCATTTAAGCAAATAATAGCTTTACTTCACATTTCCTGATACCAGAGGGCTGGCTTTTGGTTGGGTTCGTTTGGCTTGATTTTTAGGATTATTTATATGATGTATATGTTTGGGAGGAAAAAAAAAGAGACATGGAGATTTTACTGTATGCAGCATAGGCTTGTTTTAGTTCTGCAAATTTAGTTAGTTAATATTCTTTCATGTAAAACATTTTAGATGTTTCTACTATAACTATTCTATGAAAACCCTGCTGACAATCTGCAGGAGATATATTCAAAAGCGTGTTTGATAATGTTAAAATACATATCCTGCTATGTACAAAGGAATTTTCAAAAGATAATGTCAGTCACAGAAAAAAAAAAAAAGTGGTGATTTGGGGTGCTGGTAAAGAAAAATTAAATTTTAAAGACCTGAAATTTAGCAATAGTCTGTCATAGAATTTAGTCTCAAAACTGATGAAAATGCAATCCTCCAGGTTCCTTAGCAGAAATAATAACACGTTGATAAGTTGTGTGCATGAAATTGTGTCATTTTTTATAAAAATTATTTTGTTAAAATTCTAACCTGGAAAAGACCTAGTCCCAAAGCTCCATAAACATTAAATAATTTGATAATGTAAGCATCAAAACTGTATATTTATTTGGAATGCTTAGAGATGAAAAGAGAAAGACAAATCTTCCTAAAATACCTACAAGTAATTAAGGATAACAACACTGGAAAGATGGCCAGTTTCTTTGATACTTTAGGACCCATTTTAACCAAGTAAAAAATAAGATTGCCACAAGCACTGTCTCTCATTGTGTCTGTTGGATGGTAGTACTGACAGAGAAGAAGCATGTATAGCTATACCAATTTCATCCAAAGTAATAACATCTTTTCATAGCTGACTCTCTGCTCAACTAATTGGAAAAAGGATTATGTCCTCCTGATTACTCTGAAGAAAAAAATATTCTGATGGTATTTTTTAATCACAGCACTTATGGTAAACTTTGAGTCTATACTATGGAAAGCTTTAAGAAGGTAGTTTGAGTTCCTCTGGTACAAAACATAATTAAAATTTGCATGTATACTGATTTTCCGTATCATGTCTTTAGAAATATTATGCAAATAATACATTGAGATTGGATTATATATGTTGTAAGAAACATAACAGGGTATTCTGTGAACTTCCAGAATATATTTTAGCTAGCTACACAGTTTCTCTTTCACCCCTTTACTGAAAAATAAAATTAGCTAATTGGTTCTATTAAACATACAGATAATCTCTGACTCTTTAATAAAGATGAAAGGAAGGGGAAAAGCTGTAGAGCTGGTAATGTTTGCATCAATGCAAATGTTAAAATACTTCTTTTGAAAATATTGGTTTCTAGCATGCCACAGGGGCCACCAGGCTGTACCTTCTTTTTTAAACATAGTTGTGCTATCCCTGTTGTTAGTTAAATAATTCAGTAAGTAGTGGCAGTGAGGGGAGAATAACAATTTGAGTACCAAATGATAACTAGCTTTAAAAGATATTTTATGAGATACATGTTATTTTTGAAAACTGGTGAAGTCATCAGGATTTGACGTGAGAGGAATGCCATACTGGCAAATTTCTTTCTGTTTCAGGTCCTTATTTTTAATGATGAAGGGGTCATTTTGTTAATTCCTACACTCATTCACTACAGCAGTCTGCAGCTTAACTGAGTTTCAGTTCTCTCTCTCTCTCATATACAGAGGCATTCTCAAATACATTTTCAGAGCAGCAATTATTGAGAAACTAGGCAGGGTAGATGTAGATGGATATAATAATATAAGTAATTAATCATGTGATGTAGGATTCATTATGTTAACAAACTAGATGAAACCTCCTTGGGAATGTGATATAAAACAATATGTAAGAATGATTTCTTTAAAGTGACAGGTAGAGATAATCAATCAAAACCCTAACTGACAAAGCAACATATCCATAAACCTGGAATACTTGGGACTAGGAAGTGTAAATACTGTTAAGACAAAACTGGATAAATTTCATAGAGTTCTTCTGCAAATGGTATTAATAAATGGTATATCAAAATAATAGACACATTTTACCACTTCATGTAGATCAAGGAATAGCACAGAGATTTTCTTAGATATAATATTTCTGAAGGACTTGAACGCTTTCTTGACAATTATACAGATGGATTATCTTGCATTTTTAGTTTTGTACATCACAAATATAATTGGCTTACAAGTCATCATATTTCATTAACCAATGAGAATGATTTTGATGAGAGGTGTCCCTTCATTAATTAAACATTTCCTTTTCCTTTTATACAGTTATAAGTATCTCCTAAACTTTTCTATTACTTACAATCTTTCTTGTTACTTTTTTTTATGCACTGTTCTATAGTAAGGTATTTAAATATTAGCTCATAACAATCATAAACTCTTCTAAAAGCAAAAAAAAAAAAAAATTAATTGTTGGGTTTTTTTCATTCATTTATTCATGAACAATTCCTAGTCTAGATCGATTTCCTAAGGAAATAGGTCTTGTCCTAAAATTTTACATTGATATCTGCATCAGCAGATATATCAGCATCTGCCTATATCCCTTTTCCACCATTCTCAGTCTGGCCTGGCAAGGAGGTAGATCTCAAAGCTGTTAAATTTCTTCAGGTTTTGTGAATTTAGTAGCTGGTGCTGGCTGAGGGGAAAGACATTGTAAGTAACCTCATTATGATGAGAACTTGAGAAAAGGCAGCTTACTGGAGACTTTATCACCATGTTGCAAAAAAGATAGAGACTCCCATTTTAGAAGACATCACATAGAAAAGATGAGAGGCAATGGGTATAAGTTACTTCTAGGGGAATTCCAATTGGACACAAGAGGAAAATTTTTCACAATGAGAACAATCAGTGATTGGAATAATCTCCCCAGGGAAGTGGTGGATTTCCTAACAGTGCTAACTTTTAAGATTCAGCTGGACAGGGGTCTGGGCCACCTTCTCTATGTTTTTTCCAAGAAAGTTTGGACTAGATGATCCTTGAGGCGTTTCCAAACTAGTATTCTATGATTTGATGATGATGAAAGTGGATTACCGTTTTTATAAGCAGAGATCTGAGAACAATTCTTCTGCCAGTGTCCTGTTGATTTTGATTCCCCATTTCAGTCCTTCATTCCAGTTCAAGGATGTTCTGGGTCTGCTCATTGTACTCACACAAAAAATATAACAGAACAAGGAATGCATATGGTAAGCTGTTTGGATGAAACTAAGCTAGCTGATGATTAGATTATTTCATTATTTTTGTCATGATTTAAAAAAAAAAAAAAGTCACATCTTCTAGAAATTTCTATTGACAGACTTTGAAGATCACCAGATCTCTGTTTTTATGTTTTAAATCTCATTTTGTCACTTACATTTAGCTCATTTTTAAATTATGAATATCTAGGGCTGTTACCCTATAACAAAAATGCACAGTATTCTCAAATATCATGACTCGACATGTAGGGACTATACTAGTGAAAATCCACTTATTTGTAGTGATAGGCACTTCTAAAGGAATGTAGTCTAATTTTATACAATAATATAAATATTTTTAGGAGCAATTTTTCAAATTGTAACTATTAGTTCTCTTTGATAAAACATATGTTTTCAATAAAATAATAGAATATTTTGATTTCCACTACAGACAGTTACGAGTTCTTTTATCTTATGTAGTTTACATAGAAGTAGAAAATAAAGGAAAGACAGTAAACTCATCTTAGATATATGTAAATTATATGTTCATCATTAGAAAAACAGCCCAAACAGCTACAATTTCCTCAAATTTTTCTCCCTTGCAAGTTTAAAATTGTTATTACTACAATATATCCAAAATACTAAGTATTTCAAGAAATGAGATTCCACTTTATGATGGAACATTGTATCTTATATTTATAGACTGCAACCTTTTGAAACCTAGACCCAAAATAAAAATGCACACCTATATACCTTTCCCATATATTTAGACAGCTAGTAAATCCAGGCTTCACCTCAGTTTCCTCAGTAGAATAGACAGAAAATAAGTTTAATAGCATTTCCAGAGGTTAACATACCCAGCCTTTGGTGAACCAAGTTATAAAGTGAATGAGTTCCAGAATAAAGAACACTCGCAGAGAATTGCTCTTTCACTTTATTTCTTTCAAAACCTTTCATTTGGGGAGAAGCAAGTGGGGACTTGATTTTGCTGCAAAGAAAGAGGAGTCCAAGTTAGACTTCAGAAGCAACTTGCTATATGATTTGGCCTAAGAAATTTTTTTTTTAGATCTTAAACTTCTGGGATCAGGGACTAACTTCTGTTCCACATTTTCAAAAAAAATGAAAAAAAAAAAAAGAACGGTGTTATGCTTTAATGTAGACAGCTATGGGCTCAAACTCCCAGGTGAAGTAGTCTTCCATTCTCCCACAAAAAGCTACCCCACTCCTCAGCAGTTTCTATTCATTTTCTATTGGTATATATATGTGATTCTTCTCCTCTTGTACCAGCTTTTTGTATTCAGCTCTGAGGGACACCACTTTTTCCTTTACTTAGGTATGTGATTTGTTCAAAGAGGCTTGATAACCACCAGTGAGGTTGTTGGGCTTTTAAACATAATTTTTATACTTATCTTTTGATTTCTGTCCCTTGCCATATTTTTTCCCAGGAAAAAGTAAAGTGAGATAAAAAGAGAAAAACCTAAATTTTTTGAAATTATTTTCTCGCTCTCTTTTTTATTTTTTTTTTTATCCACTACCTACAGTTGGAAAGATTTTTCAGGTGAAACAGACTTCATGAAATGATCTATTTAAGCATTTCAGTTTGAAATGTTTTTTAAAAGACAGTTCCTTTCTGGAATAACTGTAATTGGCATGCTGAAATGTGAACATTTTCTTTTACAGAAAGAAAATAATGTATTGTGATTTTCTTCCCTATTCAGTAAGAAATTTCAGAACATCTTTAACTCAATTTCTATTTGATAGAATTTTTAAATTAAAATTTTATTTGCCTAGTAATTGGTAACGCATTTCTCAATATGAAGATAAATAATTTATTGTCATTGATAAACAGGTTTATCTGATACTACAATTAAAGACAAAAAATCCTATTGTATTAATTGACCAATTGAAAAACAGAATTACTAGATTTTCAGACAGCAATTGACAATTATCAAGCTAATGTTAAAGCATAATAAACTGATATTAGTTTAAAAAAGAAAGTTGTAAAATAAAGTAATAGTTTAGTTGTTAAAAGGGAGAATTACTCATTAACTTAGTCTCCTCACATGCCATCCACTGCTAGGAAAACTGCGCCTAAATTAATGGCTACTACTCTCTGATAGCAGGTGCTTTTTGACTCTCAACCTTGCAGACAGAATCCTAGGGAGAAGTTATAATAAAAAAATTATTAGCATGATTCATTTCCAAAACTGTCCTCTGGCTTTTTAATAACATTGCATTTCTAAAGTCCAGGTTCCTGTATTCTATGTGGTGGACATTTCCTACACTGGTTTTCTGTGTTCTCTAGGAATAACTTCATGACTCAATGAAATCTAAACACTCCACTTGATATCTAGAAAGAAGAGTAAGTTAGCTAAAAGGAAAGGCTTTCATCATATAATATAAATTCACCATTATTGAGAGATTTTTCTTCTTCTTTGCTAAGAATATATGATTTATTACATATACTTGTGTTATATATAGCTTCAAAACTTACCCGGGATGAGAAATCCACTCGTTAACTCATGTCTGTTGTACCTTTAATGCCGTTAGTGCTCTTCCCTGAAATTTTCTGGGAAATGAGCATGCACATATACATGTACCTCATAAAATTGTAACTTAAAAATCCACTGAAATATTCTAGGGCATGCCTCAGTGAATGATGTGTGCAGTGTGTTCCTAAGGTAACAAGTAAAGGAAACTCACAAGTGCCACAACCAAGACTAAAGTGTGTGTGGA
Source organism: Scolopax minor (assembly GCA_028566535.1). NCBI lineage: Eukaryota > Metazoa > Chordata > Aves > Charadriiformes > Scolopacidae > Scolopax > Scolopax minor. The sequence continues at coordinate 98,640,263 of JAOXNG010000021.1, forward strand.
TGTACACTGATGAAGATCTTTTTATGAATACAGAGAAAAGGAGGAACTGAGTTGCTTTTCCAATGATACTGAGAATGACATTTCTTAGTTTGTAAATGACATAAAGATAAGGGACCAGTAAAGATGGGGAAGGCACATCTTTAAAGAGATGGAGCAAATGAGAAACATTCTTTCAATACACAAACCTGCAGAATAATGAATCACAAGATTGCAAAGCAAATTGAAGGGTGACTGTTAAATGAAATGATACTACAACATCTGACCTTGAGAAAATTTTTGTGCAGTGGTGAAGAAATTCCTAAAGTCTTAATCTGAACTTGCTACTGCACCAAGTAAAACATAAGAGACATCAAGTTGCATTGTTCAAGAAGCACAAAATAGTAGTGATGCATGAACCTTTGAGTACATCCCAGATAATACTTTCTGTGATGGCCATCAGTACTCCTTTTCATATTAGTCAGTGTTATGTACTTTCTTTCTTTTCTTTTAGAAGACTATTATGAAAGACATATATAGCTGATACAAATATAAGTAAGCTTTGGTTATGAATATAAACTGAAAACACGATGTGCTAAAAAAGAGACCAAAGAAAATGCTTGGAATTACAGAAGAAACAATAATATGCTATTCATCCCTGTCTATAAACAGACAGTAACTCAAAAATGTGATTCAAAGGAAATTGTCAGCAAAAATCACAAATTAAATGTTAAATGATGAGACAGTATGAAGCACAATAAAGCTGCATTACTGGCAGAAAACCTCAGGCAGAAAAAGAAGTAGAACGCTTCTTTAGCATACCTACTCCAACTAAGCTCCATGGTTTAAGTAGTTTTTTAACAGTGGAAAATTTTTTAAATGTGCCACTGAAGTCCAACTCTCTTGGAAGTGCTTATCCACAAAAATCAATGACAATTATGTCTGTTATTCCTGTTTTATACGCCTGAACTCAGAATTTGTATTTACAGTTTGAGTTTAGTACCTAACTTCACAGTGAAGAAAGCCTGAATGAGGTACAATTTAAACCATGTATATACATACTGGTATGAAACTTTTCTTTCTTGCCCCAAACTAGTTTGTAGACATATGTGATTAAGAACAGATAATGCCTAAAAAATAAAGTTGGTCATCCATACTTGTATATACACTTATGAGCATAGAAGTTAGTCCTAGTAGCAGAGAGCATGTTTAGAACTAGGAGAAGAAAGGATCTAAGTTTTCTTTATCCTGAGAGGCTTTAAAGCTGTCATATCAGCAGCCATCAGGTAATAGAAGGAGGTTAGATAGAACAGCATTCTAGATCAAACGTTGAAATTCAGCTATAGCAGAAAGAAAAAAGGAGAAATCAGGGGGTAGGTTCAAGACCTTTCGGGAAAAAGAGAAAACTAAAGTGCATTTGCTCATGCAAGCACTGAATGGTAGCTAAAAACTACACAGAAGGAATGCATAAACAACAATTCCATCAAAACTTAGCATGAACAAGTTTGAAAAGTATTCAGCATTTTCTATTAGAGAAGGAAGATTCTTTCTATTTTTATTTCCTTTTTCAGATCCTAATTTTACTCCCTAACTTCTCCTCAGACATTACACAGGAGATGGCTATATATTCAATACTGCAAAATCCAGCTGAAAGCTATTAGATTAATTTTGGGCAACACTGTGGGCTCAAATTTCCACTGAATTAATATTTATAGTGCTCCACTAAGGCAACAGTTTGTAAACATAATTGTCTGACACTAGATATTGTAAAGATCAATAGTTGAATGCTAGAGAGCAACTGCTCCTATACAGACTAAAGGAACTATGGAACAGATGAAAACATGCATATTTCACATCTTGGGCACTGACAAGAAATTTATCTGTGGTCTAGATAGAGATATAACTCCGAAGAGTAGCCCTCATCTTGTCCTTGGTTCTAGGTGTGAACAGTTTGGTCTTGAAATTGGCATTTAGATAGCAATTTTAAATGGTAGAGAGAACTCTTTCTATTTGTTTCTATTTTAATATCTCAGCATGATTGATATGGTCTCGATTCTATCAGCACAAAACAATTCATATTCTTTACTCTAAAGGTCCTATCAGCAAAAAAGGAAAGGTAACAAAAATTAAGAATTTTAGGACTAAAATAGTGAACTGATATGCTTCTGATCAATTATACAGACAAACTGAAACTACAGGGCACCAAAGGACAGATTTTGCAAAGTTGTTCTTTTCAGGGTAGAAGTATACCTCAGATACAAATGCTGAAATTCATCACGGTACAGCTCTCCAGTTCAAAGGACAAATTGAACCACATATGCTCGTCTACTATTTATCACAAGGGTTTATCTGAAGCTTGAATATTCCGTACAGTTAATGATAATAACTGTCTGTCAGTTTATTTTTGCTTAATTTTTTGTCAGTGCTGTGCTAGGATTTCCTACCATGTGCATTGTTTTGTTTGGAAGAAGTTTGAAAGAGAATTTCTAACTAGAGCTGAGAAAAGCCAAAAAGAAATTCTGACATAGCAACAAAATAATTGCTAAACAATCAAGTCCCTTCAAGCTCTTAACTAAAAAATCTCCTGTACATGCAGTAAATCGACTTCATAACTCTGGAAACAAAACATGCAAAAGAATACTTTTGTTATGAACAAAATTATTTTCTTCAAAAAAAAAAAAGACAGCAAAACAACCAACTAAGAAAATTACAGGGAAATAACTTTAAGGAATGGCTTAGAGATTAATTAGAAATTAGCTGTCTCTTGTCTCTAGGGAAAAAAACAAACCCTCAAAAAACTCTTTTTCCTTAGTTATCCTGCTTATTTTTCTCAGCTGCAAAGCACAACTGAGCATGTCACTAAGTCTCTAAGAAGAAACCTTCAGAACATAATAGATATCTGCATTATATATAATCACATGCTCACAAAAGTTGACTGGGACTGTAATTTTTTAATCAGAAGTGAAAAAATATGAATCCATACTTAGGAGTCTTGCCTTTCTAACATCAAGGTGAATGTTTTGCTCTGTGTGTGTCAACATTTTGCTGTGTTGGCAGTTATTCCATGACATCCTAACATTCTCTTTGGATATCTGCCCAATAAACATTAACTCCTTTATTGCCCAAGTAAAAATGCAATCCATGTCTTTGAAAGCAACGTGGTTTACCATCTAGTCACATTGTTTACATGCAGAACTTAGAGAATTCTTGTGTGGCACAGAACAGACCAGAAGAAAACTGCAGCCTTTGAGTGAACTTATGCTATTGTGTTTCAAAAGATAAAGAAAGAAAAAAATGTAGTGAACAAATTCAGAAGAGTGCTCAAACCAAGAACCACAAATAAAGAGCCATAATCAAATGTAATGAGTTGTAATCTTTTTGGCTTTGCTGAAGTCTAACTCTAGGTCTCTGTGCACTTGAGTAGTCTCGTGTTGCACTCTCGCTTTGCTGTGCTGCATGTGTTATTTTTCAAGTTTCAGAAACCTGACTCCTGATCCACATCAGAGTACAGTGACTTATTACACCACCGTGACTTCTTACCATCATGCAGCTTCAGCTGAACAGAGAGTTTGTTCTGCTTCTCATCAATGTAATAGCTGATTCATCTCATAGCTTTGCTAACACAGTGTGGCTCCTTGTTTGCGGAGCTCAGAATAATACACTGGATGCATGTGTTTCTGCATGGTTGTGCGTAGGGTTTTTGTTCAGGTTTACACAAAGCCTCAAATACCTACAAGGCATTCTAAAAATATTTAATACAGGTTTTAAATGTTTTGTTACAAAATGAACTAAATTATGGTCATAGCAATATCCAAAGGAAGAGGTTAAAAAGGTTAGGAACAGTTAGGTATCAAATGAAAAGCAACTGTGGAAAATAAAATAAACGAGAGGCTACATTATAGTAACAAATATAATGTACAAAGGACCACCATTCTTTGGCAGTGACGTCAAAAAGATATGGAAGGGTCCATCTGCATGCTAATAAATTCTGGTGTCATCTGAGTCAAAGCTGTATCAAAACTGCCTATTAAGAGTAGTCTCTGAGCCGTGCTACCTTGATTGTGCCTTGCAATTCTATATGGTCAACAGCAAATCCAGGCCATCCTAACAGTGTAACAAGTTAGGTGATTGGTTCCAGTCCCCTAGGAAATTTCATGGCATTTTTCATAGAATCATAAAATCATCTGGGCCGGAAGGGTCATCTAAAGGTCATCTAGTCC
>JAOXNG010000021.1:98659605-98671281 GCA_028566535.1 Scolopax minor
AATTCTGAATGAGTATCCTTTACTAAGGCTTCTCTGTATTTCGATAAATTTTTGTATTTAAAATTAATTTAAAATGTTTTTTGCTTACTTCCACTATAAGCTACACTGTTTTGATTGTGTCTCTTGCTATGGTGAGAATTTGCAACTGTCACAAATAGCTGTTGTCAGAAGAAGAAATGCAGTCAAATAACAGTGTATATATAGTAAGAAAAGTAGATTTATCTGAAATAGCTGAAGAATCCATTAATTATCTTATTTTCTTTTCCTTTACATTCTATTGAGGACACAGAAATATGTTAAGACATTCACCATTAGTGTGGTAGAGAAATCTGTGTATAAAAAGGGATTTATAATTTAAATGGAGAAAAAAGCCTACACCTTTGCATAAGCAAATTGATTTTCCTCCACAATATGCCTGTTCCTTCTGTTCCTGCAGATGTCATATCCTTTCCTGCTATTGTGCATGAATTGTATGACTGTGTTTTGTGACTGTGATTGAATCAATCTTGAACTTAAATGTAAATGAGGTAAAATGATTTCTGAAGTGTTATAAAGAAATTCTTATATACAAATTATTTACTGAACTATACTAGTCACTTTCTCTCATCATATACTTTTAGACCTTTTCAGTTTATTTGTGAGAAAACTTTATTATCCACTTTCTATGGGAAAACAGCACTTGTAATTTATAGTCATAATAGCAAAGAGAAATCCATACAATGAGTATGTACTGGGTCTAATATAACGACTCTCAGAAAACACAGAAGCTTCCATGAATACCACAGAAGGGTATTCAGTAATGTATTAAAAAATGCTGCGTTCTTTTATTTTCACAGACAGTATTTATCATATTGTTCCATGGTCTACCTTCCTTAAATCACATGCCCCATTCCATTCTTAACATGGAGCTGATGTGCTCAGTAAAGCACAGTAAAGTCCTTCTAAATTTAACATTCAAATACTTGTATGTCTCCAACTCAAACCTCCAGTCTCAGAGCCAAGCACATCAGCTACATTTACATCACATGAGTTCAAAGGCCCAGCCATAACTTCTTAACTGCTTGTTAAGAAGTTCCAGACATGCTTCTGATCTGCATCCCCGAATCACATCTTAAAGGCTTGCTTCTTCATGGCCTAGGACACAGAATGCCGTTTAGGGTAGACACTTATGGTTATGGTTATATGGTTGTGGGACTCTCTGTCTGATGCCCTTTAAGAAATAATGCCTAGGTAAGAACACAATTTAGATGGACTGTTGTTTGGCAGGAAACACAGAAGAAATAGGTCCTGGAAATGCTGAAAACAACAAAACTAATAATTGGTTCTTTTGCATTTTCCTCTGTGTTTGATTATTTTCTTAATACTGTCCTCAAAATAGATTCATAGGTGAGCTTACCTATCTAAATCCTGTGTCTACGTCATTCAGAAGTCTCTAAGTTACCCTGAAGGCATAGAAGTCTCACAACTTCTTAGTGAAGAAGAAGCAAACTAAACTTGGTTTGGTTTTCACCAGTCAAGTACTGAAATATCCAGCTTCCCTCTTTCGGCCATATGCACAAAGTCACATCCTAGTTTGTTTGAAGTTATGAAATATTCATTTACCTATTCATCTCAGCTGTGGTATCCAAGTGAATGTGTTTATATTATGAAATAGAGAATGTTGCTTTTACCCAGTAGATATAGCTTTCATCTTAGATGCAGGTTATTTTTCTGAGCATTTTTTAAAATGCAAAATTCAATTATAATATTATAGGGGAAAATGAAACAATACAAATAAAAAGAGCAACTTAACTAATTACAGACCTGTGGTAATATAAAATGATCTTCTGTAAAAACTCTCAGGCATCTACTACTCATCCATGGATGCCTCAGCCAAGCTATTTAATAGAGGAGCATTGACTGGCTTCTTGTAAACATTTATGAAATTTCAATTGTATTAGATTTTCTCAGGTCCTTATTAGTTTTTTACTGTAATGTAGGATTACAAAAATACCTGATTTTCCTTCCTTGAGTAAGTATGTCAGCATGGAATTTTCTGGATCATATTTTCAAGTCTTTGGATCTGCTTCTTAAGCATATTTAAGTAATAATTTTTTGCCTTGTGTCTTACTCCAACTGTTATATTAACTGTTGTTAATATAATGAAAATTTCATGCAAATGACTTCTTGGAAAGACCACTAAATTTTTCTTTTCATACAAGAACAGATTTTTAAGTCTGCCCCAATTTAATTTAATAAATTAATTCTCACTGATTTTTAATGAGCTTAAGAAATGTTAGCTCTTCCCTTATGCAGGATGATATTGTCTCAATTAAAAAAAAATATACAAAACTACTCCTTCAGTTCTTGTATTCTTAATAATATTGCTTCTGATCCTCCATTTTTGCTCTAAGAATAATAAGTTTTACTCCAAAATAAGAAAAAGTAAATATCCTAACTTATATCTTTGAACAACAATAGAACGATATTTAAATAGAAAGAAAGAAGTCTAATTTTAGGAAATAAACAATGAAAACATGTAACTAACTTCATATTGAATGTTTTCTTCATTCAGTTATGCCACCCAACGTCTTTCCTAAAAAAGATTGTTAAAAGCCGCAAAAACCTTATAATCTTTAATATTTTTCAAGGATTTATTATAAATAGCAAAAATTCATCCTGGACTTGATGATTTCCTTGTCTAAGAAGATCTAACAATTTGTCAACTTTGAGTATCTTTCACTGTCAATTTTTAGTTTCTCTTGAGTTTCATTCCCTCCTCTCTTTTTTTGTTGTGATTCCATCTCTTATCAGACACTCAAGCTGTCTCTTTCCTCTTCTTCCCTCTCCTCATTCCCTTGTTGCTCTTCAGCTTTAGATCAGTCACAAACACTCTGATAATATCACTTTCCTTCTGTATTCTCTGATAAAAATGTTTCTCTTGTGTACATTTCATTTTCTAATGGAATATAGTAATGCTCTAATTTCTGTAACATGCTTTTGCAATTTAGCTTCATCTGCTTGAGTTGACTGGAAACTATTAAATACATCAAGTGTTTCTATTGCAAGATACAATATTATCTGCTGAGTTTTACTTTTTTTGTGACACATATCTTCTGCAAACATAGAATGAACTGCTGTTTAAATCTTCTCTATTTATATTTATACTTCCAAATCTTCTCTATTTATTTTTCATACTACCATAATGCTCTGTCCTTTGGGCTTTTTACTTACTTTATTTTTCCACCTAGCATGTATAAAAACAAGGAGTAATTCTGTTAATGTCTCATGATTGTTGAGAATATGTTCTATCAGGAGGATTGAAGACAGCCCTGTCTGCCTTGTAACCACACTAACAGACTCCTCTAAAACACTGGCTTGTTCATTAGTATTATTCTCCAGACCTGGGAGAAGGCCTGGTTACCCAGGGCTTATTCTGCAATGACAGAAAACCACATTAGGGACCCTCATTCCTGTAGACAAGACAGTCATGACTGCTGTGGAGGACTGCAACTCCTAATTGATCAAAAAGGAATCAGTAAGTCAATTAGGTTGCATTCACACTGTCCTCTTTCCCTTACATTGCTACATCTTGGAACAATTCAGCAGAATTGCAAAGGACATGTTTCAACAAAGTCTCAACCTGGGGATGGGGGAGAGGAAAGCTGTTGGTTTCACAGAGGGACTGCAAGCACAAATTTTGGAGTAATAGGGGCTTTGCTCATGGAAGCTTCTTTAGCTGTACCGGAAAGCTCTTCTGTCATGTATTTTAAGTCAAGCTGAATCTTAAACAGAAAAGGCTGCCAGGTGTCACTCAGTCAGCTTACATCATTATCAGTCCTGGATCTTGGAAGGCTGTGTGACTTATGCTGGAAAAGCCTAAGAACAGAGCTTTCTCATTCAATTTCTTATTTCCATAAAGTCAAGGATGTCACTTAGCAGTCATTGCTAGAGTCTGAAATTACAGTCTGTGGTATAGACCCAGAGTCTGCACACTCCTGCATTCTAAGTCTATATTTTACAGGTGTGTATATAGATGCCTAGATCTGACCCATTACTTAGTAGATTGTGTTTCATAAACATTTTGTTCGTAATATGAATATATATGAACATATTCACTATTCATAAGCACTCATGGACCTAGGAAAGCATAAAATGACTTGAAATGGATGTTCTTTATCTGCACCTGGTAACCCTGACAGTGAGAAGGAAGGTTTATCAGAAGCTGACAAGAGAGTAAGCTGTCCTGTCCTTTCCGTGGAATGGCCTAATCATGTACCTGTTAAATCTTTTAGAACAGGAGAAATGCATCATGACATATGCTGACTGTTCAGGGAACACATGTCCCCTCCAGATTTGAGTTGCATGTCTTTGTGACTATTCCATTTCTTCCCAGTTTAAAATACTAATGAGAAGTTTACTTGATGTCTGCCACAGGTACATTTTTGTCAAATAATGTGTAAAGTGGGTCATTGTGAATGATGAGACATAGCAAAACCAAAAATCATAGAATCATTGACTCAATTAGTTTAGAAAAGACCCTTAAGACCAGCAAATCTAACTGTTAACTTAACATGACCAAGTCTACCATTAAACCATATCCCTAAGTGCCATGTCTATATGTCTTTTGAATACCTTCAGGAATGGTGATTCAATTGCTTTCCTGGGTAGCCTATTCCAATGCTTGACAAATGTTTTGGTGAAGAAATTTGAAGGAGCGTGGAAGATCTTGGGGCCTACTGTGAAAACCTCAGAGACTTAGAAAACAGAACCAAATTTGGAGTTGCTCTCCTTTGGGCATGACAGAGTAGACACTGGCACAAATTCTTCTATGTGGCTACATAGAGGGACATGATAGATCTAATTCAGAAAGGTACACAAGTTCCAAAATAGGATGAAGGCTGGACTCTGCACCAAGTAGGACTGTTCCAAACCTTAGTTTTAAAAAAGAGTACAATATCTATCAGTCTGATGGTTTAACATTTTATGTCAATAACAAGTTTTTATTCTTTCTATTCTTGAGGGCACGTTCCCTCTCAAAAAAGAAAATTGTTCATTTTTTTCACTGATTTTAATTTTTAAAGCCAATAAGTAGAGAATTAATTAATTTAAAGCCTTAGAATAAAATAATAATCACTCTAGAACAGGAACTATATGCAGTATAAATTTATGATACTTCTCTGAGTCTCATGGAACTGTACCTCTCCACAGTAGGTATCCACTATTAACAATTCAATTTTGATATCATAGTGCAATCTTTTTTATGTGTGGCTGTTATTGTCCTAATTATATAAACAAAAAAGGGAGCAAATAAGCTCAAATAACTTGCAAGAAGTCATAAAAGAGACTCAGTGGGAAAAGAACTTCTTGGGTCCCAATACAGTGACTCATATAAAACCCAACTTTGGACAATTCTATGGAGAAAGTATTCTCCCATTATTCATTCCAGTATAAAATATTAAAATCAACATGAACAAGAAATGAACAAGCAGCACAACAAACATTTCCTTTTCTTTAGTTCTTAATATTGCTGTAGTTGCTGTGGTGACAAACTTTACTGGCTTATTATATGTTAATAAAAATGATTGGACTTTATGGCAGTGGAAAGGACACTAGATCTTGTGAAGGTTAAACATTTTGAGTGGGTCAGTCCTGTAGTTCATGCCATTTGAGCTACTTTCCTCTTAAAACATTTGTTTCATGAGGTTGTTAATTTTGATTTGTTTGATCGTGGTATGTGATTTATCATCTGTTGGTCTGGAAAGTGAAATTCAGCAAGCAAGGTTACCATTCAAGCCAATTGCCCTTTGACCTTCACCTTTCCTTTCTGCTATGATGCACTGCATGTGTTTAATTTTTCTTTTGTCAAATATGTGCATTTGGGTGGAAAATGTTTTTGTTTTTGTTTTTTTTTTTAACTTCTCTATGTCTGTTAATATTTTATCCACAGGAGAAATAAATTTCTTGCTCGAATTGTGAAATATAGTTTCAAGGTTACAATTCTTTAGTTTCTTCTTTGTCTTTCAGTGATGCTTTGTGAATAGCACTGTGAATTACACTGGCTTATATCATCTTTTTCCTCAGAGACACCCACAAAAAAAGAGCAAACAGAATGGAGAAGAATCTCCATGTGGATGACCTTGCACATTTTTTAGTTAACTGCCTCTCTGGGGCTGTATTGTTCAGAGGCATAGAAATGGCCAGATTTCAAGCTGTAGGAATTCTAGAAAGCCCAAAGCTAAAAAAAAAAAAAAAAGAAAAAGAAGAAAAAAGATGACAATTCTCATCTACTATGAGCATTCAGCTGTGAAATAATTACTCCACTGACCTCACTTTACCACTGATATCCATGAGAGCAGAGATTAATCAAGGTTGAGTGCTTCTGAAAAACTCACCTTTGGTGTCAGTGAGAAAACCTGCTTATTTCAGATTCCCACCTTGCCTGATACCTTAAGGAACTACCATTAAGACCTATGATAGCCCCTTCAGGGTTGGTGGGACAAGGATGGGAAGACAGAAGACAAAGGACAGGGATGCCTAAGCAATCTTTCCCTCCCTGCACCTACTTAAAAAGTTTTTCAGTCAAAATATCCCATTCTGCTTGTAAATTAATCAGGACATTGACTTTATGCCTGAATGTTATTTATGATTATTAATTCTATTTCAAACTGGTTATTATATTTAAATTAAAGCATTACACTCTAAGAGAGAAAGTGGTGATAGATTTTGCTGATAGTAGCACAATGACTAAATTAATGTAACTTTTTATTATCATTTTAATAATATATTATACAAAACTTCTGAATGCATAGTGGATGTGTCAGAGGTTTTATATAGCAAAAGCTATCACCCTGAAGATAAAGGACAAGATTGCCACTAGCCAAATGAAAGTGTAGTTCTATCTTGTATACATATGAACAAGACCTGGCTGAGAATAGTGATAAACTTACTAGGAGAAGGAGAAAAAAGAGGGGTTTCCTACTGCATAATGGAGAAGCAATATTCTAATGAAGCATGGGTGTGGTTGAGAGTGAAGCTGAGACTGTACAACTTCTAGTGAAGCAATGAAAGTTAAAGATAACATGAATTGGATCCTTGGAGGCAGGCTTCACTCCTGTTAAACATAAAGCCAATGATGTGGTAAAGTTGTGTTGTCTACTGATATATTAGACATATTAGAAGATATTTTTCTTTCTTAAAGATATCGTATATCAGGACATCATCTGTGATGGGTCTTCCATCTGTTGTAACCACAAAAATTATGAGGATAGTAAGAGAACAGAATTAGGAGAACTTTGTGTAGATTTTAGTTTTATTTTCCTTACAGCACAGTATTCCAGAGTGGAACATTTTAGCCTACTGTATTCTTTGACATTATATCATAGGATAGAAATATTGATGCAAAACATTGTTATACTAAGTTAATGACATTTACTTAATCAGAAATAATGTCTTAATTAGAGATTTTCCTGTTCTTTCAATAACTAATAAAAATTTCTTGATAATAAACATTTGTCATATTCTAGCTATTAATATTTTATATGAATAAAACCAAATTCATTAAGGAACAGCTGGAACTGTGTATTCTTTTATTAGTCTAACCTTAAGCACAGAGTCAAAACCTAGGAAATTAATCAAAACAGTTCCTTTTTTCCTAGGATTTAAACTTCTATTTTCAAATGGGTTCATATTAAAGTAATATGATGATGTTCAGTTCTCTTACGGACTTAAGAAAAAAAAAAATCTTATAAAGTCACATTTCTGATCTGTAAATCTGTCTCAAGGGTTAGTTTTGTGTTCATTCCTCCTTCCCTTGGTCAGAATGAGCATTTAGTGATATGAGATATAATACTGCAGAAACCCAAAATATGACATAAGTGCAGGGCATGACATTAATAAATGGACTCATTTTTATATACTGTACTGCAGGGCTACTAAGCACTATTGAGTGTGCCCATTCTCTATATTGGCTTCTCTCTTCCACTTTTATAATATATTAATATTGCACAAACTCATATGAATTAATTGTCATTGTTTTCCTAGTTTCATTTATTCATCCAGTGGTTTAAAAATGTTCAAAGGTATTGTAATGTCTGTTTTCAAAGAGTTCAAGCACTTCTAAATACCCTTTTACAAAGTGTGCCTTTGGGTCTCTGACAACAATATATATCGTAGTTTTTAATCTACACATTAGGAGAGCAATTTTTCTTGTTTTTTTTTTTTTTTTTTAAATTCACCAACACTTTATATAGCCAGTGTAGACTGCTCCAATTCTATTTCCTCAGCCATGTTATTTATTTCTGCAGACATCATTACAATCTTATCTTTTGCAGAGGTCACTGGCAGTGGCAGCTTATCATTTCTGGTATGAATTCTTTTGCACATGTGTCTAACAGAGTATTCATCTTCTGCAGATTTCAGGGGAGGGTCTTCTGTACACTGCGATCTCAGAAATTGCAGTTCTAGTTATGAAGTGCTGGTTTGGTTTGAAAGCACTAGTTTTCTTCAGTTTTGATTGGTATTTCAGCATGGTTCAGTCTGAATACACTGTCAATGAACCAGCAAATTGTATTTTTTCAATACCGAAAGCAGACTAAGCACTATGTGGGACAGATAGAAAGATAGTCTCCACAATGGACAGATTGGATTTTTTTTTGGTTTTGGTGCACAGTAAGAAAATAGTAAGGTGTGTTCAAGTGAGAAAAATACATTCTGACAGTAAGACCAGCAACTGTTGAATATGAACTGAATATGAGCCAGCAGTGTGCCCAGATGGCCAAGAAGGCCAATGGCATCCTGGTCTGGATTAGGAATATTGTGGTGAGTAGGACTAGGGCAGGCAGTGAACATCCCCCTGTACTAAGCACTGCGTGAAGCTCCATCTCAAGTACTGTGTCCAGTTTTGGGCCCCTCACTACAAGAAAGACATTGAGATACTGGAGCTTGCCCACAGAAGGGCAACGAAGCTGGTGAGGGCTTTTATTTTTCATATTTGTTTCGTACCATCCTACTCTATTTTTAGTTGCAATAAATTAAATTAGTTTTCACTAAGCCAAGACTGTTTTGCCTGTGACAGTAACTGATATGTGACCTCCCTGTCTTAACTTGACTGAGAAGCATTCCCATCATATTTTCTCCCCCTGTCCTTGCAGAGGGTGAGTGAGAGAGCAGCTGGTTGGGGATCTGGCAGCCAGCCAAGGTCAAGCCACCAAACTAGAAATCAAAAGAGAGACAAAAAATATTATGCCTGGGTCAGATCAAAGACAACAGAGTGAGTAGTCCAAACAGTAGCAAATTCAAGTCCAAGTTTTCTAAATGAGGAACTTTTAAACTTTAGAGATAAAATTAGTGCAAGAAGACTGAATTTTATTGTATTTTTACTGTAGTTGAGCATTTTAGGAACTGTTTTTTGCTTTTTGTCTTGAAAAATGTGCTTGAAATTTAGCTTTTATAGTTAATATTTGTAATCCATCAAAGTCTCATAAAAATACCATTTGCTACCCACATCAAAAATATCAATAGTTCATTTATTCTTCTTTCTTTGTTTCCAAATTCAATCTGTTAATATGTAGAATTAACCCAGATTTATATTCTTAAACAAAAAGAGAAAGACACATTGTAACTTGATGGCTGAAATTTTTCCCATGTTATCAATATATGAACTTGAAAAAAAGTTGTTATGTAATTAGTCATTTTATATAGGTGCAAAAGAATGCAAGAAAATCTGGAAGTCTTTTTAAAAATATGTTTGCACTTGATTGGACAAAGAAAATAGGAATTGTTATGAACCACAAATAATGTCTTCTACATACTCTTCATGATATTGTCTTCCTATATTATTGGTGATTTTATACCAATTTGTTTCATTTTAGAAGCCAAGAACTGTCAATGCCAAAGCCCTCACAACAAATTCTTTACTCCATTTTTTAGCCATCCACTTTACAGTATGTATATCTATAGAGAACATCCAAAACACATGGTATCACTCTCTCCCTTATTAGTTTCATGTGTCTGCCTGCATCTTGTTGTTCACCCAAGCACACTTTTCCTCTGGGTTGCCTCACATATTTTCTTTTGCCTTCACCTCCTGAAGTCCCCAAAAAGTGAGTGATGTAAGAAAATCACGGGTTAGTTTACTCTTTTCTCTGGATTATTTGGACTACTGCTACTAGACATATAAAGTTTTGTTTCACATTTGGAATCTTTTTTTTTTTTTCCCAAGCCAAACAATCCTCCTGTCTTCTAAAATTATGTGTGTAAAATAAGAGATTTTTTGTATGTAACTCCGCTTCACAAAGAGAGGAATTCCAATCAGTTGACCTAAGAGAGAATGAACAAAGGGGACCTTGACTCTGGCACGGACATTGACAACAGGGGTCAGAAACCTAAAGTGCAGTTCTCTATCTGCTTTAAGGATATGCAGTTCTATATACAGACAAAAGCACAAAACAGTCTAAAATGGAGGGTTAAAATAATTTTCACACTTTCAACCATTAAGGATTAAGTTGTGATGTACCTCAGATCTACTTCAAGAGAGGTTTCTCTTTATTCAGCATTATGAAACTTGTGTTTGCGAAGTCCTTATCGTTATAGGAATACTCAGAATAGAAAGATAGTCCAATTAATTAGTCTTAGCTAGAGCCCTGGGATGAAAATAGCACTACCTCTTCTTTCATTCCCTCCCAAAGCAGATGGAATTATGTTTTGTTGGACTAATTAACAGAATCTAGATCGTATATTCATTCATATAGTGAGTGTTTTTTCTATCAATTAATTTTATAAAAGAGGGAATGGTTTAAGATCTTGATTTTCAGTTGTTAATAAAAAGGAAACAATCAGTGTCTATTTAAAAGTTCCCTTTACTAACTATGATAGAATCTATGCAAAATTTTCAGTTGAATTTTTAATTACATCTATGTAAAAATGTATGAAAATTTTATACAGTCTAGTCTCCTGAAAGTTACTTTGTCATCAAGATACACAATGTCACTTCCATTATAGTCTACATTGCCTCACACTGGCAGCGATTAGTATAATTTATAGTTTCATATAGTTTAGGATTTTACAAAACATTTCATAGAATTACAAGGTTTAATAAATTTTATTGAGAATTATTATATTTTCCAGATTTATTTATTTATATATAATAAACATAAATATATAAACATATATTTATATGTAAAACCTAAAATATTTTCAATATATATATTTACATGGATATTGATACTGTTGAGTGGCTGTTGATAAAATAGTATTTAGATGGATGTTGATGGGAAAACATTTATTACACCCGATCAAAGTCAGTAATATATAAAATTCATTCTAATAACTTCTAAAGGCATTTGAAAAGATGCATTAGAGACAAATATTTTTAACCAGAGCAGATCAGGAAAATTGGCCCAAAAAGGAAGGAAGGTGCCCTTGCCGAGTATATTTGCATAGCAACATCAATTAATACTTATTAGCTTCAGTGAATAAGCTACAATTAGAGGCCTGACATTTAACAGAAAAAGTTGTGACATAATCCTTTGTTTGAAATTCAGGACATTAAATCAATTTAATTTTAAATGAGACCTGTGCGCGATTTATTTTTTCTGTGAAGAATACAGTCTTTCCCCATCTCTTTTTGGTGTTTATTTTTGCTTTTGTTGAGTTAATGACCATATTATTCAAAGGAGCTATTTAATGTTGCAGTGT
>JAOXNG010000021.1:98673381-98685517 GCA_028566535.1 Scolopax minor
GTAGCCCTGCCTGGGGCTGTAAGGACCTGGCACGTGGCTTTATTGAACCTCATTCTATTGGTCTCAGCCCATCAATCCAGCCTGTCCAGATCCCTCTGCAAATCCTCTCTATCCTCTAGCAGGTTGACATTGCCACCCAACTTGGTATCATCTGCGAACTTACTGAGGGTGCACACGATCCCCTTGTCCAGATCATTGATGAAGATGTTGAAGAGAACTGGCCCCAGTACCGAGCCCTGTGGGACACCACTCGTGACCAGACGCCAACTGGATTTGGCTCCATTCACCACCACTCTCTGGGCCCATCCCTCCAGCCAGTTTTTAACCCAGCAGAGAGTATTCTCATCTAAGCTGCGACAAGGTCTCCCCCTCAGCCTCCTTCTCTCCTGGCTGATCAATGCCAGTTTCCTTGGCCATTCCTCATAACACCTGTGCTCCATCCAAGGCAGCACCTGGAGCTGTTTGCTTGTCAGGCTTCACTCCCTGTGGCTGAGCGGGGCTTTCCCCTCACGGCCCAGCTCACTGGCGGTGCAGAGGGGCGACGGCGGTCTCTCCCGCTGGCTGTCACCACTCATCCTGGTTGGTACTGCTGGTCCTGCATCCACCAGCTGGAAAGTCCTGAGGTGAAACTGGAGAGAATGGAAGAAGGAGGTGGCAACCACCAACTCGGGTGGTCCCACTACTCCGCTTGGTGAGTGGCAGCCCGGGAGTGCCCCGACAGGTGGTTGCTCGGTGAGGCGGAGAAAGTGGCAACAAAACCAAGTCTGTCCTCCTGCTGCGGTGTTGGTAAGGTTGTAGAATAATAGCCTGGTGGTCACCCAAAAGGCCAGGCCACAGGGAATGTGGAAAGCTGTTGCGAAGATGTCAGAGCGAAGAGGCGGGAGCTGGGCCCGTGGCCAGGCCGGACCCCATGGGCGAGGGTGGGCTGAGGGGCCCTGCTCTGCACCCGCCTCTCCTCCAGCGCTTTCAGTGTCCCTTGCAGACTGCCACAGCTTTGTCAGAAAACACAGCCAGATAAAAAAAAAAGCTAAGGTTAACTGGGGCTTAAAAGTCTTAAATGCTGGCAGCTTTGTAATGTGCTTAAGTTGTAATGGTAAAGAAATTGTGGAAAGTGATTCTGTGAGTGAGCGATGGACTAAGATCCATGTTCCTTCCAGATGTATTTGCAGTCCTGTGTATTTGTATTTGTGCACTTAGTGTGCAAACAAAAGGGTGGTGAGGCACTGGAACAGGTTGCCCAGGGAAGTCATGGATGTCCCATCCCTGGAGGTGTTCAAGGCCAGGCTGGATGGAGCTTTGAGCAACCTGGTCTGGTGGGAGGTGTCCCTGCCCATGGTAGGGGGAGTTGGAACTTGATGATCTTTAAGGTCCCTTCCAACTCAAACCATTCTGTAATTCTATCATTAGGAAGAAAGATCATGGTCACATCCTTTACTTCTGTTTTGCAGTTTTCTGGATCAACAGGCATTTCTTCTGCTTGCGCAGAAAAAGTGAATGTTTTCTAATTCCAGTTTTTCTTTCAGTTCTATATTTGGTTAATCCTGCTGTCAAAAATCTGTAAATTAGACAAGCTATCTCTCCTAGAGCTATCAATATAACCATGGTAGTAGAAAATAAAAAAAAAAAATCTTCCTTCTTCAAAAGTTTTGAAGTAAATGATACGCTCTGAAAACAAAAAGACATTCAGCACTGTGTCTTTGGACAAGAAGATATTTAGAAAGAATTAGCCCTGTTTTAAAAATTGCTACTGATTAAGTATTTTTATATATTATATATTTTTATATACAAAGTATATATTTTAATAGATTTTTATATATTCCTTAAGAGATAGAGGAAGGAAGTGAGGAAGGGAGCAAGTAAGAAAGCAAGCAAGAAGAGAAGAAGGGAGGGTCAATGGGAAGAGAGGAGGAAGGGTCAATGTTACACAGAGGAGGCTAAGGTTTCTGTTCAAGCCACTGAAGCATTTCTCGGCACTTTAGCCAGTCAGAGGCTTACAGTCTCCCAAGATCTGTGTGACAGAGCAGGGAGTGAAATCAGGCCATGATACACAGGCTCAGGGTCTACACAGCTCCCTTTCTTTCCAAGCTCAACTTGAAAGACAGTAACATTAAAGAGTGTTTTCATATTGTCCCAAGTGAGTGACAAGAATCATCTGTGCACTGGACTATGGACTCTAAATAGACCTGTAGGTGAGAATTCTTCTTTACTTTGAGGATGACACAACACTGGAACAGGTTGCCCAGAGAGGTTACAGAGTCTATTTATCTGGAGATACTCAAAACCCACCTGGATCCATTCTTGTCCAGCCTGTTCTAGGGAACTCTACTTTGGCAGAGGGCTTGCACTTGATGATCTCCAGAGGTCCCTTCCAACTCTTAATATTCTGTGATTCTGTGATTAACAGCAAACACCTGGTTAAAACAGTGCTTTTCTCAGATTAAACCTAACTTTTAAGGATACTATTTAAACAGTATTTTTTTGTCGTTGTTTCCTACATGAGGGAAGTTTAGCAACATGTCTTTAATTAGATTCTTTCTAGAAGAAACAGCTAAGTTCAAAATTCAACAGCTGAAGTTATTTCTATTCATTTACACTGCACTGCTCTTACTTATCAGGGTTTCTTGATCATCTGAGTCATGGCACCATTCCAGTTATTAGATACATATATATGTTAAAATTTTCCTACTTCTGTATTTAGCCTATGTGAGAAATTATGTGCTTTGCCATTCAAAATGAAAATGAAATACTATGTCTATTCCTGTTAACTTTAACAGTCTTTTCTAGATTTTCATTAAAATTTTTCTTTCCATGTTATAAAGTTCCTCTTCCCATTTGTAAGAGGAAAGAGGAATTTCTTCACAATTTCACAAAATACAGAATGTTTGAGTTAGAGATATCAACTCTAGTGCATGATTTATGTAAACATATCTAAGTGTATTCTATCCATTTGTAACTAGATATGCATTGACACTAACAAACACATATAAACCACAGAATACCTACAGTTTTGTTAAAAAACCCTCTTTTTTCCCTTCAGCCTAGAAATTCAGTAATAAATTAAAAATTCAGGGGTGAGTTAAGGAATATGGGAATGGGTGAAAATTGTGAGTCTATAATAAACATGAGGATAAGCCAATCCCATGCTTTTCAGAGAGTAGGAGTTTCTCATTCTTTGGAAATTTCCTGCTTTTCCTAGGACTGGGTCCTTTATTTCTGGTTAACAATCATGACAGTTTATTACTAAAAAATAGTTGTGAAATAAATTTAACTTCACTTTTACCATGCTCCTTAGTAATTCTAATACCATATCCACATTGAATGTTCTTGGAGTACAAGAAAAAGATGCTTTTGATTCCTATCTGTAAGTAGCACGTTATGGCTTTTTTTTTCCTGTAAACTTAAGTTTTTAGTGTTAAAATACAAACCTTGATGCATTCTGAAATTAACATGCAGCTATTTTTTTCTCTTTATGTTTTTGGTAGTTATATTAAAATATTCTTTACTGTAGTATCTGATTTTAAAAAAAGCACCTTTCGTCTCATAATTGCTTGGACAAGATGAGAATAGGGGTTCAATAACACTCCTGTGATCACCACCAGACAATAGTCACATTAAAAAAGCAAATAAAATAAGCTTCTATACAGTGTAGAAGCACAAAGATGAGAGCAAAATAAAAAGTATTATGTAAATCAACTCCTTGATACAAACCACCTCCATGTGATTCCTAACTCACATTTTGAGAAGAACAAGCCATCAGGGAAAGCCATGCAGCACAGAACTCAGGTGGCTATTTTCTGATTAGTAGAACATTGTGGGTTTAAAGGTTCAGATGAAATGTGAAACTTCTTGTGTTCAAGCTCACTGAGGAAAGGCTGAAAAAAAGGAAGAAGCAAATAGAAAGCAAAAATGTAAATGAACCCAGAGAAGAGTAGGTGAAATGAAAATTGAATATTGAAAATCAGTGTTAAACAGCAGGGGAAAAAAAGAGGGAAAAGCATAAGAGAAGCTTATGTTCACTGGCTCTAATTAAATGTGACAAGTGTAACACACTCCAGAATTAAAACACACTCCAGAATTAATTCCTGAGGCTTTGTCTAGATTAGTAAACTAAACAGTACCATGGCCAACACTTGAATACTGGCATGTGAGCTTTTATAATGAGAAATCAATAGCAGAATCTCTGCAATAGTTTTGGCTTTGGCCAGAGCATACTGAGGCTGAGGTGAGCAGAAGCTGGGGATTGCTCCTGCCAGCCCTGCAGAAGAGCAATCCTCTTGGTTTCCTGAAAGGGAGAGGAGTGAGAGCACAAAGAGATCTGAGCTACATGGGTACAAATCCTATTTTGTCACTTGCACTCAAAAAAAACTATGGCCCCCGGACAATGTTGTTTACTAGAACAGACATATTCAATGTACTTTAAGATTCTGAATTATTCAACCCCCTATCCATCTGCCCTGATTATTTGTGAAACTATAAACATAGATTAACATAAAAATCATGAAGTTATTCCATGTTAGAAAAATAAGATCTTGTACATCTGATTGAATGATCAGTGTTCATTAGGATAGTCTTAGCAATAAGAAATTCGTGTAAATTTCCCTGCTGTAATTTCTATGCCATTTCCTAATATTTTATATAGGTAATCATATTACTAGCTTTGAAAAGATGCTGAACAGGAGCAGAATATATACAAGATGTGGAAATTAGAAAACACTTATTCAAATAAGTAGTTATTTAAACTATGTACTTATTTAAACCGCGTACTTAATTTTTGTCCACATAAGAGACTCCCAATTTCCTGAAAAAATACAGTTCCAAAAAACCCAAATTTTACACATGTAGTTGTAAAATGTATTCATATCTTACCAAAAAGGGAAACAGATATTTATTTGCAAACTTAAGAAAAATGAGAGTGAGTGAATGAGTACATGGAAGAGTGAGCAATCTACTGATCATATTAATATGCTATAAAATATTTAAGGAGAGAGGAGAGAAAATAAGGTATGTTGCTCTAAACCTGGCATGTATACAGCATTATCACTGAAGATTGTTATTGTATTTTTAATGAGTCGATAAATCAGGCTCAATACTGCACTATCAGTATTTTAATTTACTTCCATGTGTATAGCTGTTTTGCCATCCTATTACCAGGAAATATATGAAAATTAATGAAAGCAAGCTACATAGTTCTGCATTCTACAGCCCAGTAGCTTACAATGACAACAGATGGATAAAAACAAGCAAAGTCTGAAAAGACTTTTTGTTATAAATGCTGCTAATTTCAGTATGAATCATTCAAATGCTGGTAAATCCAACATCTGTGAATTTTGAAAATATAACAAAGACAATATAAATGTTACTAAGAGGATTTTTTCTGTATTTCAAAATAACATTGCTCAATAATGGCCAATGATTTCAAGTTTGTACATGTCACTCTTTTAGAAACAAAACTTCCCTAGGAGTAGTAGGGGAGCTTTAAAATATTGCTATCATGTACAGAGGTCTCAGGTACTGGTTAAAAAGAAATCACAACTAAAAGAAATCTTGAGTATATAGCATCAGATAAGCTAATAAACACTAAGGGAGAGCTTATGAATATGTGAAAATTAAGTATAAAGATCCTTGTGGGCTGTAAGTCACTCATTTGGCTAACAGACATTGAAGGAAGAGCTTGTAAGGAAGAGAAACAGTTGTATGTTTTTAGGTGTGCTGCCAGCAACACCTCTGAAATAACTAGAAAAAATTAAAACCAGTGGGAAGGGTGTCACATATTAGCCCAGCTCTCAAAAATAATGAAATTAGGAGATGGCCACTGGACAACAGTGTTGCTTTAGGATGAAGATGAGAGATATGTGATTTCAAGGTCTTCATACCTATTCTGTGATTATTGTGAGTTTTAGAAAAAGACTCTGAAGCCTAAATACTCTTCAGTGTCTTCATACTCGAAAGTAGACTTTGGCCCAAAGTATTTTTTAACTGAAGCAGGGGTTTAACCAGATAGACTCTAGAGATCCCTTCCAACTAAGTCTTACTATGATCTCATGATTCCATAGTTTTTTTCATAACCTGACTCCTGGAATGACAGTGCTGTCCTATTTTCATAGGCATTAATTTTTGCAGCCAAACATTGAACAAAGCAGAGTGCAATTATTTTAATTTTCTTGTACAGTATTTGTCTTTAAAAATTAAGAAGTCCAAAGGGAAAAAACAAGTGCTGGAAGAAAGAGAGAGGTACAAATGCCAGTGAAAGTGATGATGACGTTTATATTGTACAAAGTACATAGAAAATCCTGTTTTGTTATGTGAAGGTTCTGGTCAGTGCCAGCAGGCTTGATATCCATTTGCAGTCACTAAAATTACTGAACCATGGGAGTTTGTTAGCCTATTTTCACTCCTTTTAGATGAGAAAGCAATTAAAAATATCTTTGTTTAAAAATAGCAAAATAGAAGAATATACTTTCTGAGGTATTGGAGAAGACTGGAACAGAAATATGCCAGGGTTTGTCTGGAGTGATGCAGAGAGTGGAGTTTGTAGGAATGTATATCTGCAAAAAATAGAACCTGAATGATAATAGAAAGAGGTAAAAGGATGCAAAAAGACAAGGAAAAATAAGAAACATGAATGACAGTGGTCCAAAAGGCAGAAGACAAATATCGATATGTGTGATCTCAAGCAAGACTGGACATCTGGAGAAAAAAATGAAACCTCCTGGAGTATGCTCCTTGTGCGCTCAGGACAGCAGAACTGTGCCTGTGCTGCAATATTGTTGGGAGTGAAAACTGAAACAGCTTTACAATTCCACATCTTCCTTGTCTTTAGCTGCACTTTCCAGTGTGCTCACAATAAATCTAGGTTCTCATTATGGTCAAATCTAGAAATGAATTCATACCTCATGCAAAATACTTTCAAAACAGGAAACATTGCATGATATGGCTTACAGGATTACTTATATTGTCAAACCCTCATTCATTTCAGAACCTATCTCCGAGTTAGAAGTCAGGTAGTTTAAGTAACACTGGGACATGTTCCCAGGTTTTTAAGACATGTGCCTAAACAGTGGAAAAAAAATCTGTGAATGTCTACTTTGATCCTTGTATGTTTTCTAACATAATTTTTTGACTAGGAACTTTTAAATAAAAAAATGGCAAACACAGCAACATTCTTTGTGCAGAGCTTTCACTACTGCCTTCTCTTATTTACTAGCAAAAGCTATTCACCTTTTGGAACAGGCTATCATGTTAAAATATATGTTTCTTCTAAGCCTGAATTTATTAAATTAACTAATTAATATTAATACGCATCCATTATTCATCTTCAAACAGATACAGGGTAGGAGACTGGACTAGTTTGTTGACAAAAGCTAGAAGAGGAATGAATCTTTCACATGAATGTATATTCAAGTTGTACTTTTAATCCTGAAGTGACAGATTTCTACATTTCAGACAAAGAAACCTTTGTCTGTCAGGATTTGGAGAATTCCAGGCCTGATAACACACACTCTATTAGTAGAACACACCATAATTAAACATCTGTTCTTTTGCATTTGTCAATTCATATAGTTTTCTGAGTAGGGTTATATTTAATTCATTATTCTGGTATGAGCACTTTTATTCACTGTTCTAATCTTTTGTGAAAGGAAAGTTTTTCTGTATCAGCAAGGCCTTGTAAATAAGGTATTGTAGACAAGAAACCTACAACTTTAACTTTGCATGTCTTGGCATGATCTCTACATTTCCTCTTTCAAGGGAGAATTATGCAAACAGCATGCTTTTTAATTCAGTGATATTCAAACTTAAGTCTATGCCTCTGGACACTGAACTGTTTCTAAGTGTTCTATGTAATGCAAATAAGAAAACTAGATTTAATTTATTATGTTCCAGACTTCAAAATGAGTTAGTGTTCAAATATAAAATGCAATAAAAGTTTGCAAAGCACTGCTCTGATTTAGCATGGGATTTTACAGATATGGTTTTCATTCAACTTAGTGGAAATCATAAAGAAATTTGCTAGAAATTAATATACTAACAGAACTCTTCACTAAGCACATTTTATTCCACAATTTATTGTCTACTTGAAGACCTACCGTGGTTCCTCTTAACAATCTAAAGTTGTATCACTAATCTGCGATAGATACATTGTACTGCATATTTCAGTAAATAAAAATAGTATGAGAAAGGAAAATTGTGAATAAAATTTTTTTTTGTTCTTTTATCATTTTTATTATTTTCTTTTATAGCTCTTGAAATATGTTAAGGTTCTTTAACCTGAAATATTAGAAACTGATATAAAAAAGAAGAGTAAAATATCTAATGTCAGGAATATAAAGGCACAAGTTATATAATATTTTATATAGCTATACATATTCTTATCTTCCTGAATTCTTATGCTTTTTTGTTTTGTTTTGTTGTTTTTTTTTTTTTTTTAAGCTTTCAACACTGAAGGACACGTACCATGTGTTATTGTGGAGCATGTAACTCATTACAGTTTGACCCTGGTGATCAAAATGAGCTTTTAGGTACTTTTCCATTAAAAATATTAAACCATTGTATGCACATATTGTCTTTTTCTTCTTCATGTCTCCATGATCGGAGAAAAGGAGGAAACATAAAACCACTTTCTCATTCTTTTGACACTAATCAGATTAATATAAACCCTCTTTCTTCATCAGTCCTGTGCATTACTGTGGAACAGGAAGGTTCAGACTTCAAGGTAAGTATTTACATTATCTTTTTCAAAAGGAAGGGGATCATATCTACAGCATCTCTAAATACAGAGTTTTGAAGTATTCCCTTTTGAAAGTGTAGGCTACATGGCAAAATAAATCTTAGCTGGAATCTTACTTGGCAACTATATTACCAGCCGTTTTATCTCTTTTTTTGCCATTTAAAAGTTAGATTATACTATCATCTGGGGTTCTCATATGTTCAGTGGAGAGAAACAGATAACCATGAGAGGGCTAATTATTTTCCATATCTTACATGTACTTAAGTATTAAATGAATTTGATTACCTAGCACTACCTGTAGTTGGGGCTTTTCATTGTTAAAAATTTTTTTAATCTTTAAAGCACAGATCTTTTTTTCTCCCACACAGCACCTCAAGTAGCCTCTGACTTTTTTTCTTACAGTGGCATCTGGAAACAAGACAAAATATTAGACATTGTACAGGCATATGGCAAGAGGTGATACTGACAGAGCTTGCATTTCAAACAGACAACACCAAAAAAAATGCAGAAAGGGATGCAACATCCTCTGTTGACTATGACAGGGAGTAAAATTCAGAGAAGGGCAACAAGGGATATTAATATGTATGGAACATTTATGTATATAAAAGGGATGACTAAATAACAAAGGGCATTTCAACCTGGAAAAGACTTGTCTGAGGGCAGATACTTGGAATTCTGAGTGGAAAGGATAGATGATTGCTTTCGAAAAGAAACAGGATAATTTAGGATCATAAAATCATAGAATATTTTGGGTTAAAAGGAACTTTTAAAGGTCTTCTAGTCCAACCTCTCCTGCAATGAGCGGGACATTAAAATTAGACCAGGTTGCTCAGAACCCCATCCAACCTGAACCTCAGTGTTTCCAGGGATGGGGCATCTACCACCTCTCCGGTCAACCTGTTCTAGTGTTTCACCACTCTCATTGTAAACCATTTCTTCCTTATATCTAGGTTAGAATTTGGCCACTTTTAGTTTAAAAATGGCCCTTGCTATCACAACAGCTCTTGCTAAAATGTTTGTCCCCATCTTTCCTTTAGGCCCCCTTTAAGTACTGAATGGCCACAGTAAGGACCCCCTGGAGCCTTCTTTTCTCCAGCCTGAACAATCTCAACTCTCTCAGCCTGTCTTCGTAGCAGAGGTGCTCCAGACCTCTGATCATCGTTGTGGTCCCCTTCTGGAACCACTCCTTCCATAAGACAGTCTATGTCCTTCTTACATTGGTGGGCCCAGAGCTGAATGCAGTACTCAATGTGGAGTCTAATGAGAACAGAGTAGAGAAGAAAAATCACCTCCCTCGAGCTGCTGGCCACATTTCTTCTGAAAAATCACCTCCCTCGAGCTGCTGGCCACATTTCTTCTGATGCATCCCAGGATACCGTTGGCCTTCTGGACTGTGAGCTGCTCTCAGTCCATTCATCCCCTAGCCTGTATTGATACTGAGGTTTTCCCCAACCCAGGTGCAGGACTCTGCACTCAGCCTTGTTGAACCTAATGAAGTTCACACAGGCCCACTTCTCAAGCCTGTCCAGGTCCCTCTGGACAGCATCCCATCCCTAAGGCGTGTCAACCACACCACATAGCTTGGAGTCATCTGCAAACTCACTGAGGGTGCAGTTGATGACACTGTCTATGGCATTGATGAAGATCTTGAGTGGTACTGGTCCCAGTACAGACCCCTGAGGGACCCAATACAGACCACTTGTCACTGATCTCCATCTGAACATTGAGCTGTTGAATATTACCCTCTGTATGTGGCCACCCAACCCAATTCCTCTTCTACTAAACAGTCCACCCATCAAATGCGATCCTCTCTAATTTGGAGAGAAGATGTTGTGGGGGACCATGTCAAAGGCCTTACAGAATTCCAGAAAGACAACATCTGTAGCTCTTCCCTTGACCACTGAGATAGTAACTCCATCATAGAAAGCCACTAGATTGGTCAGGCAGGATTTGCCCTTGGTAGAGTCATACTGGCTGTCTCTAATCACCTCCCTGTTCTCTGTGTGCCTTAGCATAGCTTCAAGGAGGATCTGTTACATGATCTTTTCAGGCACAGAGGTGAGGTTGCCTTCTTTCTACCTTTCTTAAAAATGGGTGCAATATTTCCCCTTTTCCAGTCACCAGGGACTTCACCCAATTGACATGACTCTTCAAATATCATGGAGAGTGGCTTGGCAACTACCTTAGCCAATTCCCTCAGGATTCTGAGATTCACCTCGTCAGGTCCCACAGACTTCTGTGTCTTCAAGTTCCTCAGGTGGTGATGAACCTGGTCTTCTCTTACAGTGGGAGGGACTTTGCTCCTCCAGTCCCTGCCTTGTGGTCCATCCAATTGAGAGGTGTGGAGGAGGAGTTGCTAGTGAAGGCTGAGACAAAAGTTGAGTACCTCATCTTTTTCCTTGTCCATTGTTACCAGTTTGCCAGTCTTGCTCATCAGGTGGGTACGCTTTCTTTGACCTTCCTTTTCTGGCCTGACATATTCTTTGTGTCCCTTGCCAAGTTCAGCTCCAGCTATGCCTTGGCCTTTCTGCCCCATCCCTACACAACTGGGATTTCATGGAAGAAAAATCACTAAAGGGATAGTAAATGCAAAGACAACAAACATGGCTTAGAAAATTCCAGAAAACTGTTTTGTAAATTTTTTAGTCTAGGAGAGTGGTTTTGGAAAACATACTTCGTTATTGTACTCTTCTCTAGCTACCTCAGAAAGGCCACCCTCAAACACAGGTTCCTCTGGTCAAACATTCTCTGACAATTCATATGTTTTTCCTCCCTAAACTGTGTGCCTGCTGCAGCCCAGACATCTTTTCTCTCTCTGGCAGAGGGGAGCACTGGCAATGTTTAGCTTGGGAAGAAAAAGAAGCACAAAGGGATTTAGAATTCCACACAACCTCAAATTAAAAAGTTAGTATCAATTATTCACAATGATTAGATGGTTTCCCAGACTGCAAATCAAATATAAACTGACTTGGGCATGAATTATAAGATCAATCATTCTGATCCAAACATACAAGAGAAGCCAGCTTTGAAATACCAAGTGCACAGTTTGCCTGCTTAGTCTGAAACAGCCACACCCACACTCTCTATGAGTGAGATATCAGCTTGTACATTTTTTTCTTCTTCTTGGGGAGAGTATCTTTCTACCTAAACATGGTGACTCTTTCAGTACACTATCCCACCAGGTGCACCTGGAGGAGGAAATTATATCACATTAACTATTAGGTAATTACTGGTCTTAGAGCTGTAAGTGGATGTTTTCCAGGAATCAGCATCCCTCAGCTTATGTCATATTTTGGTAGCAAGCCCAAACAGCAAGGAACTTCTAGCTGTGTGCTTCACAGAATCACAGAATCACCTAGGTTGGAAGGGACCTTTTAAGATCATCTAGTCCAACCAATGAAAAAAAAAAAA
>JAOXNG010000021.1:98742146-98752590 GCA_028566535.1 Scolopax minor
GATCTCTAAGGTCCCTTCCAACCCAAACCATTCCGTAATTCTAGATTCTATGATTCTATACTTTTGAGGGTTCAACATGCAGAATTGCTTTCAATATGGAAGAAAATAATAAGGTAATTAGCAATGAAAATTACTGCCTCACTCTGTGCACACCTATAGGTTCACATACAGATATTACAGCTTTAAAAGACTAGAAAATAACTCATTTCCATCCTAATTATTTTGAATAATTATATTAACTGCTTGAGGACATTTTTCACACTACCACTACTTGTATATTACTTTTAAACAACAAATAAATGTTGGTTATATGATTTTGTTTAGGGTACTAAAAAAGAAATAGCAATCTGTAATTTATCTAAATAAATATTTTATGTTACTTTTTCTTAATGATCAACATTTCCTGACAAATGCCAAAGTAGTTCTTTGGCAATCAGATGCTTTCAAAAACAAATTATACGACTAAATTTTTAACTGCCACTAAAAAATTTATCTCTAGGATTTCAAGATAAAAAGTATATTTAAAATTGTTCATAGTTTTATAATTAAATCTAGTATACAGAAAGCAAAATCAATGCTTACGTGAAATGCATTAGTAGAGATTTTCTTTCAGTACAAGTTGCAGAATATGGAAGTTTAATACTGTATTTGTCTTCAGAATTTTTACCTTTCAAGTACATTTCAATATATGCCCGTTAGCAACAATTGTAGCAACACGAATTTTTATAAAACACACTAATGTTTCTGACTAAACAAACTGATATGCCAGTAATAGATTATTTTAAATGCCTTCTGTAAATTTTAGCTGCCATCACCTTTCTGCATATATAGATACTCTTGTTCCTTTTTCTGGTTTCACTCCAAATACAAAACATTCTTTTTCTTTTACACCAAGCATTTTACATATAAATTTCTACATTTGAAATGTAGGGTTCATTATCTGTTGAGTTTTTGTCTTTACTTCATCTGAGAATAGGATCTGACATTGTTTATATCAAGTCTCATACCAAATTATCATAGAGATTTTTAGAACATAAATTTATGACTTCTTCAGAGTTTAATTTAAAATGTATTATTTCCTTTTGAATATTAAATATGAAAATGATCAGTTACAAAGAGGTTGTGGTTATTCTGTCTCATTCATCCAGGGCTTCAAGTGCTAGATCAGTTTTGTATTTTGTCTTCCTGAGAATATATAGCAGAAGGTCATTTTGTGGCATTACAAGCAGCATATTTTTATTTTATGATTTTATAAATTGCCTATGGAAAAGAGTAATCACAATAGCACACCTCACATTTGAATGCAATTAGTATGTGAACTGATCATGCCTAGTTACGTGCCAATGACAAGTTAGGTATATGAATAGTTGCCTATGGAAAATATAAGCACACAAAGTCAAAAAGAAGCAAGGCTTTTTATGCAAGGAGACTGTTCTGGTTTTGTCAAATGACCTAAAAGTAAAAATAAGTAAATAGAAATAATGAGAGTATTAAGAATAAGACAGGATTACAAAGAATATAAATTAATTACTGTGCTGTGAAGTAGCCTAATGGGAAGTCTCAAATATTTATTCATATTCTATATGCAAAAATAGACTGCAAAACCAAATTCAAACCTTAGTTACTTCAGCTGAAATCAATACAGGAATTATAAGGTCTTTTGGCAGCAACTATATATTTAGTTGTAGATCACATGAACCTATGATTATGCAAGCCCTAGATACAGAAAATGCATCTTTTTCACTTAAATTCACTTATCATTCAAATTCAAATTGTACCACTGTATTGCTAGGCTATAATAATATAGAAAGAATAATAGCTGATGCTGAAAGAAAAAATTACAGGTAAAATGTGGTTGGCTTAAATTTTTAATATTCCAATTTTTAAGCTTAGCTCTTGCTATCTATCTTATACATTGTCATTTTCCAATATGTTTTTATAGTAAGTATTAGGAAGTATAAGTCATATATTGGAGTGATCATGTCAGCTTTTATTGAAAAAATAATACATGCTTTTCCATTCCACTTGCACTCTATACAGTAGATGTACAGTCACACAGTGTGATTTACAACGAACAAAACCTACTAAAGACAAACCTTATTTCCTGCCCCAAACAGGTTACAGTATCTGGGCTTCAATAGGTCCATTATTCTGAACTAGTATGCTGTGGCTTGTTCTATTATTGCTTTTGAGATATGTAGAATGATCATTGTAGAAAGCAGAAAAAATTAGACCATACTGATTATTCAGTTTTATGTCAGAAGAAGTAAAAGAAGCACAGGTGAAGACTTGAAAAATACTGACAATGATTTTTTCAAGTGCAGTAATCAGCGTGAAGGATTAGAAGCTAAGAACTGGCAAATAAAATACAAACTGCACTAAGATGACAAGAAAGATTGAAGAAAGTTGGCCATGAGAAGAAGAAGAAGGTGAAAGTAGAGATTCAGGAACAACATAAAATAATGGGGGATAAAGTTGAGCAAAATCTAGTTTCCAAAGCTGATTCTTCTGATGACGTCATTAGAAGTTTTAGTTACAAAGCCTGAAAGAAGAGGGACAGAGTTTTCTTTGTACTAACTGTAACCTTGACAATTTTATGCATGGTTCATAACATCTGCTTCAATGATCAGCAGCTGGCTAATAACTTGCCAAAATACCAGCTGAATTAAAAAGCTGTGAATCACTGAACTCTGCCAATTACATGCTCAAAAGATTCTGTGAACATCAAAGCTCCATGTATGCAAGTGTAGAGAGCATTTGTCGCACCAGTGTCCTACAGAAATTAAATGCTAGTAGTACATTTTGTAGTCTACACCATAATCCTCTGTTAAAAATGACAAATGCATAATTGTGGGTTCTGTGGTTCTGATTAGTTTTGGTGGATCAGTTTGGGCAAACTATTTGGATATATTTATTTCCTGTATTTGATAGACTGGTAATACAGCTTGTAATTTGTTTTAAAGTTGCCTTTTTTGGTGGTTGTCCAGCAGTAATTAAAAAAAAGGAAAAAGATTCACATATAATTGTGACTTTTGTTGAAATCTTTTAGGGCTTAAGCCTTTGAGGTAGGTGCTAGAAAGCCTTGGTGAAATATTAAGCAACAAATTTTCCAACTGGTTTTGTTTCCAATATAGAGGTTTTCAGAAGTCTTCAGAAACTTGCATACTAGTTTGTTGATAAACATCTTATTTTATAGAAGCTTTTGAATTTAAGTGAATACTGAGTGAGATCTTAGGGCTGTAATTTGTGACTAAATGTTTGACATAAGTATCCACATGAGATACAGAAACCCACTTAGACATTTTCAACATAGACACCACAGTGTCTAATAAAAAAGTCACCTGGCCCCAGGAGTATGATTTATAATACATAATTTAGATACTTACACTTCTTAGATGACATATGAAAAGGATGAAGGGATGAAGAGAGATTAATGACTGTGAAGAGTGATTCAGAAAGATTAAATGCTGAACATACACCTAAAGTAATTGATTGTCAGAATGTTTTAATGCTTCCAAGCCACAATAGCAGTAGGAGGAGCTGTTTGAATAATATTTTGCAATTAACCCAAAGACTTAACTCACCCTTGGATTAGCTAGTCAATACTGAAGTCCAACTTTGGCCTTAGAAAGCTGAAAGACATATTCATGACTTTTCAGAAGAGTGTTTTACTCACCTAACTACAAAATATTTGGACAAGCTACCAGCCTTGAGCAGAGATGAAGAATCACTCTTCAGCCAATCATGTAATTATTACTGATCCAAATAAAGCAAGTGAAATATAGACTGATTTTGGCTAAGTATTCAATGAAATAAAATCCGTGATGGGCCTGCAAAGACTTCCACGCAATAGAATGTATTAGATACTATGCACCTTGAGCTAAGGAGGAAATTGAAGTCAAAGCCTTCTTCAGTTACGTTTTAGCCAACTCTTACGCAGTGGATGAGTACTGGCCTCTCATCTTTTCCATTTATGTTTTTGAACTAAACTGAAAAAACCTTCTGTGCTAATCAATGGTTTTAAAATGCTGACAGCCTAAATCAACTCAGCCTATTGGAAAATTGTTAATTTCTCTCCAAATCATGATTGTGTTGTACAGATACTGATATATATATCCACCCACTATACCCATAAATGTTAGATTTTATGGCACTGAATAGTATAGTCTGGTCTCTCAGCTACCCCGACCCTGAATTCAGGTCACACATACGTGACCTGTCTTACCATGTTCTGAGAACACCTATCACTAGAGTGTCATTTATTTCTGGCAAAACGAAATTTTATTTTCTGAATACTTATTCAGAATGCGAATGAATACAACAATATTTGCTTGCCAGTTAAGGATTGATAATGCTCTGTGAATTCAGAAGAAACAATGTACAATGTGTGCATACACATACATTTAGAAGAGTGGATTTCTTTTCTAATAATTTTATAATTTTACTTTTGCATATTTAATACTATTTTTATCTTTTTTTTCCTCCCAGAAGACTGTTGCACATATAACAAATTACTCTGAATATTTCAAGCTTCATTATATCTAAAATTCAGTCATTTGAAAAATATTATATTTAACAAATTATGAAATGTCTTAAGGCTGATAGAGAGGTTTCATTTAGGGCCAGTCACTGCCATTAGCAATTTAACAGAACACATTTCTAGAAGGTGAGAATGACCTCTCTTGATGAAAAACTTCCCATGGTTATTCCTCTGCCTGTGGGATGGGGAATGTTTTATGTGATGCAGCTGTTGAACACCATAGAATAGTAAATTATCCTAACCACTCTATTTGCCAGAGTCCTAGGGTTTCCTAGTATATTTTCTTTTTTATTTTAATTTAAAAATTAATATCAACTATATACTTGGAAATTCTCCTGTTACCATCCTTAGAAAATGGAAGCTTCTGTCACAGAATAGCTGGTTGTGATACAAGCATACTCACTATAAATGCGTGCCTAAGCCAAATCAAGGAAGTAGAAAAGGTTGTTTAAATTCTGCCCCTGTCACTTTTTGGCTGCTTTTTTAATGCTGTTAACAATTTGCAAACTGTGAAAAGTCTGGATAGAAAATGTGCTAGCACTGCAATTAATTTTTATACAGTCAGCCCCTCTAAAGAGAAGGCTTTTAATTGCTGTTAGTGGGCCATGCTGAAATTATTATCATTGAGACAAAATTTCCTTTAAATATTAACAAGATTTTGAATAATTTTTTCTCTGAAACAAACCACACCAAATCCGTCTTTAAAGGAACATTTGGAACTGGTATAGGGATAAGATATAAATACAGAAGAATTCAAGCAGATCCAAAGTTCCCATTAACATACTTAGGATTCAGTACTTTCTTTTTTTCCCTCTCCTTTTTCCTGTAATATAATCTTACCTGTGCTTCTTCTATTCACTTCACTTGATACAAATTTGAATACCCTTCTTAATGAACCCTTTAAAAATTCCCTGTGATACTAACTTTCTGCACAAGCCCAGAAACAAGATGTTTGAACAGCACTGACTATCTACTGCCTTAACAAGACACAGGAATTAGAAGAACCAACCCCTACGTTCTCGTAGGGACCCTGATCTTAGATTGTCCCTGATTCACTCTTATAGGATCAGTTATCTTTCAAAATAAAACTATAATCACTTCTTTTTTTTTTTTAGGAAAAGTGTTGATGACACAAAACTCAAATACAGGAGCTTTATATAGAGATGGCAGAATCCTCTCAGAAATGGGTAGAAATGGGTAGAAATGGGCTAAATTATCTCCTTAGACTTACAAGGATTAAAAGCTGTTTAGAACATCAACATTCTATATGGAGTTTATTTAATTAGAGATGAATTTTTCATTGCTATTGCTCTCTACAAAGCAAATTACTTTAGTAATAGTTTTCTGCACAAATTTTTAAATATTTCCTCATCTTTGTAGTATTCATTTTCATTTTATCCTTTTCCTGCTTCTATTTTATCATGCTTCTTTAAGTGGAAATAAATTATTTGCAAAATCTTGAAATGGCATATGCCTCACTTTAAAAAGTGTGGCCCCAATTTTACATTACTGAAAGTAGAAATTTCAAAGGAAACTAAATTGCTTAAGCTCACCAGGTTCAGTAATTTGCAATAGGATTTTTACTTTGTCCCTTAGGTACCTTTAAGAATCCTTCCTCTGATCGTCATTTAAACACTTGCATTAAAGTGGTAGGTTTTTAGAAGCAGTAAATAACAACAGTTTCCTCAGATTTCAGTGGGAACTCATTAGCTCAGAAAGTAAGGCCATTTTTATCAAAGTGTTGGAATTTCAGCACTCAAATTTAAAGAGTTTGACGGAAATGTTTAAAGTCAACCAGTGAATTCAGGAAAAAAAATACCTACAACCATGAATAAATAAAAAATGTAAAAATAAATCTTAGAAGCTTTCCCCAATGTCATTTGTAATGAGCTCCTTATCGAAATGCAAAGTAGCAGAAAAGGCCTTGGCACATGCCCCTTACAGGGGAAAACATGAAAGAAAAACTACTTTGGAGCTATTCTGCAAAGGCTGTTCCAGCCAGCTGATTCTGTTGATAGGAAATGAGGGGAACAGGGAAGGAGTTGAAGTGAGAATGTCCCATGAAGCCATTTTATTCCGACTTTCTCAGGAACTGAGACTTGTGTGAACATGTTATCTCTGTGTGTTTGTGCATGTTTAAATACTTTTCAAGTTCAACTACATTATTATGGGAAATTCTCAGTCTTTTAAGATTCAAGACAATATACAGCATGATGAAGGAACCATTTAGATAAAGTACGTTTCAGGCAAGGAGGAAGAGACCTCATAAATATCCTCACACTGGAATAATTTAAAGCCAAAATCAAATCTTATTATATACTCTAGACATTGACAGGGACTGAAAAGTGAAATCTTCTGTGAATTTCAAATGAGAGGTTTATGCCCATATATAATTCATTGGAAAAATCAGTTGTATACATTAGAGAGAAGGCTTCATTTCATAAAGAAGGCCATAGACATCTTAGCCTACCTGAGAAACATTAGATTGCATAGGGAATAAGATCTTAAAACTAATACATGGAGACACTAACAGTAGCACACTCAAAACACACTGATACTGACTCTTCTGGAGAAGGTCTTGCACAGACATGTCAAGATACACAGCAGTTGCAAAGACCTGACAAGGAGACCAGGGCAAAAATTGTTGCCTTTACTGCTTGTCAATTAGTAATAATAGGACTCTAATGATATGACTTTCTCACTAACCGCTGGTGAAAAAGAATGATCTAACTAAATGATATTATCTGCCTTTTCTAGGTAGCTGAGGCTTTCTAAGTTCACAAAATGTAAAATGGTCAAATGAACCATGTTAGGAGGCTGATGAAAATAGTGGGCTTCAGGACCCAGAGGATTTCTTCAGTCTCAGCACCATGCATCTGAGGATGTTCTTGTGCCATGTCCCCAGTCTGGCCAGTATCCAGGGATGCAGGCAGGCACACACAGTACTAACATGGCTAACCACACAGATCCAGACACACAGAGTCCAGTGCCTTTACCAACACCCACATGAACACAAACTGCTCGCATAAACGTGAGCATCACAGACAGCCTGATTTTCTTCCTCCTCTCTGGTTAATGATCTGGCTAATTCACTAGGGTTCACACACATACACAAAGTCCCTCTGTAGCTGGTTTCATACGGGGAATATCCAGAATTCCCAGACCCTTGGGCCCCTTGTTGCAGTTTAAACCCAACTGGCAATTCAGCTCGTTCACTTCTCACTACTGGGATGGGGAGTGAATCAGAAGGGTAAAAGTGAGAAAACTCATGGGTTGAGATAAAAACAGTTTAATATGTAAAGCAAAAGCTGTGCACACAAGCAAAGCAAAGCAAGGAATTCATTCATTACTTCCCATTGGCAGGCAGGTGTTCAGCCATCTCTAGGAAAGTGGGGATCCATCATGTGCAATGGTTACTTGGGAAGACAAATGTCATCACTGTGAATGTCCCAACCTTCTTTCTTCTTCCCCCAGATTTTACTACATGATGTTATATGGTATGGAATACCCTTTTGGTCAGTTGGGGTCAGCTGTTCCAGACGTGTCCCTTCCCAGCTTCTTGTGGACCCCCAGCCTACTCACAGGTGAGAGAAACAGAAGAGCCTTAGTGACGTGTGAGCACTGCTTAGCAGTAACAAAAATGTCCCCATATTATCAAAACTGTTTTAGTCACGAATCAAAAACATAGTACTAAAGAAGCTACCATGAAGAGAATGAATTCTTTCCCAGCAAAAATCAACATACCCCTTAGTTCATGCTTTCTCAGTGCAGTTGCTGGCACTCTAACCTCTTACCCTACTCACTTGCTAGTCTGGCTTTACATTTGTTTGTGCTCAGA
The DNA here is from genome assembly GCA_028566535.1 of Scolopax minor. NCBI lineage: Eukaryota > Metazoa > Chordata > Aves > Charadriiformes > Scolopacidae > Scolopax > Scolopax minor. Next base: position 98,750,525 of record JAOXNG010000021.1, read on the forward strand.
TGCAGGTTCAGAGTAGAGAGTCCACTCACAAAGGTCACACTTAGAGGATTTATTCAGAGCGTAGCACAGACTGCAGTGATCAAGCTAAAGGCTCAGTCAGACAGATGCATAGTGACCTGTTTACGTACAACTCTGTCTCTTTTACCACCTTCTCCCTCTGCTTTCCAATGCTTCTTTGTCACAAGTCCACCTTGATTTCACTCTCTTACTGTTTTTCCTTGACAGGTCTTTGCGTTTAGCTTGCTTTGCTTGAATTGATCAGGCAGGCTAATGAACTGCACCCGCCATAGACATACTTGATATGCTCCTAGTCTCATGGCCACAATCAACCCGACAACCTGCCCTGTATGTTACCCACCAAGGAGAAAACTAGTACAAAACCAGAACTTCTGCTGTAGATTCCACATGAGTGGATGTGTACAAAAAAACTGAGGATTTGACATAAAGATGTTATTCCTTATTTCCCTTCAGAAGCCAGCTAAGAATGCACTTAACTTAGACCTGACTTTTTCCTAATTTCATTTTACATTTAAGCAATTGCTGCATTTCTTTCAAGAATAAGATTGGATTGCTTACTTACCTAACTGCAATTTGAGTAATGGCAAGCAGGAGGTAAGATGGCTCACTTAAAAGCATTTTGAATAAAAACATGGTCTAAATGATAAAAAAGTTTGTGAAAACAATCTAGAGCATTCATTTACTAATAACATATTTTCTTGAGCATAATTTGTCTAAAAGAAATAGGATCAGCACTTCAGTTATGAATTCTTTTTTTAAAGCACATTTTATGACTGCCTATCACATCATAAAATACACCCATCATAAAAAAGCATAATACTTTTATGACCCAATTCTATTGTGAAATAACCTGATTTTTTAATACATCTATCTATTATTTTCTATTATGTTAAATAGTGCACAACAATATCTACAGAAATTGAGGGCTAAAATAAGTTCTTAAAGAGGTGAAGTATGAATAGTTTATCATCTGGCATGGTACTGAAAAATATAACCAGTGTATTCCAAAAGCTGAGTGGAATGTGTGGAATAATTCCTACCTTAGAACCACATCCACTAAATGATCTGTGGATGCCAAAGAACTGGGACATGCACTCTCAGGTTGAGGAGGATTGTTTTCTAAGGCTATATAAAGTGATGGAGGACTGCATACAAGGCTATGTTCCTCCACATTTGTATCCACAGTGCTGTGCAAGGCAGGATAGAGTGAAAAAACAGCAAATGCACAGCTGGCCATAGTCATGGACTCTGAGTGAAAGCCCATTCTCTAATGGGTTGAGGCTTCCACTGCGGCTTTGAGTCCCTGTACTCAAGTAGAGCCAAGAGTTTGCTGTTTTTAAAGTGCACTGCAATAATACCAAAATCACTACTGTAAACATAACCTTTCCCTAAAACAATGTGGAACAGTTTACCTTGCAGCTTTGTAACCATCCCTAACATTCAAGAAGACAAGTAATTCTACTAAAAAGTCATGCTTAATTTTGTCATTATGTAAACCCAACATAATACATTTTTAAACATATTTTAATCAATAAAACATGCCCTCTTTATAAATGAGGAATATTCTGCAGCAAAGCTTTCTGAAAAGCAGACGTTAGAAAATTTAGCAGTATCTCTCCTCGCCTTCCTTTAAGAATTGATATATTCAAATGATAATGGTCTATAAATAATGAATAAATTATTCCAGGATGAGACAGTGGAAAAAGTAGCAGGCATTTCCAATTCTACCTATAAACTAAACAAACATTTGGTATGTTTTATTCTTGAAAGTAATCACCTTATCTCAAATTCTCCTAATCAAGAGATTGGAGAGATCTTATTAACATCTATAAGTATCTAAAGGGTGGGTTGAAGGAGGAGGGAGCCAGACTCTTTGACCAGTGGTTGCCAGTGAGAGGACGAGGGGTAACGGGCATAAGTTGGAACATGGGAGGTTCTAATCAAATATGAGAAAAAACTACTTCACAATGAGGGTGACGGAGCCCTGGAACAGGCTGCCCAGGGAGGTCGTGGAGTCCCCTTCTTTGGAGATTTTCAAGACCTGCCTG
>JAOXNG010000021.1:98793677-98807744 GCA_028566535.1 Scolopax minor
AAAGGATAACCCACACCAAAAGGATCTCCCAAAGGAGAGCATTTTTATCCTACTTTTTGAAAAGTTAAAATAATATTAAAATTAAAAGTGACTGCAGTAACTGAAGACCTCAAGAAAAAAGTTCTTGAAAATATATAAAAAGAAATGAGATTTTCTTCAGCAGCTAAAATAATGGAATCATAGAATCATTTAGATGGGAAAAGATTTTTAAGATCATCAAGTCCAAGCACTAGACCATGTTGCTAAGCATCACATCTACACCTCTTTTAAATACCTCCAGGGATGGTGACTCAACCACTTTCCTGGGATGCCTGTTTCCATGCTTGATAAACCTTTTGACAAATAAATTGTTCCTAATATCCAGTCTAAAGATCCCTGTCACAAGTTGAGGACATTTCTTCTTGTCCTATTACTTGTTACTTAGGAGAAGAGACTGACCCCCAACTCTCTACAGTCTCCTCAACTACTAAAGGTAGTTGTAGAGACTGATAAAGTCTGCCTTCAGACTCCTTTTCTCCAGGCTGAACAACCCCCTTCCCTTAGCTGCTCCTCATAAGACTTGTGCTCTAAATCCTTCAACAGCTTCATTGCCCTTCTCTGGACACACTCCAGCACCTCAAAGTCCTTCTCGTAATGAGGGGCCTAAACCTGACCACAGTGTTCAAGGTGGAGCCTTACCAGTGCCGAGTACAACTTCTCTTATTTAATTCTTTGTATTTAAGTAAAATACCCTCTTCCTTCTTGCAAGTATTGTTGAGATGTTGTTCAGTAAGAAATTTAAAGTTAACCTTTTTTTTTGTTTTAAATTAGTGTATTTTTCTTCGTTCTGAATCCAATTTTTCCCAATTTCAGGGGGAAAAAATGAAACGAACTTTCTAATAACTGCAGACAGAAAACCAAACTCTTAATTGAAAAATCAGACATGGCTAAAAAAACCACACTGATAACAATGAAAAGGAGAGCAAATAGCAAAACAGAAATCTTTCTGAAGTATTTCATATCATTCAAAAATTTCAGCATGCATTCTACAGAAAAAAAAAGTTTGACCTGTGTCATGAATATTTGTTCAAAAGTTTTGTATAAAAACTTAAGGGAGTTTGTACAAAATCTTGAAAACTGTTTTTATCTTTTTGACCTGAGAATGAAAGGTCAAGGGAATTTTTATTATTTTGAGCCAGAATAATGTGGTGTTTAGGAATTAGATATTGAGCATAGGATTTAAATCTGACTTGAAATAAAAATCCATATATAAAATTAACTTCTAAGAAATTCAAGAAAAGAATGGATTTGTCTCCTTTCAGTATACACAATGCATGTAACACCAGACTTAATAGTTTGGAATTGTAAGCAGCAAATTCTGTGTGAATGCAGCTACACTTTACTGGGATGGTATCTCTCTATTGATTTGGCACTTGAATGCAGATCAGGGCTCTTTATTCTGTGCACATTGATTTGTTTAGAAGTAGATAGGACATCTAAAAAATGGATAACAAAGCTATAGAGCTGTGTTAAATATCTAGGACTGGAGGATTATTACTATTATTTACTGAATTGTAGAATCTAATAACTTTTCACATATACATTACAACCCCAAAGTATTTCCAGAATATGAGCATAATTTTTACCCAGAATTATTTGCATATGAGCCTGCTACACAGATTTGAGCTGAAGGTTTTCTGAACAGAGCCATTCAGGAGACATTAATTATATTTTGTCGGTTCACAGCTAAACACTTTTTTATTTTCTCAAACTCTGCATAAATTTGAAACAGAATAAAAATTTTTAAAAGTCCCTAACTTCAGCAATTGCCTGTGATACCAGCACCTGCTCATTTGTTTCTGCCAGTTTGTTAGGATGACAGCAGGGACCTTCTTCTAACACTAGCCCCGAAAACAGGTTTGTAAGTCCTTGGAAGGTCATTGTAGAACACAAAGAAATTCATAGGATTTTTGCGTTTCAGGTAGTAATATGTTGATTTGCTTGGTTTCCTATTTGCACTCATTAATAAAAACCTGCATAATTTTCCTAGACACATAGAACAAGAATTCATTAAAGTATTCAAATATATCAATGTTCTGTAAGGCTTTCATTTTGGAATATCCCTTATTTAGTTTTAGCTCATCTGTTAAGGGTTTTTCTAGAGAAGGATTCTTATTTGACAGTCTTTTAGATGGCAATAAAGATGGTAATAACTTCTCTTTTTGTGAAAATGACAAAATGTTATAATAGAAAGTCTTACAATATAGGTCTCAAAAGGTCATCTAGTTCCTGCTCTGAGGTAGAATCAGTTCTACCCATTGGCTAACTGAGAAGGTCAAAAGCTGTTTTTATTGCTGTCCTTGATGAAATCAAATCTTCCTTCACTCAAGATGGAACAAGACAAATTACATAAAAGGCTGGAGAAGAGAGCCACAGGCACAACAGGCAGTCTGAGCTGCTCCTTTAAGACCCTCCAAACTCATAGAAACATCAGGCTATTTAAGAGACTACTTTTTAGCTGCTCTTTCTCTGTGGCTCACAGCAGCACTGTGATAAAGATAGTCTTGGTTCACTAAACTGACTTTCTTTATCAGAGGCAAAAAAGGCAGAGATAGGGAAGAAGAAAGCAATAACGTAGAGAAAGAAAGCACATAAAAATGTTTGTAACATTATGCAGCCAATTTTTACAGTCAAGATTATGTCCAAGATCTTGCCAAAGCCAGGAGAGACAGCAATATAGTATGAATAGTGTACTTTTGCTTTTATTCAGAATGTTTGATGCTAAAGATCAAAAAACTGAGATGGTTGAGCGAGTGGCGAATGAAAGGATTGCAGTTTTCTGCCAGATTTTCCCATGAAGACGGTTTTAAGACTTCATAAAAGAACAATAGATGAAAAAGCTCAGCTGCTCAGTATTTTATTGAAAGTGCATTCTGGGGAAGTTTTTTAATGTATCACTTTAAGTGCATTTATTTTTACTCCCCTATTTCTCCAGTTTACGATGTATGGTTTCATCTTAGCCTTTTTTTATTTAATCAGATTTTTAAATTATTATTCTCATTGACACTAATTCAATTATAACCAATGAATATTACGATTTCTTTCAATATACAAATTTAGGTTTTTGTTACTGTAATTATCTTCTTTAAATTACTTTTATAAACATTCACATAGTAATAATCTTATCATAAAAGCAAATAGATTTTATTTTGTTGTTATATTAAACAAACTGAAACAAAACAGGTAGACTTAGCTTGAAAAGTAAACCAAAAACTATCAGTGAAAACTTAATGTAAGAGAAAATGTGTGGACTGTTCAGTGAATGAGGAATTAGTTGTATTGTTAGATCTAGAGGGTAGTGGTCAATGGCTTACTGTCCAAATGGAGATCAGTGACAAGTGATGCCCCTCAGGAGTTTTCATACTGGGACTAGTACTGTTCAATATCTTGCATCCTCAGCAAGTTTATGGATTCAAACAAGCTGAGTGGTGTGGTTGACGTGCCTGATGGACAGGATGGCATCCAGAGAGACCTGGACAAGCTCAAGAAGTGTGAACTCGTGTGAACTTCACAAGGTTCAACAAGGCCAAGTGTAGGGTACTGCATTCCTAACCCCACAACCCCTCAATATCACTACTGGCTGGGAGATGAAGGGATTAAGAACAGCCCTGCTGAGAACTTGGGAGTACTGGTAAATGAAAAGCTGGACAGTAGCAGACTATGTGCGCTTGCAGTCCAGAAGGCAAATCGTATCCTGGGCTGCATCAAAAGACACGTGGCCAGTAGGTTGAAGGAGGTGATTTTGCCCCTCTACTCCACTCTTGTGAGACCCCATTTGGAGTACTGTGTCTAGGTCTGGAGCCGTCAGCACAGGGAAGAGCTTTTGGAGAAGGTCCAAAAATGATCAGAAGGCTAGAATACCTCTCCTATGAAGACAGGCTGAGATTTTTCAGCCTGGAGAAGTGAAGACTCTAGGGAGACCTTGATGTGGCCTTTCAGTCCTTAATGAGGGCCTACAGCAAAGATGGGAACAGACTTTTAGCAGGGCCTGTTGCTATAGGACAAGGGGTAATGGCTTTAAACCAAAAGAGGGTAAATTGAGTCTAGATATAGGGAAGAATTTTTTTACAATAAGACTAGTGAAATGTTGGAACAGGTTCCTGAGGGAGGTCATAGATGTGCGGTCTGTGAAAACATTCAAGGTCAGGTTAGACAGGGCTCTAAGCTATGTGATTTATTTAACGATGTCCCTATTCATTTGAACTCATGTTGACTGTGCCTGATGACTGCATTGTTCTTTAAATGCTTTTCAATAGCACTTCTCAAAACCAAGAGAAATTACAAGGAAAATTGTCTGCGAGGAAAAATGTGGACAGAAAATTCTGAATAGAAATGGGTAACACTTGAAGAGGAAAGACAAGATTGCAGAATTCAGGAGTATAGTTCATCTAAACATTCATCTTGGTTCATTGTGAAATGAAAGCAACAATTTAAAGTACAAAGCAAAGGGAGTAAAGGTAAACAAATAGCACTCACATATAAAAAAAAAGAATGCTGAAAATCATAAGAATCCATTATCTTTTAAATTCTAATATATATACACTGTTTTGCTAGTAGCAGTAGCATATAATTTCTACCCTTTTCAATGTTCTCCTGAAAATGTGAAAATATAAATAAAGAAAACCCAGTTCATACAATGGTGTGATCTCAGAGCTATGGAAAACTCTTAATAGAAGTGATGTCTTAGATTGCTTAGGAGAACCTTACAAACCAATTTATTGTCCCTTTTACTAATTTTAAAGATTACATAATTGTATATCTTCTCAAGTTGCTGATCTAAGAATTTACCCATCCAGGGTGCCACAAGGAAAATGAGACACATCAGGTGCTGTCTGACATGTGAAAAAAATCTCACATGTTGCTAGTCTTTCAGACAGTCAATAAAAATGCTAAAAAAGATTTACTAATAATTAATTTTTAAATTAGCTATATCAAACAACTTGAATGACAAAATCTTTGGGAGACTTCTGGCCCAACGGTGTTACCATAAGAAAGATTGTGTCAGTACTCAGAAAAGACAAAGGAAGCTGACCCACTAGCTAGAAGTTGACTAGCTTGACATAAACCCTTAGGGAGATAAAAGAAAATTCATAGAGGGTTAAATTAATGAACAAAATGAAAGAAGAGTGTCATTTTAATGTGGTTGGCTTTTTTTTTTTTTATGGCTCTTGTTAAGCACAACTGATTTTATTATATGACAAGATTAAAAATCCGTAACTGAAAAGATGTAATACACTGAAGCTTTTAGAATAAATTAAATATTGTATTTATAATTTATTTTTGTTTAGCAGTTAATGTAAATACCAACGAATAACGTGTTCAGAAGGTCCACAAAACGGTTAGTGGAGAGTTCACACCATACACTACCATTTCTGATAGAGTCTTACAATACTGACATTATACCTGATAATATTCAGCAGTTGTATCATTTGTCTGGACATCAGACTTCTGTCTGCTGATGCTCTGAGATAATGCAAGTGTTATTGGAAAGAAAAATAATGGTAAAGGAGAGCCAAAAGAAATCCTGTATCAGAGACCCCAGGAAAACTCATTGACTTCCCAGTGGCCCAGCCATACACTGTGAGTCTACAATTAGCCTTTCAAATTGTCAGTGAAATAACATATTTTAAATAAAGAAACAGGTGGAAGGAATTAGATAGAATTCCTATGCTTTACACAGACATCTCTCCCAAATTTCCATGTATGGAACAAAATGCCTTTAAAAATATACCCAAATGCAAAATTTTATTTCTGGGAGAAATGAGTGATGATCCATGGTAAAACACTAACAATAATCACAAAGGTTAAGAAACCTTTGTAAACCCTCGTAATGCTGCAGTTAAGAATCATCTAGCAGACTCATTAGGTCTGTGAAAGGGTTATGTAGCAAGTAGGAATACTAAGATGGTTTGTCTCTTCACACAGTTCTGATGAAATTGATACTGCAACAAGCATACAGAAATACTGCATGCAGTTCTGGTCTTGTGATACTTACAATAAGTTTAGATATTTCTGGGCTCAGGTGATCTAAGTAAATAGTCCAAGTTTCCATGTTGCATGGCTGCTGCCTGCTGAAACCTGTGTACGGTGCATGTCACATGAGTAGATAGTGAATACTCAAGTGGTGATGCCAGCTAGAGATCTGTGCTCCCATTGACTTGCAGCTTTTAATACCTGTATTAGTTCAAAAACAACAGGTATGGCTGAGAAGGAATGAGTTTGGTATAGGCTGATATCACTGATATTAAAACTAATTATATAAAACTGATAATTCCTGAAAGCATATGGAAACAGTCTGTGGTGATATCTTTGAGTAGCTCCCTGCAGCATGAGTTAGGTTATGAAGTAGAAATCTTATTGTTTTCCAACAGAGAAAGGACATGTATTGTTTCAGATAAGCATAGGTAATCCAGTACAAGCGTCCTTGCAAAATCGTGTGACACAAACATGATGAGACAACAGTCCAGTTGCAAGGCATTAGAGCACATGCAAAAGTACAGCCACGTCCCAATGTCACTTCAAAAATCTATGTCTAAATGACTAAGTATAATGCTAACAAAATCAGAAATGTATCCAGTAATAAGGAAAAGATAAAATATTGCCATATCACTAGGGATACAATTCCAGTGTAGAGCACTATTTTTGAATAAAAATCCATGAAATTAATGTTTGGTGTTTTATAATTTATAATGTGCTGCTGAAGAACCAAAAATCTGTTCATAAAGCTGATTAATGCAAATATTTTAGCATTTTCTACCTATTATCAGATTATTCATAAATAAATAAATCTTTATTTGATTAATAATCAAATAAAATATCTATTGAGGAAGTAAACATGATGTCTCAGACTTTTCATGTGTGTTTGGAAATAGGAGTGATTTTGTGGCAACAGGAGAAAGAAAATATTTGTATGAGTTATATGTTAATTGCAGTTGAAAGACATTCATAACAGCACAGGAGAATGGGCGTCAGTCACTCTGCAATGTCAAGCAGTTTATCAAGTAACCTCCACAGTTTTGATATATTTGTCCTTTATATGACATTAATCAGCCTAATATTTTTTGACTATTATAGACATTTGAAGGTCTTTATCCCTGATTTGTGGGTGTCCAAGAGCTCTTTCTGGTAAATGCCATCTGTCTGGCTGTGTAAATGACTGCATGCCTTCCTGCTTTTATGTAATCTAGAGTCTTAACTTGTTTAAAATGCTGCATGTTAAGATGCTTTCCTCTTAGAGTGTTGTGTTCAGGTGCTCAGCACTAGGCAGATGAGATGTTCTGAGATGTTCTGTCCACGCAGAGCAGACACAAAGGAAACACCTCAAAAAGTGTCCTCTGGGCAGATTTTCTTCTTTTTTAAAGTAGTGAATTCTACAATGAAAATGAAGTATTTTAGAACACTGTATCATGTACTGATTTCCACTATTCGTAGTGAAATTTAAGGTGTATCTTTAGTATTTAAACTGGTTAATGTAACTGAACAGATTCAAAGTCCTGACAGAATTTAAAATAACATATTGAAAAAAAAGCTTTTAAAAATTGCTTATAGTTTTTGGAAGGTTTCTTAGTTACATTTTGGCTACTATATAGTCTATGCCTCTTGGTATAGGAATTGAAGTACTGTTCTTGTTTGCTTTATAGTATTTTCCATGCTGAAAATAATTTGCCGATTTCAACAAAAGTTAATGGGGGAGGAAAGACACTGAATGCTAAATATTTTGAAAAAAATGGTGAAAATAATGAATCAAAGGAAAAAAATTACTCATTGATTTCATTTGATGAAAGAAAAAATCAGAGGCAATGTAATTTCCCAAATTTCCCAGAAAATCATAATTTCACACATATAATAACATTAAGAAAGAGTTGCAGACTTGATGGTAATCAGTGGATGAAAATTTATGGTGTATGCAATACATGACATCCTGTATAGTCATAAGTGTCTTTTTCTGACCAAAACTCTATGTGCAGAAAGATAGATCGTGAACTGAATACATTGATACTTCCATACAGAACAACAAGCATATGACCACGGTTATTATGTCAGGCTAGGACAGAGATCATCTTTGTTATTTACTTTGTGAAATAGGATTTTAAGAAACTTCCTTTTTCAAACATAGTAATACTGAATATGCGTGGTGTGAAAGTGGTGTCTGAAACTTTCAAAGGCCGTGATTATACATGTGAAAAAATCTTGTATGTTTGTTGGAGAGGAAAATTTTTCAAATTTACTTTACATTAATTTGATTTTTTCTTACATCAAGCTGCAAGTCTGGTGTAGTTACAATTGAACTCCAGAATTAAGTCTTTGTATTAACAGTGATCAAACAACAAAACAGACCTTTATATATATATATATATATTTTTTTTTTTTTTTAAATTGGAAATGCTGATCTATAATATAAGTCAAAAAAAGATGTGGTATTTTTCTATGGGCACCCAGAGACAGCAGTGAGACATGGCAGAGGAGATTATGTAGTAAGGGAGAGAGGAAGAGAAGTTTTCATAAACGTATGATAAACATATCAACTTCTTTTCTATTTGAAAATTAATTCACAGTCTGTATAAAACCAACTAATGACTTCTCTACTATTCCTTATGTGCCCCTGCTTCAGAAAATCATTATCAACACTTTTGTATGATCTCAATCTTTCTTTCAGAAGAAACGACAGGAAAACTTTCATAAATATCAGAAAATTAAAACAATCTTGGTTTTGAAGCGTTTCTAGTAGGTTGTATGTATTCTTTGTAAAAGTAGAATATTATTTGAAAAACCAAATAATATTTGGTTTTTTGGTGTGTTTTTTTTGTTAAATGGCGGTTCTCAGAAGTACTAAATTCATTTGAAGAAAATGGGGGGGAAATCAAGCAAAAAAAAAAAAGAGTGAAGAAAGAAGAAAACAAAGCAAATGATAAATAACCTTGTTTGTAAGAATTAATCGAGATAACTTGGAAGGCAGGCAAGAAACTGTCCAACGGAGAAAATCATACTAAAGTATAACATTCAGACAAAACTAAACTAAAAAGCCATCTGTTAAAATTAATTTAGTGTTTTCTAAATTCAGAAATTCAGAACAATAAAAAATAAATAAGAGATGGAACAAGCTCAGGGTTTCAAGAAAACAAAAATTCTAAACAAAGGAGGAAAGAAGCAAAACTAAATTGCTCTTTTGAGTAAAGACGAGGCAATGCAAGAAACTGGAACTCTAGTAATAACTTATTTGGAAATATGCTTTTTAAACACAGATTTATATCATCAACAATGTTGACATTAGTAAATAAAATGTACTGTTGATCGTTCTTTAACACTGAAACCAGAAGAAAGAGCATCATTTACATCTGTGTAACTAAACTCCCCTACTGAGTAGCATAGCTGCATCCAATGGTTCCTAGCCCAGTTTATCCCAGCTGAAACTGCCTCATGGATGATAACAATAGTTTATAATATATGCAATTCTGTATAAGTGCTTGTGTCCATGTCCTGACCTTGATCATATTATGAAAAGACCCTGATATAAACAAGTCATTGTACCTAGTTATGCTAGCGCACAGAGAACAGCTAACCTATTTTTAGTTCTAGAAGTCTTCCAGCACATGAGAAAGAAAAATTTAATTTTGCTCTATCTAAGAAGGCATTTGAGGTCTACATTATATCATTATTGAATTAATGAAATTTCTATTCTTTACAGCTTATGTTACATCTGTGACCCCTACAGAGGGCAAATCTTAAAATGCATCCTCATGGAGTTCAACAAACTAAGGAGAATTAATCAGCAGTGGAGTGTTGGTAGAGGTTTCTAGTAAGCTGGCAGAAAAAAAATGTGTATTAATTCAAAGTATAGCAACTGTTAATATACTGGTAAGTTGGTATAAGGGGACCCTGGCCAGAGTCAGCATGAGGGGGTATTAGTTTCTCTCATCTGTTTTTCTTAAATTATTTTTAATAGAGTAAAAAAGATTCTGATGTAGCAAAAACTCCAGTAGTATGACAGCAGAGACCTTAATACAGTCACAGGATGGTACCAGAGACCTCCAAATTTATAAGCACAAGCTGAAAATGACCTGTTGCTGGTCACTATAGGAATGCAACCTTGAGAGCAGGATCGAACCAAGTTTAGTGTGCAATAAGGAGAACAAAGAGTGTATGCCAAAATATGTAAAACATCCCGCATGTGGTAAAAACAGAGGATAACAAGAAGGCATAAAGGCTTTTAAAGATCCTACTTCAATGGGAATAGGAAGGATGCCTTCCACATTGCTTCTCTGGGCTAAGGATGCTGAGCTAATAAAAGTTGTTACTTAAATGCCTTTGCAATGTCCCCCCATCGCCCTCCCTAGAGAAGGGAGTACTGATTTTTGTTTGGCATTCACTATACTTTGCTACCACAACTGAAACATTACATGTAAAATATTATCTTTTCATCTATTACTGGGTTAAGCAAATTAGAGTTTTCAAGAGCCATATGTAGGACTGGTGGGTATGTGTATTGGTATGAGGTTTTCTACTCTAGCTTTCCCAGATGACAGTGATGGACCACAATAAAGTCAAGCAAAACACTGAAGGCTTGCAATATTTAAAGTCAGATTTTATCAGAGGAAAAAAGAATGCTTTAGAGCATGATAGAACTGTGAATACAGAAAATTGAAATATTTTCTATTGAACTTGAAACCAAATATTTACAAGTAAGTCTAGAATGATTCTATTCTCTGTTGCAGAATGACTAGAGCCTTCTATGACTAGAATGACTGAGTCTGCTATTAAAGGTCAGGATCCCTGCAGGCTGGTGTTATTCTTCTGCTCCCTCTGCTCCATGTTTAAGGAATCCCTGGGTGAATACATCACCTCAGTGAACAACCATGCACCATGACACTCCTTTCAGAAGAGCCTGCCTAATCCACAGTGCAGCTGACACAAAATATAAACAGATAACAATCTACTCTGATACCCAACCACATCCTTTTCAAAAATGTATGCAATCCACTGTCTCTTCAATAAGGTGTGGGCATGTGAATTTTACCAGTTCTATCAATTTTCAGTTGATGAAAGTGACTCTTTTCTGTGTTGCTTATAGCACTTGACATATTCTTACTAAACTAGAGAAAGCTAGTACCCGTGTGGAAGACCCTTGGTTTGTCTGTAGAGATAATTACACCACAAATTATGAGGCATCTGACATTAGGCTTATCATTAAAATGCTTGGAATCAGCATTGCTGCTGATAGTGAAGAACAGCCTATATTTGAATATGATGCAGTGATGAAATTCCTGGGCTAGTTAACTCTGTTTACACAGCTTTTTGCATGGTAGCTTTGGTGGTAATAGTCAGGCCCTTAAAATCAGCAGTTTCAGCATATCTACTGATCAGTATATATTTTCCCATTTTTTCTTTTTAAGTCTTTTCTTATGTATTTCCACTACACAAATATATGTGAGCTGGTGTTAGATTAAATCAATTTTCAACACTTCACATAATACAGCATAAGCAGATGCAAATCTACGCAATTTAACACAAGGATCATGCAAAACAGAGAGTTAAACAAAACATCCACTTCTATTTCCCAGGGCACTTGCAGGTGCCACAGGTATACTCAGCTCTGTAGTTCACAAATTCTGCAGTGGCTCTTCCACTAAAAGTAGAAACAACCATAAAAAACATATGCAGAGGGCATTTATAATATTATGGAACTTTTCTGAGGTCTTAAATAAAACTACTAAAATATATGTACTTTTCTAAACACTATTTTTAATGATACTATAGACATACAGTTATAATCTATGTTTAAAAATATTGTGGAATACAAAATCTGAGGCATCATGTCTTGGTCTGCTACCATTTAGTTTGTGAAAGGCTATCACAATTTAGAAGGCTCTTTGCTACAAGCCATAATTTGTGGGAATATATTATTATGACCAGGACTGGGCACATACGTAACTGAGTTGGGAACTGCTGAAAAGAACAGTTCTTTATAGATGTCTTAAACCTCTGTTCACCTTAAACCTTTGATGGCTCCCTCCCTGCCAAACTGCCTTTGTCACCATAGTTCTTTTCAGAAGCAGATATGTTGGACTACTGCCTCCAAATCTCAGCTTCAGCCTGAGTTCTGCATTATCTGCTACAGCTGTTACCTTTGCCATTCCAAATACTGTTCTAAGATAAAGAAATCTTGTTTCTTTGAATATTATTGCTTTGGAAACCTTAAACTTCAGTAAATGATATAGACAGGCATGTAGAAATATAGATAAGTAAACAAGCAACAGACATAGAAAAAGACTTGTGCTCTCCACTTTCAGCATCTGTCAGATTTTTAATCACAAAACAGAGTAGGAGTAACATTTCATAAATTGTTACCTCCTCTGTCTGCTTCATCTTGCATACATACCTACCATCCACAAAAGAACATAGCAAATTCTAAATGGGAATTTTTTCTTCTTACCAAATAAACTCCATCAGGGGAAATCTTAAATAAATATGTATTTGAAATGTTTGACGGGTGATTTGCTTTCCTGTTTATGAAGATTATAAATGCTTTGCATATTATTCATGGAAGAGGCACTTTGTCTAGTAAATGAGTGGAAGGGGAAACCTTATAGACTTAGTAGGAGCTCATTCTCTGTTGAACATAGTACAGGCTAAACAGATTGATGTTGAAAATTTTTTTGAAAGTGACCTCTGATTTTATTTATTTAGATCATTAAGCTTATTTAAAATATAAAGATGAATTAACCTGATTTTTTAGATGCCACTGCAGTTGATGAAGTCAGTGTGAGTTCTCAGTGCACACTCTATTTGCAAATGTGTCAAATTTAGCCTTCTCCTTTTGCTTTCTCTGTTTTGGCTCCTTTAAATGTAAATATTTAATTTATGTGGGTTTTGTTTGATTGTAGTTTGGGTAATTTTTAAGAAATTGCAGCCTCAGATTTGTGCATTCTCCTTTTGTATTCGTTGTTCAACTAGAAAGATCAGTTGCCAAATGACAGTAATTGTGTGTTTCTTTTTCCAGTAACATCCAAGATTCACTGCTTTCAGGTTTCTTCAGAATAGTTGTGCTTCCATTACTTAGTCAGTGCAGTGCAAATAATGTGATTCATTATCATTATGTTGTTTGCAGTGTAAAAGAGATGATGAGACAAAATGAGAAAATATTGCTTCCTGTCAAAAAAAAAGAAAGATGTAAGCATTTTTTTCCAGGTTGGGGAGTTCCTGAGTACATTTCCAGTTGAAAAATAAATATGCAATAGGGATAGATAGTACTGTTCTTGGCTTGAACATAGACACTAGGACACTTGTTAGTTGTCTGATCCTACTTTCTCTAATAAACCCCTAAACTCTTGATGGCTGGAATGTGACTTGCTGAGATTATCTATTTACACTATTCAATGCTATTTAAGAAAAAAACTGGAGATGGGGATTTCAACCAGACAAAACATTTTGTTTTACAGGTACTTGTAAAATTTGATAAATGAGCAGCTGTATATTCCCCTTGAGCTACTATATTTACACAATTAGAACAGATGGTATGGCTCTGCTTATCCTGGAAGTTGATGAAGGAAATGACAGTATTGCATGTGCAATCATGAAAGTGAATTGTAAAGGTGGAGGGTGGGGAGATAAGACCCTTTGTGACCTGTGGCTATGGGCACAAAAATGAACATGTAAGCCAAATAACATCATTAAGGTTAAGACTACTGACATTCTTGCCAGTTAGCATTATTGTGCAATAAAGATATGTGGCAGTTAACCACTTCTGAATGATTGAAATCATACAACTTTACGTTGACATGGAGTTAGTTCTCTCAGAAATCTAGTCCAACCATCAACCTAACCCTGGCAAAAAACATTAAACCATATTCCTATGGACTATGTCAACCTGTCTTTTGAACACCTTCAGGTATGGTGCCTCAGCCACTTCCCTGGGCAGCCTATTCCAATGCCCAATAACCCTCTCCATGAAGAAATATTTCCTAATATCTAATCTAAACCTCCCCTGGGGCAACTTGAGGCGGTTTCCCCTTGTCCTATCTCCTGTGACTT
>JAOXNG010000021.1:98829157-98842956 GCA_028566535.1 Scolopax minor
CAACCACTTCCCTGGGCAGCCCATTCCAATGCCCGATAACCCTTTCAATGAAGAAATGTTTCTTAATATCCAATCTAAACCTCCCCTGGCGTAACTTGGCTGTTTACCCTTGTCCTATCTCCTGTGACTGTGTTGATGAGTAGTGACAATGGATTTTCAAATCCATAACCCAACATTCACTTTTACATCAGTTAGAAATCAAGAACAAAGGAACAGCCTGTGGTCACGTTTTGCACAACTCTGTTTAGTTGTCCAAAGCAACAATTAAAACCAACATGGATCAAGTTTGTTTATGCTTTTTCTTGACAAAACTTGAATAACAGCACAGTCTTGAAATTTTGGTTTGGGGAGCTATTCTTTAAACAAATAAGGGCCTTCTTATTTAACATGTCTAATAGTTACGTGAAGGTTTCTAAAGAGTCTGCTCTGTAACACACATGCGACACACGTGTAACACACATGTGAGATTAGTTCTCAATCTTCAGTAACAACTGCATCTCTTGCATCCCAAAAAATTTAACTATGTCGACATAAACTTCTGTCACATAGTAAAGTAAGCATTTTCCCAAGACACCATGATACAGCCTATTAACATATCTTCATTTACAGTTTCAATACCATTATAGAAAAGGAAAAGAAACGCTGTTGAGGATATTAAGGTTCAAACACCATTACAAGTCTTGCAAGTTGGAATTTCTTTCAAGCCTTAAGGCAAAAACAACTACTCAGTCTTGGAACAGGGACTTAACACGAAGCTATGGTGCTCTATGAGCACCCTGTACTGCCTTCAGCAGCTCAGGGAAAGGAGCTCAAATCCTGCAAAAGCTGGAATGCAGCAGACTGAGCACCCAACTGATCAGCAGCCAATTCCTTTACATCTGTGCATCATGAAGAACTTCAAATTTTATGTCAAATCTTGTGTACTAGAAGGCACGAATGTGTACTAGAAGGCACTAGAAGGAACGAATGACAGAACTTGCCAGTCTCAGAACAGCGAGACAGTTCTTCCAGATGCCTATGGCTGGCTGCTGTCCTCCAAATCCTTAAACAAAAGCTAAGGGAGAGCTATTTAACAGCAGACACAAAGTTACACTTCCTAGCTCTCTACAGTGCTTATCTTCAGCGTTCCAAGAACCAAGAACCCAGCAGGAAAAAAGTTCCCTGCCCTTATGCCATGAAAGCTATTTCACATTTTTAGGAGAGTTTAATACAATGGAGATCTGCTGCTGCCAAAAAGACCACAATCCTGCTTTACACACGGATAGATTTGGTGAGTGGCATGAGTCTTCTCACTTAGACATCATCGTACCCGACAGAGCCAGGTAACTTCTTGATCAGAGGAGCAAAAATGCACACACATGCACACATGCATAAAAGTTGTTTCGCATCTGTAACACAAACTCAGGATCAGGAGACATCCTAGCAATTGTAGCATCACTCTTCTCCTCCACGTTCACCTTGGTGCCAATGGTGAGGTACAAGTTGGACCCCAACTCCTCACCACATCGGTGAACATGACTGTCTATTTTTCCTAGTCTAACCACTTTTTCGTATGCCAACCAATGACAAAATAGAGAAAAATGCAACCAGCCCTTCATTTATACCATTTTCCATTTTGGGGGGTAGGGAGGGGGGTAAGGCAGGCAATTTTGAAGAACCCACACACACACTTCATGTCCTAAAACACTTAGACCAGTTGAGGGATGTTGACAGAGGGAAGCCCAGCATGGGGAGATTTCAGGGCCAGATTTCAATAGAAATAAAACCATTTCTAAGGGCTGGGGGCAATGGAGGCGTGCAGATGGCATTGCCAGGAAGAAGGCTTCTAACCCCAACAGCTGTGCCACATCAATGGGCACAGCTCTGCAGCGTGGGGAAAGACATCAAGAGGCAAAGAGGAGAGGGAAAAAAAGCAGTAAAAAAAAAAAAGAAAATGGGAAAAAGCCCAAGCCCCACTTACAATTCAGCTGAAATCCACCCTTCTTTAATCTTTTGGGTCCAACATTTCTCAAATGCTCGTGATTCCTCTCTTCATTGCTGCAGTCACTGTGTGAACCAGCAGGTCTGACGATTTTCCTGAAGGTCTTTGGGCATTTCCCTGCAGAAGACCCCAAGAGGAGGTGGGTGTACAGAGCAGGTAACAGAGCCAATGTTAATATCTTCTCAGCTGTTCTTGCTTAACACAGAAAGCAGGCTGAGACATTCAGTTTCCAAACTGCTTTTTGTCATTTTCTTTCTTACAGATAAGCAGAAATGGAATTCATGTACATTATGTACAATTCATGTACATAAATTTACTTCCACTGAAGTCAATGACTAAATTTCCATCAAAATCTGAAATAAAACTGTCTATTATGAATCCCAGACATTGGGACAACCATTGGTTTCTATAAAACTTACGGGCATCAATGCAGATCTGTAACTGTAGCAGACCCTGAAAGCTTATTGGCATTTTTGTTTAATATTTTTTCCACTAGGAATAGAAACGAGACAAACCTGATGATTGCTATGGTAACCCCGAGCCAGAGCTTTTTTCTGAAGACTTTCATTTGCTTCTCCAACCTTATTTTACTTAGGAATGCGGTTTGATGTTATTTCCTCCTTCCTGCTGAGCAGTCCAAGTCCTGAGCTGGGCTGCTGGGTGATGAGAGAAGATACTGACCTCATGCTCCCTTTTTTCTTTTTTTTTTTTTTTCCCTCTCTCCTCTTTAACCACCTTTTCTCCCACATTTGTCTGTGAAGAACTGATCTTCTATGATCCTGTTCCTGCCATTTTAACTTCTCCCTACTGCGAGCAATAAGGTCCTCCTCCATATTCAACGATACCCCAATGTTTTAAACATTGACATCTGAGACAGAAGCTATTTAATACTTCCATAATAGTATATAATGCACTTCCTTCTGCTAGGAGATGGAGAATACTGTACCTGAAATGTGCAGAAAAAATTACAGTCGAGATACTAATATTTTCCACAGGCTTCTAATTACTCTTTCAACTGTACCAAATATAGACTGATGTTCAAACCTTGTGTAGGTCTCTGGCAGAGCTTCGAATCGTTATGTTGTCTCTGGTCAGGTTTCTGAAACCATTCTAGTAATTTTGAAGACATGCTGGCAAAAGGAGTCTGTTCCACAAGTCACCGGTTTAATTCTTAGACAGTGGCTTTCTGCTGAATATTTGTGGTATCGTTCTAAAGTGTGGAAGTACATGGGATTTCTAAACCCTCAGTTTCCTGGTGGAAATAGATCTGGACAGATGGTTTTACTATCCAGATGACAAACTAATTGCCAATAATTTTGTAGGGAAAAAAAAAAAATCTTATTTGAAATTATGACCTAACTGTTATGTAAAAGAAGAATAGACTATTGTAAATACTTCATTGTGGAACATAAAACTGAGGAAGATGAGCTATGAATACTGCTTTCAAATAAGTCTCATATTAGACTATTAGACTTGTAGGTGAGATTCAGGGATTTATGTTCATTCGGAGGCCTAAGACAGGGAGATTTTGGCTCTCAGATGGAAAAAAAAATAATTTAATCCACTCGTAACTGGAAATGGAAAGTAGATCCCCTTCAATCATACTTTGAATCAAAAATGAGGGACAGCTGCAGGCTGAGATTAAATCCAACTATTCCAAATCTTAGTCTCTCTACAGAATTGTGGGATTTTGGCCCTTTGATTTACTAATCCACCTAAATAACCAAATTACATTGCTTTTACTCTACAAGAGGGTAATGAAGTGAGGAAAGCTGACTAAGCTAGAGTGTGTTTCTGGCTGAACTGGTAGATGAACATTCTTATATGCATGTAACAAGTATGTCTTAGATCCCTAACCCGTGTGTTTCCATTCCCACCATTTAGATTTCACTTCCAGCACTGGTTGCACAATTAGTATTAGTGTGGGTATGAGGAGTTCCCAAAGGGACCCAGGGCCACCATATGTCTTTCCTACCTGTCTTCAGATACAACTCTGTTGCGAACCTACATTTATATAGAAACCAGTATTTTAGCCACCCATCACCTTCTTCTGTTATATAAAAAGATCTTATTCATGAACAGCCTGTGGTGGATTGATCCTGTCTGAACTCCAGGTGCCCTCAAAGCTGCTCTATCACTGCCCTTCTCATCTGCACCAGGAAAAGAAAATATATCAAAAGGCTCCTGGGTTGAGGTAAGGACAGGAAAATCACTCAGCAATTATCATTGTGGGCAAAATAGACTCAGCTTGGGAAAAATTAATTTAATTTATTACTAATCAAATCAAAGTAGGGTAATGAGAAATAAAACCAAATCTTAAAACACATTCCTCCCACGCCTTCTGTCTTCCCAGGCTCAACTTCACTCATGAATTCTCTACCTCCTCCCCCAAGTGACGGGGAGGAAGGGAATGGGAACTGTGGTCAGTTCATCACACATATCTGCCACTCGTTCCTCCTCAGGAGGAGGACTCCTCACTCTTTACCTGCTCCACTGCACGGGGTCCCTTCCAACAGGAGACAGTTCTCCATGAACTGCTCTAGCATAAGTTCTTTCCATAGGGTGAAGTTCTTCATAAACTGCTCCAAGCAGGGTCCTTTCCACAGGGTGCAGTCCTTCAGGAATTATTGCCATACTCAGTAAAATGTGAACAAGTTCAAAGAGAGCTAGTTTTAAAATGCTGGGTTATTTTTAACCAACCACCACATCATCACCTAGTTGTCTTTGTTGTTGCTATAACTGTGTGTAGCTTATAGTCAGTGTTTTTTGCCACATGTGATAGCTATTAATGGCAAATGTTTTATCTTCTCAATGTCAGAAGATGCCTCCTAAAAGAGTAGATTCTAAATGGACTAGTGGACATTATCCAAGGGAGATAATCAATATATTCATAACACAGACACTGAATTTCTACAGATTTCCTGTTTTCTTTTCGGAGTTACATTGAAGTTCCCAAATTTGAAGTGTGAAGGACAGTTACTGAATACGAGGGTTTTCAGTCTGTCTCTGTTAGGTTCCATTAGACCAAATGTAATCTCCAATGTCATGCTTACAGTATATGTCCATGAAGCATGACAGATATATGATGGGTACAAAATAACTGTAAATTTATGTCTAGCAATCCTCAGTTTTCTTTGAAAATGAAACCAATTAACTTTAATATGGCCTGAATAAGAACATACACTTCTTTTCTAATCAATTCATAACATATATCATCTACTATTGTGACAAAGTAGATTTGAGCTGCTACCTCTAAAATTCATTAAAGAGTTTAGTGTTGGAACAGGTTGAGGAGAGAAAAGACATTTAGAACCTGCAAGAGGTATGAAGTGGGTCCTTCCTCTAATAGCTCAGTGAGATGTGAGACAGAAGAGAGCTTTTTAGCTGCATGCTTTGATCTGTGTCAGCATAAAGATATTCCTTCTCTGTTTTCTGAGTAATCAGCAAGGAACCTTCTCTTCCTTTTCTGTGTTTTGACTCTTTATCAAAGGTGGACAGAGAGCAAATGGTGAAACTGAGGATAACAAGACTGAAAGGGAATAGCATTGCACGTATTACCAGAGGAAGGAGGGAGTGGAGAAAGACAAGAAAGTCCCAAGGCAACACTGAAAGTAAAAGGGTAGAAGAGAAAAAAGCATGATTAAACAAAGGATCTAGAAGGAGCCTGCAAAAAAAAAAAGAGATGCATTTCAAGGAAAGGTATTTACAAAATAAAAGTTATTAAATTAGAAGAAAAATAAATGAGTGGCAGAGACGAATTGAAAAGAAATAACACAGCTTTGAGAGAAAAAAAACAGGAAGAATGAGATCCAGAAGACAGGCAAAGAGAGAGTGGAAGAAGAGATGCTCGTTTACCCAAAGTATATGGGGAATCACTCTTCTGAAAGTCTCTCTGTTATGCTTCTGGCCTGCTGCAAAACTGCTCTGAAAAATCCAGTCTTAGTTGTTTTCACTTTCTTGCCCTGTCATTCTCATTACTCACTCAATGAGAGACACAATGTAAAAAACAAGTGAAGTCACCAGCTTCACAGCATTTTATATTGATCTACAAATACGAATGTCTTGTGCAGTTTTTGCCAGAATAAAAAATCAGCAGAAACTGCGAAGGAGGGTGGCTGCCTGGGGATAATATTGCTGAAATACAACTTTGAAAAGAGCAAGTATGTTCCACCTATAAAGACAACATGGGCAAAGTTTTAAATAGGAGTTTTCAGTATTTATGTTGTTTCATTTTAACGTATTTTTTCTCTATTCAAGAATCCTTTGGCATAGTGGCACTTCTGCACATTGATAAGCTATTTGGAAAGAGACCATCCACAAATTTAGACCTACAGTTTCAAGTGCTATTTAAATAATTTAAATGTACAGAGGAAGTCATATATGAAGTATCTACTGCGTCTGGTCTCTGTGTTCTAAGTAGAGATAGACTTGAGCTGCAAATTTTTGATCCAAATGCATTGCAGTTGGGGAATTTCTGAATGTACGTTAGTTTATTTTTGGAGTCTTATTTGTCAATAACATATTGCTGAGTTATGCATAAAAATCCTTAAAATAAAGTTCTTAAAGTTTTATGAATTTATGAAGTTAGTAAGGTAATTTAAAATATGTAATGACCAACTCTTTAAAGACTAATTAAATAGAATCATGAAGTGCTAATGTTACTTTGGTTTGTTCCAATACTTTCTGTTATTATTATTTATTGTACAGTAATGTCTAAAGAGCTCAGTCTATGATCTGTTGAAAGAGATATTATACTATACTAGCAATAAAAGACCTTTGCTACACTGAACATCCAGAATTATGACAAAAGTTTAAAGGAAAAGGAAATTAGAAAGATTATGGAGGACCTTATGTGTAAAGACTATTGGTTTCACTGAACATATAAATAGACCTCGAGGTAAATTATGCTAAGTTAAATTTTTTATTTCAGAACCAGACAGTATTAGAAAATAGCATCCTGTCTGTAGGACAAATCAAGGGTACGATGATTACTGAGAAAATTAGTCCTTTTTCTGCTTGGGGTGTTAAATGACTGTGATTATGTGATTATGGTAATGGTCTGTGTGTTTAATAACAGTATGTTCTAACAGATATATCAAGCAATATGAGAATAAAAAGGCAAAAGCTAGAATGTTCATATATTCACTGTGCTCTGCTCCTTATTCCTGACACTCAGACATGTTTTCCCTTTATTTTCTCTCTGGACCCTAAAATGTAAGTATTCCTAGCTTTTCCAACCTAATAGTTTATTAAAGTAAATATTCCCTCACATTGTCCACTCTCAACAAGATCTGCAGCATTAAAAACAGTGGTTATCCGATAGCAGGAGAATTAGAGTTAAGATGCTGGGTTATCCCATAAGCATTAAAGTGACATCCTAAAAGCTTGCAGATAAATGATCAGTTTCAGCTGAACGCATATGGTTTTAAGGGAGATTAGATGTCTACAGTCAGTAGAGATAATGCCATTGTTTGACTACATTTTTTATGACACGCAGGTTAATGTTGTAGTGGAATAGGTCATCTCTTCAAAATAGTAAAGCAAATATTTGCTTTTGGGTTTTAAATTAGATTATGAAAATGAAATCTGCAAAACTGTAAATTTTTCTCTTTTAGTATTTTTAGAGGGCTATTGAATAGTATTTGTATTGAATGAGAGAATTCTCATTCACAGGATTTCATTCTGTAAATGATCTGTAACTGTAGTTTCAGGATACCTTTTCATATTCCTGAGATTTTCCCTGAAGTACTCAACTAAGAATTTCCTTTCTATAATTGTTGTTATTGTTGGCTGGTTTTATAGTTTTATCACAAGCATCTCATATCTGAATCTGAGTCTATGTTTTCATGTCCTTTGAATTTTTTAGAGAGCAAATGTTTTATATTTGGAAAAAAAGATATGAATCATGTTTTTTCTATTTGATAAAATTGAGAATTTATTGTTCCTAAATAAGAGATGTTAAAGTGTTTTAAATTCTACATGGTTTATAGAATTCTAGAATTGCTGGGACCTTGAAGGATCCTAGGATTAGAAAGGACATTGAAAGATCAGCTGGTTCAACCTTTTGTGGAAAAGAGAGGGTAGATGAGATTGTCCATCACCCTGTCAATTAGACCTTGAAAACTTCCAGTGATGGGGATTCTACCATGTCCTTGGGAAGGTTGTTCCAGTGAGAGATCTCACTGTAAATAATAACCCACGTATGTTGAGATGAAACCTCTCCTGGTGCAACTTGTACCCATTGCCCCTTGTCTACTCCATGTAGCTCCCTGTGAAGAGAGAGCCTCTGTCCTCTTTGAAGCCACCCTTTAACTACTAGAATCCTTTGATGAGGATTCCTCTGAGTCTTTTCTTCTTCAGTGAGGAAAAATTAAACTCCTTCAGTCTTTCCTCAAAGGCCAGGTTCTCCAGCCCTTTGATCATCTTTGTAACCCTCCTCTGGACCTTCTTCTCTGTGCCTTTCTTGAACTTTGGAGACGAGAGCTGGACACAGTACTCCAGGTGTGGCCTGTTGAGTATAGGAGGATGATCACGTCTCTGTCTCTGCTAGTAATGTCCCTCTTGTAGTCCTCAATAGCTATTTGGATGCCTTTCCATAGCCAGCATGCTACTTTTTGGCTTTTGAGCACACCCAAAAGTTCATCATTAAGCCAGGATGCATCTTGTTCTGCAGTCCATGTGACTATCATATTTTACTCAAGGAATTTAATTCTGAACAGAATTACAACAGATTCTACTCACAATATGAATAGACCCCAAGCTCTTTGCTTGCAGATGCTGATAAGAGTGGGTTTTTTCTACATTTGTAATCCTTGTATATGGTCCCAATAGATTTTTTTTACTCTTTTTTTGACTTTTTTTCACTTTTTTTGGAGAAAAAATCCTTAATACCACTTTTAAATCTGCAGTGTGTGCTGTGAAGATGAGCTGTAACAGATATTTCAAATGGAAGAGATATCACAGCCTTTTCTACAATATTCCTCGGCTTTCAAGAATGCATGAGTGCTCTTTTCACTACAGAAAAGTCATGGGCTTGTAAAGGAGAATATAGCTGGAGGTAATGCAAATAAACATTGTCAAAACTAATATTGTAGTTATGATTCTTGTTTAACAGTTCTATAAACAAGGAACAACTATTGTGACTCACTGCAGTAGCACCTTTGTGAAACAAGTAAGAAAATAATCACGCTTTGTGTTCTAAAAATACACTTTCCAGTGCTCCTAATAACAGATAGGAGCCAATACTGAAATTTAAAATATATGTCTTAAACCCTGTATGTACCATGCTTTATTTCAAAAAGGATATCAAAGAACTAGAAAAAGTAAAAAGAGGAATAATGAGATGATCACAGTTATGGAACAGCTTTTTTTGTGGGAAGAGATTAAATGGGGCAGTGACAGAAGTATTTTACAGATAGAAAGCTATATATTAAAGAATAGCAAGGAAAAGTCTAGGAGAAAAAAAAATAAAAAGAAAAGTCCTGGTGATTCCAACATGAAATTGTCAAGTAGCAGGCTTAAAACAAAAGGCAATATTTTCAACATTTTCAACAGAATATGAAAAGAACTTGGGTCAAAAATTGTCACAGTGGACAAGAAGACTTATGGACAAGAAGTCCATAAGTCTAAAAAGCTTAAGGAAGGCACGAAGAAATTAATGAACTTGGTAGTGTCAAAAGTAATGACACATATTTCCTTCTCTGGAAATATGTGATGTGATGATTCCCAGAGGCTTAAAGAAAATAGCAGAGTAAGGATAATTTTTTTCTCATCTTCTTCGTCATAATTTTACTCTAAACACTTGGTATACTGGCCATGTCTCTAGTCAGAATTCTGAACCGGAGAGCAAATTGTGATCTAATTTTAAAGTTCTTATGTCCATGTAACATTTACTGTTATAAATCCACAGAAGCACAAGTATTAGTTGAAGAAATCATTTTCCTTCCCAGTAACGTAAAGTTTTTATAATAAAAAGATCTAGTTTAATTTAAAGTTAATGTATTTTTATTTAAAGTACACTTCTGCATCTGAAAACTGCTTATAAACTAGACTACATTTAGGACTCATCCTTTCTTAATTTGGAAAATTACTTCTAGATCTATTTTACACAGCTAAACATACTAAAATACACAGGAAAAAATTCTGAATACCATGTGTTAGTTTTATCTTACAAATGACAAAAATATAATGGTCTCAGATATTTTAATGATCATTTACTTTCTATAACCTTATTATTTCTTTACATTCACCAGATGTTACATATACTAGGGGTTAACTGGTTTAGTAATTGTGTGCTGATTATCTAAGTTAATATAATCTCCTTTTTACTTAATCTCTACTAAAATAGTGACTATGTCAATATAGAAAACTGGGCAGCTTTTGAGATAATAGGAACTACTGCCAGTAAGATGATGTTATGAGTTTAACATTTTTAATGACTGTATGCTTGAGACACCCTTTTAGAGTAAGTGATATATGCCTGAAGTAATGCAGGCAGAAACTGGTGTCTCATAAAATACTGTAAGAAGTCAGGCAGTCATAGCTCATGATAGCACAGAATGGTTAAGTCTGATAAGTACACCATATTAAACGTAAATAGGTGTACCTGGAAAAAAAAAACAAAACCAAAACAGCACAAAACCCCCACCAAAATGCCCCACAAAACAAACAAACAAAAGCCCCCACAAAACAGACCCAAACCAACAAAACCTGTCCAAAATGAAAGTAAGCTTTCTTTCTGGCAGAGTTGAGGAAATAAAGCAAGCAAAGTCTATATTGTTTGCCAAAGGAATATATATCATTAAAGGAAATGGAAAGGGAAATAAAAGAAGCAAAGTTTACATTACAGTGAAAGAGGAAAGCAAAATAACACCTTCTTATGAAGTAACATTCGGTTCAAAAAAATGTGTACAGACACAGGTCTCATTCTCTCTCTCTTTTTCATTTCTTTTTGCTTCTTTCTCTTAGTATGGTGGGATGTTCAGGTTCTTCTACCCAGGCAATACGTACAAAAATATATTTTTAAAACACAATATTATGTGTTTAGGATCAAGATAAGCCAACAAATTTGATTTCTGGGTCTTTTTTTCATATTACATCATCACTTTGAGATTACGATGTCTGAAAGAGATATCTGGGACCATAAAGCAAATCTTAATCTTTTTTTTATAGTACTTGTTGTCAAGAAAGCCTAAGTGGTGCTATTTGTAACTTCATGACAGTTCAGAGAAGCTTTTATAGTCTGCGAGAAATAGCATGAGAAATTGTTATATTTTACCCACATTTGCCCTTTCAACTACATGAAATAACTCCTGTAGTTTTTGAGGAAATAAACACTAAAACTGCTTGAGCTGATAGCTTAATTTAGAAAAGTTAAGGTAGTACCATGTTTTGAAAAGATATCTTTGCATTCATTTCAAATTAAACCTTGGTTTCTTTTTTCACTTATATAAATTTCTAAGAACTTCATTAAACTATATCTGATATAACTGCTTTGGTGATACCTGTTGTTTGAATATTCACCTAAAATTATTTTAAACTCAGATCTGATTTTATGTTACAGAATGAGCACAGGAGTCAGAATCATAGAATCATTTAGGTTGGAAGACACCATTGGGATCGAGTCCAACCATCTGCCCTACTCTACAAATTTCTTCCCTACACCATATACCCCAACACCACATCTAAACAACTCTTAAACTCATCCAAGGATGATGACTCAACCATCTCCCTGGGCAGCCTATTCCACTGACCACTCTTTCTGTGAAAAATTTCTTCCCAATGTCCAGTCTAAACCTATCCTATTGCAGCTTGAATCCATTCCCTCTTGTTCTATTGCTAATTGCTTGTGTGAAGAGACCAGCACCAACCTCTCTGCAATGTCCTTTCAAGTAGTTGTAGAGAGTGATGAGGTCACTCCTCAGTCTCCTCTTCCTCAAACTAAACAGTCTCAGCTCCCTCAATTGCTCTTCGTACAATGGCCCTTCATCACCTCTGCACCCAGTCCAGCACCTCGATGTCTCTCTTGCATTGAGGTGTCCAGAACGGGACACAATACTCAAGGTGTGGCCTCACCAGTGCTGCTGAGTACAGAGGGACAATCACCCTCCTGCTTCTGCTGGTCACACTATTTCTAATACAAGCCAGGATGATATTAGATAGCACAGGGACACAGTGGATATCTAAGACATGAGAGTGCTGTGTGGGCTAACAGAAGACTATCCGTTTGTCTGCAACTGAAGTCTATGGAGAAAAACCTGAGATAATATTGTTCCACTTGGTTTTGGTACTGACCGCTTCAGCTGCAGCAATATGTTGGGATAGGCTGTAGAAGCTGTTGGAAAAGATGGAAATGTTACTTGCTTTTGAGGCTCAGCTTTGGTCAGAAAAGATAGTAGTGGTTCCTGGACCAGGAGTGGGGAACTAGTCGTGAGACAACACTCACCTTATTTTCCAACTCTGTCCCCAGGGAAGCATTCTGCCTTAGTACTCTACCTTTTACAGCAGCCCTGGTAGTATCTCACCTCCTGTGGTGACCTTAACCGTGAATTTCCCAGGTCAACCCAGATATTTCTCCCATCTACCTCCAAGTCTGTTCAAATGGCATCTCCTTGGCATATAGGCATGGGATGCAACTAAGAACTACACAAAGAATACTTAGAAAACTCTGTTCTCCAAATGAGAAAATCACCTGGCATATCTGTATTTTCAAATGTCTCTTGCAGCAACAAGAAGGAGCAGCAAATAAATCGGAATTTTTTTTAACTCTTTCACCAGCTCTGTACCCTGTCCTGACTATCAGCTGTTGTTAACCTCAGCAGGAGGTTTCTCTGTGAGGTCTGCAGAATTAAGCAACTTCATTAAAAATCAAACAGGGCCATGATCCCAACAACAACTTTCCCCAGGGCTACAAAACTGCATCACCAAATGCTAACCTTCCCCCTCTGCCCCTGTTGTGCTCCAGGATGAGCTGGAGTTCCTGCTTTGTGATTCATCACATTTGGGTACTTCTCTGCTCATGGGAAACATGTCATGGACAGCCATGTAACCCATTGCCCTGGTGACTGCAGTGTGACATTGGGCAGGTCCCTCCTCCCCTGTGTCAGGCTGGAAACTGCTCGGGACCCTCATGGCTCTGACAGGCATTATGCATTAATGTCAGAATAGTGCCTTGTGATCATCAGCAAGCATGAACAAATGCAAATGATTATTAATTAAAATGAAAATGTAGGAGGGCTTTAAATATTTGTGGAGTTTCAGAAGGACCTGCTCCAGGGAACTACTTTTATCTAAAAAGCAAAGCTGCCAAGCTCTCAAGTATCTGGAGACAAAAAAGCAGAAGACTTCTCAAAAACTAATAACTTAATAGTCTTCCATCAAAACAAGCCTCAGTGAAGCTTTACTAAATTAGTATCTATCTTAATGTTATACTGATATAAGGGTGCTGCTAGGGCTGAAATATTTAAGTAAAACTTGAATTTCATCCTCACAGTGGCAAACTACTCACTGCTGCTCATCTCCCAACCCAGGCAGGTGGCCCTCGGTCCTACATCTAATATTTAAAAGTGGCCACATCCTTCATTTTAAAAGTAAACAAAACATTCAGCCACCATGCCCTTACTTTTTATCCCAGAGAGATCTCCATAGGGGCACTCCCCGACAACGACACATCTCTCTCCCGCAGGAAATGAAATGCTTTGACTTTTTACCCTTCTCTTGACAAGACAAGGAGACCCGGCTTTAAACTGAAAAGCAGTAGATTTAGACTGGATATAAGGAAGGAGTTCTTTGGTGTAAGGGTGGTGAGAGCCTGGCCCGG
>JAOXNG010000021.1:98878038-98889336 GCA_028566535.1 Scolopax minor
GATAAACACTGTCTTCATAATCTCTAGGGAAAAATCACCTGTCGAGCAATGCTCCTACCTTCACACCTGCAAAGGAATTGGGCAGAGTCTTTCACTTTAAACATTTACTTAATTCTTCAGAAAGTTTTAAAGAGCAGCAACTGTAGCTATGGGACTGTCACCGTTTTGTTTGGATGTTTTTTTCATACCCAATAATGACTTCTCCAGGGACAGACTATTGTGAATGCTTTTCCTTTAGCACACTACTATCATACAAAAAGCTTACATCTTGCCTGTTTATATTATAATGTGGTTATTAAAACTGCTTTAGTGTTTCAGATCCAAGGCAGATTTTGTGACCTGGAGTTATTAGATTTTTCCCTCATTTATAATAACGATGCAGTGTAATTTTAGATGGAAACAGAAAATAATCTATTACTGATATTTACAATAAGCACTAACAATGTGAAAGAAGATACTGTATCACCTAAGGCATGGTCATAATCCATGCTTTTCATCATTTGTACAATACTTGCATACGAGAGTTTACTGTCCTAAATTATGCTGTGCTTTCAATCTGGTGGTCCTGAGAGTCACATTGGAAAAAACTTGTAAGATATACAGGTTTAGTATTTTACTGTTCATCACCTGGATAGCTTAGACCACTGGAATACTAATATGCATTCTGCTAGGCCAAATTTGGTAGACACTGATAGACAATGTGATGAACATAAAAAGAGGAATCAGAACTGACAGTAATGAACACCACAGCAAACAGCTGCAGCTGCTGAGTAGCAAACAGCCAAATATAACAAATTAATGTTCCGTATGCCACAAAACTCTTTCAAGAAGATTTGGGAGCTTAGTATCATCCCACTGAACCCAGTTCCAAAGAAGTCAAACTTTGATGATGAAATGTCTTAATTGCTCCCACTGGGAATACATGGAATTGGCCAGGTTTGTTACAGATGAGGCCCTTTTAGAAAGGAAGCAAAACAATCAGGGGTTTTGCACTGTACCAAGTGATTGCGGACTCCATCTGGTTCTAATTCAGGAGTATGTCTGCTGCTGGATGAGCAATTTGAGTATTAACAGTCACGTGAAGGACATGAAAGAGAAAATAAACAAGTGAAATCTTGCCCTGTGACCAGGACATTTTTAATGCTTCGCATACTGATGTACTGAGCTGTGACATGTATTGTTCTGGAAAGTTGTTTAATAATGCAGAGTGAGCCATTGTTCTCTGTGGTCAGAGAGAAAAATCTGAATTTGCCTGAGCATCATGAGAGTTGTGAATTATATTCACAAAATAGACAACAACGTATTATAGATTAATACTATATTTCTAGCAGACATTTGAAAAGAACTGGAAAATACATTGCCTTTGATAACAACAGCAGAAGAAATTGGCTCACCAGTTTCAGTGAGATGAGTTTGGAGCTTGAATCTCTTTTCAATGGACTATAATCTCCAAATGTATTTGATTCTGTCAGATCAAATCTCCCTTTGAAAGCTAATCCTAAATTACATCCTTTTTTCATTCCTATGACTATGCTAGTTAATGAAACAGGTCACGACATGCATCTGACCAGTGACCTTGTGACAGTGTGCTCAGGTCAACCTGATCTTTATCTCCTTTAACATTGCCCAAGCATATGCCCAAGCATATGATGGTGGTCATAGTATGTGCATCTAGTTGTGATGATGGTATCTGGGGCTTAATATGGTTTCAGGGAGACAAACATCAACACAATAGCCAAGGGCTAACTTAAACAAATGTGATCAACATGCAAATATGACT
This sequence comes from Scolopax minor, assembly GCA_028566535.1. NCBI lineage: Eukaryota > Metazoa > Chordata > Aves > Charadriiformes > Scolopacidae > Scolopax > Scolopax minor. Next base: position 98,879,819 of record JAOXNG010000021.1, read on the forward strand.
ATAGGTCAACCATTCTACCACCATAAATAATTAACAGTCTGAGAGCCCTTTGAGCACTCCTGCATGGCAGTGGGCTGCACATCAGGATTTCCACTTGATCAGGGATTCCTGCTCAAGGTTACTTCTTGAGATTCAGAGATTCTTTGCCACAACAGATCCTTGGCAAGTAACTAATGTCACTCCAAACTTTGAAATCTTAGCTAAGTGATGTGAGGGATTGATTGTGCATATCTAATACATTAGATATAAACTGTTGACCAACTCTGGGACCAGACTTGGATTCAGCCACACCTAGACTCCTCTCTGAGAAGAAGTTTGGAAAGCCAGGGGGTCCTTTTTGAAACCTTTATTCAACAGGAGACTTTCCCTGACAGCTTTGTCTGGCCCTGTCCTCTATGCAGTAAATAACCAAGTGTCCCTTGCCATTTAGAATCTTGTTGAAACACTGTCCCATTTGCTATCAAACTTTGTCAAATCTCTGTTTTATGGCAGTAAGTGCATTTCTGCTTCTGTCTACAACTGAAGTGCACACCTCCATTCACTTCACACAGACCTACAGTCATTTATGCTGTAAAATTGTTAGCACATTCCCTGTTCTTTTTTGGACTAGGCCAGCTAACCTTGCTGGGCATTATCCAGGCATGGCTCAGGAGGAAGCATGTGCCAGTGACTGTCTCCAACTGTCTATGTGGATGCAGACTCCCTGTTCTGCACAGTGAGAGAGTGTGCACAGAAATCATGCCAAGCCACAAGGTCTCTCAAGAATGGTCTTTGAATGTGGTGGGTTTTCAATTAGTGTAGACATAGTCTAGATGAACAAAGCCCATTTTTGACACATAAACTTCAATCATCAGGAGTAAAGTGCAGGCTTGGTAGCTTATTAAAGTTAAGTTTTTATTTTCAAGGTAATTTGGATCTTTTGAGTCTTGAACTAAACAGCTCTGTAGTAGAAGTACTGGCTCTTCTGTGTATCTACATTTCAGTGTTTTGCACTTCATCAGTGCTGCTTCCCCAATCATCTGTTTCCTTCTCTGCACATTAGTGAAAGATTAAGTTCTCCAATAAGTCATCAGACTTTTCAGAAATCTGCCACTGCATACCATACCTGGCTATTCACTATAGTCATTATGAGAATTCTTAACATACCTCCTAAGCCTTTTTTGACTCCATGTCTGCATGTACTTTCCACTATGGTCCATACTGAACAAAAATGTTTTCTCCTGCAGAATATAGCCCTGATATATCTGTGCCATTGGTATTTGATATTGCTGTTGATACACAGAAAAAAAATGAAAATAATAAATTGTTCTTACAGTCCTGAGATATATATGATGTCCCATTGCAGTTCCCTGGGGCAGTGGCTAATCTCAAGTACAGAGGCTGGCCTTCCTCAGTACTGTGGAAAACACAACACTATTTTTACAGACCTGTGATTCCCCAGTACACAGTCTTAGCAAGCAATAGCCTGAGAGCCAGTTCTAGTGGGCTTTACTTAATTTGCTAGTGCTTTGCTCTTTCCAAATGTAGTTGCCTACCCGTATGTGAACTGGTTCACAGCGGTATTAACAAGAAATCCAGATATGTGCAAATCTAACATTAAAAATCAAAATTAAGAAACTTCCAATTACCTTAGAATGTTAAAGGCCATTTAACATTTATATATCCAGAAGTTGTAGAAATAAAAAACAAAATCCCATTAAATACCATTTTATTTTGAAAAGCACACCACCTCCCCACGCCCCCACCCGTGAATAATAGAGAATCTAAAATTCAGTTTATTTAGTCCCCATCTATATTTTCATACATTGACAGTAGCAGAGGGGTAGCTTTTTACTTTGCTGTCTGCAAAGTTCTCTGTGTTCTCATAAGATCAAGCAAACTTATTCCCTACAGTCACAGCAAAGTGAAATTTTGTAAGTTACAATGATGTCTAGTTGACAGTGAATCCTGGCTTGATGGTATTCTAGCTCCATTATCTTGTCATGCCTCATTCAGTAAGAAAGTATTCATATCATATTTCTTTTGAGCTATTTTTGAACACATTTCTTCCTCACTATCCTTTTATGTTCTCGAGAGAGACAGAGGAAAAAAAACCTGTGTTTACTCTTAGCATGTTCCTTCCTTGCGGTTTGAACTTGCTTTCATCCCAAATATTTTCACAAACGCAGATGTGCTGGTGCTGACTAATTCTGTACTCTCGTGTTGTACCTTCAATACCACAATTGTGTTCATTGTTAAATTTAAAAAAAAAAATATTTAAATTAGCTTGTCATCACTGCTATATTTGAAGTTCTATACGAATGCCTAGTTTGCATAGTGACTATGACAATATCTGTATGTTAAAGGTTGTGTGCTTTGGGCCCACTACTCAGATTCCTTAAATTTGGGGAATTTATCTTCCCAGTGTAAAGTAAGACCCATCTCTATAGTACTTAATTAGTGCTTGCTCTTCTGTTAAGACAAGAACTACTGTAAATGTATATATTCAAATCTTTATATAAATGTATAAATGCTGTATTCTTTTTAAAGTTTCTGTGTCTGTGTGAGAAAGAAAAAAAAAAGGAAGGAAAATAAGCATAAATAGCAAAATACAGCTTACATGATCTGTAAATACTACAAAAAATGAAATGTGAACCAGTGACTGGAGGACATGACAGGAATTTAGGAAACCCAGGAAACCTCTTTTTATTTTTATACTTATACATTTTCCCTTCTACTTGCTATTTATAATAGACTAAATAGTAAGTTTTAATAGTGGATGTGAATGGATAGTGAGATATTGAAGGTAGATTACAAGATACAATAAAACACAGACTGGGTCTTTTTCAGAAGACACTATAATAAACATGTTAAATATACTGTGTGAGGTCTACAAATCAGTCTCTGCTGTGACGTTTTGACAAATTATAACTTTAAATTCTATCTTGTTTAGGTGAAATGATATAGAAATGGACAGTAAAAAGATAAACTACAAAACAGGGCAAAAAGGAACACCAGGGGATTAGGTCTTTAACTTTCAAGTTCAATACATATGGAGAACAAAGTTGTAGATTTTGTCCCAACAATGATGAATTACAAAGTAGGGCCGTTTCTCATGTCAAAGTTACAAGAAGGCTAAATGGATAATGATGGCAGATAATGGATACAGTACCTGTGCAGATTAATTTGAATGTAAATTTAATTTCATACACAATTGAGAGATGAAATTTTCCTAAACTCTATCCCTCATCTGTCAAACATGACAGTCTTTAAGGAGTCACCTTTATAGATTTGAAATGTCATATTAAGATCAGTGAGTAGGATTTATCTTTCTAACAATCCTCACTCTATTACTCACAAAAACAATTATGTCTTTCCAGGGTTCTTTGCAATGAAACAATGAGCTAACATCAAAATCATAAGCTATAAAAATGTCTTTTCCTGTTTGCTTATTTGAATCTGCTTTCTTTTTAACATTGGAAATCCATTTGCATGCCCAGCTGGAATGGTTTGGCATAATAAAATACGGAAAAAAAGACAGAGAGATCATTTCTGGTGAAGAATCAGAATAAAGCAATTATTACTAAATGTTTAGACCCTACATAATATTAAATCAATGCCCCAGGCAGAAATCCATTAGTCCAACACAAAAAGGATATCTCATTGAACAACTACAAGCATATCAACAGAAAAAAGGATTCAAATACCGAAGGATGCTGGAGATCTACTTCAACTGAGTAATAAATGGAACAATTCTGAAACAGCACCTGGGATCATAAGGGTTAAATCTCTTTAAGAAATTATTATCAAAGTTCTGTGGCTTTGGAAACTTTTTATACATGCTGGATAATCCTCTCAAATTTTCCTAGGGGATTTCTGACATTTATGGCTTAGGAAAGCAGAATCCCAAACATTTTCATTTAGAGGAATAAGAGTTAAATTAGTTTATTTTTTTCTTTTTTTCTTTTTTTCTTTTCTGTTCAGAGAGAGTTTGTTGACAATATTATTTATTTCTAGAGAAACAAGAACAATAGAAAATGAAACCATTTAGGAAGCTCAAAACTCCAGAATCTTACTAGATAAAGGAATAAAATAACAGGTTGTCTAAGGTTTTTTTTTGTTGTTTTATTTTATTTTACAATTACACCTTTTTACATATTGCAGCAGAGCTGTTTAGGTACACAAAGTAATAAAAGGCATGAGAGTCCTAGATGACACATGTGGGTGATAATATCATTCTGCTCCTTCAGTCAAGTGAGCTTGTGTCACTTCTTCAAATCACCGCGTGCATTCACTGCAACATGCCATCACTATTTCTTGTTTCCTGGATGTTGTTTCCGGCAGATAAACCCCTTTAAACCTCAGTTTTACCTGATCATGGAAGAAATGGAGCAGATGCATACTCAATGTGGACTGAAATAGAGCCATAGAGGCAAGTGTCATTAATGAACATTTGGCACTAAAAGACAAGCTATTTTTGTATCTCTGGTGGTGAACATATAGACATGTTTAAGTCTTTATCCCTTTATACAATACTGTCATTGCAGCTCTTCAGCAAGTGCTCTGCCCACATTTTGCTGCTGAACATTTCCTTTCTCACAGCTACCTAATGTCCAAACACCCTATGGGATATTGTTTGCAATTTGCACAATATTATTCCTTCCTATAAGACGCTGCTTTTCATGTATTCCTTTAGTCCTGCATTTTTTGTGGAGAGGAAGGTAAGAGAAGATTATTTTTTCCTGATTGCATTTCTTTAATTTAGATGGTTCTCTTGATCACTAGACACTAGGTCTTTCACTTTGAATATCAGTCTTCAGTATCATACTGCTAAGCAACACATTTATTTGAGTTCCCATCTTTTCAGGTTTCCATAGTGACTGCTGCTTAGTGCAGACCCTTGTAAACTGATTAAACAAAGCCACTGTAGCTCTGAAAAACTGAAACATCTGGATTTTGGTTTATTATTAAAAAGGTATCTTTTTATAATGTATGTTATGGTCAGACATTTCAACTCCAAAATGTTCAAAAATATATACTTATATATACATTAATATGTATAATTATAGCTGTATGTTAATGTAGTACAATATGTTTATTTAAATATATTAAATGTGTGCAGAATATTGTCAGTGATACATATGCTATATATTACTACTCAGAATAAAGAACAGAAAGTACAACATATAAAAAAATATTCATTATGAAAACCTGTACGCTACGCTACGCTACGCATTTTCTCCTAGAAATGTAGGTATTCAAAGGCAGAGCTGTTATTTCTCACTGGGTCTGCTGTTATTCATAATACTCAAAGACAAGAATTCCAGCTATCTAATATACCCATAGATAACTGTAAGAAGGCAATTGTGAGCTTTATCCAACTGATTTATAACATATATGAAATAAATTGGTGAATATCAGTTCAATTATTTGTGCTACCACCAGGAAACATGCTGTATCAGATTCCCCTGTTGATCGTCTTAAAACATAGCTGTTGTAAAATTGGCACAGAGACCAAATTATGCTCTTGACCTAGTCAAAGGGGAGCCCTAAAGCAGAAAACATCATTAAACCAGTGCATCAACACTTAATGCATTCACTTCACACTACATAGTGTGATCACTAATGTACTGAGCCAGTATAAGCGTTAATTTCTGCTTACTTTTTCTTCCATTTAGAATGAACAGCAACATGTTGCCTGCATCATTTGTTAGTTAACTATATTTCAAAAACTATGACCAGTTACAATTAATCATAACCATTTCCTTCAATTTAGAATTGTAATGACAGGAGTTCAAGGATTCCATTAGAAAATTGAAAGTATATCTGAATGTCTTTTCATACCGTGTTGGAATGCTTACTGAATAAAGGTTTGCAGGAAAACTAAAGGAAACAGGAGCAGAAGAATGTGGAGTTTACAAAAAAATAAGAAAATTAATTTTCTATTTTTGAACCTATAGGTTTTGATCCTATAGGACCAATTTCAAGACCTCTTAATGAGATTTGGTGTTACCGCAACTAGCAAAATATTGCAAAAATAATCCTTAGCAAAACCTTGCCAGTTCTCTAACTTTATAATAAGTACTTCACATAAAAAGGAAACCATGAACTAAGCTAGGCTTGGTATATTGAGCTTCTGAGTAGTTCTAGTCTTTTGAATTATATTGAATTTCTGGCAAAATTTTTGCAGAAAAAAAAAATTGAGAAAAATTTCATAAAAACTTCCAGCATTCATCATTGCCACACTTGATTTTTGGATGCATGCAGAAAACACTAAGGATTTGAGCAAATATGTGGCTAAATACCTGCCCAGGCTACTTGGCAGTATCTAGTTATACACTATGTCAAACTTCTTACTAGGTATAGAAAAAGCTGTGTTCTCTTTTATAAGTTTGTTTGTTTGTTTGTTTGTTTTTTTCCATTCTCCTATTTCCTGTAAAAATACTTGATTCTTCAAAACCAAATACCTTCAAAGAATAAAAACAAAAAAAAAAGAAAATACCCTTGTAAATATCCATTGCAACTGATTTCTACTTTTCTATATTTTCTTCACACTAGAAGCATTTTTGGAAGTCAAATACATTGCAAAGTAATCTTTCATAAACTTAAGATTTCTGTACACATTTTCTTTTAGTTAATACTTTGCCAAGCTATGCCCATTAAATGTAAATTTCCTGATTATTATAGCCTTCCTATTAGTAGGTATCATAGTATTGTTCTGTTAATATTCACATTAAGAAGTTACAAGTGAATAAAATTGTGCATCAACACATTTTTTCTGTCTTTAAATACATCTGCAGACTTGGAATCAGATTTGTGAGTCTTGGTCTACGGCTAGAAGAAGTAAAACATGCCTATGTCACACTTGTCACAGGTAAATATCAAACTGGGCAGTGAAATACAGAGGCATTAGTGTGAGGGGAAAGTGCAAGATAGAGAGATAGCAAAACAATGACAAAATGATAGCAGAAGGAAGGGAGAGAGGTGTTGGAATTTACAACAGCAGAGTGGAGAATTAAGACATCATGCTGGAGAAATGTAGGCATGGTAGCTTCAGGGAGCAGCAAGAACAGACTGCTTCTCAAGGAAGGCCTAGGGAGCAAAGGGTCACAATGAGGCAGAGGAACAGTGTCCTCAGCTGACAAAGGATGCAGTCCCACAGCACCTGAGACAAGATAATCATCAAAGACAGCAAACTGAATCAGACACAGCCCAATAATAGCTAGGCAAGTCCATAGTGGTAAGATAGGTCTGAGATCAAGCTGGGGATCAAATCAGCAAGTCAAAACTTATAATTCAGCAAGGTACTTGTTCAGGCATGGGAACACACTGACCATAGCTCAGAGAAAGAATAAAGGTGGCAGCCTGAGATTAACTACATCTCCCAGGGGTGGTAAGGAGGCCCTAGACAACTCTCTCTTGTCACAGCTCTCTCACACAGTTGTCTTCACCACAGACTGATCCCGTGTTACACAACTGTGTCCTATCGAGCTGACTTAGAGCACAGATCAGACTCCTGGGAAGGGAGGAAAGAGGTGGCAAAGATTGATGCTACACTTTGAGCCCCAGCAGCCAAATTTTCATGGTTTGGAAGACAAATAATGGAAGGTGAGAGGAGGATAGTGTGTGACAAGGAGTCAAGGCAAAGAAAAGTAACTCTGAGGTTAGTGTTATTTCAGAGGTGGAGGAGTTGAACTGAAAAAGCAGTAGTAAAAAATTAACTCCTTAAACTGTGTGAAAAAAGGCAAGATAATTGATTTTATTTTAACACCCTTCAGATCCTGTCTTGTCTGCTTATATAACTGATGTGAGATGAATATTAGACAGCTGTCAGTTCTGTTTTACAGGTTGACAAAAAATTAGCAAAAACAGGGTCCCATATAAGTTTGGTTTCACCTATATGCTAAGTGAAAAAAGTGGTGTAGTTGTGTGATGCTATGTAACTATTCCAGTTAAACACAAGAAAGATAATACTGATAATGTTACATAGATTAGAAAGAAAAGGTAACATGAAATAACCCCTGCACCAGTACAGTTTGGGGGCTGACCTGCTAGAGAGCACCTCCTAGGAGAAAGACCTGGGAGTCTTGGTGGACAATAGGATGACCATGAACCAGCAATGTGCCCTTGTGGTCAAGAAGGCCAAAGGCATCCTGGGTGCATCAAGACGAGTGTGACAAGCAGGTCAAGAGAAGTTATTCCCCTCTACTCCACCCTTGTGAGGCCCCATCTGGAGTGCTTGGTCCAGTTCTGGGCTCCCTAGTTGAAGAAGGACAGGGAATTACTGGAGAGGGTACAGCAGAATGCTACAAAATTTATTAGGGGCCTGGAGCATCTCCCTTACGAGGAGAGGCTGAGGGATTTGGGTCCTTTTAGTCTGGAAAAGAGAAGGCTGAGGGGAGATCTGATCGATGCTTATAAATACTTAAAGGGTAGGTGTCAAGAGGATGGGGCCAGTCTTTTTTCAGTGGTGCTCAGGGACAAAAGGAAATGGGCACAAACTGGAATATAAGAAGTTCCATCTAAACATGAGGAGGAACTTGTTTACTTCATGTGGGTTTCAAAGCACTGGAATTGGCTGCCCAGGGGGGTGGTGGAGTCTCCTTCTCTGGAGATATTCAAAACCCGCTGGGGGACAAGTTCCTGTGTAACCTGCTCTAGGTAGACCTGCTTTGGCAGGGTGGTTGAACTAGATGAGCCCCAGAGGTCCCTTCCAACCCTATGTGATTCTGTGATTCTGTAATCAAAATTGTCTTCCTAGTAAATTGCTTCCTATCTTGAAATTTCTTCAAACTTTGGGGTCTGCGCCAGAGTGTTTTTGGAGGACTAGAAGAATAAGGGAATGTCATTAGTGATGTGTTTCTGTAGGATACTGGGGCCTTCTTGTGCTGGATACCATTTGGGTGCACAAGAAGAGATGCCGCAAATGCTGATGAGGAGCTGAGGTTCTAGGTGGATGAGGAGAGAGGTGGGCCTAAACTCCCTCACCCAAGGTCCTGGAATCAGTGGAGGAGACAAAACTCTCCCTCTGACTCCCAGTTCCTGATACTAAAGCATACAATAGTGTGTTTCAGTTGCTTTTGATTTGGAACACCCTACACCCCCAGCATTTTTTTCTACTGAGGCCGAAGATCCTTGTATTATGAATTAAGCACAACAAGTTGTTTTGGTATTTTTTTCTAAATACCTTCTGCAGGCCCTTAACAAATAGCCTGTGGTGCTCCTGGGTGGCTGCAGATGATAGTTTGGAAAGCACTGGCCCATGTCATCCTAAACTTGCCTGAATTTCTGATGGAAGAGAGTCTATAATGGATGCTGTTGATTTTATTTTCTTCTTGTTAGTTTGCTCAGAAAGATGAAGCTCAGCGAATGTGAGGTGCTTCTGGGGAGTTTATTTACAGTGTGTTTTTTTCTGTGCGGATTAGCATTTCATCAGCATATGGCACAGCCATTTAAAATAAATATTTGGCTTTCCTTAATTTATGCTTGTGTAGAAAGGTCCCTGAGTATGCATATCTATCCCTCTGTTGTATCTAATT
>JAOXNG010000021.1:98903922-98917138 GCA_028566535.1 Scolopax minor
GGAAGGGGCCTCAACCACCTCCCTGGGCAACCTGTTCCAGTGCTCCACCACCCTCATAGGAAAGAGCTTATTCCTAATGTTTAATCTAAATCTGCTCTTCTCCAGTTTAAACCCGTTAGCCCTTGTTCTGCCATTACTGGCCTTTGTGAACAGACTGTCTACAACCTTCCTCTAGGCCCCCCAGCATGATTTTGCTGGATAAGATATTTCTGTCCTACTACCTGAGGATAATGCTGCCTTACACTACACTTACATTACTGTTTTAAAGATTTTGAACTAGTCATGTAAAGCCACAGTAATGATCAAAGTACAACCTATTTTAACAGTCTGAGCCTAATAATATTATTTAGCTTTTACACACATTTTCTCATTTTTCCCTTTCACTTGTTTGCCTATTGACTTGAGAGGACACAGATACCTAAAGTACTGCCTATAGAGTTGTCTTGATGCCTAAGTCACTGCAGGGAGAATCAGAGACCCTTATGTAACTGGCTGCTGTAGCACAAAGAATCAATTCAGCCTGAAGAAGAGTTTTTTCAAATTATAATGAAAGGCACAGGGTAAGAAATTTATGTGTTGAAAGTAGTACATTTTTAGGGAGGCAGAGCAGAATAGAGGGTAACGCATTAGACAGCAGTGCCCTTAGTCTAACAAGCTTTAACTACTGTTTATTTGGAATACACCTGCATTGCAACATTAGATAGCCAAATACATATAATTATTCCCATATCCATAAAACAAAATGGGGGAGGATTGTACAGGTACTTAGATAAGAAGCTTGCAAGAGCATTCAGCTTTATGAATAAGGACATCTGCACCTTGATCCTGCCTATAGAGAATAGTCACCAGTAACTTATCCATATGTTGGCCTGCTTGCCTGATGCCTGATTATTCTTTATTTTCTCTCTCCTGTTCCTTAACTGTAACTATAAAGACTTTTCTTCAACTCTGCATTTCATTTCCCAGTCAAGCTAAAAATGGTCAAGCTAAAAATGAAACACATGAGATTTTGAATCTCACATAAATTTGGTCTAACTTGAGAAGCCTGCATTTCAGCATTATTAGGGATTGTTTTTTTCTGCTTTATGTGCAGTAGTAGCTAAAGAACACAACAGTAATTTATCACTGGATTACATTTAAAGCATTGTGCAGACTGCCTCCCTTATAGAGGAGGGAATTTCCAGTCTTTGGTAGACTTTGATGACCAGACATTGAACCAATTTTAATCAATGCATCTGGGCTAATTTGCTAGTACTCTTTATCTTCTGAAAAACTTGGACTTCGAGGCCAGCAGTTGATATCTCCCATTGGCTCTAAAAGACTTCTTGTTCTCTGGTGTGTTGAATTCAGTTGTGGTATTTTTTTTCAAAATACCACTAGCTCTGACTGAGAAAGGATGCTTGTTACCTACTGAGGGAAAGGCATGATAACGCTCGCTTGTTATGTTAATGGTTCTACAGATACTATATTTCAAAAAATAAAATTTAAAAGCTTAACATCAACACATGACTTAAAAAAGCGGTTATCTAATCTGTTATTTTTTCATTATTTTTTTAATACAGAAAAGTGTACATGCAATGACTCTTTCCCCTTTGAGTTTTAGCTGACACAGTCTGATCACATGACATGACATGCTATTTCTGCAATATAACTTCAGATATCACATCTGAGAAAAAGAACCTTCAGAGTAAAAGCTGTTGTTGGTTTTCCATCTGCAGGCAGTGTTTGTCAAGTTTAATATTTAATACCACCTGCTTATGCTGCTCTGTTAAAGTCTTTGCAGAATCATTAGAAATAAAGCATTATGGTAAGTAAATAATGCACTCTATCTATTCATTTCAGCTCTGCCTTTTGGAATTATTATTCAAATTACAAGATGTTTATTGGCAATATAATGAATTTTTTTGTTTGTTTGTTTGCTTGTTTGCATCTAGGCAGCTGTCCAACGAAGATCTGAGATGTGTAAGAAAGAGAAAATTACATAACGATTATAATTTGGCAAGATATCTTTTCATCCCTAAATCTTTCTAAGGAAAATAAAAAAAAAACCTCTAAAACCTGCTGTAGGGAGAGATATGGAACAGCCGGGCTATTTGATACAATAGTGACATGTTCTAGGAGGGAAGCAGATATTAGTCTACAGAATAAAGGATAAAGATGATAGCTACTTTCAAAACAGTAATATCCTATTGAAATGTGGCTATTTGCATTACTGACTCTTCCATTAGTGTCCTTGTACTGACTGTATTGACGTCAGTACAGTCAGTACGAGGACAATAATTTGAAAATTCTACATTATTTTTTTAAATTAAATTTATTCTAAAAACATCTATTCTCACTATCTTATCTAACTAGTGAATGTGGTAAGTACACTAAATACACAGTTTATTAGTAGCAAAATATAAATATAACAGAAGAAAAATAAATAGCAAAAAACCTCCTTAGTAGTTTATGATGAACAACCACAGAGACTCTAAGGGTCAATTTGATACTGATAAATATATAAGCATTCTTAGATTATCTAACTGACCAGACCCTCATGATCTTAAAAAACATTTACAATTCATAATATTTCATAGGAAGCATGATCTAACATGTCAAGAAGGCAGGTACAACAGTTTTTAACCTAAGCATACAGCTCATTCAAATGTCATGAATTATACTTATACGGGGCACTAACAAACACAACCCAAAGTATGAAGGTTTTCCTGGTTACTATTGATACATACATGGTTCCAAGTCCTCTTGAATGTTTTTTGTTAAGCAGTCCAGAATGCAGGCATATCTGATCTGCAGACACCTACAATCAGACATGTTACTCACCTTCTTTTATCTAAGTACAATTTCTGCTGGTATAGCTACCAAAAATACAGTCCCACGTATGTGAGGTCAATGCAATGTATCAACCGAAACTAGCCTGGAAGATGGGATTCCAGAAATGAAATGTGACACATGTATCACTAGGGCAATTTCACAGTGAGGAAATGAGGTGCATTTGCTCTGATAGTGAAGAAAAGCAAAATAAAAGAGTATATAACCCATCTTCATATGATTGCTGCCATATAGAGCTGAAAATGTACACTGTGACAGGCATAAGAGCTTTTCCTTATGTAATCCTGACAATCTCATTGATGAAAAGACCTCTGAACACCTGCATTGCCAACATATTACCCAAACTTCTATTTTCTGACAAATAGAGTTGGGTTGGTACATTACTTGTAAATGATAGATGCCAATAATAACAAGCAGTGAAATGTTAATTCAGTTGTAGCTCATAGTGTCAGGCACTGCATCCAACAGCAGTAAGACTGGACTGATAAGGGAAGGTAAGCAGAGAGGAACTAGGGGCAGCAAGACTGGCAGGGCCCATGACCATGCTGATTCAGCCAGACCTCCAGTTCTGGAGCAAGGAAGACAGAGCAGTGATGGATCAGACACAGTGAAGTGATTGCCAGACAAGCCCAGATAGATGAGACAGGTCCCAGGGTCAAGCCAGGAAGCTAAGCCAATGGGTCGGGATGAAGACCAGTGAGGTGTATGGCCAAGCACAAGCATGACTGCAACACAAGACAAGCAGGGACCAAGGGCGAGGGCCTGAGTTTAATGCAGCTTTTGGGTGAAAGGCAGGCAGACCAAGCTTCCACAGCTCTGTTCACAGCAGCCTGATTACATGTTGCATGTCTGCACCATATTAGAGCTTGTCTTGAGTACAGACATGCTAGCCCCTTGGTGGGTTTTGAAATACTGGACTCCTGCAGCAGTGCAAAAGGTGTTAATCTAAGAGTTCCATGGGATTATAAAGTGTGATTGCTTCTTGCAGTAGTGGGTAACTTTGTGAGTGGTGTCTCAGGTTTTACCTGATTTAGCGTGTTTTAGATCCAGACTCCACATCTTCATTTTAATCCTTTTCACAGGCTGTTTCATTCTCCTAAGCAATCTTGAACAGTCAGAAATTAGTGTTTATGGGCATGATACAATACCCACTAAAAAGATCAATGTATATTCATTGCACTTTTCTTACATAACAAGAAATAAGCAAAATACAGAATCTACAACTGGAAAGGCATCCTTTGAACTTGAAAGCTCTAAAACCTAAGAGAGAGTGAAAGGCACTGTTTTCTCCATTGTAATTGGTATCAGAACATGAGAAAAAATATAAACCATTAACTGCATTACTTTAAAATAATTCAAAATATACAGGAATATGTCTATAAAGATATATTTATTAATCATATTAAGAAAAGAAACAAAACTATATATAATTTCAGTTTTCTGTGTGAGACTTTAGGTGTAGCTCCATATGATACAACAGCAGTCAGAAGTCGTAAAACTTTAAAGGTAATGCCAATGAATATTACATTCTACCACCACATTGTCTCAAGAAGTAATAGTATTTATCATTATTCAGACCTGGAACTTCTTTCTCTCTTTCTTTTTACCAGAATTCATTCAAACTAGTGTGGAATTTTGGTTTTAGTTTTCATCCTGAATCATGACCTTTCACGCACTACCACAGCTGCAAATTATTTCCTTGGATGTATCCATTACAGACAATATACTGAATCTCCATAGACTCTATCAAACTAAAATGAAAGTAATGCATTCATTCTTCATGCAGGATTCACTCCATCTTCCCCTGAAAAGATAATGTACCTCTGTACATATAATATCTAAAGTAATGACCAGAAATGCTGTGAAATACAAATTCTGGAAAAAGACACCAGGGTATGTACATCTAATGCCTTTACAAAGTGAATGGCAAAATTTTAGCTTGGGCACCTTTATAGAGTAATTTTCATTGAATTCTAGCTTATATGCTTCATTATATTTGTAGGGTGTTTAAGCTGTAGGGAAACCAGACATCTGTAATAATTGTAGATTGCTGAAAAAAGGATTACTGGAACTAGCTCAAGAGAGAGTCCCTATCACGTTAGTAAAGGAAACAGTTCTCAGAGAAAGTTTCTCTGGCTCTCTGGGTCTGTTTATAAGTTTCTGAATTTATCATCCACCAGCTTCTCTATTCAGAAAACACACAGGACAAGCCTGTCTGTGTGCCTCCTATCTAAAGAAGGCTATTTCTAAAGAGTTGTACTGGCTGCTATTACATAGCTCTTCTAAGAGAGAACAAAATAAAAATCAGCAAAACAACTGTGCATATGGGCTGCATAACTGTGACTAAGAAGGATCTATAAGACTAGAGCAGGGATGAGAATTCTTTGTCCCCTATGTCCTACATCTTCTGTGTGGCTCCTACATCGTGTAGAACTAAGTGAAGAGGAGATGACAGGCACTATGGAGGTGGTGAAGTAATCGTTTAGGTGAAAGAGAACTTGGAATAATGATCCTCAAGAAAATGGAGCCTACATTTACTGTTTTCATAGGCTTTGAGAAATCTACTCCAATAAAATTTTGCTATCTCTAACCCCTCTCCTCCAAAATTAGCTATGAAGAACTCTGTTACACTGATTGAACACATCAGTAATTCTGTGATCTCTTTGCTATAAGTTATGTAAGTAACTCCAGAGTTAATTGCTTTAGCATATGTAAAGAAAGGAGGAACAAATTCTGTCTTGCTTAAGACAAGGGCTATAAATTAAAAAACAATTTCGATATATGCTTCTATTATGATGATACTTGTTTTCCACATGATATATTAGACCTTTACTCCATTTTAGTTATGTTAAATAGTCTCTCACTTTTATGAACCTGTCTGTAATTATCAATCCTATCAACAGATCACCTTTGCGGAAAAGCCACAGTAAAAATATTTTCTCCTTTGTATCTAAATGTGCCTAAATTTCTCTCTCCTTCTCATATTCTTAATGTAATGCCTGCCTGAAGTGATTTCAGTTCCTTGTTTAGAATGTAGGCTTTACTAAAGATATTATAAAAAATACTGTATTTCACCTATCAAATATTGCACAAAGAACACTTCTTTCCCCTATACTTTTTTGTAAAAGGACTCTAACTTTTAAATTAAAGACTTGATCACTATTCATAACATTTGCGAGTAATGTGGTCTAGTAACTTTCTCTACGATCATCCTTTAATATTCTATTGCCAGATAAGTAGTGTAAAGTGAAAGGGTAACAAGAAAATGTATTATTATGTTAACTGAACCATGTATACTTAAATGGACATATACAAATCATTCCAATTTTTAGATGTAGTAAGTTGTAGACTTACCAATGTAACTAAGTTACACTGTGTAACAGTGTACACAGTACACACTCTATACAGTGTGGAAAATTTATTTTTAAAAATATAACCTGTAGACCAGTGCTACTTTGTCTTGTGGTTTAGGCTGAATTTGCCAATAGCTAGCAACAGATACTCTCCCCCACCTCTTACTCTAAGGAGAGAAGGAGAGATAAAGAGATGTACGAGTTTAGAAGGAACTAAACTACTTTAATGAAATATTAATAATAAAATAAAAAAGTAATAGTGAAAATAGATTCAGTATATACAAAACCATATGAATTTCCCAGGATGATGTCACCCGCACGCATTGTAGAAGACCCAGACTGGACTTAGCGACAGACGGGAACTCGATTCCAGCTTGGGTGTCAGGAACATATGGACTGGGATCAAAGGTAGATGAACAGACAGGGTCCTCTTTGGATGTTGGCCATTGAAGAAAGAGGGTTGACCCTTTGATCCCTCAGCTTTTCTACAGAGCATGAGGCAGATGGAATGAAATACCTCTGTTCGTCGGTTTTGAGCAACCTGTCTGTTCCACTCCACCCTGCAGGTGGGACCCCTAAACACTTTTCTTTTTCTGACTTTCTAACAGGGAAAATAACAAAGTTAGCTGACCTCTGATGTTAGAGCAATAATTATAAGCAAGAGCTTCTCCACATACCATTTCTTGACATCAACTGTAAACATAGGTCTTATCTTTTCTTGTCACTGAGAACAGTTTTCTGCACAATATAATGTTAATTTCAGAGTTTGAAGAGGCCTAGCTAAGAAGTAAAATTGCTGAACAGAAAGTTGGTTTTGTTTTACCTCAAACCAGGACACTATTTTATATACAAAATAGAATTCAAACTTTAATAAAATTACTATAACTATTTCATTTTAGATGTATGAAACATAACTTCAAATACAAGTGTTGCAGATTAGATAAATGATACTTGTAAATTAACATACTTAATGAATGAGTCATACCTTGTTTGATGGAGATGTGTCACCATTACAGAGAGAGCCAACAGAACTGACAAGCTAGTTGGCAGTTTCCACAAAATAGACCCAAAGTGTAAATGAGTTGGAGGGTAAACACACTTGCAGATGCAGAGCTGTCTCCTTGAAGAGAAAGTTAAGACAGTGCCTGGCTTGTGTGCAGAGACTTTGACTGTCACTGACCAACTTCTATTTTCTATGTCCAGAAAATAAATAGCAGATTTAATTTCACAGTTGTGTCAATCCTGCATCTTTCATAAACATATAGAGTACTTGAAAAAGAAGGCTGTAGGAAGGACCTAGAACAATTCACTCCAGGCTATTTTGATACTGATTTAAGCAGAGAAATTCACAGTACTATGTAAACTAAAATCAATCTAATCTAAGGGCATATATTTGCCCATAAAAATCTTACTGCTTGGATTAACCATTCTTATATAATTTTAATTTGAAATGACACTAGAAAAGAAAATTAATAAGTAGACAGTCTAACAAATCTTTAATCAAGGTCACTGCTTGCAAATTAAACTGACCGTATCCCAATGCTGTCTGAATTTGTCACTAGATTCTATGACACACTTGAATATAAACTGATCTTGACAGCAGAAGAGAGTTTTAGCTAAAATCAACAAGGACTATAGTGACTGGAATAACAATCAGTTTCACACTATCAATCCTGCATTTCTTAAAAACTGAAAATGTGAGTCAAAATTTGGCATTCTCAGCTATGATCAGAAGACTGTAAACATTCTCTGAACTTTTGCTTTGAAATTTGTTCACAGTTTTTTCAGGCTTTTACATTTATTTTACTCAGCTCCTTTCATACCAATGCTTTATATGTGTGTACACATTCAAGGTGCATCATGCAAAAGTAGCAATACCTCCTTGCTGCAGTCAAAGGTATAAAGATCATTTGGTTCAATAGGAACAGCATACACTTGTTTCATGTGAATAATTTAAATATGTCTTGTAGCTATGTCTTTTCCGTGTTTCTTACAGAAAAGGTTTGAGTACATATTGAGTACATTGATAATACTGGAAACTCATGAGTCCTCTTTCTCAGTGACCTTAGGTGGCAAAAATTTAGGGTGTGGTATTAGTTGCCTTCTAACTTTTTTCCTCAGTTTTATCACCTGAACCTCATTAGACTTGAAAATGTAACCTGTATATGTGATCTGATTATATAAGGGCCTCATGACACAGAAATAGAGATTTGACTATGAAGACTTATCTTCATAGAGATAAAGTCTGCTCAGCACTAGTTCTCTGAGATATTTTCAAAATCTTAAAATGATGAACTGTTGTTTTAAGATGGAGGGGTTTGCCCAAGGTTTTGGTAACATTTGGGAAAACCCAAATGTTTTCTCAGGCAGGGATTTTCAAAAACATTGAAAATTTTAGGCATAATTTTAGGCATTTCATGAGACATATCTCATGAAATGGAACAAATTTTAAGTACCTATTACTTTTGGGCTACTCTGAAATGTCAAGAATTATTTATTGATTAATTTAGATGTTTTGCATTACTGTGGTTATAACAAAATAGCTGCAATGATGGTGATCCCCTTTATAAATATCTATACCCCATGAAGGTCAAGAGACAGTTTTTATATTGCTGTAAATAAAATAAATCTGGTATATAAGAATTTCATAGAGTCAAAAAATCATAGAAGAGCTTGGATTGGAAGGGACCTTCAAAGATCACCTAGTCCAATGCCTCTTCCATGGGCAGGCACATCTTCCATTAAATCTGGTTGCTCAAATCCCCATCCAACCTGATCTTCAATACTTCCAGTGATGGGGCACACACAACTTCTCTGGGAACCTGGTCCAATATCTCATGACCCTATCGTAAAAAATTTCTTCCTTATGTCCAATCTAAACCTACCCTCTTTCAAGTTTAAAACTACAGGCCTCAGTAAAATATCTTTTGCGGTCTTTCTTGTCATCTGCCTTTATATATTGAAAGGCCACAATAATGTGTCCTCGGAGCCTTTTCTTTTCCAAGCTGAACAACCTCAACTCTCAGTCTTTCTTCAGAGGAGCAGAGTTCCAGCCCTTTGATCATTTTTGTAGCCCTCCCCTGGGCCTGCTCTAACAGGCTGATGTCCTTCTTGGCTGGGGGCCCCAGAGCCAGATAGAGCACTCTAGGCAGAGTCTAATTATGATAGTGGTGTACAGCATCCTGGACAAGGAGGGGGACGAATCTCCTACAGGCCAGCTGTATCACTGGAAGATTCCCCATTTTTCTCCCCAAACCTTGCGGTTTATATTTCCTGATTCGGTGGGGGTGCAGAATGATGCCTTAGTGGATCACACTATCTGGGATATTTAACTCTGGTAGTGTGATAGCTAAGTCTCTGTTGCCAATTTTGTGATGTCTAGCACTCAAAGTCATGCACGTAGCGATGGGATGGGACTCAGGGCATTTGTTTGTTAAGGCTCCATTCAGTTTCCGTTCTTATTGTGATGCAATCTTGAGACAACCCTGTGCTGAGCCGTTTTGCAGCTCCCCTCAAGTTATCTCTGTGTAGAGGAGACAAGGTGGAGATGAAGCTGAGTCGGATGACAACTCCTTGCATCTCACCTACTGTGCTCTGAAACCGGTTTGGCTGGGTGCTCCCATATAGCACAGTATGTCATAACAGTTCTGACCACATTGTACTAATTGCAACTCCATGCTTTGAGTCTGTTATGTCTGGGTAGAACAGACTTCTCTTGTGTGTGCTGTTTGGTGGATCTGAACCCAGGTAGAAACTCGGATGTCTAAATGCCTGGTTTGCTGCCAGTGAGCAGATCAAGCACATAGGTGGTTGGTGTGACTCATAAAGAGTAGATCTTCACAAAAGGAGTACTGTTGATTTAGCTTGGGACCTCTCATCTTGGATTTCTGGACAAAAAGTGGTGTGGTCTGAAAGACTGACAGTTTCCACCCTAACTGGACAACTGGGGTTTTTCCTTGCAAAGTTAGTAGAAAAATTGAAAAGAAAAATATAAAAGGTAGAGGTCAAAATGTGATATCAGTTAAGGCTTGAAGTTCACATATCAGCCATTTAGTTCCTGTACATATCACTTGGGAATCTTGGGAACAGATTGTATCTAGCTGTAACAGTAGTAGACACAACACAACAATGCGTAGCCTTATTCCCAGAAGTTCCTTGAGAACTATTTTGAAGCCTTATAATCAGACTTTGTCATCATTCCTGTCATGTCTCAGAGGGCAGCATCTATGCCACAGCATAAATGGAGTTACTCATACTGAACTGAATTATTTCATAATCTAGGGAGGACAGTTTTACTAACAAGGACATCCTTGGTAAAAATATAAATTTTACTTATAATGCTTGAACAAACAAGGGAGTGTCACAAAAAGCGTCTACTTAGTTAATTAGTCTAGTAAACTATTTATATACAGTTTATAATCATCAGTATTTATTACACATCCATCTCATTATTCTCTGTTTCAGGTTGCCAGACATTACTGTGACACTGGGTGACATATTTTAATAGGTGTGAGCACATAAAGCTGAGCATGATTCACACCTGGAAGACCTAACCATTCAAAAGCCTTATTGTAACTCCTAATATAAACTCCGAAACAAATGTGATAAAAATCTCACTTTCCTATTTGCATTGCTCTTGAACTAGGGAATTATGTTTATGGCTATCTCCAGCTTTACCTAATCTAATCTTTCGGTGGTATATTAAACTCCATTATAGTCTTGTCATGTTCCAACCAGAAACATGAATATTTCATACTTTTTAAATATACTCTATCTTGCTTAAAGTGCTAGTCTCACTACAACTTCCATTATGAGGACACTATTGATGCCTCTGTTATACTTGTGCAAAGTATAAATAGGTATTCTAAAAATCTGAATCTGATCTCACTTATTCTTGCAAAGTTTGTAATTGGAGATAACTGCACAAGAATCAATGCAGTTTCATGTTTTGTATCTCCTAGGCTGAAAGTTGTATATCTGCATGATTGGGAAGGAAAGAAATAAACAAATGTGTTTTTCTTCCCTCTCATGAACAGAATTATGCACAAAGAAAAGTGCATCAATATATGACTATTCTGAATTTCTAGAATTTAGCAAGTATGTACTATAGTTCATGCCTTATTGTCATCTGAAAACATAGTGCTTATGTTTCAGAACAAGCACACAATTTTAAACAAGTCTAACATGAAATTCTGAAATGAAAAACACTCATCTCTAATGGAGTCTATGTTTTGAGAACATGACACATCTAACTTCACAGATATACATACACTACTTCCGATTCATACCAGAATAGAACAAAATGACATTAATGTTTGGAAAATGCGTTTTGCTAAGTTATATAATTTCTGTCTTTCCTGGCACACATATTTATGGCAATAATAATACTGAATATCTTACTAAATTTAGTTACTTCCAAGACATATTGATATAATTTTTCTGTATTTTTAAACAGTCCTAATTCATTACATGGGAATATAAATAAGTAGACAAAATAGACTTATTTTCCTCAACCTCTCATAATCTAGAGATGTTTAAAATGTTATATCAGACTGTTCCACTATTTTATTATTCTGTGCAAGTGAATGTACCTTCTTTTCCATCAGTGCTAATTATTCTGAATGCAAAGTTAATACTGTTTCTGGTAGCTCAGCTAAATCATTCACTCTGTGCCTGAGTGAATTGTATGTATCCTGTAGGAACAATGTGCAGGAGAGCTCTCCTTTATGTTTGTCCCTTAAGTTACCACATGGGCTACATTTTCTGCCACTTGCTCTGCATGTATATTCAGAACACATACTGGCCTTTGGGGGATGACTAGCTGATAAATGTAATTAGTTGATTTTACTGGTTCAGATATTTCACACTTTTTTACTAAGCACTCTATATATAGTTCTACAGGTTTATTTCCCTTGTTACTATTATCTTCCCTTTCCCCTACTTCTAGCTTCCAGAAGGTTGCTTTGTCAAGTCTCACTGGTTTTACAAAGTTTACAATTAGTGTTTTTTAACAATCTCTTAAATACTCAAATTCTGATTCTCATCTTAATTTAGTGTCTGCTAAGGAAATTTAACAAATTGGAGGGACAGACTTGGTTCCTAGATTTGGATTTGTAGAATAAAAGGTGGGGAAATAACAAGAGGTCCAACCCCAATTATATATGATTGTTTTCTATTCTTTTATTCCTTAAAGTATCTGTCACTTGAATGACTCTTTTTTGTTTGATTACTTCCTTTTCTTTGTTCTTATAAAGTAAATGAAAATTCAAAAACAGAAAGGCACCGGTATCAGTTAGTAAATGTCTCTTGCACATTTTTTTGAAGAAGAAATATAGAAGTCAAGAGAAAAGAGATGGGAGGAAAAAAAAGGAAGTGACAATAGGGAATGGCAAAACATAGGGTGGGGAAACACAGTTGCTGAGTTTGAATCAATGAAAGGACCCCAGTCCCCAGTTTGCAACTTGGTATGCCTTTCTACACTTCTTTTTCCTGAACTCTGGCCTAGATTAGCCCCTTTCCAGGCTTTTTGAGGTTGCTTACTGCTAATAAAAACCACATTGCATCACCATGAAATGCTCATTTCATTTTCTGAATAGTAAAATAACTTAAAAGAAATAGCTGAAAGGTCCTTTCAAATGTTTCTGTCAATGTGCATGATAGTTCACAGGTGTCCTGATTTCAGTTGGGATAGAGTTAATTTTCTTTCTAGTGGCTGCTGTGTTTCAGATTTGGCATGAAAGAAATGTCAATAATGTAAATTGTTTTAATTGTTGCCAGGTGATGTTTATATTAGTCAAGGACTTTTTTAAGCTTCCAATAGAAGCTGAGAGAGATCATAAACAGAACAATCTGGCAAACAGAATATTCCATACTATAGTCATCATGCGTAAATGGCAATTGTGTTGTCTGGGGGCTGGGTTTTTGTGTGGGACAGGCTGGCCAATCAATTCACCGGGTGCTGAAACTGAACTTCATTAATAGTATTATTAGAGGAAGGAGATTGCATGCAAAAGTTTATGTAGTTTTAGGGC
>JAOXNG010000021.1:98931463-98960168 GCA_028566535.1 Scolopax minor
ATCTAGTAGTAAATATGATAGTGTTTACAAGATTCGATGTCAGGGTACACTCTATTAATTACTGCAGAGAGGACAGGGTCAGACAAGCTGTCAGGGAGACCCTCCCATGGAGTCATGAGGTTCAGAAAGGAACCCCCTACTTTCTTAACTCCTTCTTAGAGAGGAGTTTAGGTGCAGCTGAATCCAATCCTAGTCCCACATTTGGTCAATGGTTCATGTCTAAAGGATTATATATGCACAATCAATCCTTTACATTACTTAGCTAAGATTTCAAAGTTTAGCATGCTATTAGTCACTTACTGAGAATCTGTTGCAGCAAGGAATCTCTCAACCTTAAGGAACAGAACCTTAAGCAAGCATCCTCACAAAAGGGGAGATCCTGGCCCCACTGCCATACAGGAGACCTCAAAGAGCTTTTGGGCTGTCCACTATTTATACAGTAAGATAATTGACCTATAGTCACATTCTCATGAGAATAAAATTTCTAGGTCTCCATCCCTGACAGTATTTTGACTATGCTGTCAGCCATCCCCCACAGCCCAGAGACAAGTTATCCCACCTGCTGTTGTGATGGTCAGGGTGGCCAAGGCCCGAGCAGGAGCCGGGGGGCAGGGAGGAAAACAGGGAGAGCACACCGCCGCACTAATTTATACTTTATTAGTATGCTATTTTTTCCTTAAAATTTTCCTACATTGTATGATATTGTACACCCTCCCTACATTTTTTTAAATCATTAATAGATCAAATTGTTTTGGGTAATTCTTTCAAATCTTTAAAGGGAATTTAAACTTGTCATGCTGATTTAGAATGTTTAAATTAGATAAACATTATTTAATTTATTAGTTTCTTATTTGGACAAGTGTTTCTATTATTTTGATGTTTTTTCATGCCCAGTTGTGCTAGCTAACAGTCATAATTACTTCAGTCTTCCTTATGTCATGAATAACTAGGTCACCTCTCTTGTTAAGCAATGGATCTATGTTTTCTCTTTATCTTTCTCTATAATAATTTGTAGGAGCTTTGATTACAAAGCTCCTGACTTGCCTTATGTAGTTTCATAGCTCATCTATTATATAGTTACATAGCTAAACTGAGGCTGGAGACTGATCAATATGTTTATCTTGTGCCATCAAGATTGAAGCTGAGCCAGTACCTTAAATTCGTTTGTTCTTTTGAACAATTACTTGTACTTTTTGGCTGCTGATCCACTGCTTTCCTCTTTCTTCCAAGCTTATTAATTAATGGATTAGAAGTGCCTGGATTCTACTGTATTATTTACACATGATTTGTTTGAAAAAGATATGTAAACTATAAGTAATCATGTTCACCAAAACCCAATCTGATCAAGAAATTTCCAATATATCCTTACAAATCTCTAAACAGATTACAGTCTATAATGCCACTACAAAATTAGTATGATTATTTTGGGTTTTGATTTAGAATAATGACTAATTCTGAAAACACCCCAATAAATTGTAAAGAAACAGTACTAGTAGAAAGGACATGAGAGAGAGAATAAAAACAACAGGGCCTCCTCTTTGACTCATTTGGATTTCTAGATGTTGTTTATTGTTAAGCCAGTGGCCTGAGCCTGATCCCAGACTTCAGTGATCAAGCCATAGACTTTCTTACATGGTCTATCATTGAGCCATACCAAGATTGTTCCAGTTAGAAATTGACCCTGCTTTAGCAAGTCTTCAGTAAAGTTGGCATAATGCTGTAGTAGAAGAAGGATCTGGTCTTGAGCACCAACTTGCAGTACAATCTGGAACAGCTGTGTTTGGCAATGTTTGGACTAGTTGACTACTTTCCATTTCAAGGCAATTGTTTTCTCCACACTGCTTATTTACGGAATGATAGCATTTTTTAACACATTGTTTCATTTTCAGTTACACCTCAGGCAATTTATTGTTCTTCAACACATAATAACTTGTTAGCACTGTCTATTTCCAATGGGTTGTAAATTATGGCATTAGTTGAATGTTAAGCTGATAATGCATTATGCATTGTATCCTGCCAACTGGGAAGAATATAATTTGCATATGTATATTCTTTTTTAATAACTAAGAAATTGTTTTAAGTACAAAACAGGATTGGCAACATTATCCCTAAATGAAAAGAATGAACTTAACATAGAATGGCTTATAGTTAACATGTCTGAATGACTTTCCATTGGGCAAAATCTTTGTGATAGCTGTTTTATCTGTTTCATTTGCTATTGTTAATGAATTTTTTTCTATTACAGTATAGTAACAAACACAAAAGTTATCTAAATTTAAATTATGTATCTTTCATTATTCTGCATTCAGTATAACCATACACACAGCTTGATGGTCATAAACTTCTGTGGAAACACTACAGATTTTTTTCCTTTTTTTCCAAAAAGAATCTAAAAGTGGCAAGGATGTAAGAAGAAAGACACTAAAGTCATCTCTTCCTTTACCTCCTTAGGATTTCTGTACATCATTTACAGTTAAGCCAGTGGGCCATGTTTGAATCCAGACTTCAAAATCAAGGACATCAAAGCAATAGGCATTTTTGGATGGTCTATTGTTGAGCCAATAACAAAACTCTGAGCTCTAAAGAAAGAACAATTAGTCTGAGCCAGTTCCACAGTCATGGCTCCATCAGTTTCTACTAATTTAGTCAAATGACATTTGAAGGACTTTTAACAAGCCAGTAGTCCAATCCCATCAAAATTTGGTCTCAGATTCAGACATTTCACTCACTGAATGAAGAGCTGACAATCTAATCAATCATTATAATTGCACACTAGCCTCCTCCATTTACATGTTTTGCCTCCATCAACCCCATTTTGTTGATAACATACGCAGTAGCATGCACTATTATGACACTACGCAGGATAAAGAGGGAGAGGTGAAAACTCAAGTACTGCTAGAAAAATCCCACAAGCTACTAAGGACAATATGGATTATAATAAATGTGTCAAAGTTCACACTAAAACTTCTGCAGGCTAAGAGAACCTTCCTCATCCCTTCCATTAGAGCAGCCAAATCCAACTCCAGAGACATACAGAGAGGTGTATATTGCTTCATCAATCCTGGCTGCCTACAATCTGCTACAGAACTGAAGGCTGAATGCAAAGGGAATTATTATATTCTAAAACATCATTTATATCCAGTAAGAAACAACTAACCTGATTTCAGAGCTCAGAATATTCATTAATCAAGACATATTGAACACTTGCAAGATTCACAGCCTAAAAGATGCAAGTCTGACTCAAAGATCTTCTGGTTATTAGAAGAGGATCATGAATAACAAGGATCACTTCTGCCCAGAGCAGGATACAACTTTCTTTTAAATACTCAGCAGTCCAGATCACAAAGAAGACATCTGCTTTGCATATTTTTGCTGTAGGCAGCTACCTCCCAGAGGCAAGTTTTAGAGTAGAGTTAAGATTACGTATCTATGTAATTAAAGTTAAAAGTCCAGATATGATGAAATCTAGATTTTCACTGGGACAAAATACGAAAAATGAACTCAGCAGCACTTATGATTGGTTTTGTCCTGTCAATGTTTTGCAGAGTAGTTCTTATATAGCAAACTCTCAATTGTATATAATGTTTACTGTGCACAATGTTTTGAAAAACTCTAGTTGGGTTGGAATGTACCTGAGCATTTCTTCAACAATGCAGAAGACAACAGATTCCTGAAACCTGTTTACAGACAGAATTTTTAGTCAACTTCTTTATCTTAATTTCAGATTCATTGACTTCTGTGTTTGGGTATCATCACAATCAAAGACTTTGTATGGTTTTGAAGTAAAGAGACTGAGGCCGATATTGTAATCCTCTGACATGACAAAAGTTTTCATGTAAAAAAGTCTAGAAGACGGAGTATTTGCAGGATCTGTCCACAATTAAAAACTACATTTCTTCAAGATACTTCTTTGCTTCTCCAAGTACAAGACATATTCTATTATCTTTGTCTAACTTAAATAATAGAAACATATATAAAAATAGCCAACAATAACAAAAAATAATTTAAAAAAAGACCTATGTATGTGAGACTGAGAGTCTAAATACGATACCAATGCTAGCCATGTAGCCTACTGCAAGACCAAGAAGCCTTAAATCCTATAGCATTGTCCTCTCCTCTCTTTTTAGAGGGGGGAGGGAGGAGCCATCTATCATTATGATTCATCAATCTGGCCAAAATCGCGACAAACATCGAGAGTAATTAATAATTAAGTCAGAAAAAAATTTACATTCGTGTTCATTTATACAAATGTCTTTGTTAGTTATGAAAGGGCAGATGACTCTTGGAGTTAATAGCACAAAGTAAGCAAAGTATATACTATTTAGATTCATTCCAACAAATTAAAACTTCACCTTGTACAATGTTGATGTTACTAAGATTGTAATACTAACACTGAAATTTTACATTACATTTAACATTGATAAAATTTATTTAACTGCTATATCATTCCAAGGTGCTACAGGAGGACCCCCCCTGTTTTTCATGAAGCTTACACATACATATCAGGCTGTTCTTGTCTGTTTCTTCCATGCTAGTGTTAGAATTCCTGAAGAACTTGTAGAGTATGACTGAAACACACAGAGCCATCGGGAAAGGCATAATTTTGATAAAATTTTTTTTAGAGAATAGGTGGGTAATCCAGGTTCATCTTGACTTGTGGCTTCACTCCATATTTATGCATGTTGCACCCACTATCTGGTTATTTCATCTAGATAACGTTTTCTTAGCTTGCTTACCAAAAGTGAAATTTTCCAGTCTTATTAAAGTTGAGATATATGATATCTGCTGCTTCTCACATAATTACAGGAAAAGTAAATCTTCCATTCATTAAAAAAAAAAGTGATTAATTTATTATTAGTTTGTTCAATTCTCCTGGGAAAAGACTTTTTTTTGCATAAGGAAATCTGAGTTATACTAGGATTTTTGATTTGGATAATTACCTTTAGAGGTCAGCTGGAGCACTTGATGCAGCAGTTGTTAAATGTAGAATGTACCAAAAATGATTGAAGAAAGTATTAAGTCTGGAATACTACATTAAGTCCTAATCACAAGGTTAATGTTTTCTATTCTTTGTCTTTGGTCCAGTGGATTATTAATTGTTTTCTCTGGTATGCAATTGCATAAAAAGGAGAAAACTACAAGTCACAATCTGCTTTTATTCTACCATCTCGGCCTGCTTTTACCCTCAAAGTCCACAGATTTGTGATTTGGACAACCTTCTGAGAACTGTGAACCTCAGTGGAAAAAAAAATCCATGTGGTGATAAAAGAATTGAGAAGGTGGGTTGTAAGACAAAAATTCTGTGAAAGATGAATTTAAAACCACAAGAATTTCCCTTAATGCTCTCATATCAAGGAAATAATTTAACCACCACTCCCTGGTTTTAATTACATTAGTTGAAGGAAGGACCACCTCCTGGCACTTAGTTAAATATGCAAGAACCTTAGCTAGAGAATGAGAACCAAGATATTTGTACTCGGCAACTCTTTATGAAGTCTATTTTCCTCTACAGTTGTCAAGTACTGTTTATTGTGGATATCCTTCTGAAGAATGTAACTCTTCACATGTATTGCTTGGAAAATGGGCACCCAACGGCTTAAACTATGCATTGGATCTATCCTTTGGCCTGTACATCTTTTAGAATTGCAAGGCTCCTTGGATCGATTATTGATATGTGCAACAAATATGCGTCAAATAAAGTTTCTGGATTATGAATATAATGCCTCATTTAGATACACTCATTTAGACACATTTAGAATTAGGATCTTGACTTTTCCTCTACAAACTTTAGATCATGTTACAAAGTTTCTTTCTCCTTAGAGAAATCATGCATGTCTTAAAACCAATACCAAGTAGAAGTTCACTTAACTATACTGTTGAGAATCATCACAGATGAATTAAAGATTATCTGGTTTTGCACTCTGCCTGCACTCCTAAACGATCACCCAAGTGTCATTTGGCCTTTCATGTTTCCAATACCTCCATGTCTATAAATAAATGCATTGCATGTCTTTTTGCAAGGCAAATTGTCTCTTTTCTAATATGTTTTACAGCTCTGATTATGCTTTTGTAATTCCTAAAGAAAAGCTTAGACTACTAAAATTATTTACTTATCGATAAAAATAGTCTTCAGACTACAATAGTTCATGTTTTCATAATGAATTCTTTTCAATACTATATAGCATCGCACACAAACATGCATTAAAAATTATAGCTGTGATGCAATGCTTTTCCTTTCAGGAATAAACACATTAGATGGAACACGGTGTAAAGTAACTCATCCTTAGATACCACATTCTTTCATTCTTCCTTTTCCATCCCCTTCTACTGCCAATCTAGACCCTACTGTCCTGCCTTGTGTAACCACCCAATGCACTTTTATTACATGATATTCTTCACTTTATTCATATTTCAACATCAATATATTAATTGTTTTGAGTAGAATTTTAAATCTTAAAGATTTTAGTTTTGTGCCCAGCTAAAAGGAAGTCAGTGCACAGAACTGAATACAAATTAATGTGCGGGTTTCATCAGTTGAAGTCTAAAGGTGTCTAAACTGATTGCTTGCATTTGAGGTTGTTATCTAAACTGCTTCTGCACTCTGTAGTTAGAACAAAGCACTAGTGTAAGATCGCACTTCGAAGGACATTTCTTGTATAAGTCTGATAAATAACACATTAGAAATTACTAACTTTCTCCATTGACTACAAAGAAGGCCTAGTGCAGTTTACACAGAGTAGATCTCTTAATAACATATATGCACATTTGGCCAGAGGAATCTTCTTTGATTCTTATCTTACCATAGTTGACCCAGAGTTACGTAGAATATGTGCTTTCTAAGTTGAATGTGTTTTCTCTAGTACTTTACTCTATTCATAATTTTGTAAATAAACACTAAAAAAGTAAAAAAATAAAAGTAAAAAAGTGCTCAGTGTACAACCCTGTAAACTGAAACATGCCTTCCTGAAATTATAGTGTAATACAGAATGCAGTAGGAAAAATATGCCCTTTTAGGTGGGATGTTTTTTAAATGTATCTGTTTGTGCCAGGGCTATTGGATAGAAACATGCAGTTGGTAAGTTATCATCCTCTGCTTTACTGCAGGTAAATATATTGTAAATAGGTTGAATGTAGCACATTCAATTAGTAAGGATGTTATAGGTGTATGTCTGGTGACTCACACAAACTCACATGTGCAATGACTTGTTATTAAACACCATGTTCTTGTAGCCCTAGAGGCAAAAGGAAGAGGTTTTTTTTTTTTTCAAATAATAAAATACATATGTAGATATATTACTACAAAGTATAGTCAACTGTGAATTATCTTTGAACAAGTTAGCGAAGCCAGAGAGGACAGACAACTTGGGTCCAAGCTGAAATATGACTCAACACAAAGCAGTGAGCAGTGCATGACTTTGAATGTTGCTTTAAGGTAGTACAGAGTCCCAGAAAAAAAAAATCTTTAATGTGTTTTCCTTGTCTTCACACTAACTCATCTCTTCATCTTCATAATGTATTCCCAGAGTAGTTCTACAGGTCCCCCAGTGGATTCACAGCCAGTAGTCCCATAACATCATCCTGTGGAAACCACTGTCTCCATATTCATAACAGAGTATCAAGTTAATTTATCAATGCCAAGAAAACTTAAGTTCTTTCTCTGGCACAGCATGACTCCTTATCCACGTTTCCATGTAATTAAATAATTTTGTCCTAGAAAAGAGTTTTGTCTATTTTGCTGGCTCAAAGAAGTCTGTGATGTCTATCATCCTGCTGAACCACACCAGTCCTTGTCTGGAGAGAGCTCACTGAAATAGACAATGCATGTCTAAACATATCCATATTTACCTACATAGGCAGAAATAGCTTCACAGACAAGATTGAGAGACATAGATTCTTGACTTAATAACCTATTTCTAGTACAACAGCAGCCAAGTGCTTCTGGAGGAGCCCAACTGGTCAGTACTGAATTAATGTTAATAACCAATATAAAAAACCCATGAAATTACGATTTCAGGGAGTCCTAAAAAAGAATGGCTGATCTGAGAGGTACAATTTACTGCCAAGGTTTGCAGTAACAGTGAATTACAACCAATATCTAAGGGGAAAAGGGATGAAAGATTTCATAAAATAGTACAAGGGAAGAAAGGATAAAAGTCTTCCATAAAATAAGGTGCCAAACACTACAGAGAACAAAATGGAACAGTGTATACTTAAGCTGAGAAAGATGCTTCCTTATAGGCTATATCTGACAATTTAAAAGATACCGAAAAAGGGAAAAGATAGTCGTCAGTAAGTAAAGGACAACTAATTTGTACAACTCCAAGCAGTCCAATAAGAGCTAATGAAATTCTGCCAATATGTCACAGTTCCCAGTCCAATTTCTGATCAGATGTACTTAAAAATATTCCTTAACATAAAAAAAGTGAATAACACCATCCCAATTCATTAAATGCATATATTTGTTTATCAGCTACTGAAATTGCTTTAGTAAGTCCCTACTGAACCTGTCCTGCCCTTGTAGTGACAGCATATCTGCCTTATCAGTGCAGTTCCATTGGTTTTAAACCTAAACTACTCCAGAGCATAAAGCATAATGTATCGTTAAAATATTAATGTAAATGTTGGAAACATACCACTAAATTTCTCTTAGGTCTTATTTGTTCAGAAAATACTCAGGGAAAAACACCACATGGCATAGTAAAATATTATTGGCCAGGAAGCAGAGAGGCCTGAGCTGCAGTACCATTATATCTTTCTTTATAAATAACTCTTTATATCCTCTCAGTTCCAGAAATTTAAAATGTAATCTGGTAACAACAAATGTAAAAATGTTATGTAATCAGTGGTAACAACAGTAAAATCTGCCAGATGACACAGATAATCCTGATTTACATTATTAAAAACAATAAAGAAAACTGCATAATTTTTAATCCTCAGTAGACAAGGTATCCTTTATTTGCACAGTTGCAAGTCAAGTAGCTGGGATGGTTTTGAACTTTTAAAATTGGCAAAAGGAAAACTGTTCCTGCACCATTAACAGAGTGGCTGGGAGTGAGGAGATTTTCCCTTTTGCAGTTTGCATTGTAAAGGCAAAATCCTGAAACAGAGAGCAGGGGCTGCATTTAACACAGTAAGATTAAGCACAACTGATGCACCAGAAACAACGTCTGCCTACTTGCTTTAAATCTATTTCAAGGTATGGGATTAATTTAATTTAATTGCCTAAAAAGTATGCATATGCTTTTGAATTACTGAGCCTGGGTTTGTTTTATAGTCAATGGAGAGAAACAGACATATTCAGGGCAGATTGAAGCAAACCTATTTCAGGTGTTAACTGCAGGCTAAGATAAATCACATAGTAGAAAACAACTTTTCTCTGTAGAGTGTAAAGGGATTATATACAGATTGCTCAGATACAGATGTATACCTTTAGTCAGATTATTACATTCTCTGGAGGATGCTAAACAATAAATAGTTTCAAGCTAAACAATTGAAAGGTTTCTTATGCATACACAAGAAGAAAAGAAACAAAATGTGGGGTCATTTTCTACTATATGTTTGTTGAGCATCTAGTACAGTGACATTTTCACACTTCAAACTCCTTGGAATGCTAGTCTAATACAAATAAAATATATCAGTAATATCTTATATTTATGATATATATATTTAAATTCCATTAGAAAAAAGTATTTGGTTTGCTTAATGGCTCTCTTGTGGTTACTTCAAAGTATTTACATAATTTACTAGTTTACAACTTTGCATTTTTTCTAGGATAAAAATTGTTCAAACTTCACTAAAAATTTACTATTTTTTTCTCTATCTTTCTGTTAGGAGAATTTATCTAAGAGACATGATCACTTTTTACTACTAGAGGGAAGTTCTTGTACTGAAATATTGTTAAATCTTATTCCCACTGGAAGACTTCACTGAAATGTGTTGGTCTGAGATAGGCACTAGTTCAAATTCTGAAATTAGATTCTGGAATATATAATCAAAATTTTGTTCTCTTGTTGGCTGAGTTGTACTCAGAGTCTAAGATAAAGATATCTTTATTATATTAGGAAGAATCAAGATTCTTTTGTTTAGTGCTCAGATGAAAAGAGCATTTGAAAATATGGGAGTGACAAGATCACTTGTGCTATACTTACTGAATAACCTATCTGGGTGATGGGAGGAAATGTTTCTGTGGGCTCTCTACAAAACATTCCAAGTGCCAAACTACATCAGACAAAATAAGGGATAGGAAGGGAGGGTAAAACTTGTCAGGTAAATGAAGCAATCAGGACGGAAACTGTAATTCAAGATATAAGATAGATTCAAGATATCTTATCAAGATCCAAGATATCTTATTAAGATAAGATATGTATTCAATGGTTTTCATAAGAAAGAAATCAAATCCTTATGTTCAGTGATTTCAATTATTTACCCTCGAAATGTAATTTGTACAGCATTTTTTGTTTTCTAGATGAGTAATTAGAGTTGTCTCAAAAGGTAAATCTTACAACTTGGCTTATGATTTTTTCCTTCATTATTTAAATATACAAAAAAGGCAAAGTTTGTATTTGATATACAACTTAATTTACCTTTGTATGCACTCCAACGGCTTGGTGAAGTTCTATGAGTTGCTGATGAGATTTGACCATAGCTACCAGCTTCCTTCAGCTTCTAGTCATGGTTCTGATGAATTTTAGAACCCAATGAGGATAGATGAAGAGCAAGACAGAGAAATGGAGTAAAAGCCTACACGTTAATTATGCTGGGGCAGGGAAAGGCACATGTGGAGGTAATCAGGAGGCAATCAAAAGCACTTTCAACTTATAATTTTGCTTTATTTGTTGCACAAATTTATAAGTTAATATTTAACTTAAGCAGGAAATCGCAGTATTATGACATAATACACATAATAGCATTCTGTTAAAGTATTTTCACCTCTGTTTACTTGTAGATGATATTCAATACCAATACAATAGGGATACCTTTTATTTCATGAACATATACTGCAAATAATTGTTATGAAAGGGTACATGTATGATACAACTAAAAAAGAAAATATTGTCCTGAGAATAAAAAAAACATATTTAGATATACCATTGAATAAATGGTTCCTTTGTATTAGATTAGATTTCTAATACCTACTTTCCTACCCCCCAAAAAATATATGTCCGTATATCAGATCCTGAAGCCAGTAATTAAGTATGCAGATTGCAGAAGCATTTCTATAATAATTAAAAGATTTATGTCCTTTTGCCAAAATGACCAGGTCCAAAAGCAATATTGGTATATTTGAATTGCAAATGTCTTAAAGTTTCCTTTCTGCTTCCAGGGTTTATATACAAAGTTAGCCACTCAAGTTCCCTGTGCATTGAAGAAAGAAACAGTGGAACTTCCCTTTCTTTTGCAGTGGAAATTCTGACTTGCAGAAAGCTGGGAGTATATGTCAGTGTTTGAAGAATCAGATACAAGGTCTGTACATGTATTTCCTGTTTGCTTCAGAAGAGATTTCCAAATAAGGGTCACTCAGAATGATTTCCTGTTTTGATTTTTTTTGAAAAATAGCATTCATTGAGAAAATTAACTAGCTTTGCAGCACCATATTATGCAATTAGCAGTTCCCTACGTCTACTGAGCTTTCAGCACTGACAGACTGACAGCCTTTTATAAAACTTTCTACCGTTCAATCTGCAAAGAGAAAATACTTTGCAGGGAAATTTAACTGGCTGGAATAACAAGCAGAGAATAAAATGTACAGTATGCAAAACATGGTCAACCATTTCCGTGAAATGCTGAAATTTAATTACTGTAGCTAATTACAGTACTGCTACATTACTCTCACATCACAGATATATACTTGGTTAATGTGGATTAGGATGAAGTGCTATGAGGAAACAGCAGCAAAACTAGGACATCAGCTCATGTTTAGAGGAATAGAGAACTTTTACCTAAAGATCTGAGGCTTAGCCTCTGACGTCCTATTAAATGTCTTGGCTTTAGCTGAGTGGCTAGTTCCACATTTAGTGACATAGTAGCTCTCCAGTATATGCAGTAGTCAGGTGAACTCTTTTATTTGTGATAAATAACCACTTAATAATAATACTTGAGCTGCACTACGAAACATGGTTTATGGACCACCACATTACTTTCTCTTCCCTCCCACTAACAAACAAATTGAAAATTGCTCTCATATTTTATATATTATTTTCATTTTGTTACTATTCTTTGCTAAATAGTAGTAAAAGTGACTAAAACAGGTATCCTGTTACTATAGATAGTCTTTTCAGAAAGAGTAAAAAATCACTGTTACACTGAATGTTGTATTGTTTTCCCCTGAAATTTATAAGCATTTTCTTTGCTGTTTTTTTCTCATTTCCTGCAGCCTTTCTTTACTTGGGAAAAATCCCACTAATTTTCATTTTAGGCATTTGTTTTTTATCTATTTAGAAATGTCACTCTTTAAGGTAAATTCTTTCAGCACTCTTTAAATGTTTTATACTCAGTTAGACCTATTCTAGTAGGATTAATATCAGTTTCTTCAATGGATTTTATTTTATTACAAAATAATATAAATTATTATAACTATGCTTTAAATAGTGCTATGATATGGAATTTATCCTTCAGAGGTTTTCTAATTCAAGTCATAACTGTATACTTACTTTTTAGATGAGCATAACACCTTAAATGAATAGAATAAGATGGATTGCTTAGATTCTGTATCAGTTTACATTTAGCTGGAAGGAAACATAGCTGTTTAGGTAATCAAGGAGAATATATGTTCTAGCTTTGAGACATCAAAACAAACAAACAAACTTTTTTATAAAAAGTTTTATAATTTTATTTTGGATCATAAATTCCCCGCACTGTAAATTATATTTATGAGGAACCTTAAATGCAGGGTGGTCTGATCAGCTCATTATCTAGATTGCATTGGCTGGATTGTACCAGTTCACTCTGATGACAGTAACCCAGTTTCTGTCTAAGCTCTGTGGAGAAATTGGTCCATTAAATATGTTTAGTCTCAAACAGAATATATTTAGTAAAAAAAATCATCACCATGTTTCCTTTCATTAGGAATAAAATAATTAATTAATGAAAATGTTATTTGTGAAGTTGGTTCAAGCTTTAGAATAGCAGACCAAATTTGAAAACAGAACAGTAAATAACACAATCAGATTAGTGTGAGGTGCTACATACCTTCTGCTCCTAATTTACAAGAGATCTCTACACTGAAGATTAAAAAGTTTAAGATATATGGCTGCTTTATGCTCCTTTGTTTTAGAGGGGCTGCAGTATAGGCAAAATAAAAACTTACTATACAGCAAGAGTAGAAATAAAAGATATCTCATTTTGCAAGCAGGTGGTAAGAGAAGTCATTTTGTACTGGTGTTACACAGTAGTTTGTTGGTGAATTCTTGCCTAGCGAGACAGAGATTTGATCTAGGTCTTCTGATCTCTCAGCGCTGCCCTGTATGTTGTGCAGTACTCCTTAAGTGAGCAACATATTGGCAGTCCTTTGCCTTAACACCACAATGTAGGGAAGAAAATACAATTCAAGGTTAGAGATAAAGTTTGGCCTTTACAAAAGTGGAAGCGTGAGGCCAATTGGATTTTAAAATTCAACTTCTGTAGCCTTTGTAAGAAATAAACTAGGGTTTCTTTCTATCACAAAAAGTCTATTTCTATTGGAGGAAAGCAAAATTTTTTCCAGCTCTCGTAGAGACTAGAATTTTTATTTAAACAGATCAATGAAGTACTGCAGGAAACCAAATCACTTAGGAGGAGGACAGAACATTGGTGAAAGATGAAACATCTGAGATATAGTTATACCTTCAGAGTGACTCCTGTACATATAAATTTTGTGGTACTGACAAAATATATATCTGTATAATTTCCTACTCCGTAGTGATGGAGAATAATTTTCTGCAGCTACCTGGGTCATCATCTGATAGGTTTGTCTGGACTGTCTGCAAACTGTGGCAGACTCCAGAATTCATCATTTTCCTCATTACATATGATCCTTTAATAAGAAAATTAATCACCTCACAAGACGTC
The DNA here is from genome assembly GCA_028566535.1 of Scolopax minor. Taxonomy (NCBI): domain Eukaryota; kingdom Metazoa; phylum Chordata; class Aves; order Charadriiformes; family Scolopacidae; genus Scolopax; species Scolopax minor. The sequence goes on from JAOXNG010000021.1 coordinate 98,945,510, forward strand.
TGTCACCATATTGTGGTCTCAAGAGCATAAAAATTTGATTTTGTGAAGCACAGAAAGAAAAAGCCACTGCCTTGTCATGAACTGATATCAGAACTAACTACAGAACCTTTTCCTCCAAGTGCTTGCACAGTGCACATACCATTAGAGCATGCAAGTTTAGACATGTTTGATAGATTTAACATAAGATCATTTTTGTCAGGATCTTCAATACTATTTTTCAGTACTAAAAATTCCTCAGGGTGTGAACTGAATCAAACCTACACATTTAGATCTCTCAGCAAAGTGCTCCTAATAAAAGAAATGATAACATGAGGAAATGTTCCCAGCAGTGGATCTGCACAATTCTGGAAGCTTTGCTTCCTCTACAAGGTTGTCTTAAATTAGTTATAGGGGTTTTTTTAGGGACAGAAAGTCATCCAACACTGGACTAGATTTTTTATCATTAAAAGCATGCTACCGCAGTTCTTCAAAAGCCCATTTCTGCTGAATGCAAATTTCCTTGACTAATACTTTACCCACATCAGAGCTCTTCTTTGCTGGACTTGGGGACTTTTTATGCTACAGATAGCTTCATTTGCAAGAAATGGGCCCAGGACAAGTCCACAATTCCACAATCTTGATTTCTTTTCCTGTACATCTCATTACCACTATCTGTTCCCCTCTAATAGATACAGGAAAGTCTTTCCTTGAAGAACAAAAATTATGATGTGAATGGCTGTGTTGTAACCTGCAAGATACTGGATGAGAGAAGAAAGGGCATTCTCTTTGCCTGAGGTGAGTGAAACAGACATTACTTGGGAGTGACTTCAAAGGTTAATGGTTTTACTCAAAATATGCTGGATGTCATTGGCTGGATTTACAATTTATGATGATTTTTCTTTTCCTATGAAAGTGTGCTTCTTTTTTTCCTGTCATTTCAGCAAACATAGCCTGTGGTCAAGTTCTTTTCTTCTTTTAACACCTGTCATGCATATAAGACAAGAATCTCTGCTTACTGAAGTTTTCTAACAGTGTAATAGTATCTGATGATTTCAGATTTATACTATTGGAATGTTACACTAGGGTTTGAGATCCTTCAGGCTAAATGGTGACCTCATGTGCATTTTTGCAGCCTAGCTATTGACACCAACCTCTGGTGAGCCTGCCTTACTGTAATCAAGGCTACCCTTTGGACTGAAAAATTTCCACTGTTGTTAATCTGTGACCAGGTGAAACCTTAAATTGTTTCTAGAAGCATAAGGGTAATTTAGTTCTTGAGACTGGAATTCATGAAAAAAAAAAAAAAAAAAGAGAAACATTAAAAAAAAAAAGGAAAGGTGAGCATATGTGATGCAGAAAGCCTGAAGTCACTGACAAAGAATAGCCATCGCATTCCAGACTAGAACACTGCTTTAAGGGCAATGATCAATAGTCAAGATGTTTTACGGGAATGAGGAAAAATATTTTCCTTCCTTCCTTTGGTTTTCTGAGACTAGCCTTGTGTTTCTTTGTTTCTTTTCTACAGTTGTTTTCCTATTGTAAAATCCATTTCTTAATCAAAAAAATATCTCTAAGAAAGGAATAAAGAGAAGCATTGAATCTAGAAGTTTGCCACATAACTTAAATGACATTTAATTTCTTTTATTCCATATATGTTACAGCACTTTCAAAGAAATTGCTTGTGATGGCCTTCGGTGGGTGTAGGATTAGGAAGAATGCAACCTGTGTTATTCCTGAAGATGAGGAGCAAGTAGTTTCCTGCCCTCCTCTCTCCTATGAGTGTTTGGGTCTCAGAGGTTTCCTCAGCTGAAGTTATGTCTCTGCAGTCCTTTAGTCCAGCTAGAGGCAAATTATTGTGACTTGACTCCATCTCTTCCTCAGTATATCAAAGCAGCATAAGGGTGCTTGTAACTGTGCGAACCAAGCAGCACCCACATCCATTAAAAATCATCATGAGCAGCCAATAGTTTCTATCAGTGCTCAGATCAAAGGTTTATTATTGTGAAATTCCTGCATGTTCTCTGCACTGATCTGATCAAGGGAGTCTAAACAGGAACGAGGCTGTAGAGCTTGTAAATGTCTGGTCAAAACTTTTAAAACAATAATGCAAAAAATCAGGATTTCAGAAAAAAGAAAAGAAAGCAGCAGGTTGAAAAAATTGGTGAGTCCTCTGATCATAGATTTGGCTGTGCACAATGCTGTTCAGAAAATGCTTTGCCTGCTGTTTTTATAATAGGATGACCTTTTCCACTGCACAGACACAGCCATCACAACCATTAGTAAAGCACTAATGAATAGTGTCCTATTCAAACAACAGTAGTAAAGCAGGAAACTCATATCTCCTATGTCCCTTTCACTCCACTAAAATGCAAACTGTAAAAACCTCATTGAAAACATAACATTTTGGTGTCAGAAAAAAGCAGGAATATCACACAGAATAACCACCAGTACAAAATTTTCAATTTGCTGGCTTTTGGTTTGTTGGTTAAGGGTTTTTTTTTTTTTTTGTTTGTTTGGTGTTTTTTACTATGCATATGCTTAACACATGTGAGTACAAGCTAATACTTGTACTACTATTGTGCCTAGGAGCCATGACCCAGGTAAAGGACGGACCAAGTTATCTAACATGCCGCTCTGAAGATACATGCTCCTCACTGATCTTGTGCTGCCATCTCTGTCTAAAGTAAGGACTTTTTTTCTGTTATAATTTGCCACACTTAAGGGGTATGAATCCTCAATAGGTTTGACTAAATATCTGCTCAAGAGTGGTAATCACTTGAGATGTTGTATTATTCGGACTCTTGCTTTTGTTTTCTGATAAAAATGCAGGACAGAAACTCCCACAGACCAGATTTTAGAGGTTGAGATCATATTCTAACTTCAGCTTATAGAAGTAGGGCAACATGTTTAGTTTGTGTAAAGTCTTGTCAGCCAGAAATTGCTTTGGATTTAGCTGTGTATAGAAAAAGATTTTCCCTAATACCCAGATATTGTGCAAAACAGGCTACAGAAGAAGTCTTGCTCCCTTTTGAATTCCCACTGTTGGTAAAGACGAGTCTGTAGTAAGAAATCGATGTTATATGAGCTGACTGTTTGTAGACCCTGAGGCTTTCTTCAGAACCACTTAATCTCTTAATGAGATCATTCTTAAATTGAAAAATTAACCACCAGAGTAAGTCTGTTTATGTAAGCATATCCTTTCTCTTTATAAAGAAAATAAGAGTTGAGAATGAAAACTATATTTTCCAGGGCTTAGTATTGATTTAAGAACTTAAGCTATGCTCACCTTCTATTTAGATAACTTTTACTACTTTAGGAAAACCACAATTTGTAGGATCCCGTTGATCATCTCTGCCCAAAATGCTGGGCATTTGGGAACTGCACTCCCAAAAGAATGCAGCTGACCATGCAGCAGCATCCATGCTTGTGCTTTTAAAACTACAAATGTCATGTTCCCAGAGCATGGTTTATCTAGCTTGGTTTCCTGGATTTAAACAATTTATTCCTGCTAAAAACTTTCAGACATGAAATTGAGTACTAGTGGTTGACCTGTTATGACAGATTTGGAAAACATCTGTAGCCCTTAATGATGCAAATAGACATCTGGTTAAATTTCACAAGCACCGAACCAGATGAGATCACAGATTATCATAGATGTCAGTGGAAATTGTGAACCTTTGTGTGTATTGTTCATGTATTTTAGCACTAACCCACTAATAATTTGAATGGGAATCAAAACCTACTTAGTTGTGAAATAATTAAATATCTGATTTGCTTTCAAATACAAATCTTAAACTCTTACAGATTAATATAATATATATTAGATATACTAGTATGTACTGCTGACTGTTATCTGAATAGGCAGGTGTGCTATAATATGTGCATGGAGATTTGAAAAGATTTGTAAGGCTCAGAGGAAGTTATTCAGTTTTTACAAGCCCAGTTCCATCAATTCCTTCATTTTATTGATGCTGTGCTTCTTCTTCACTCCATCAGCTTTTTATCTCATTCACACACACACAAAAAATGAAGTCATGAGCTAGCACAACTGATATCAGAAGTCACTACTATAGTCTACTGTTTTTTAATTTGCCTATAAATTAAGCTGTGAAATGGATTTTAAAAATTTTGATTAAAACCACTAAAGAATGTTTCCAGAAGCAGACAACTGTGCTCAACTTCCTTCCATAAAGAAGTTTTACAAGTAGGTCATAAACCCCTGAAATTAAGTCAGAAATGCTGACAGACCCCAAACTTTTAGCAGCTCTGTAAGCTCCGGTCTAATCATGTTCTCCCAGAGGGGGAAAATCTTTTTCTTGAGACTAAATTGGAGACTGTAAAATTGTTGTTTTGTCACATAGAACTCTGAGTATACTGTAAAGAAATGTACAGCAAAGAAGAAATCTGTTGTTACTATAGTAACTAAAATTCAAAAATATATCTGAAAATGACTATTTTTTTCTAAATTTAGCCTATGAAACATTTCCCAGTCTTGCCTAATTGTTACATGCAATAGCTTTCATTTATTAACATGGATCAGAAGAAGTCTGAAACTACACAGAAATTACTGGTGGTAAACAAATATAAATTAATCAATGATTTGCCTCCAGTGGATCTTGTATATTCCAGGGTATAGAAAAAAACTACATAACATTAAAAATGTAAAATTTTCATCTTAGAAGTTGTATCTGTTTGGTGTGTATGTGAACAAGTTTGCTTTTTATATATAATCCTCTTCTAAGGAAAGATCTGTCGTTTATGTTTTTTTTTAATTTTTAAAAATTATCATTATGACCTTTATTGTCATTTATTATATGATTTTTTGTTTATTTATCGAAAGCTTGACAGAAAAAAATGTCTGTTTTTTCAAATTCTTTATATATCAGGTATGGAATTTCACTTTGAAGTGTTTGAATTTCATAAGGAAAAAAACAGATATAAAATAGATTAATATTAAACAATATTTTTGCACATTGCATACTATGGAGTATATATTGATAGGAAACCAAAGTCTTTAAACTTCTGCTTGCATTTGTTTTACTTAAAACAAAACCAGAATAGGTAATTCTGTTTTGGCGAAGAAAAGTAACTAAAAAGTAACAAGAAAGACTTACAAAAGGTCACTGAGGCTATTATTCTATTTCCAAAGTGACAGTTTTTCTCTGATATACTGATTACTGCTATAGTACAGCTGTAATACCATGGAATTTCTTTTTATGTTACACTAGAAAAGTGCATACTTTGAAAGAAAACCCAAAAAACTTTCAGAGCCATTACAATCTTCTTAAAGGCATATTAACAAGATATAACTTGGAGGTTTTTTATTTTTAAGTCTCTTTTATGTTCAGGCCTTATGATATTTCAGAATGATTTGTTTCCCCTTTAGGCTCATTTATCCCTAGGACCAATCCACAAGGAGGACTTCCATTGGTTTGCAGGACCCAATATGAACAACAGCAGAAATCCCACTTTCCCTTCTATGGGCATTGGGGTGTTTAGCCCTTGACTTCTATGCTGTTTTCCATTCTGCATTCTTGTTCATAGCATATACCTGAAAGAAGTCTTTATGACTTAGATGATACTATTATTGAAAGTAATATTTTTACTGCATTGTCTTATCAACTTAAAGCAATTTTTTTTCATTTCTCCTTTAAAAAAAACCTAAACAAAACAAGCACAACCAAAACTACAGGTCAAGTAGTAGGAATGTGTGTCTCTGTTCTTAAACCTGTGTAAATGAACTTCATTACCAATCTTGAAACCCCCTGCTAATATTAGAAAACAATTGCTATCACTTACAGTCAATACAGATTCCTCACATTCATTCTGGAATATTCAAGACGGCAAAAAAGACTACCTACTGAAGAGCATGGGAAGAGCTAACTCAATGTGCAATTTGGCCCCAGACAATTAAAAATTGTGATTTCTCTATCTGTCTATCATCTCCTTTAATCCTGTTTATTCATTTAAGAATTTAATTATCTTTGCACACTCTTGTATTCATATTATCTACTTTGTATTTACTTACTTTACTCCCTTTAGCCACATTACACCTACCTAACAATCCCTGATTATAAAAATATGACCAGTATGCTATTAGATTAGATAGATATCTGGAACATCAAGGAATACTTGCAGATATACAGTAATCTAAACCTATTCCTATTGCTATTCTGTGCTTTACAGTCATAAGTATTAAAAATAATCCTGTTTAGTATCTGTGTTTTGCAATCTCTATAAAGAACTGTGGGAAAAGCTTCTGATAGAAAGACAAATGCTAAAATATAGAAACTATATAAATACTTTTGAATACCTTAGCATTAATAATAGGTATTTTTGCAAATAAAAATAAGAATCCTAAAGATTTAAAGCATGTAGTCACTTAAGATAAAAACTAGCTGAGGGAAGTAAACACATATAAATAATCATATTTTATTTCTTTAGACTATTTTAAAAAGATACATCATCTATATAGAGCATCTTACACACAAATCATTTAATAAAAAAATTAAATATTATGAATTTATATCTATCAGAAATAATAATACAACAAACCAATTGTATTGTAAATGCTGTCAGAACGCTTTCAGAAAATTGGGTGTAGCAAGTTTGCCATCTACTGATCAAAAGAAAAGATCTTTGTTTGTGAGGCATGTTTTGTACACCATAATATTTAGTTTGAAACCATCTTTATATGATGAATCATTACCCATGTATTTAAATAAATCTGTTTCCAGTGTTCCTGCAGGTCAATATATAGCCTCAAAGGTATTGTGCTAGTGGATCAGAGGGTACTTCTTATACCCAATGAGGACTATTTCATGAAGAGAGACATAATTTTATTCAGTATTTGTGGAACTCGTTTGACATCCCTTGTAACAGTATGTTCCCAATTCACAGATGTTCTGATGAAGTCAAAACATTATTTTATAAATAATATGGCAAAAGCAAATAAATATTCTCAGTTTTCCCTTCTTTGCGTTTCACAAAGAGATCTTATGTGTCCCCTGTTATCTGCCAGTTTTGCCCTCAGTCAAACCTTGTCAGTGCATAGTGGGAGACTGCAGAAAATCCATACGTCTAGTGTATTTGGTGCTGCAAACCCTCATGTTCCATTCAGATCAGTTTAGACACAGAAGTTGAAATCAACATTTGTGTCATATGTAAAACAAGAAAAAGTCTTCACCCTCTTTTAAGGAGTGCTTTTTATAGGTTAGGGTCCTATATTATCATTACTATGTAATTTTTCACTTTACCACCAGTAATTTATTTCATTCAATGCAAAATTATAACAATACAGATAAAAAAGCATGAAAATGGATGACCTGTGACTAAGAGCTAAAGAGTGATGGATTTTTTTAAAATTATCTCTTTATAATGGTTTGGATTTTTGTGGATCTATGTATAACACATCATATAATAGAAGAGTTTGGGTTGGAACTCTTCTTCTTCCCCCATACAGTGACCAGGGACATCTTTAACAAGATCAGGTTGCTCAGAGTACCATCCAACTTGACCTTGAATGTTCCCAAGGATGGCACATCTGTCACCTCTTTGGGCAACCTCTTCCAGTGTTTCACCTCTCTCATTGCAAATTATTTCTTCCTTACATCTAGTCTAAATCTGCCCTCTTTTAGTTTAAAACCATACCCTTTGTCCTAGCCTAACAGGCCCTGCAAAAAAAGTTTGTTGCCTCTTTCTTATAAACTCTATTTAAGTATGCAAAGAACACATTAAGGTTCTTTTCTCCAGGCTGAACAACCCCAACTCTCTTAGCCTGTTCTCACAGGAGAGGTGTTCCTCTGGAAATTTTTGTGGCCCTCCTCTGGACTGTCTCCAACAGGTCCTTATCTTTCCTGTACTGAAGGTTCCAGAACTAGACACAGTACTCCAGGTGGGATCTCACCAGAGTAGNNNNGATCTCACCAGAGTAGAGGGGCAGAATCACCTGCCTTGGCCTGCTGACCACTCTTCTTTTGGTGCAGCCCAGCATACAGTTGGCCTTCTGGGTTGTAAGCTCACATGTGTTGGCTCATATCCTGTTTTTCCTCCATCAGTACCCCAAGGTTCTTTTTAGCAGGGATACTCTCAATCCATTCATCTCCCAGCATTGATAGCAGGGGTTCCCAAGACCAGGTGCAAGATCCTGGACTTGGCCTTGTTGAACCTCATGGTTCACATAGGCCCATTTCTTGAGCTTTCCCAGGTCCCTCTGGATGGCATCCTGTCCCTCAGGTGTGTCAACTGCACCACTCAGTTTGGTGTCATCCAGAAACTTCCTGAGGGTGCACTCAGGAAGTCCCAGTACAGAAACTGAGGTGCAACACTTGTCACTGATTTTCATACAGTGACATTATATAACTTTAGAAGGATTGAGGACATAAAACTTCTGAAAGTGATAGATCAGAGCAAGGTTGAGAGGACAGAATATGCTCTTCCCAAGCAAATAGGAAAGCTTGCTTTTTCAGCTATGCCATTTAAACTGAGTGGCAGGTTATTTTTCACACACTTGCCATGTAGTTTGCATGACTGGACTTTTTTTCCTTTTAATATATTCCTTACTTCTCTGCTGGATATTTATGAAATTATTTTATTATTTTTCCATTACTTAAAATTTGATTCTTATTTCATTTGTACTCTTATAAATCCCTTAACTTCAGTTAAGGGATTAAAGATTACCTCTGTTAACTCCAAATTAAATTAATGTGTTTTTCTGCAGAACCCCCCCTAAATAGAACTGGGATTTTTAGATTGCATGGGACTATAACCTAAAGTTAGAAATTCCCAGAGCGAGTATGATTTGTAGAGACTGAGATATTTCAAGAGATTTGTCTGCAGAAATCAATAAGCTTTGTGAAATAAATTTCCCAGCTGACACTCAATACCTCTACCACAACTACTGCACATGGCTTTGTATGTCAAGCAGGTTAAAAATCCATCCTTGGAAAGGGATAGGAGGAAATCTGCAAGTTTTGGGATAATTTGCTTGTTTGTTCTTTAAGGCTATATTTCTGTATAGGTTCAGAAGGTAGCCTGAAAATACTCTGCATGTCTGGGACCAGACAGGGCAATCTCTATTCTAGGAAAGCTTTGAGTCTGTTGGGGCAAATGAGTCATATCCTGCATGTTAGCAGGGATACATCACAGCATGAAAGTTATCCCAGAACTATCCCTTTGCACTTCAGCTCTTTACAAACACCCTGATTTATTTGCCTCATCCACACTTCAGCAAATGCCAGAAAAGAGGCACACATGGCATATTTCTTCAGCCTCTACTTTGCTTTCCCCATCATCCAGTTGGTCTCATGGTGTTGCTGCCACACCTGTTAAAGTCTAGATCCTAGAAAGCTGTCTCCAAAGCATCCACAAAAGATCCATAAGTTTGGTAGGTTGCAAGTGAAGTTGATAGTGTGTGATGGGACAGCAGCACTATCATGTACGCTATCTCCTACTTTTGTAACTCCTGTTACAAAAGAGAGTTTGGAATAAATTAAAGTATGTTAAATATGGATAATTGAAGACCTCTATGTATAATTAGAATAAAGTACTAGACAGTCCTTATAAAATTTAAGATTATCTCTATTTTTCTGTGCCGTCTGAGTTAAAAGAAAACTGATAAAGGAGCACAGTTTTATTGGTGTTATTCTGCCTCTAAGCAAACTAAAGAGAAGGATTTACACATTAGATAGAGCATATCTAAACTGAATGGCATGATCAGCCATTGTATTATCGAAATATTAAGGCTGTACATACTGGGAGAGACATAAATAAGCAAAGCTTTCTAAATGTTTTAAGATAAAGAAAGATGGGGCTCTTTCAATGTCAAAATCAATTTAAAATAAACAGATATTCACACATACTTAATCACAGGTCCAGAATCAGAGAAATTGAGAAAATATTACTGATATATTTGATCTTTGAAAAGAAGCTTATTTAAAAGGGTCAACTTCATTTTTGTAAGAAAATATTAAATCTTTACATTAGTACAGCTAAGATGGACAATAGCACAATGATAATTAAGTAATAGATTCTAGTTATTTTGGCAAGGTTTAAATAGAAAATTGGGTAAATATGGGATTTGGTACTTTTGCAAAATTGCTCTAAAGTAAACTTTTACAGTGATTAGCATTATAATTTCAAATATGACATTTCAGAAATACTTATCAGAGCACATTTAATTACACTGCTTATGTAGATATAGCTTCTTTAAGCTTTCCTTATGTTATACTACTATATACAGATCTGAAAAATATGAAGAAACTATCGTTTTTTTCTCAAGTCTTGTATCCAACTTCAAGCATGAAAAAACCAGGCATAGCTTAGTCTTTTGTCTCAACAGAATTTGATGCAGCATCTCCTGAATGTTATGAAATTTATCCAAGATAAAGTTACCTTGAATTGAGCAGAGGGGGCAGAGCAGGGGGGTAGGGAGGGTGTCAGGCATCAAAAATTCATTTTGCTGGATTTTTTTAAGTGACATTGCACTGTAAATCTTAATGTAAGATGCATTAAACATTAAAGTATGCCTTCAGATACACTCATATTTGATTATAAACTCTTTTTTCGTTGTTGTTTTCTGTTATAAATTTGGTTCCTAAAACTTTCACAACTGACCTATTAACAACAATTGTAGCTCAGCTGGAGTGGCTAGATTTAAAAAGTCAATATTCTTACTGTTTTAAACATGATTTTTGAAGCAATTAGCATTCTGCATGTTTCATTTTTCCACACACAATTTAAAAGTCTCAAGCAGCTGCTGTTATTATTCCTGTGACATACTTTTTTCATGCTGTTCAGTGAGAAAGATGATTTTGTGATTTTCTTTTTGCCTGTACAGCCTTATTCCCAGTGGCAAGTATAGAAATTTACATCAGAACTACTCTGCTTACTCAAATGTAACATGTGTCCATTTATTCAATACAGTGGACTAAATCCAACACTGTGTTTTCCTGGCTTTACTTATGTGTAATTCATGCAGGAATTACATTGAGGGAAAACAGAGTAAACAAGAAGTAAGTCAAAACCATTTTATTCTTTAAAAGAATAGCAGAAACAAGCATTTCATGAATCACAGCAAGAGGTAGTTAAAACTGCTGGGTCTTATGAAAGACATAAATTTTTAGAACTGGCTTAAGCCCAGTCCCTAAATAAAAAAAAGGGTGAGTGACAGATGTTAACCGATTTCCAAGTTGAAAACAACTCTCACCATTCCTAGAGCATGAAGCATAGAACACAAGTTTTTTACGGCTTCTGTAAGTTTTATCTGTTATTTCTAATTCAAAATACATACTAAAATATATTAGGTTTCCTCTTCTCTTTCATTGTTATAAAAGCCTTCAATCAGTGTTATATTGTGTAAGTATTTATATATAAATTACTAAACTCTTTACAGCTACATGTCCCTTAGTTAAACTAACTGAATATTTAATGCATTATCTTCCACAATTTACTGATATATGCCTAAATAAACTGTGTTTACTGGGCATCAGACACTCAATAAATGTCATGCCAATAACTGAACAAAGATGGACATGCATTGTTTAATTTTCTGTGATTATAAATTTATATTTGAAAAAATCTTAGGAAAACTAAGCACAAAACTTTGTCTTACTGCAAAATTGGGACCAAATGATTTTCTAATTATCAGCAGCTCTAAAAATCTGATTTTTTCTTATCACTGATTTATTTACCATTGAAAAAAGAAAAATGCTAACCTCAACCGGTACATTATGTATCTGATTCTTGGTGTGTTTAGTTCAAGCGTGTTTTCCTGTCAAATCAGAAGGGTATTATTTTATTTATATTGCAAACCATGCTGTCTGTTTTCAAAACTACTTTTAACTTTATCCTTTAAGGTTGTAGTATAATACTGGAGCACAGCAATTCCTGACTTATGATGTCTACATGAACCATTGGGATTCGAAATTGAGTACTCAGTCTTTATTGGAGGCCAGTGCAATCAGGCTGTGGCCCTCCAAACATGTAGTTGATGCCCTGTTGCTTAACTGTGAGGAGCATCAGCAAAAACACGGGTTATAACAGCAATTTCTCATTAAACACTGATATACTTTTATCCTCACTGTGAAGTTGTTATATACTAATAGCCAGATTTTCTTTGTTATCCGATATTGTGGAAACCACATTCTCAGTATGCATTTCATGCAATTTGTTTAAAATTTAAAAAAGGTTGGCTTTTTGTGCATTTTAGATGTGATACAATAAATGTCTCACACTGTGCCATATAGTATAAAATTCAGCTAATTGAAGCTGAGACGCTTTCTGACTAACATTAGGCTACTGTGCTAACTGGTTTATTTTATATATGCCTTCAGCTCTCCATTTGTTTACGTACGTAAAAAATGTCTGATGTTTTGGCATAAGACACATTGGGTGAAAACTCACCTGAAGAATGTCACTAGACAGACATTTTACTTTTTCCTTATGAACAGAAGTGGAAAGAAACCAGGGTGAATGACAGAGGGTAGACATACTCTTAAGAACCAAAATTTTTTGAGACTTAATTTGTAGTGGATAAGGAAATATCAAAGGACCAACATCACAGGAAATCATTTATACTGCAAAGGACTTCAAAAATTAATTCGTGGAGGCATTAAATATTGTCCTTGTTCCATCTTCTACAGTTGTGTTGTAGAAACTATTTGTCCTCCAGCTGAGCATCTGTTTCAGAGTATATGGTTCAACTAATATGTGTACTCTTGTATAATGAACAGCAAAATGAGAGGTTAAGGCTTCATGAGATGTAGCATTTTGTCCTTCTCCCCTTACCCTCTGGAAAAATTTGCAGTTTTTTTCCAGTGCAAAATCCCTGCAATTTTCCTTTCTGTACTCTTATAAGTCATTCAAACCTCTCTTTCTCAGAAAATCTTCTCTCCATGGCTCTGTGTGTGTCTGCATGCACATGCACTTAGAAGGATGTTGTTATGCGTCATTTATTAAGTCCAAATTTTGGGGTTAGATATATCCCTTTCCAACACCAGGTTAAGTTTCTGGTAGGTAGAGACGAGATTAAACTGCAGATATCTGGCATTCTCATCCTTCCCACAGCCAGGTTTTCAGCCCCTGCCTGAAGTAGTTTTTTCCAGTTTCTTTGCAAATCTTTCCAAAAATCATCTCAGTTATATAATCAATATGTAGAAATCCAAGTGTGACCATATTTGCACATATCTCATTTATAACCTAGTTTTTCAGTGCAATCTTCTTGTCTCAGTAATTATTTCTAGTTAGACATCATGCAGCTGTAGCACCTCATGGAATAAGACCCACTACGGGGAAATACTTCTATAATCAGCAGAGGAAAAAAAGGAACTGAAGTCCAAATTTACTGAAATGCTCCATGAATTCCTGTATTAACTTTGGCATCATATTAGTTGATTTTTTGTTCAGAACCTAAAAGAGAATGAAAAGTAATAATATAGATATGGTCATTTCCATTGCTATGGGCTCATGGAAAAAACTGAGTTGAAGTAATACTAAGTAATACAGTAAGTGCATTTATTGAATTCTAAATCTAATTCCAATCCTTAAAATGAACATCATGAAATATCAGCGAGTTGGTCATATAAATACAATGAGGTTGGTCTGCTGACCTAATTTGGAGCATACTAATATACTTACACTGGAAGGTAGCATTGACAACACCAAAGAGACTGGACTTCTTCCATATTTACAAAGCAAGGGCCTTTCATAAGCATTGTTTTACATAGATATTGTCTGCAAATGTAATTTCCAAAAGAGAAACATTTCACTGAATGTCACCCTTTAGAGGGCTTTTTAAAAGATCAATGCTGAGAAAGACTGGCATAAGAATGCAGGTCCCCAGACTTGGAAGAGGAAGGTCCTGCTCTCCAGAGACAGGAAACCCTAGTTCTCACTAGTAAGGTACATCAGAGTACCATGCAGAGAGATCTGAGTTAAAGTTGAATTAAACTGCTTTGCAAATAATTTTATGAGCAAGATAATTTTATCTTACTTCCCTTTTCTATCACTTCATGTGGATATACTTTCAGAGTTCTACAGAGATTCAAATGAAAGAGAAAATACATGGGTTATGTCCTTGAGGAATCTTTGTGGTTCCCCTCCACCCAGGTGGGGAGTGAGGTGATCACCCCCCAGGTGATTTTTTCATATAAAATGGATAATGCATTATTGCACAGGAACATATTTTTCATTTTGTTGCATCTTTCTTGTTGCTCTCTCTCTCCTGGACAGAAGATTCTTGTATCCATGTATACAGTTTCAATAAAAAGAGTAGAAACTACTCTTCTCCCCAAATTAATGGCAGCATTGTGTTTTGGAAACACAACTGGATCCAAATATTTTCAGTCTATTTGGGGGTTCATTTTCCTTTCTAGACAAATGCTATGTGCACTAAAACTTCTGCATTCATGTAACCCCAGTGTTATGCAATTAGCTTATGCTAAAAATTGCAGTTTACTGTAATTTAAGTTTGGTTATGTTCCATTTATGCTGACATTTTAATTAGAATCTTACACACAGTGACATTTTTAAAGGTGATATCCCATGCTTCGTGAAGTCTGGCTGCATAACTGGAGGTAATTCACTCTCCTTCCCTTAACATCCACCTAGGCTAAAACGGTCCATCTTGGAGACGTTAAGGAAATTGTTTCCAATCCCTACAAGGTTACTGACAAAAGTAATG
>JAOXNG010000021.1:98976593-98996568 GCA_028566535.1 Scolopax minor
GGTCAGCAATAAAACTAGGGCTGAGGTAGGCAGGGGGGCTGCTGTTCAGGGACTGCCTGTGCATTGGTCAGTTTTTGGTGAGCAATTGTTTTCATTTGTAGAACTTGTTTTTTTTCTGGGGGTTATTTCTCTCCTTGTTATTTTCCTTGTTGATATTATTATTGTGTTAGTTTTGTTATTTTTTCCCAATTACTAAGCTGTTTTCATCTCAACACACAAGTTTTCTCACTTTTACTCTTCTGATTGTCTCCCCCATCCCATCTGGGGGGAGTGACTGAGTGGCTGTGTGGTGCTTAGCTGCTGGATGGGATTAAAACACAAAAGTAAGCAGAAAATTGAATAAAGTAGCACAGGCAATGATAAAGGCATGGCTCATATGTGTCTTTTCCTGAACTAAAACTCAGAAGAAATTACTGGAATTGGAAAAAAATATGAAATTAAAGGATAATAGATATATAAAATAAGTAGTATTTCTAAGTTGTATGAAAACCCATTTTTAACTTCCTTCTATTTAAGTATTGAATTTAGTACTTTCCCAATAATTTCTCTTTCCTTTTAAAAAACCTTTTATTTAGAAAAAAATATTAAGTAAGCTCCTCTTCAAATTCCTTGTAGCCATTGATCTGTTCCTTAATATTTTCTTCTTCTAACGTTTTAGAAGACTTTCAGCTCATGAAGTAAGTCTACAGATTTTAATTAATCCATTCAACAATTTATTTATAACTACCAGTGCTTCAACTCTATATTTTTCCCATTGTTGTGGTGCTTTCCTGGGGTCAGGGTTACATCAAGATTACTACTTTAAAGTCTGTCTGTGTGTGCAGCACTGCCTGTTTCAGTAACCAGCAACCTTGAGACAAACAGGGAACAAGACTGTATTCTTTTTTCCCAGATAAGAGATTGAAAATATCTGTAGAAATTCAGTGGCATCTTGGTCCCATTGATGAACATCTTACTATCATTACTGTCTTTTGTCTAGATGAAGCAGAAGCTTTTCCATCTTGCAGCTGTGGCAAACTTTGGGACACATGGCAAAGTGTGTGCCATCCTTTAACATACCCTGACATTCTATGAATGCAAGGCAGGACTTTAGGGAAGAATGGGGCCAGGATGAGCATCAGTTAGTGCCTTGAACCTTGATGTAAATATTGCATACATCTTACCATAGGCAAATGCTGCATAGCACAAAAGTAATTGAATGATAAATCCTAAAATGGATTAATCAGAAAGAGATTAAAATAGCTTCTCACTTTTCCTAAATAATAAATGGACTTGAAGCTGTGTTGCTTTTTTCTCTCAATGGCAAAAAGAAGGAACTGGAAAATGTAACTGTAAGAGAGGAAACTATTTTGCAGTTCATCTCTTTATAGTCTCCTAGAGAACACTGGATGAAATGGATAAACAATGCCCTTTTGTAACCAATATATTTGTGGATGATCTGTGGTTCTGTAAGAGAAGCACTAAAATATGTTTATTATAAGGTAGTTTAGGCCACTGGACTGCACACAGAATTAGAAGCTAGAGACTCTTTAACTTTGTGATCTTCTACAAAATCCTTAATAACCCTCTGCTGACGTCAATAGAATTTAGTCTTTAGTGTTTACTGCCTCATCTATAAGAGAAGGATAATACTTATCAACCTCAGAGGGATGGTGTAGGATTAATTATTTAATAGTTACACAGTGATGTAAAAGCCAAAGCATCCTACTGCCTTCACAAATAGTGAAAGATGACACTGTCAGCTTGTTGTATGTAGTTGAAGGTGGAAAGAGTGTCTATTGTGTCAGCAGTAACACGCTTGAAAAATTGCAGCATATTGCGTTTCCTGAAGAAAAAAATAGATTTCCACAGCAGTACTTAGCTCCACTTCTGAGCAAATTTTATACCTTATGTGGTGTTTGAGTAAGCTGGTCATGGGAAAGACTGAAGAATGTTAAATAATTGTAGCTAGGGAGTCCAGTGTAGGTCATAGAGAAGAAAAATAAATAAACAGAATTGTAGGCTCACAGATTTGTCATTGTTCTCAGAGAGATGTTTCTGTGGCAGACATACAATGGAGATATATTAGTTAGTTGAACCATCATCTAATTTTTCTTCACTTGATGTGAATATTGAAAAAAGTCCTAAAATGCAGATTGTCCTTCAATATTGTTTATACTGAAATCTTTTTGTAGTGAAATCTTTCCAGAACTAGACAGATGCCTTAATATTCAAAATATGTACTTAGGTCCAGAAACTTACCATGTTTTTCTTCAGGTAAATGAGAAACTGACAGTATCCATGCTCACAGTAAATAAAAGAATTTCTCAAGTCCTATCCTGTAAAAGAGTATAATTTTTTGAATCTACATCATTTGACCCTATAACTATTGCAGAAAATGATATGTTCTTCAAAGCAGTTTGTCCCAGGTAACTGCTTTTATTTGGATGATTTTGCCAAAGTCAAAATGACATCGCTACATTACACAATTTAAATTATGTTAGCATGTAATTACTTTGGCCATCAACAAGCAGCAAATTTTCAAATTCTAAATTGAGTGATGTATTAAATTGTAATAATTCCTATTGTACTAAAGAAATCTGTGAAGAAGGAAATGGAAATAATGAAGTAAAAGGAAGTGAAGCAAAAGGGAGAGAGGTTCACTGATTATATCAGTTTGTGTATACTCTGATAATTGAATAATGTATAGCTAACGATATCCATAAGAAAATCCATAAGCTGAACAAGATGCTTTTACCAGCAGTTGAATACAGTACCCAAGCTTCCATTACATTTACTATGTATCAGTGCGAAACTAGTCCTGATCTGCATTTCATGTGATGATTGTAATGTGATATTGTATCCTCATCTTCCAAGAACTTCTTTTACTCTAAATTTTAAATCATACAATATAATATTCATAAATTTAATAGGTAGGGATTATTTTAATTTACAGATATTCCAGCCACTTTAAATTTTATATTTTTTTTTTCTTTTTTCTTTATCATTTTTCCCTTCAGTGCTATTTGGGTGTTCCTGCGTTGTGGAAGAAACAATTTGGAATTTGAAATGAAAACAAATAAATTGTTTTAACATTACGATTAGCGTTGTAAATTTGATTAAAAAGAGGAAAATAACATTGTAATAGGTGACCAATGTGCTCTTGACTTCAGCTATAGGAAGATTATTACTAATATCTCTAGCATCTAAAATAGGAAACAAACCTGATTAAATCTATTATATTTTTACTAGTCTGTCTGTGTACAAACATTTAAACAGTTGAAAAAATCCACCAAATCAATCTCATTCATCATTGTGCACAGTCTTCTAAAAAAATGAGATTTATACTTCAGAGATACTTGGGATCCCAGGAATGAGACATTTAAAAATGTAAGATGAATTGGTAGGTTGAACTTTGTGAACTGTGTCATAACTGAACAAAGCACAACCAAACAGAAAAGAGAACATCTGTTTCCTTAGTTTCATTTCCAGTTTCCTTTATTGGAGTGTATTATTCATCCTTCTGCTCCATTGACTTATTATTCACATTTTGCCATAACTAGGAATATATTTTTACCGTTTCTCTTCAACCAGTTAAGTTTTCACCACTTTTTGAATACTAGCTAGAGAAGAAACTGAAAATTTCTGGATTTTTTAATTGCCAAAGACATTCTGCTGGACAACTGAATAAATCTGACCAGAAGAGTAACAATGAAGATGCTAGCATGCATGAGATAAAATATCTTTTTGTCATGATATTAATAAGGAAATAGAAAAAGTTTTGAATAAGAATGAAGTGTGCCTGCCTACAGCTGACAAGCAATGTGTATCCCATCATTCTATGGATGTGACCTGCTTTATCCTTTGACTGTTAGCTACGTAACTCTCCCCCACCTCAGTGGATATCCTGCAGCCAGTGACTGCCTTCTACCTGTATTCTTTTTCCTTTATATTGGTAATGAGAAGAGTTTGTTCTTATTTTCTAATATCAAAATTCTGAAAGTAAGATAAACAAGGAATTCTGATTCTGACCCTGAATCTTCTAAAATATGTGACTAAATTTACATATCTGAGTAGCTGCATTGACTTCATTATGACTGTTCACATGAGTAATGCAAAATATAGATGCTTGTATATCAACCCTAAGGCAGCATTTTCTGCATTATGCATTTGACTTTGCTGAGTGACTAAAGGCACAGTGTAAGTCAATATTCCCACAGTTGTATGCAAACAGAAAAACAGCATTATTAATTACATGTTTTTTACTTTCCTTTAAAACAATGAGAATATATTTGTAAAGCAGTAATTGGCAGAATTCAGTTTCATGCAGTCTTTTGTGCTTTTACCTGCTTAGGCAGTTCCAAACTAATTATCATCTCACCCTATGTATTCATAAATGACCTATAACTCTAATCAGATTTTCACTAGACTGTCTAAACAGTTAAAAAGTACGAAAAGCTACAGTAGCACTAATACTAGTCACATCATACCCATACTGCACTGTTTTATGAGGCAATAATGTAGTTCCATACTTGGAATAAAATGTTCATCCTTCAGCCTCATAGTTTGGGAACTGGATTATAACCTCATAAAATAGCATAATAGTACTATTATCACTTAATTAGAGAACCAGACATTCTAGTGTACCTGTTTATTCTAGTTTTGCTAGACTTCTTCTGTAACTAGATCCAGCATCACAAAAAGGATCCACGATCCACACTTCCTATAAAATTGTTTCCAAAACTTGCTGGTGTAAATTTGTTCCATCCCAGGGAGAAATCAGATTTTAAATACACAGAAATCTACACAAATAACACAGCTGGGACATCTACTGAAAACAATATGAGTTTAGTTTTATGCAATTATACTGTCCATAATCATTTCCCCTGCATTGTATAGTGCCATGTGGTATTTAAGCCACAAGACTCCAACGGGCTTTAATGGAAATCAGATGTAACTGAAACTTTGAGAAAAATGTATTAAATGCAGGACATGATGGTAACCCCATTACAAACTCATTCACCTTTTCTACTCTTCTCATGAAGATGATTGCCATGATAATTCAGAGTCATATGCCTACACCAGGGAGTTACTTCTGAAGAAAACAATGCTTTAATCAGAACCTAATAAAATTACATTCAGTTGCATTCACGTTACACAGGTATAAATGGCCACTCAAAGTGCCATCAAATATAGAATCAAGGAAAATTGTTTTTAAAAGAGATATAGAGGCAACAAAAGACACCATCAATGTGAACAATGTTATGGAGACTAAGATAGGGATAAATTATTTATCCTGACTCTTATTCATGTACCTGTACTGTAGAACAAAATAAAAATTTTAAACAGTGTAAGCGATGCAAGGAAAAGGGCGCTAAAAAGACTTCTCTGGCATCTGACAGCATAAACTTTAAAGAGGGGATTTTTAAGCTTGATGTACAGGTTTGAAAGCTCACGTACAGCCAAACTGGTCCCTTTTTGGTAGCTCTAGATATGCCAGTACTACCCAAGATGAAAACACAGTTACTCATAGACTGACCAGAGATGTTTAAAGGCATCTACAAATCTGCTACATGTTCTAGTGAAGATTTTCTCTAACATGTTTTTCTTCTTTCCAGGTTTGTTAAGTGTTGACGTTTCTGACATCATCAGTTTCACCACTAATCTGAGTCTAACTGATAATTGTAATGGTTAGTTGCAAATGAAAAACTCTTTAAGAGAATCAGAATGGTTCAAAATATTTGACCTAGACTGAAATAAGGGAATATTCACTAATTTTTCCATTAATTTGTTCTCAGGACCTTGCTCATAGATGAAATCACCCCTGTTTAGAGAATCTGGAGAAAGGCTAGGCTTAAGTAAGATATATTTAAGCAATGTACACCTTTTTTGCATATTCTTTATGCAAGGTTGGATTTCACAGTCTTCTTCCATTGTATTTGCTTATGTTAATGAAAAAGGAAGCTATTTATATTGTGTTATTTCTTTGTATTTTCAACTGTGAGATCAATAGTTTGGATTCACTTCAAGGTTGTACAACACCATAAGATTATTTTTAAAATGCTGGTTATTGAGTAATTTATCAAATTTATTGCAATTCTAATCAAGCCAGTCAGTCCAGATTATGATTTTATGTGCACAAACCAACACCAGATTGTCAAACCAGCTGAGCTTCAGATAACTATATGAATTATGGATAATATTGATTTGTAAGTTATTTGTAATATATCTCAGAGATATAAGCTTTCAATTTAGATTCAACTATTTCCTTGTTACTGTGGATAATATGAAGGGTTTTTTTCCTTTTTAAGGGTTAACGTCAAGAATCCTTGTAGATAATTCAGAATAGTTGAATATTCCTCTAAAGAAGTTTAATCTTTTCACTTTTAAACTGATTGCATTTGATATGGAAGTTACGTAAAATATATAAAAGCCCATTGTACACTTTTAAAGAGGCAACCATTAGAGATTTCTTAAAAACCAGTAAGTTAATTTGTAAGATTGTTGCATACTTTAAGATTTCTGGATGTAATGTTATGTAACTGTGACTTGCAGTCATCATTATCTGACTTCTTATAAGTCCAGGTCAGAAGTGTTTAAGTTACTTTTAAGAGATCAGCTCTAAAACAGTGGAATGCTTTAGAGAAAAGAACAGACGTGATGCTTTTTGTTAGGAAGTTCACATTTTAACAACGATATTTATGAATTTTATAAAAAGCTATTTCTTGTTCAATGTTTCTCTGCTGATGAAAATACATTTTTTAAAAGAATATAATGAAACTGCATTCTAAGTAAATAGTAAAACTTATAGATAATATGGAGGAAAAAGAACCCACATTTCTATTCTTAGAAATTAGAGTGTAACATATTGTAAATCTCTCCAAATTTATCAGCAAAATTTATTATTTAGAAAGAAAAGAAGATTATAATTCTGCCTAAAGGGAATCATGGTAAACTAGCTGGTAGAAATATTGATTAAAAAACTAAATGCATAATACTAAGAATGTTATTTGTGTCAGCTGAAAAATATCTCATATAATTGAATTCAGTGTGTGAAATAACTGAAGTCCTTGCATAAACCTACTGAAAATTGAGTAGTTTTAAGTGTTTATATACTCTGCAGAGTGCGCATACTGCGTAGTTGTGTAGGTCAGCATGGGTAGTCACTGCAAGCAAATCAGGTTCACCAGTGAGTAGAATAAGAGCTTTGGGAGTTAAGTAGTAGAGAGGCCATAAGCCTGGGCTGGGTATTAGAGAGACCAGGAGGTTTAAGAGTTGGCTACTGGAGGGACCAAAGGGACCTATGGTCACTTAATCTTGTCTGTCTGACAGACCCCCACCCAGCCACTCTTTCACTCTATATTCACAACAACGTGGAGGGGAAAAATAAGGTGGAAAATGTTATCAGTTAAGATAAAGACAGGGAGATCGCTCATCAATTACTGTCATGAGCAAGAAGCATTCAGTTTGGGGAAGATTAATTTCATGTATTTCCAGTTAATAACAGAGAAGGATAGCAAGAAACAAAAACAAAATTAAAATTATCTTCCCACTGCTCCTCACTTCTCCCCAAACTCAATTTCACTCCTTCATTCTTGATTTTTCTTCCCCTCCTGCCAAGTGGCTCAGGGGAATGTGAAATGGGTTGCAGGGGTTGCATTAAATTCATAACAATTCACCGCTGCTGTTCTTTCTTCCTCATACTGTTCCCCTGATCCAGTGTGGGATCCCTCCCATGAGATACAGTCCTTCATGAGCTTTTTCTTGTGCTATGTGTAATTTGAATTTCCCTTCACTTGTTTCTTGAAGAAAAAATAAGATTAAAAGAAAAGGAAAACTATTTGGGACTTTATTCCTTGGATAAATTTATCAATTTATATTTTTAAAGTAATCTTTTGATTTGTCAATATGTGAGTGGCTTGCTCAGTATTACACTGACTAGTCATATTTATAACTCATGTGAAGTTCGTATCTATGCAATAGTATTGAAGTAGATATTTACTTAAAAAGTCTTTCAGCTGTTAAAGCTGCTAAAGTGCAGCCACTAGTTTTCAGCCAAGAATGTTGAACTCCATTTCATTTCATATAAGTTCATTCACTTTAGTAAGAAGGCTGTCACTGACAACATTCTTAATAAACTGTTTAATAACTTTATTTTAAAAAAAATTCACAGATGAATTCTGGAAAGAAACATACTTACCTCTTGGTCTTTCTGATGAGCTCAAAAAACAATTAATTTTTTTATTATCTTGGCTGCAATGAATCTTCATACACTTGTTGCATTACTCTTACCTAATTTTTCTTGAATTCTCTTCAAATCATGGCATATAAAAATCCTCATCTGTACACATTTGTACATGTAAGTAACATGTATACAAAAAATCTAATATTTACACTTCTTTTGAAAAATGAACAGAAGAATTTCATACAGAAAATTTTCTGACTGTAAATACCATCTTTCATGATAAAGCATTTTAAATACAATCACAAACAGATTCAGTTTCAGAAATGAGACTAATTAGACATAAGACTATTTGTACGTGTCAAAATAAGAAAGACCTACAGGGATTTCATTCAAGACTCTGTAGAAGTTTGAAACTGGTTCTGGAAAAGAGGCAAGATGTTAGTGGTATAGCCTTTGTTGTCCTTAAGGGACAATACAAATTTATATATTGCTTTTTCATTTATCATTAAATGCATCTTGGATATACTTTGAACCATATACTTTGGCTAATCTCAGAATGATATTATTTAC
Source organism: Scolopax minor (assembly GCA_028566535.1). Lineage (NCBI taxonomy): Eukaryota > Metazoa > Chordata > Aves > Charadriiformes > Scolopacidae > Scolopax > Scolopax minor. Next base: position 98,985,328 of record JAOXNG010000021.1, read on the forward strand.
CTTTGTGGAGTAATAGCATACACTCATTTTATGTATTTCTCTAGCCAAGTTAAACTTCACTGGTGATCTATTCCTTGGATTCTCTGGCTTTTAGTTCCACCCTAGAGGTAGTAGCAAAGCTTGTAAAGAGAGACAGGTTTTAACAATTCATACTGCTGTCAGAAATCTATGGTAACAACTGGTTCATTTTAACTTTAAAATACATTTGTATTTTCTGTAGCAATGAAATAAAGTGTTCAATGTTGTCTTTGAATTGTCTTATCGACTTGATCCACATATTTGTTGGGTAATTTCTATGTTACTATTATGTCTTTTGCTCTCTACTAGAAAATGGACAGGAACAACAGATTTTCACTTTTCATCTTCATCTTCTTATGTTTCATCTCGTTGTCCTACCTTTGGTTGACACTGTGTCTCTCTGTAGCTACTAAGGAGTTATCAACATAAATTAATAAGGTAGTGTTTGTACCAGTTAATTATATAAAGAATATTTTCCTGTTGTGAAACAAGGAAAGATCCTAAAGAGGGATCTTAAGAGTTGACTGCCAGTGTTAAACAGTGAAACAAAGAGACTATTCACTTTGGAAATTATCTCACTCAATATGTTTTATTTGTACATGTTGATATTCAATGCCATCTACAGTAATATTTATTCAGTGTTTGTCATCCATGCAGATGTAAGTTACTTTGCTCCTTTTAAAGATTAATTCTTGGCAAAGGTCATATACAGTTATTAAACACTGTTTAACAAATGTCTTCCTATGTATTGTAACAATTTCATGCAGAAAGGTGTACCTGTACTGGTAGCAGATTCTTTTGCAAAGGCTATGAACTACCCAGAGTTCTCTCGTTCATATTTTTTTTTTTTTAATCTTCAAGTTAGTTTTTATTTCCTTTTGGGAGATCATGTGGTAAAAGAGTTTGTTGGATTTTTTTTATTAAAACGTTCACACAGCAAATTATTTTATGCTAATTTTTTCATTAATAGATTTTATATTGTTATTTTTAAATGAAATAAAATTGGACAAAGATTCTAAATAACATGATGTTGAAAGTAGCTAAATATACCCTATGCTGTGGGTCAAAAGATAAGATGTCAATATCATCAAGTAGGTCAACTATTTTGTATATAATCCTCAAAGGATAACAGAAATTTTTTGATCTTAGAAACCTTTCTTTCAACCTACATCGAAATGTCACTTCATCAGTTTTCTATCTACTGCAATTTTCTTGGATAAGCTTAGGTAGATTTTCTTTTACTTTGGGTACCATTTGACATTTTTTTTTTTTTTTTACCAAGTCAAAAATCTGTATGAAAACTATACTTAAATGCAGAATTGTTAACATTTATTTTTCTAAGACTTTTATTTGTATAAAATTTATTTTTTCCCTTCTCTTACCATGTTATCTACTTTTTGTATATCCAGTCCCAGTGTCAGCTCTGAACAGCTGGGACAGAAGGGTATAGGCCTCTATAACTAATGAATTGGTCACAACCACCTGAGACTTTCAATCATGCTTGGCACTTGCTCCCCCGTATACCTACTGTTCGGGTTTTACTGTTGGGAAGTAAACTTGTTTTAGCGTTAAACAGCATTCAGTGACCCAGGAGATGAGATCATTTTCTATTTTCCATTCATCCATTTTGATCAGAATAGATTGGCAGATCTGTTAAGGAAACACTGTTTTTTCCTTAATTTCTAGCAATTTTTAACCACAAGATATTTTAATATTATTACTATTTAACTCTTTTTCTGTAGCAACTGCTTGGATGTGATTCATATTCCCTAAATATAATATGAAATGGAAGAGATTTTTAAGTCCCATGGAAGTAATACTCTCTACAGAGAGTCAGTGTGAGTACTGACAGCTAGAGAGAGACAAGAAAAGAAACACTGAGAACGAAATGATATTTTTGTGCATGAAGTATAGCTCCCTTCTCTGGTAAAATGTTGTTAGGCAAAAAGCAAACAACATAAAATTATGTTGCTTGCACTGCAATAATACTTCTCTAATTAAAATTATTATTTTTAAAAAAGTTGAATAAAAAATACCATGTTCACTATTAGGAAAGGAAACAATATCAATGTTGTCTCATTGTCTGAAAATAGGAAAATAAGTACTGTGAGGTTCAGACATGCAGGAAATTAACTACTAAAAGAACCAGCGTGCTTTACAGGAAAGGGAGCATTTTGAAAAGGGAGTAAGAGTTAATGGTCATTCTATTTTTTGTCTTAATGATCACAGATATTAAACTGGGAAAAACTCAGCAGTAATTATGTGATCAAGTTCAGACAAAGAAATATAATAAGGAATGAAATGTTCTTATTAAGAACAGAATGAAAGTAAGACTGGTGAATGGACAGCAGAGGTTTTAGAAAAATCAGTGATAAGACAGTAACCCAGAATAAGTATTATTAAGAATTTAAACACCATTAAGCTACAGTTCCTATCCTGTTGTTATTGTGAGAAGTTAATTAAACATCACTGTGTATTTGACGTCATAAGGTGGTTATATCTATAGTTTTTTTTACGTTAATTAGTGTCTCTTGGGATTTGTGTTCAGGCTTCTTTACCAATAGCCCTTCATGACCTAGTGCAAAGCATACAAATGTTTCAGAAAGCAGAGTGGGACTTTAGTTTTGTCAGTCGCAGGTAGGCCACACTAAAGACCTTTCTGGTCCCATGACTTTTTCATTTTTCATTCCAGAGTAACTCAGTTCCAAAAGCTATGGTAAAATGGCCTGTGCTGCTGCAAGTCCCATGCATTTCTATTTTGTGGTGCTTTCAATTCCACCAGGTTGTGTCAAAACTTGATTGAATTCTCAAAATATTAGACACTTAAGGAAAAGAAAGGCAGTGTGGAGTCTCTGCTTCTAATTCATTAGCTCTCTACCTCCAAGAGAGAGTGGAAACTAGGCGTAATAGACCATAAGTCCCAATAGATGCCTAAAAGTTCCTGAATATGTCCTGTACAGTTCATAGACAGAAAAAAGCAACTTAGTTACCCAGACTGGCTTCTCGCTTGGAGGTTTTCTGTTGATCTTAATGAAACTCAGGCATTTACTTTGGGATAAATTAGTTACTTTACAGTGCCAAAAACATAACATTCAAGCCAAGCACTGTCTAAAATATGTGGAAAGGATCCCATGCATGTCTTTCGTGCCTATTGTTATCATTGATATAGGGATTTTGCGTTTTAAACTGTTTTGTTGTTCCAGAATGGAGGTAGAAAGTACTCATAAGTTTAATCAGGATATCTCACATTTCTCCAGATCTGGAATTTTTTGTCCTTCTCTGAAATGTAGTAATTGTAGAAATTGCACTTTTTGTGTGTCTTGAATTCCAAAATTTTTTAAGACCTTAAAGTAGTCTTATCAATGTTGTGCCCAGAGCCTCAAATTATCTCACATCATGGTCCTTACTACCCTAGCAGTAGTAGAGGATGAAGTAATAAGATTCAGCTCAAAGATCTGAAGGATCTTTGGAACTCAAGGAAATAGTTAAAGATTTTGTTTTCTTGGTCGGTACAGATGTTGATACAAGAAAACACCCCTAACATTATATTTTCAGTACTCTTTTTGAAATTGCAGTATTACATTTAGGCAGTTGGTATGGGAAAATATTTTCCATCTTTCTATATGCAGAGATTTATACTTATGCATTCCTTCAGTGCACTGTGGGTGTAGATGTCAACTAAGATATGAATTATAGATCACTGATTAATGATTTTAAAAGACTTATAAGTCAGTGCATACTGATGACTTGATTAGATTTGCTAATGTACCTCTTCATGTTTGCTATGGAAAGCTTGTGGATTTTGTCAGATTTGTGGATTTTGTGAACTTTATTTCAAGGAAAAAAAGGAAATTATGCTTCCTATGTAGTAATAGATCAATAATAAGGTACTGTCCATTTCTATTCCAACTGTGATACTATCTAAAATATTATTTAGTGTCTGTTGAAACAATTATAATAGCATGAGAAAAGCTGTATAAGCATGTGTTATGCCATAGCAGGAAGCCAGTACTGCCAAAAAATGGAATATAGTCTTACTGTACATTCTTCAGCTGTGATAAAAAACTTACAAAAATCAGTTTTGTTTCCAGCAAAAGGTTCTAAAATTGTATGGAACTTAAACCTAGGACTTTGGGAAATTTTAAATATTACCACGTTCAATTAGCACGTTTTACCTAACATATTGAAGATAATTTCTATCTATTCTCATTAGAATGGTCATTATATTACCATAAATCAGTCTTTATCATTTTCTGAGAACAGTGGTTGTATAATACAAACATTGAGGTAGTTTTGCTAAATAATTTGTCAATGTTATTACAGTTAAAAACTGTAGCATTTTTGTGTATGGGATCTCACACCATGACTTTAATGAGTGTGAAGCAGATATTGACATGTGCTGCTCTGAGTGACAGTTAACATTACGCCACTTCACAGGAACATGCCACTTGTGAAAATCAGAGACAAAATTCAAAGCTGTACCAATGTAACCTGATGTGAATTCTTCTGGAAACACCGAGTCATGGTAGGGAGCAACAATTAGATCATTCACCTAAAAGGACTGCAAAGATACTCTCTAAAATGTCTGAATTCTTGTCTGTGTGACATCACTTTTCATCACATACTGTCATGGCAGCTGTACAGAAGAACCTACCAAAAATATGTACACATATATTTCATTATATTATAGTTAAATGTGTATATTTTAAGGCATTGATGAGTATGATTCTTTTCATATTTATACAACATAAAAGATGTTCAGCCCATGAAAAAAATTTTACTATGAAAGTGCAAAGGCAATAAAAAATAAAAATCACTATTTCTACTTAGGAACCTCTGCTTATTTTAAATGGATAATTTGGAAGCTAACAGTGGACATAAATTAGCATATTACTACCACTTATTTTGTATAATATGTTAATATTAAAATAGATGGACAGAAATTTTAAAGCTTCAAAGTGTCAACAACTATGTGTTCTAGATAGGATTTTCCAGTCACAAACGAATATAAATCATTAATGATATTCGTGGCAAAAGAACAGTGATGAAATGTGTATAATTTAGCTTCTTTTTCACCCTGTCACTACATGAAATCTTTGTAAAACTGATGATTTATGAGATCCCTGTTGAGTCCCTATCTATGAGATCCTTATTGTACAAAAAGATTTGATTTAACATTTTAGAGGTTCTTTCAAGACACAGAGGGAAATAAGTTACCACAAATGAGAAAAAAACCCCAATGAATTCCAAAAGCACTTTAGAGTTGCAAAAATGATTCTAAAAAGTTAAGTGGATTGCTCTAATCAGTGTGTCCATTAAAAAAAAAAAAAAAAAGAACTCTATTTATTTTGGAGTTTATTTAAAATACACTCCAAAAGGTTTATATATTTTTTTTAAGAAATCTTGACATAGTTGTTCATATATATGCTCAGGTGCCTGAAAATGTGGGGAAGGTTATGTGAAAAATGCAGACATTTGTACCATATTAGAGTTTGCATTGTTCTCGGATTCATAGAATAAATATGAATTAATGCATTCCATATACTAATACTTCAAATTGGTAAACAATTTATATGAAATAGAGGATGCAGATGGTTGAAAAATATTGTTTATCTTGCCTGTTGTAAGAAGGCAAGTACTAGCAATACAATTCATACAATAGCAGAGTGAGAGTACTTGCAAGATTTGGCATTCAGTAAAAAAAAGTTAATGAAAATGATCAATGATAAATCAATATATAAGTTTTGTGTTAGTTGAAGATTTTATTTTCTTGAGCATGTGAAAAAATAAATCACTTTTTAAAACACTCAACAGTTATAAAGCAGATTTTTGAAAACTTCTGAGAACTTCTGAATGTATATATGAAATATATGAAATAATTCCTAATGCACTTCAAAAGAAACAGAAATACATCCAGAAAATCTTAACAATTTCTCAAACTCATTTCAAAAACTTGAAATGCTCAATTGTGTTCAAAGATTTGTAAAACTATAGAGCAATCAGATAGTGATAGATTATAGGGCAACACATCAAAAAATGAAGAAATCATAGTTTTAAATATGAAAACACTATTTATGAGGCATTTTTAATTCCTCTTCTGAATCCTATGTTAATCTGATTTGTCTTTTTACAGATCAGATTCTTTGTGTATAATCTGCAGAGCTGAAATTACTAACTAAATATAACTCTGATAATGGTTTCAAAAATAATCTTTTGACCTTCAGAATACTGATCCTCAGAAGAAACGTACTTGTCTTCTTTCCTTTTATTCTAGAGTTTTCTGTAGAAAGGTGATTGCTAGAAGGTGTTATCAATCAGTCATCGATGATATTTATATCCATGGAATATAATTTTCAGTCAGCTAGACTGAAATTATCCATGAACTAAGAGATGGAAAAATTATATCCCTTTTAGATATCTGTAAAAGAGAAAGGATGTAATAGTTCTACAGGATTTTGTTTTCTCTCCAGAAAATTTTCTTTCTCTTTTAAAGTCCCCTCCACAAATAAAATCTGAACTAGGCCTAATGTATGTTATCACATATAATAGACCCTGTATCTGGTTTTGTTGTACATTTGTGTAGGGGTGGCACTTGCCACCAGTTGTCTGTAACTTCTATCCATGGAAGTCCCCCTTCCTCAACAGACTAAGTGTGGATGGTGCACATGCTGGCACCGGACATAGTGTGGTGACACACCAGGATGGGGAGCACATTATGCCTGCAAAGCAACCATCTCCATCACTTTTAGAGTCACCACTGCATTGAATAAATTAGGGACTGGCTGGAATAACATACATGTTCCACCCATTGGCATAATGGAACATAATGCAGCAGCACAGAGTCATAATATCTTATTCACAGGCATAAATCTACAGGATTTATTAAGGAATTTTGTCACAAATCCTACATCACAATAGCCTCTTTTCCTTGTTTATTTTAAACAAGGCTACTTAATACCACATAGAAGAGAATGTTTTAAAACTTCAGTTATACCACTAAGCTTTCATGGTAGGTATGCATGAGATCAAGGTAATTTTATAAACTCATACCAACAATCATCATGCATATCATTGGCAAGATAAGTGTCTTTTTATTTGTGATAAAACAGAACAAAATTAAGACTATAACTTACCTATAATGCAATCAGGTTGTTGCTTAGAGGAAATCTTTATTGTTCTCTCTGCAATTATTTGTTTTGAAGAAGTGCTAATATAAATTATAAGAATAGGGGTTTGAACACTTAAAATAAATAAATGAAAGAATTATTATATTTTCAGTTGTAAACTGAAGAGATAGAGTAGGCATTTCTAACCCTTTACCTGTAATTTCTTCAAAATGAGCTTTTCAAACATTATTTTCTTTTCTTTTCTCTTCTTCATACTTTCATCTTTATCCTTCTCCATCGCTTCATCTCTCCATTTTGACTCCCAACATGTTCTTATATCTATTTTCTGCCTCATTTCCTCCATTGACTTTGTATTTTTTTGTTATTCCTCACATGTAACAATGGCATATCTGAGTTCTGCATTTTTAAGTAATCCTGACTCACTTTCAAGTATGAAAGAATTATAAAATTAAATTAAAAATAAGAAAGTCTACATTTTATATAAAATTGGGACTAGAGCCATTTGCCAAACTACCTCTGGAGAAAGAAAAAGGAGAAAAAAACCCAAACTCAAAACCCAAACAACCTAAAAAACCTTGACCAAATTCAGATGAGGGAATGCATCACTGAAATCCATGCATAAGCACCCAAATTTGGAGGTTAGTAAAGGAAGGGAGGGAGTTGGGCTCCTTTTCTAACTTCTATCTCTTTTCCCATCTTAAAGTAAAAGAGAACAAGACTATTGCTCACATGGTCCAGAAGATTTATGAGCATACATGCTGAGGAGAATTTCAGAGGTTTCCTACTGTCATAGAAAAAAGCTTTTTTCATTATTCTTTTCTTGGTCATTCACATTGGCTGTGTGTGCCATTGGCTATTCTACTGGTCTCTATGCTCTCCATAGAAATTCTGGAAATCAGGCACCAAAACATGTGACAGAGCATTAATGAGTGTACAGATCCTTTTGTGGGCACAGACTTTGGTGAAATATCATAGCCTTTGAACACAATGTTTCAAAATATTTAAGGTGTAAGCTGAGGATTTTACCTGTGTAAATAGATATTCTGAGACTCAGATCACTGGTTCTGTTAGCCAGGTTGTTTGTGAATGTTAAAACAAGTGATTAAAAGCTAGAATTCAGACAGCACTTAATGGACGTTTACTTGTGCATTTAATTCTGAAAATCTACCATTTCTATTTTAACTCCATTTATTATAGGTAGTAGTATAAAAGAAGACACCTACTTTTCAGAACTCAGTCTTGCCAAATCATTGTTTAGACTATGTACAGTGTACTTCAACCTTATTTAATTTTTTTTATGTATTTTACTCTGAAGAGATTAGTTTCTAGCAGCAACTCCACAGCCCTTCTTGTGTAATTTATAAGTTTAAAAAAAAAAAGCTGATTAAAAATAAGTTCCCTGTCTAGAAATGTAACACTTTGCTCTAGATCTTAAAAATACAGATTTTCCATAATGTGAGTTACTGAGTCTAACTTAGCAAGCAGTGAGTTTGATTTCTAAAAGCATCTATCAATGGTGGGATCATTAACTAAGTTAATATACCCTTTGGCAATTAATGGATAGTGCCCTTGTCTCATTAAGACAGAACTTTAGATTAAATTTAGTGCATACATGTCACAAATGTCCAAACACATACTTGTCTTAGGTTTCTGAAGTTTAAGCAAGGGCTAAAAGAATTAGTTATTATTTCTAAATACACCTCAAACTAATAGTCTACTCATTTTTTTCAAATTAAGTGTTCTTTGATTTTGTTTAAATTTGCATAATAACATCATAATAAAATCCTAGTTTATACTGTCTCAAGTGCAAATAATTTTTCATTCTTAACACATCTATCTTTAAAAAATACTTTTGTCTGGTAGAATAATTTGAAAAAAAAAAAGCTTATTCTAGTACCTCTATCAGTTGAGCCTATAGAAACAAAATATTTATAGATAATGATTTAACAAAAAACCTACATATATTTTCAAGGTCTTGTATTGGGCTTTATTTCTTTCTTACTTGTTAATTTGAATATTTCCTAATCTTTCATTAAGTTCATCACTTCACTTAAAGAAATATATTTCAAGGATTCCCAATATATTTCTATAGTGTCCTGTTTGTCTAGCCATCTTTACTTCCAAGCTGTCTCTATGGACAGTGAGAACTAGTGATTTTTTGAAAAAAGTATTGCAGAAACATGAAAGTTCTCAGAGTCCAGCTAGAGAGAAGGATCAATCTAATATGTTCTTAGAAAGAAAGGTGAAGTGTCTTATAACTGCTACAGGTGGCTCAGTTCAGCAGTTTCTTAGAGGTTGTTCATCAGCCTTTTAGAAAATATTCATAATATTTTCTGTCTTGGTCTTTGACAAAGTTAAATTTTGTTGTCCTTTTTATCCACCTTTTTTCCTCTTTATATATGTCTTTCTTGCTTGTATGCTTTATTTTGGTTTTGCTGTTGCTGTTGTTTTGTTTTGGTTTTTTTTTTTTTTTTAATATACTATTGAAAAAACTTAATAAACGGTCTCTATTATGCCCTTAAAAGCAATGAGTTTGTTTCCTTTTTGGAGGGAAGCTCAAAAATATATCCTTTTTTTGAGAATGAAGATTATTTTTGTCTTTTTTTTTCAGAATCAAAATATGCTCCCATCTCTCTGGAATGTGCACTTTTTGAAATGATCTAAGAATACATGAAAGGACATAATATTTTTATTCTTGGTCTGTCTTATCCACTGTGAAGAACAGCACAGTACAGGGACACACAAGAGAGATCTGTACTCAAATTGCTCTCACTGAACACAAATCAAGATATTTCAAGGAGAAAGCTTCTGCCAAAGCAACTTTCATGTGGGTGTTGGAGTGTGAAGAGAGTCATCAAGGGAACTAGACTTGTAACAGAGCAGCTAAGGAGATCAGATCTAAAGGTGATACTGTAATGTGCAAAAGCCCATACTGAAAATCATACTGGCAGATTCTGGTAAATTGCTAAGTATTCCTGACCAGAAGGAGGAGCTGAATATGCAGGTGATAGATTTAGAATATGGTTTATATGGTATACAGGTGTTTTGGGTTTTTTTTAATCTCTGATGCTTGAGAGACGGTTGAAAGATCTTGTGTTCTAGTGCCCAAGTCCCTTCCTTCCTGACATATACAGCTTTAATCAGCCACTTCCCATGAACACATGACTACTGAGCTAAAGGATTATGTCACCCGACCTTATTTGCTATGAGTGTAAATTTTTCAATCTAACTACGCTTGTGAAGTTGTGGAAAGCTGAGCTATTATAAGGTCTCCGCGTAGCCTTCTCTTCTTCTGAACACCACCAGCTCTCTCAGCTTGTCTTCATAGGAGAGGTGCTCCGACCCTCTGACAATCTTCATGGCCCTCCTCTGGACCCACTGCAACTCACAGAAGACCAGGTACCATTGATAGCATAAACCAAAACCAGACAGGCTGCAGATACCTTCAACCAGATACCCTGCTCTTCAAAATCCTTGTGTTTAAACCATTGGCCTCTCCAAGCCATACTCAACAATTAATGCTTCAGTGGTATAAATAATAGTCTAAAACCAAAACTTTGTTCCATGAAAGCCTAAGCCTGTTATCTATTTCTGTTGTTCAGTTAAATTCTGTAACAAATTTATCATGAGGATTTGTTACTCTGATTTGGCTTCCTCTCACTGCGAAGTACCTCATCCACAACACACTTGCAAAAAAAGGAATAATCTCCAAGAAGTTAGCTGCTGAGGGAAGTACTCTGTTTAAAGGGAAAAGAAAAGAAAAAAGGGAAACTGTAGAAAGTGCTTAGCTTTTCGTATGTTAAAAAAAAAGTCATCTTCTGTTATCTTATTCAAACTTTACTGTTTCAGGCCTTTTTGGTAAGGAACCTTTGCTACCACAGGCAAACCCACCATTAAAAGCAGCACGTAACTTTAAAGGCCTAAAAGCAGTAAGAGGTAATAAAAGTGGAAAAAGACCTATATATACCCCAGTGAACTAATTTAAATATAAGCTTGTGTTTCTTAACTAAAGATTCTTTATCAAGCCATTGCCATATAATAAATCTGCAGATTCAAAAAAAAAAAAAAAAAAAACAAACAACAACCCCCCCCCACC
>JAOXNG010000021.1:99017817-99034320 GCA_028566535.1 Scolopax minor
GGTTATTGTGACCTAAGTGCAGGACCTGGCACTTGGCCTTATTGAACTCATTCTGTTGCTCTCAGCCCATCGGTCCAGCCTGTCCAGATCCCTCTGCAAAGCCTCTCTACCCTCCAGCAGGTCAACACTACCACCCAGCTTGTTGTCTGCGAACTTATTGAGAGTACACTCGATCCCTTCATCCAGATCATTGATAAAGATATTAAAGAGAACAGGTCTCAGTACTGAGCCCTGGGAACACCACTCGTGACCAGCTGCCAACTGGATTTCACTCCATTTGCCACCACTCTCTGGGCCCAGCCCTCCAGCCAGTTTTTAACCCAGTGGAGAATATTCCCATCTAAGCCATGGGCAGACGGTTTCTCCAGGAGGATACTGTGGGAGACTGTATCAAAAGCCTTGCTTAAGTCCAAGTAAACAACATCCACAGTCTTTCCTTCACCCAGCAAACAGATCGCTTTGTCACAGAAGGAGATCAGGTTTGTCATCTGCCCCTCATGAACCTATGCTGGCTGGACCTGATCCCCTAGGGGTCCTTCATGCGCTGCACAATGGCACTCAGGGTGGTCTGTTCCATGACTTCTCCAGGCACCGAGGTCAGACTGACAGGCCTCTAGTTCCCTGGATCACCTTTCCACCCCTTCTTGTGGATGGCCATCACATTTGCTAGATGCCAGTCGGCCGGAACCTTCCCAGTTTGCCAGGACTGCTGGTAAATGATGAAGAGTGGCTCCACAAGCACTTCTCTAGCTCCCTCAGTTCCCTCAGGTGAATCCCTGGGCCCACAGACTTGTTTGTGTCTAAGTACTGGAGCAGGTCCCTCACTGTTTCCCTTTGGATTACAGGGGCTTGATTCTGCTCCCTGCCCTTATCTGCCAGCTCAGGGGTCTGGGTACTCGGGAGACACCCTAATCCACCACTAAAGACTGAGGAAAAGAAGGCATTCAGCACCTCAGCTTTCTCCTCATCCTTTGTCACTACATTACCCCCCATATCCAATAGTGGATGGAGGCTTTCCTGAGTCCTCTGCTTGCTACTAATATATTTATAGAATTTCTTTTTGTTGTTTTTAACATCCAAGGCCAGGTTGAGTTCTAGTTGGGCTTTGGCCTTTCTAATCTTTTCCCTACATAACTTTGCTACAAGTTTATAATCTTCCTGAGTGGCCTGCCCTTAAACTCTCCTTTTTTCCCTGAGCTGTGACACTATCTCTTTGTTCAGCCAGGCTGAACTTCCCTCGATGGCTCGCTTTATTGCACACAGGGAAGCCTGTGCCTGGGCTTTTAAGACTTCCTCCTTGAAAAACATCCAGCCTTCCTGCACTTCTTTGCCCTTCAGGGCTGCCTCCCAAAGGACTCTGTCAAGCAAGGTCTTTGAAAAGACCAAAGTCTGGAAGTCCATGATGGCAGTCCTGCTGGTTCCCCTTCTTGCCTCCCTGTGAATCGAAAACTTTATTTCATGGTCACTTTGCCCCAGACGGCCTCCAACTGTCACATCCTCCACAAGTCCTTCTCTTTTTACAAACACCAGATCCAGCAGTGATCCTTACCTAGTCAGCTCCCTCACCAGATCTGTTGGGTGGTTTGTAACAGACTCCCACCACAATATTGGCCTTACTGGCCCTCCCCCTGATTCTTACCCATAGGCACTCGACTCTATCATTACCCTCAAATAGTTCTAGACATTTATAATCCTCCCTAACATACAGAGCCACCCCTCCTCCTCTTCTTCTTTGCTTGTCCCTTCTGAAGATCTTGTATCCATCCTTTGTAGCACTCCAGTCATGTGATTCATCCCACCACATTTCTGTGATGTCAACTACATGGTAACTTTCCTGCTGCATAGATACTTAAACAGGTGATTACTCTTCAAATATACAGCTAAGTTCAGCAAGGAAGGAAAAAATCCCACCACCTCAGTTGGTTTGTAATGCCAAAGCAGAAAATGTCATGCAGTACTACTGTCACCATCAAACAACAATATATCATCTTAATATGACCAGAAAAATATGAATGTATAGGCTTCCAATTTTTAATAGGAAATAGACCTATTTTTAACACAAAACCCCAAATGCAATCTTAGACTCCATATGCTTAAAAATGCTATATTTTTGCAGTGTACAATATGTTGATATTTTGGAATAGAATTGGAGGACTGTTCAGGGAGAGATATGAGCAGCAGCATATTAGCACAGTATCTACAAAATAATTCTAGTCTCATTTTTGAAAACTGAAATTATTATAATCTCTTGCTCATTAACAATTTATAAAGATACAATTGGACCTCACTACTACCAAAATACAGCTTAGCTGGCTTTGTTGTTCCTATAGTAATTACATGGGATACAGTTACAAGTGATGAATTTACTATACAGTACCAGAGGTAGGCGGTTGTATTTTTATAAGGTGCTGGCCTACTTCTCCATTATGTCCCAAGGGTTTATTTAGAACCAGCATATTTTGGGTTGGGAGGGACCTTTAAAGGTTACCTAGTCCAACCTTCCTGCAACGAGCAGGGACATCTTCAACTAGATCATGTTTCTCAGGTTCCCATCCAACCTGGCCTTGAATGTTTCCAGGGATGGCACATCTGCCACCTCTCTGGGAAACCTCTTTCAGTCTTCCACCACCCTCATTGCAAAACATTTCTTCCTTATATCTAAACTCAATCTACCCTATTTTAGTTTAAAACCATTACCCCTTAGCGCAACAGGATCTACTAAAATGCTTGTCCCCATCTTTCTTATAGACCCCCCTTAAGTACTGAAAGGCTGCAATAAGGTCTCCCCAGAGCCTTCTCTTCTCCAGGCTGAACAATCCCAACCCCCTCAATTAGTCTTCACTGGAGAAGCGGTCCATCCTGTGATCATCTTCATGGACCTCCTCTGGACCTGTTGGAGGAGCGTGTTATTCATGACAGGAATAATAACTCTTGACCTCACTTGCTACTCATTCCATTACTAGCTTTCCTAAAAGATCGCAAGTGCTCTTTCAAATGGCATAACTATTTCTGAAAATACACAGCATTTTACAGGGTAGAATTCAGTTAATGGTGAGCAAAATTAGTAGGCTATGAAAATCAAGGTATTATTAACTACAGACAGTGCCACAAGGAATTTCTTGGTTTGCTAAATTCCTAGAAATGAAATAGATTTCCCTGTTCATTCCAGAGGAAAAAAAAAAAAAAAGGACTTATACTATATATATATATATACACTATTTTCACATTTCAGGGAATCTCAGTGGTATTCCACAGTTAATATATTCTTTGCCAGAGAAAATACCTTCCAGGCATACATCACACTATAAACACAGTATGTCACTAAGAAAGAATACTAATGCATGTTTAAAAGGAGTAAGTCCTTAAGGCAGAGTTACACGTTTAATATGTTCATAAGGAATAATACACACTTTCTCATATGAGGGTTACATTCTATTGCAGGCTGAAAGTCTCCATGATGTTCATCACAAGCCAGTGCATGAGTCAATAACTTGTTACTGAAATGTGCAGTATTGTTGCAATCAATTCCAACTTGTATCTTATAGCATTTTCTTAACAAAACCAAGGCTCTTTTCTTGACATTGACACAGTAATTATAGCTTTATTTTTAAAATATCATCGAACAACATTTTTCAAGTTCATATATATCATTAGACCCTTTAACACTTATTATTTGACATAATAATCAATTTATTTGTCTCATTCCTCATTGCAAACAAGTTTCATAATCTCAGACATTTATATTTTGGATGCTTGGAGAAGCTGGGAAAGTATAGATGGATCAGCTTGCCTGTAAATACTGAATAAAGAAGTGTTAAAATTGAATTAAATATTAGGTTTGGGTTCTATCCATGTTCATAGAGAGAATCTTTCAGAAAAGCAAGCAAACAGAATGATACTTATTTTAGAACTGGTTAATGACATTTCAGAGCTAGTAATTTTTAAAGGATTCAGGAGAAATGAAAATAAAATTTTCTGTGTGTTCCACAGTTGTTTTTTAATATGAAGTACAATGACATGATACTCATTCTTGGAATCCAACCAAATTTGCCAATAATTAGTAAATAACCAATAGCAAAATCAAATTGGGCAGTACTTAGCCAATAGACAATAGCTAAATTGAATGCAACTGCCTTTTCATCTTCCCTGCCCCTGAAATTTTGGTTTCAGACTTCAGTGTAATTAAACAGAGAATGAGACTTTTTGACAATGTTTTGTTACCTATAGACAACTATGAATTTCCTCTTGAGATCAAGGACATGATGGGTTTATTGGTATAAAGTCTTCTCTTACTTCAAGGAAATTGATAGACTGTAAAGATAGACTTTCTCTTAAATCTTTCTCGTCTAAATATTCTATACAAGCAGTTAAGATGTCATGGAAGTTATCATGGTAGAAGCACTTTAGACAAAGAACAGTTTTCATCAGTTCCAAATTACTAAGCTGAATATGGGCTCATGTAATCATCATGTAATGATTTTTGACATGCAGAAGATCAGAGTAGATGATGCTTAATAATTTCTTACAGTCCTGAACCCTATAATGAATAATATTGCACAAAGGTCTGATATTGTCTGATGGGGAGCCAGTTTAGGCAGGGGTAATGAGCTATGTGCCATTTTGCAGTCTATGCATACCCTAGTTCTTTGCCCAACAGTAGTAAACCCATACTATTTATTACAGACATATAAAGAGTAATGAGAAACAGTAAATGTATAAATGACAGCTGCACATGAGCTATTTTTCTGTTGGGATGTGCTGACATTTTCCCACTACAATTCAGACATATCTACATTTCAAATTCCCGGCTTATTTCTGAATATACATTCACTCAAAACATTGTTCCCTGCTATTTCTCAGCCTTACTGTGAGGGCTTTTACCATGATCAATTAAAGAAGCTAGGATGAGTATGAAGAAAATGAGATAAAACAACAGAAAGAGATGGGTTTTTTTTATGTTTGTTCTACAACATGCCAGTTATTCCATAGAAAAGCCTGCTTATTGTAACATTTGAATAAAATATCTAAAAGTCTTGAATCCAGCTTAGTCCTGTTGTCAGACATGACTGATGTTAGATTTTCAAAGGTATCTGGATTCTTAAGAGTTCACAGCAGAAGTTACAAAACGTTAACAATTGACATCCAGGAAGTGACAAGTGAAATAAGTATGATAAAAAGATGAAAAAAGAATTACATCATAAAAAAGAATAGTGCAATGACATGTAATTTAGAGATATGATTAGATACAGTAGCTCTAATACAAGTCTAAGAATAAAGGTCATATAGCACATCAAAAGCCTTAAATTGCTAAAAAGAAACAAAGCAAAAGAGAAGAAAATAAAAGCAAAGGCTATATTCAATGAAAAAAAATAATTATAACAAAATAGAAAGTTGTTCTGGATAAAATTATAATTCTGAATATGTTTTGCATCATGAAAAATGCCAAGAGAGAATAAGTCTATGCTACTATTAGAGGAAGTAAATTCTTTCTGTCTGCTTACAGTGAAGTGTCTCCAGACAGTTATAAAGTTTTGACAGCAAGGGTCTGAGTAATGGAATGACAAAAAGAAATACAGTTGTCATTTTGGACACCAACAATAGGAAGCTAAATTTCTTTTTCATGAACTACTGCTCTTGCAGTCAAATCCTGCTGTCAGATACAAATATGACCTTTCATGTGATGGCAGCATTCAGTGCGAAAAGAAAGTGAAAGGAAATTTTATCATAAAATAAAATTAAATATATGAAAACTCAGCACAATAAATTCATAAAAGGATGCAACAGAAGAATTGTTCATCTTCTTGCTACTCTTGGAAGCACACTTCCACCAGGAGTGTATCATATTTTTGGTATAAGAGAGGAATAAATATACTTGAACTTATGTACTTTAAGTATTATGTTAGAAGAAATGTCAGTAATAAAATTTGGTTAGGATACTGCATATACTTGTTAGATAAGCTAGTATCTCCACAAAGTCTGTGAGTTCTTTTAATATATTTTCTAATATCTTGTATTAGATCATTATCTGCTCAAAACAGCCCTTTTCATGAACATGATGAGAATTTCTTATAGTCAGAAAAAGGAAATCAGTAAAAATACACTGAGATTATTATAACAATGATTTTCCATTACTTGGAATACTATATTTGGTTCTTGTCATCCTTCTTAACTACATATAGTAGGAAAGACCAGATTTCAAGGCTGTTGATAAGAAATATTAAAAGTGTGGAAAGATTTCACTATGAAAAAAATCTGGAAGAAAAAAGTTAATTTAAAACTTATAAAGACTATATCAAAAATATTGAAAAAATGTTCAATAGCTCAATTAAATATCTAAAGGTATTCAGGCTAAACTTTAGAACTAGTTGTTTCAAGATATATCTGAGATCAAGAACTTACGCTGGCTTTAAAAAGCACAATTTAAATACATATAAATATTTTTGTAGTAGCAGTGCAGGTAGAAGTGGCTAAATAGAACTTCGGTCATATATACTATAATGATTATATATTATGGAATGCATAGTGTTATGGAATAATTCAGCCCAAAAGTAGGGTGGAGGGGAAATTTTACTCCTTGTTTCAAGTTTTTAAATATTACTGCACTCTATCCAGGCAAAAGTTGTAAATACTTTCTTTTAAAAACTAACTGAAGTGTTTGGGGCTTTTTTGTTTGTTGTGCTTGAAAGGGAAGTGACAGATGAATCAGAGACAATCATCAGCACACTCAGTAGCTGAGGTACTGTTGCAATGTGGGAGATGGATCCAGATCGTATTTCTCTGAAAAAAAGTGGAACAGATTATGTCAGAGACACAGAGAAAAGCAGACCTTAGCAGCTTTCAGCATGGTGACACAGGTAGATGGCATTAAGACAAGTTCTGGTCACTCAGTTGCTCCATTGTTTTGGCTTTGACATAAATGGCCACCTAAGGAACATCTCAGAAACATTTCACTACGCTTATGTAATTTTGCAATAGTTCAAATTTTGCCTTAAAAACCAACTTGATAAAAATAATCATGAAATAGTTCTAACTGCGTCCAGAGAAGCCTTGCATATTTTCATAGTCTGTTCAGGCATAAAACATACAGTTCAGATAACCAGATTACTTATTTATATCTTGAAATAAAGAACTCTTTATTTTTTTCTTTGTCATAAAGAAACTTGTTTCAATAGAAAATTATTGGACTTGCTTTCTGTGGCTGTGTAACTTCTTTCTTCAAAGTAAATCTTGTTCATCATCAGAGCCAAGATACTGGGATATATGTAGCATTCCTTTGCCTTTCTATAGAAATCTTGTGGTGCTACCTCACTTACATTCTAAGTTAGACACTACTGGAAGTTGTACAAGATAAAAATTTGGGGTTTTCACATTTAGAAATGCCATCAGCAGCAAAAAACAGGACAGTGTTGATGTGGACAAATATAAGATATATTGAGTCTAATTCCAACAAAAGAACCAACTCAATACTGTGCTTCTGAGTTTTTCCTTTTAAATACCTTGTCTTGTGGGAGCAAGTAACTATCATTTCTGGGTTAATCCTCTTCAAGACACAAAGAATGGTAAGCTTTATGACTTATTATTTAGTTACAAGGGAATTCATTTTGTTTCAAAACTTTTGACATGCCTCCAAAAATCAATCTAAATAAATGCCAAGGAACGTGGAGATAGAGGTTATTTTTCTATGATCCATTTTTATGTGACAAAACAGTGAAATGGTGAGAAATGAATTTCTGTAGAAACACAAGTAATTCTGAAGGAGAAACAGATGTTCTAGATCTTCTGCGTCTATATGAAATTGCATTATTTTTTTAGTGAAAAACAGAGAGTAGTGACAATTATTTCCTTTTTACCGTAGTTTTAGAATATATGTGCCAGGTTTTACATTGTCTTGTTTTACACACAGTCTTTTCCCAAAGGTGTGTCCAATTTTTGAGCTGATTTACATTGCTCAAAACATCAGTGTGTGTCTGAATTACTTTCATATGTAAAATGGAAAGACTGAAGAGTTATTTTTCTTTCTGTATACTTCTCCATATTTAACAAGTTGCCAGTTTTGGATCAGAACTTATATAAGCTTATAAACCATAGAGAAGGACATTCACAATTTAATCTATTTACATTCAGTAATATTATGAAAAAGCAGAAAAGTAAATAAAATCAGTTGATAAGTTTATTTGATAAATGTTGTGATCTTACTTTGGTTCCCAGTATCATGGAATTTTTAATATGAAATTTCTGTTAGACACCCCTTTTCATCTGTATTTTCCCTGAAATGGAAGCTTTAATATTTTTCTCCTTGAATTGCAATGGTTTTTTTATTATCATTGATGAGGTTTATATCATTGACATTATTTCTGTAATTAATTTGCCATAAATTTGGAATGAGAAAAGGATTCTCATTTTTTTCATGCATGGTGTTCTGCAACAAGGAAAGTTTTCATCTGTCTGGTATACTTCACCTTGTTGAAACTGTATAGTCTAGAGAATAACAAATGGTAGGCTTTATCCTAACAAGATGTCTAATAAAAATCAAATGAACTGTTTCATGGAATGCAATCTGCTTTTCTTCATTAAGTAACTCAGACTTAGTTCATTTAAAGTCAGGTTATCTGAATCCCACCTTTCTGAAGTGGATAGAGGTAAATATTTTTAGCCAAGTTCTGTTAAAAAGAAAAAGATTTTTAAATCAGCTACTGAAAGCATTTTTTCAGGGATTAGTGATTTCAAATAGCAATTTTCCTTTTTGAATCCACTGGTTTTCCCTCTTAAAGAGAAATCTTGGAAAACATTAATGCCAATTGTGGGGTATAATTTCAGATTAAATTCTGGGTATTTTTTTTTTCATTTACAACAGTTAGCGAAAGTTTTTACCCTAGAAACACAGTAAGGTTAAATGGAGAAAAACCTAGTAGTTTACAACAACTTGTCCATAACACCTTTTAATCATTTCAAGAACATATTTAATGTAGAGCCTTAGCAGTTTTCCATCTGATGCTGGATGTAGAAATTCCAACTATGTAGTCCCATAACAGATTCAATACCAGACTGTGAAGAGCTGCTTTTTGCACTATTATACACTCTTCTTGTCTTATGATAGAACTGGTGGTTCTGGGAGCGACATTTTCCTTGAGATTATACTTTGCATTTCTATTCCAGAGAGTGGAATATGTACATCTTTCCAGATGTTCCCCAGATCCAAATATTACTCCCAATGTATTTTCATTGGCTCTGTAGTTACATGAAATTACTTGGGGGGATCTTTGTTTCTCGTATGTGCCATCCCTTAATGTTCCTGTAGGAGATTGGGTTAATCTTTATCCAGTTTTCTGGATACACTAATTTTGTAGGACGACTAGATTTTTCAGAGTATCTTTAAAGAGAACATTTTTTCTCTCTCCCATTCCTGAATTATGTTGTGTTGGTTTAGCTTCAGGATTTAATACCAGTGAAAATTCTGCTTCCCTTTATTATGCAAAAATCTAGCTTTGATAATACTATCTTTGAAAGGATGCATTTAAGATATTTTGATCAGTTTATTATTTTGCTATGTTTATTAAAGTTGCTTAAACAATGCTAGAAAACACTACATTTCTCGGGAAATATAAATAAATGAATATGCAAATGACTTTTTATGTTGGTGGAAAGTTATAACATGGCCATTTAGTTCATCTAACAGTAATTTTAAGTAAAGATAACACGTTTGCATTAGAAACAAGAAATGAGGGCATGCCCTGCTATTCAAGGAGCTGCTCAGGTTGGCTGTGTGGCATTAACCAAACAATTTCCATTATTACAGTACTATTAAAAATGTTCCTTAGTGAAGCCTTGAAGGAGCACTGTTTAAAATAGCTCTTTAAGCCTCTGGGGAAGTAAATCTGTACAAAGAAATACAATTCCTTTCTCCCAGTCATCTTTAAACCTCTAGAAGGCTGTGTTAAATAATTAAAGACTAAGTGTACAGTATTCCAGAGTCATAGAGCAGCTGAGGTTGGAAATGATCTTTAGAGCATCAAAGTAGAGCAGTGAATCTCATCAGAAAGTAGATGGAAAATGCAGAGTTATTCAACACCTTCTTCACCATGGTCTTTTCTGGTAGGATTTGCCTTAATGAATCACAGGCCCCCAAGAGACTGGGAACATCTGGAGAGAGACTTACCTTCAGTGGAAAAGGATCAGGTTTGTGAACAGTTAAACAAACTGAACATGTGCAAGTCCATGAGGCTTGATGGGACGCACCGACAAGTACTCAAGGGGCTGGCTGATGTCATTGTGGGGACACTCTCAAAATCTTCAACATATGGTGAGTGGAGAAAGCTCCTGAAGACTGGAAGAAAGCAAATATCACTGATACATTTAAGCTGGGCAAGAAAGAATATCTGGGGAACTACAGGCCTCACATCAATCCCTGGGAAGATGCTGCAGCAACTAATTCTGAAAACTATTTCCAGACACATCAAGGACAAGAAGGCAGTAGGGAATAGTCACTCTGAATTTAATAAGAGGAAATAATGCTTGACCAACCTGATAGACTTTGACTATCTTTGTAGATGAGGGAGAATGAGAACAGTGGTTATGTCAGTATGACTTTCAATACTACATCCCTCATAGACATCCTCATAGACAGACTAATAAAATACAGGCGAGATAAGTGGTCAAGGAGGTAGCTTGAAAACTGGATGACCAGCCAGCCTCAGAGGACTGAGATCAGTGACGCAAAGTCCAGCTGGGGGCCAGTCACCAGTGGAACAGTACCCCAGGGGTCGATATTGCCATCAACGTTGTTTAATGTCTTCATTAATGGCATGTACTATGGCACAAGAGTGTACCCTCAGGAAGTTTGTAGGCAATAGAAAACTGGGAAAAGTGACTGATGCACTAAATGTTTGTTCTGCCATTCAGAGCAACACTGACAGGCAGGAAAAATGATCCATGAGAACATCTCAAAGTTCAGCAGAGGGAAACGCAAACCTGCACCTGGGGGAAATTAACCTTAAGCATTTGGTATGCAATGGGTGCTGACTCCCTGGGAAGCAGCTTTTTTGAAAAGACCCTGAGGGCCCTGGTGAACACCAAATTGAACAGAAACCAGCTTTCAAAATAAGGCCAACACCATCCTGAGCTGCATTAGGAAGACAAGAAAAACCTCAGTGGGGATATTCTCATGCATCCAGAATCATCGTGGTGTTATCCAGTGAAAATACAGAAGACAATAAATGCAAACAGAAGTACAAGATTTTGTTCTGAACCTATTTACTGTGAGTGTAGTCAGGCACTGAAACAGGTTGCCCTCTGGTCTGGGTTATCCATCCTTAGACAGATTCAATACCTTACTGGATACAGTCCTGAGCAATCTGCTCTAGCTGATCTCATTTTAAAAGGATATTGAAGCAGATGATCTACACAGGTCACTTCCAACCTCAACTGTTCCATGCCACTATTGTCTTATCTCCATCATTCTATTGCAATACCTCCATTTGCCCTTTACATGTCTTTTATTGCTCCACATTCTTTTAAAACCCTTTCTGATTTACTACCATTTGTCTCCCACATTGTGTATATCTTTTACAAGGTTCAGATTTTCTCACTATTTGCATTTGAGGTCCTACCATTGTATATGCCTTCCAATGAAGCATGAAGTAAGCTTTCTGGCAGAACACAACTCCATAATGTGCTGCCTGTGCCCAATGATGTAGTGCACCATCAAGCTGTGAATAGCCAATGAAGCCTAGAGCAGCCTCAGTGCACCAGTTAATTGTTTGTTCAAGTTCCAAAACAGAGCTGACACCTGTGAAAACTTGGCTTGTGTTTCTTTGTCAACACATATGCATCATCCATAAATGCCTTGTTGATGCTTAATAGAAGAGATTCATCCATGGAATATCTATTACATACTTGCCTCTATTAGATGTTTTAAAAATAAAGAGAGATTGCAGCACAAGAAGGTATCATTCCTTATGAATTACAATATGTCTGCTTTATGACAAAAAGCCATAAGATTGGTATTGGTGATTGATCAGTGTTATTTTAGCTGCCTAGGACTTAAACTGCACAGCTTGAACAGCCAGAAAGAGAATTATCTGACTGGTCTAGATTATAAAATCATCTTCCATAGTGTTAGCTCCCAGTGCATTTTAATAGTTTAATAAATTTGTTTTCCTAGGAACTTTTCATTACTTTGCTCATTTATTACTGTGTCAATAACTACTTCATTATTCTGAGCTCCACAAGTATTTGTCTATTTTAGATATATTAAAGTTAAGGAAATCAATTACAATTTAAAACTGAAAATTTTGAGATACAGAAAAGATAAGAGAATAAATATATTTCTCAGTAAACTCAATGACAACTCAAAAAAGCTTTTTTCTGTAACTGTCGATCAAAAGAAATAGTGTTAGCCAGTGACTGCTTACTGAATAAAGAGAAGAAGGAGATTCTCAGTAGGGTTGAAAGCCAAGAATTTTGGGGTTATTTTTATGCCACTAATAAGACTTATTAATGTCTTATTAATAGTGCTTAAATATGTTGGGTGAAACACAAGAGATCTTATAGGTTGTGTGCTAGGTTTGGAGCCCAGCAGTGAAAGTTTTCAAAAATAAACTACCAGGTAGGCCTAGGATAAGTTTCAGCCAAAGCAAATATGGAGATGACTTGGGAGAAGATAAGACAAAGTCTGAAAGCCCAATCCATTGCCTTTATGGAGTAGCTTTGCCCAAAATGTACAACTCAAAATTTGGTTTCAGTTGAGAGAACCTGCAGCTCTCTGGAAGACCTCCATGCTGCGGTTGCACTATTACACAAGTTCTCATTTGAAGACAACCCTCTTTTATTTTGACCATGTTTCTTAAAGTGAATTAAACGACAGTAGTTGCTGCCTGTGCTTCTGTACAGGTAATAGTAGTTGTCTTTCTAAATATGCTGTATGAGTTCTTAATTTCTAAATACTTTTCTTCTTTCACATTTTACTCATTTTAAGTATGGTAAAAATTAGGATCTGACAGAAAGAATGATTTATCAGAGATCACACGATGGATTAATTTCAAAGCCAGCATTTGATATGAACTCTATGTCAATGTTTAATTCATATATAATGATATTATTTAACCTCATCATTTTTCCCCTTAATTTTTTTTACTTACAATTTGTATTAAAGAGAAAGGAGTTGATTAGTTGTTCTTATCTTTGTCTTTATTTTATATTTCTACTGAAGTAAATTGCTCCAAACATTCCATAATAATCCTCAAGGCCAGGCCGGTGCATGTTTAAAGGGTTATTACACTATTTCTTTTCTTCTTTTTCTTACTTTATTTTTTCTTCATCTTTTTTTTGGTGTTTCAAATTCTTTTACTTCCAGGAAAACTTAGAATTGTAAAACAGAATATAAAACAATGCAATGATGCAGTCTGAGACCAAAAATAGCCTGAAGCAAAATTCTGTGAGCTGTTAACCACTCCATTCATCTCAGAATGGGATGTGGAATTAGGCATTTTTCCCTGATGAAACATCATAGAATTTTTCACTATGACATTCATGATTTTCTTTAGCTCAATACTCAACATAATTAGTTACAGTAGTTCTACGGGGAACAATATGATCCTGGCCTCCCTTTTAGTCTTTCCTTTACTGTGTAGCAACCCAAATTTCCTATTTGGTATATAGGAAAAACGCATTTTTGAAATACAACATGAAGATGATGGAAGTGACTATATATTCTTAGGTGAAACTTAATAATTAGTAATAACTGTAGGTTTTTCAGTCATCCAATGAAAGGGGCATCCAATGAATCGTGTGGCATCTAAGAATCCACATTTCACATAAGAAAGATTAAAAGTCACTGTATTAATCCCAGTCTTCCTTTATGTAGTACTGTAGAACTGAATGATATGGGGTTTTTTCCTCCAGTCTTATTGATGGAGAAGTAGTTGAAAGTGGAGTGCCTTGCTAAGTGAATGAACTTGCAGTGTCTATAGAAAATGGAATGCTCTTTAAGTGGCTGTTGACAAGAATAAGAACGTCTATAGCTGCTGATCCCTAAGGAATGTATAAAAGGACAAAGTGCCAAAAAACTGCAGTATGAATAGACTGACAGAAAAATATGAAAAGATTATGCAAAGCTGTAATGTGAACTAGAATGTATTTGCTGTTTCAAAAGGGCAATTACTTGGCAAATTAAACATCAAATCATTCAATTTCTGCAGTTTGACATGATTCTCAAGTCTGGATGACAGTTAGACATAAACAAGTTTTACCTCATGGTGATGTTTTCCCCATGTATTATTTAGCACTAAATTTAACTTATTATTGATCTTCTGCTATTCTTCCCAGTAGTTTCCAGTCATTTCTTGCTACCTTTTGTTTTGTCTAATGGTTATGCCGCAGTAGTACTGTGATAGCATTGTGCATGCAATGCCACACCAATAGCAATTTGAAGGTAGAGTGATATTGTCAAATCAAATGTAAAAAACCATCCATAGTAATAGCAAGCAATAATAAATAATCTGGAAATATCCTTTCCCTTTAAAAACAAAAGAAAAACCCTCCAAATAATAGTTTAGAAAAACTTAAAAGCAAGAGTGGAACACATTAATTGTATTTAAAACAATTAGCACATCTGAGTGTTGAGCCAAACATGATGTTTGTACACAAATGGAGTTTCACGCTATGTCATTTTAAATAGCTCTTCTGAACATATTGCGTTGGTATAACTTCAGATATCATGTCCTTTACTCTCTTTTTATCCTATTTTATTTCATTTCCTTTTCAGGTTTATCTAACACTACCTCCTCTGCTTTTCTCTTCTCTTCTCTCTCAGTTTGCAGCCTTGTCAATTTGCTTCACATAGAACAAGCTTCCTTTGTTACTGTTTTTACAGGGTTTTTGTAGTTCAATTTAAGAGAAAAAACTTCCTCCTGTTTTTTTTTTACTTCCTGTGGTTGCAGTCATGTGTGTTTGTACATTATTTTAACTTCAAAAAGTTTTGATATACAACATTGCATTCCTAGCTTATGTTTACTGATACTTAAGTGAACTCTGGTTCTGTCACTGGACACTGCTGAGAAGAGCCTGGCTTTATCTTCAACACATCCCTGGAAGTATTCAAGTACAGTCTGGATGGGACTCTGAGAGACTTGGACAAATTTAATTATAGCCTAAACAACAGTCTAGATAATTTAGATTATCTAAATAATTGACTTCCAGGAAACTGATCAAAAAAAATAACACCCTCCTTCCACCACCCCTCTCCCTCTATGATAAGACACAGAAGCATAGAAGACCAAGAATCTTAGCTCTGGCAGAGACCAAAAGCCAGCATCTTTGCAAAATGTTGCTTCGTTATCCTAGGAGACACTTTTGTTTCCTAATTGTCAAGGTTAGTGAGCTTGTTCCAATTTGCTATGTGCAGTACTTTTCCCATGCTGCTTGACAGTACTGCTCCTGCTCATGAAGAGGTTAAACTTTCATTTTCCTTTGTTTCTTAGAAGATTGAAAGCTCAATTGAAATAAAATCCCCCCTTTTTTCCTTGAAAAATTAAAATTTTGATACTGAATTTTAATGAAATCAAAATCATCACTACTGTTGAGGAAAGTGATATTATAATTAAATGTGTCTTTGTGATGATATAAGGTAGCATTCTAGCACACCATGTACAACTTTCCATGCATTTCAGTAGAGCCAAGATCACTCCTTTTTAATTCTCCACATTGTTCTAGTGCTTTACAATGCAAAATAATTTTTCCTTTTCCCTTTCAGGGAAAGCTCTCAATCTATACCGTTCCAGATGCAAAAGAAGGACTGCCTAGACTGATTTGATCTGCAAGTGACTCTTCCATGGGCATGCCATTTTCTTTAAAAAAATACATTTCAGTATCAATTTTATGATGAGGTGGTGATCTGATGTCGGAATAAAGGCAGTGTAAAGACAGACCAGTGTTATCAACTCACAGTCAAACATACCTTCCGTATTCAGCAATAAAAACATCTGTGTTCTTCTGTCCATGTTGCTCAGCATCTTTTTGTTCACGTCCTTAACATTTGGGAAGTAAAGTTTAAGCATTTGCATATTGTTTTAATTCCATATTGAGGGAATTGTTGGGGTTTTCTTGTGAGGTCCCAGCTTATGTAAGAACAACTACAATATGAATGTCTACCAAAATCCTCTTTTTTGGGGGCGAAAGAGAACATCTTCATAGCTTCACAAGTTACAGCAACAGCTCATTTCTAGCATCAAACACCACAATAGGTGTCTATTTCATATGTACTCTACATGAACTACATTTTGAAGTAAATGAAGTTACACACTCTGTTCTTTAAATTCATTTGACTCCCAGCACAACATATGTAATATCTCATAACAGACTGCAGACAGGATAATAGTTCTGCCACTTGAATTACCAACAAATATTTAAATTTATGAGCTTTACTCCATTTTTAAAAGACTGCTTGGCCATGTAGTTTTCTTTTCTTGATAAATATTGTGCACAGCGTTTATTCCTTGAAAAGTTACT
>JAOXNG010000021.1:99034420-99048182 GCA_028566535.1 Scolopax minor
GGGTGTCAGCCATCCCTCCTAGTTTTGTGTCATCAGGAATTCAATTTTGTGTCATCAGTACTATTTGTGTTAATATTGGTTCATTGGGTTTAATAATCCTGCTGCTGATATACATCTCTTCTATCAGAAACTGCAGACTCAACATAGCAAATCCATGTCCTCATTGTGTTTAGAAGTTCCCCGTATTTATTCATATTTCATACATGTTACTTGAATAAGGTTCTTATATTATATTATTTGGATCTGCGATGAATGACTGTCATTCAGCAGACTGTAAGGTAAAAATTAGTATGAATTTACAAGCAACTTACATATTTCAACATAGATGTTATTCTACAGAGAAAATGGATTTCTAAATCTTTACAGACATGATTCTCCCTTGCTTGGATGACATTTACTTTTGCAGACTTTACATGAATATGAATACCATATTAGTAGGATAGCCTGAGGGGTTTTGGTTCGAAATATTTGGTCCTTCTTAATTTAGGACTTAGTTCTGGCACTAAGATTAAACCCTGTCTGACAGCATTTACACTCTGACACAACATCTTTTTAAAGCTCTGAAACAGGGTGGCTATGCCGCACACTGATCTGTTTAACCACCACGATCATTTTTATTGTGGGTGTGGGTTTTATGAATGTCACATCCTAAATTAGGTATGTGCTTTTTGGAGAGAGCATGAAAGAGACCTCTAGAAATTTCCACACGCACCAACACGCTCTGCCAAAGCTTTGTCAGTCCCATTTCCCAGTTCTTCCACAAGACTGTGAGTGTATTCTGCACTTACTACATCTCTTTTCCCAGAAACCTGAGAGAGCTTAACTATCTTGACTAACTATAATGTTATAATGTTTGTGCGAAGGTTATTCTCAGCATATTGCATATCTGTACCAAAATATCAGGAATTCCATTTGATATTAAATGTTCCCTCTCTCAGCCTAACTAAAGACAGTATCCAGTCCCATAACTCCCAGAGACAGAGTTGGAATAAATTCCTAGACAGAGAATTTGACATGTATGCAAATCGTCAAAGGAAAGAAAGAGGAAAAATACATCAGTAACGACAGGGAACATGGGGGTCAACTTGTTTGGTCTGTGCTTACTTTTGACTCAGCACTAACACAAGTAGTATTAAAATAAGATTAAAAGGAAAAATGTTTATTCTGGGAAAAAACATTAAGGCAATAATTATCTGTGACTATGTATTATAATGCTAACAAAAGTGTGCAGACTGCAGGCAGCAAAACAGTTGTAATAAAGCCATCTCCCGAACTGAGCCATCCCGTGGGGTTTTATGAAGACTAAGCCAGTAAGAAAACATTGCGATCTTTTCTGAGTGAAATTGCATATACTAACAGAGATTCTTGGTATAGCTGATCATTCACCAATCTAGTAAACCATTATATTATGCTCAGATGTAAAGATTCCATGTGTGTGAGAAAACTGAAAACTTTTAATCTGGAAATATCCATCATATTTGTCATAAGTTGAAATTTTAAAGAAATTAAATTGAACCTTAGGATGATCTTTGTAAACAAAAGTATTTTTATAATCTAGATCTTAAATAATTCACAGAATAGTGTCTCTGGGAAAGCTGTTGAAATGCACGATGTATATTTTTTGTGAATTGTTTATATTTATTGGAAAGACTTCTAAGGGGCCCAGGGCTTTTTCAGAATAAGGGGATATTTTGCATATTGGCGTTGCAAATGCTTTGAGAATAGTGCTCTAAAGGATTAATATTATAGTGTACACTAACCAAAACACTGAGCAAGGCATAAACAGGAAAGAGGAAGACAAGAATGTATTTTAAGAGTTTTCACAAAAAGTTTCTGTTGCTAGGGTAACCACTACCTTCATCCATATTTCTTCCAAATGCATCTATCTCAAAGTCCCTCAGACAGGGCAGATTGCAATCTGGTATCTTGTGAAATGGAAAAAAAATCATGTATGTATATATATGCATACATTTTACAGAGGAATAAGTGGGGTTTTTTTAATACTCCACAGAAACTGTAAAAGATTCATATCTTCACCATCATTTTGTAGTTCAAAAAGAAATCTATACACAACAGCTATTATATTTAATTTTTGTTTGCAAGTATTTTTACCTTACTCAAGGTTTTTATCTTTGTTGTATTCCTAACTTCCACTGTGTCACTGTTACACCTATGCTTAACATATTTAAATAATAAATGCATAAGATGTCCTACTTCTATTAATCACTCACTGAATCCTTCAGCTTGCTACATATTATTTTCCAGTGAAGAAGGAATAAATCTGGATATGCATGTAGTTGCCTGGCTTGAAATCAGGGTTTTACCCAGAGACCAAATACCACGGTTTTGTCTACCAGCACACTGACAGCACCAAGCTTCAGCAAGCACTGCCTGCTGTCACTCTGCCTCTTTTAATCTTCTGGTTCAGCAGATTAGAGAAGTTCACAGAACTAGCCATCTTTTCTGGTTGAGAAATGGTAGTTTTACAGTATCTGTCATCTTCTATGTAAGTCTGAAGTCTGTCCATGTGAGTTCTTCCACTCTGTTACGCCTCACCTTTGACTATAAGAAAATCTAGTTTATGCCACCACTGGAAAGGTTCAAGATAAACACCAACAGAATGATGTAAGATGGAGAGCAGAAACTGATGGCATCATTCTCCCTTTCAGACTGGAGCCCACCACCTCCACAAAACAAGTGTAGCTCTGTCTTTCAAATGAAGGGAGAACCACAAGCATAAGTGTTTGTCAAGAAGGAGACAACTAGGCTCACTCCATGCTTAAAATATTGCCTTCTGTTTCCTAAGAAGAGAGAGGAGGAAGAGCTTTCAGAGCTGAACTCTGGTTTCAGCTTGAAAGTAGAGATTGGAATTTGAGAAGCATTTATTTTAAGGATTTATCAGTGTGGCAGGATATGATGTAGGACATAAACACAGGGTTTAGTATGGGTTTAATGTATAATATAAACATGTACAATCTCTATAATTTGTGACTCTGTAGGACATGTCAAAATTCAGGAGTTTGCTGTAATTCTGTTTCTGTAGCCTATCTACTAGAGAAATAGCACATAATGTCTTTTTTAGCAGTATGTTTATGCATATTCTTCAAACAAAACCATAATAAGCTACACCTGTCCTTAAGCATGAAGTGCTAAGTCAAAGTAGAGGCAGAGAGAAACCAGATTTTTTTAAATGGTTTCTCAAAAGTGAAAAACAGAAGGAAAGAAAAATAGGTCGTGAATGAATATCAAATGAAAGAAACTTATAACGGCTACTCACTATTTCTGCTTTTTGGTTTTGACATCATGTTGATTGTACTGGAATAAAGGAAGATGTAGCCACAGTTGAAGGACATCACAATTTGCATCAGAAAAAGACATTGCTGTTTAGGGCAAATGTTTTACTTAGAAAATAAATTTGATTGAAATCTAAAGTTTTGGATAACAAAACTAAATTGTTTTTTGCTGGAGAGTCAGAACACAAATGATACATGTTTGGATAGTGATGGTATTAAGGTGTCTGTGAGGAATTGCTTAAATAAAAACACAAAGATAGGCTTTAATAAAAACATAATGTGTAACACAGAGTATGTGAAACTTGACATACATATCCCTATAATGCCATCTTTCTTTAATTAGATACAAATATCATCTGCATTTTAAAAGCTGTACATCTTTTATCTTGTACATTGCTATTGCAACATTTCATTTTGATTGCCACAGTCTTGGAGTTCAGGGTAAGCTTTCTGTCTACTTTTGGTGGACTGTCATTTCTTTCTGTAATGATCTTCTATGATGACTGAAAAGGATGATTGACGGTGTTTTTTCCCAAGATACTTTTAATTGAATGTTTGTCATTTTTCTCTTTCTCTGAACACTTCATATCCACTATTTCTGTGTTTAGTCTGTTTTCATTTCATCTGTCTTGTCAGTCAAGGTTGGGGGAAAGAAATAGGTATTTTATCATCAACTTTTTTAAATGAAGGAAGGTGAATGAAGGAAAGAGTGCTTTTCTGTTTCTTTCTACATAGATTCAGTTGGGTAAAAAGCACAACAAAATTATTCATATATTATATATTAGATTTATGTATGAGCTTGGCTTTTATTCATATAAATAATAAATCTTAAAATTACAATTTGTCCGTCTCGTTCCTCACATATAATCCTCATGAACAAATCTCTACAGTGTTAAGCAAAGTCAAGACAAGCACTCCTTGGCATTCTAATTCTACTGAAATTCTATTTCACCAATGTGTTTGTTTGCCTTTTTCTCCTGCAGCAAATGTGTATGTATATTCACGGAATTATAAATTAACTACTGCAAACAGATAAACTGCAAGTAAAACTTCAGCAGAAAAACATGGATAGTTTACAACTCAACTTCCGAATGAAAAATATCTTAAAATATTATTTCAGAAGTTTTAAAAGTAAGCGAAAAGTTTCTTATTGCTGGACAGAAACATACATTAATTCTGCTTTTCATTGAGTTACAAAGTTAAAGTGGAAGATGAAAAGCTCTAGACTTTTGTTTTGAAAAATATTTTTGAAATATTATTTTTGTGGAGCCTGAAATTTTATAAGGAAGATCTGTCTCCACTATCCATCAACTTTAAAATAAATACAGTACAATTGTCAAAATAATTCCCACATTTGAAAGTGCTTTGTTTGCTTTCAATAAAATGTGTACATTTTCCTTACTAAGTTTGAAATTTTATGTTCATATTTGCAACTGCAAATATTGTTTTTAAATGAAAGGTAAAACAAAATTTTCAAGAATTATCAAGACAAAGCATATCCAATCAAAGATTCTAATGGATTAAAGAGTTCAGAGGTTCATCAAGCAGAAGAAAAAATTACTTCATACTTAGTTGAAGGAATGGAGTTAATTTTTTTTACAAACTATAGGCTGTGGGGCTCCTTCTATTTCTTTGGTCTGTGATCTGGAAGAACAGTTGTATCCCTTCACTGTTTACACAACTCTTTTGTTTGCTTACAATGACCCCATTCCAAAGGGGAAATGTAAAAACCTTCTCCCTGTATCTCACAGGGAGGGTGAAAGTTTTTTTCAGATGCTACATGGATCTTCCCAGCTCCTTTCAAAATAGTTTCCAAGAACTCTGAAAAATTTCACCTTTAAAGTAATAAGAATGCTTTGTCTTCCCACCATATTTGAAGTCCATCAGAAAATAGGTCCCTGTTTTGGGGGATTATTTACAGAGTGATTTGTGGTGCAGACTTTCCTTAAGACAGCTCTAAACTGGATGAAGAAGTGGCACCTGAATTGGACCCCACACAGCACTCCTAGCCAATCAGCCCAGCATGGCATCCTCCTGGCACCCCACTCCTGAACTTCTCTTACTGTCTTGTGGACAATTCTTTCTTGCAGCTGGCTTGAAGAGCTCTGCCCCATGTTGCCTTGCACCCTGTAAACACACCTCAGATCTTGGTTTGGGATCAGCCAAGTGGCTTCCCTTGCATGCCGCCATAGCATTTGGCAAGCATTACTCTCTGTTTTTAATTTATGGAGGCAAATTAATGTGAAGATTCTGATTAGAAAACTGAATGCTAACAAACTTTCTATTCAGGATTCAGTAGCGAATCCCTATTAGTTTTGAAGTTATGAAATTATGCTTCATTTCTTCCTTTTATATCAGTCTATAAGATATTAACATCCAAAGAGGGCTAGTATCCTTGCTTAAAAAAAAACCTACTGTGCTTTTATTATAGGTTTTCAACTCAGGACAGGCATTGTCTCCTATGGTGGATCACCATTGAAAGTAGAGACTGCTATAAAACTGTTTGGAATTTGATAACCATATAATGGCAGTTTTTGGCTTGGGCATTTTTTCATTTAGTGGATGGGTACTTAAGAAGAAAAACCTGAATATAGATATTTTAGCAAGGGAATAGAAAGGAAGACAAAAAGAGAAAGAGAAAGAAAAAGAAGACCAATAAAAACAACAAGAAAAAATGTTAGTCTTCTGTTATTGTTGTTGTTCTCTTGTTACTGTAGCAGTGAACTGAACTGTAAAAACCAGAGATCTCTGATGTAAGGACTACAGGGGAAATTCTTCTCTCACTTAACTGATGCAAGCTCCATTGATTTCAAAGGGAGTTTCAGACATGTAACTGAGGACAAAATTTACCTGAGAACTTTAAGTTGAGGTCTCATTTCACACATGCATCTAAATCAGGTCATGAAATTTCTAAGCCTCTGCCATGTAGTCAGTCAGGTATTTTTCAACAAAGAATCAATTTATATTTTTTTTCTGTGAAATATAGCACCTTCTAGCAAAAAATTATTCTCTGATCTTGAGGCAATTTCTGATGATGTTGCATAAGAAGGCTTCTTTCATCAATATTTAATTTCTGTTGTTCTATGTCCGTCTTACAAAGTAATTTGCCTTTCTCACATATCTTTTTTCTTTTTGAACTCTTTACTTTGGAATTATTCTCCAGGATATACTCTTCCATCCATGCAGATATGGTCCACTCAGCCATAATGGGATTTAATTCATGCTGTTTGCAAAATACTGATGCTTATTATTTCATGCAGATGAACACTTCTTTGAGTAGCATTTGCCCTGCTCAAAACAACAACAGAAAATATCTGTATTTTGCTACTAGAGATGGTTTTATAATCATTCCCCCACCATGCACAATTGCAATAGCATTGTGCAGCAAAACAGTTCTAAGCTAGGACCAACAACTCGGACGTTATCTTCCCCAGCTGTCTTACAACCATAGTAGGATTCCACAGATTACTGGTTGAAGATATATAAATACCTAACTTGACCAAGCATTCTGAAATGGAACAATCACAACTATGCTACAAGATATGAAAACACCTGCTGAACTGGTTGATACTAACAAGAGAGAGCAGGAGGTAATAAAGCTCAACCTCTAAGTATTCCTTTGTCATTGCCTATGGAGCAGTCTGTAGATCATCTGCGGACTAAGCAGAAAAATTTACAAATCTGTCAACTCACTGTCATCAGAGAGGAAGTTTAAAAGTGGAAGTGGTCCTTTGTTCAGAACAACCAGCAAATGTAGCAAAGTCTCAACTCAAGGATGGATTTGATAAACTTTGTACAATTAAAAATTACAAAGTATTTTGGAGTAGGATGGCAGAAGAGTTATGTTCAGATATTTATAAATTATTTTCTGATTCATCATTTGTGGGACTTAATGGGTAAATGAGGACAATGTCTTTCTTCTTCTTGAAATGAAATTAAACAAAGATTCCTAAGTTTTAAATCCATAGAGTGCATTATGATCATCTATCCTAACCTTCTGAAAAATTATAAGCCATGCAGCTTCTGTCAGAAATGCTTGCACTACATTTTTGTTTGACCTGCTTTATGTAGCTGGATGTTAATTATATACCAGCAGATGTCTGCCTTATAGACACAACTGATCTAATCACTTAGTCTACCTTTAAGGTCAGTGGAAAGAAATAGGTACTTTTTAGGGTGTGGCTGATCTGACCTACTTTGAGAGTCCACATTAGGTTTGAATAAATTGCATCTTTAAAATGCCAGATGGAGGTATATGCAATGTGGGCAAATATCTTGCCTCAGAATAATTTTATCAAGAATTGCTAGGTAAATTGTTCAAAAAGCATTATCTGTATTAAAATTGAGCACTTGAATTTTTTAGCATCAACTTCAAATCACTGGGAGTTCTTATACTTCTCCTAGTTTAGAGAGGTGTGAGCTACCTGCTGTTCCTGCTAATTCAGAACATTTTCTCCAGGTTGTTCATTTTCAGAAGGGTACAAGAGACTGGGGGAGTTCTATTTTATTTGGTTTTATGTTTTTTCTTTCTCCACATAATCCTTTCTAAACCTACTCTTGTGTTTCATTTTTAGAAAATCACTGGAAATCAAAAAGATCTAAACAGAGGACAATTCTTATTCCCACTGCTGTAAATATGGACTAACGCTAGTAAAATAATGGAATCACGTTAGATTTAAAATTAAGTCAGAGATGTGTTACTGGTAAGTAAAAAGATTTCATACTTGTGCTTATTGCTCTACCTTGAATGTTTTCTTTGGAGGAAGGGCTCCAGCTCGTGCATTTACACATTGCTCTTAACCAGAGACAGCCCTAAAAAAATTACCAGACGAACACGAAATTTCTTCTACTGGTTCCTCTTAACACATCGTGAGGGATTAGTGACAGAAATCTCTGGTAGCCACAGTTCCATCCGAGCTCCCATCTGTAGGGATTTATACTGCTGTTAAAAATTCCTGGTAATTCTTTCAGCTCACAGTTATCATATCTCTATTAATTCATAGATGTCAATTTACATCTAAGCCAGAAGAGAGGCACGTTTATTTCATTTCCTTTCATGTAAATTGGTTTGGATATTTTTGATTTAAAGATATTTAAAGTCATGCTGTCGGGCATGTCAGCCACTTTGACAGAAGTGGGCAGCTTTAATCTCTACCTCATTGGGGTTTATAGATAATTTCCCATGGGAGAATACAATGAATCACTTGATCTCAGCTAGCTTAGATGAACTTTTGAGGTGGAGACTATGGTGTCTCAAGTCCCTGAATTCCCTCCAGGTAGATTTACTAGGCACCCCCAGGGTTTTTCTGATGTTTTTTACTAGTATAAAATTAATCTTACTGGAAAATACCCTACTGTTTTTTAAAAGCAGAAATATGTTATTTTCTAATCATATCTTTATTCCTTGTTTTTCATAAATATGTCCAGCAGAATATGAAAGAAGGTATACTAGAAGTACAGCACTGTGTATTATAGAAAAGCATAAGCACATAAAAGCTGTCAAAGACAGGAAAAGCAGCACAAGGATCTAAAGACACATCCCAGGATGGCAATTTATTTTAAAGAAAAAAATAAACTGTAGTAAAAGATGTATTTATGGTATGTAGTATATTTTTACCTTCTTTTCTCAGGGATTCCTTTCTAGCCTCTCTTAATTCTTTGCTTAACCTCTGCTATAATTGGTCAGTTATGCACATGGATTTCTCCTGATGAACTTAGACATTGGAGTTTACCTTTTTGTCTGAATTCTTTTTTAAACTTCTATGTCAGTTTTGGTAGTGTTATTTTATTGTTGCAATTCACACAATAGCTCCGCTATTTTTTTTTCTGTTACCGAGAACCTTGGGAAAAAAAAAAGTGCAAACACTGCATTATAAGGAACCTTTAGTTAATTTTGTTATTTTTATTTTCATAGGCCACACTTAAGGTTTCAGCAGCCTGAAACAAAATTTTATGTATGATAAATCTTAAAGGTCTGACACAGTTCAGTCAGGGAAGGAAATTTCTAATCTAGTATTAAGGTGCTTAAGCCTGATGATCAACAAATCCCGAGGAAGAAATGTGGAAAAGCAATGAACATAGAAGAATAGTTTGTTCTCTGGACCTGTGCAGAGACACCATGTACCCAACGTAGATGTCATCAATTTTATCAGTAAGTGAAATGCAAGTAGCTGGTCAGGGAATAAAACAGTCATCTGAGGCAGAATAAGACAATGCTACCTGAGCCCTTATTAGTCCTTCGTTAAAGAGAAGGAAACAATTAGGAATAGGAACAATCTATGCTGAATGGAAAAAACCTATGTGGGGAGATATCAGTATAAATTAGATTCTTTTGAGTGCAGAAAACTAGTAAGAGCAATAAAGTAATCAAGGGATTAGTTTTAAGAATTAAGATTCTTAAAAAATTCTTTAAAAAATTAAGAAAACTGCAAGTATTTAGTTATAAGTTAAGGACTGAAAAAACCTTGGGAATAGCATAAGCCCGCTATTGACCAAAGATAACGATACTAGTAACTATACACAGAAAAGGCAATCTTATTCAAATACACAACTTCTTTTCCTTTCTTTTTTAATAGAAGGTAATACATGCACACAAATATATATATCACAGAAGGAATATAAGGCCTTTTTGTATTCAACAGCAAGTAACTATTGTCTCCTTACCAATAAATACTTAAAAACCAGCAGACCCACTCAATCTGTATTCAACAGTTTGTATTCTGAAGCATTAATGGAGATCTCTAGCTTGAGCCCACAATGTGCTCTTGCAGTAGAAGTGAGACATGGAATCCTGTACTGCATTCAGCAAAACATCATCAACAAGAGGTGATGCTTCCCCTCTATTCAGCACTAATGAGGCCACACCTGGAGTGCTGGAACCAGTTCTGAGCTCCATAGTACATGAGAGACATGGATAAGATGGAGAGAGTCCAGCAAAGGGCCACAAAGATTACAAAGGGACCGGACAGGAGCATCCCTTCTATGAGCAAGGACTGAGAGACATGGGGCTGGTTAGCCTAGGGAAGAGAAGGCACTAGAAGCAATGAGCACAAACTGAAGCACAGCAGCTGCCATCTGAACATCAGGAAACACTTTTTTTACTGTGACCGAGTAATGGTATAAGTTGCCTGAAGAGGTTGGATAGTCTCCATCCTTCAAGATATTGAAAAGCTGGGCCAGATGACTTCCAGAGGTCCCTTCCAGAGGACATCAAAAAGTCTGTGATTCTATGATTGGCATAAGAAGTATTTTTTGCTTCATTTCCTGAAATGTGAAGCATATTTTATTATCACTGACCTTAAATTATGCATTCAGCTGTCTTTGTCGCATGTATTAGATCATTTTCTTAGGTGTCATGTAAATTTTGAAGGGCTAGTCCCTAGCAAAATATGAACCTGATGCAAAAGCCATTGAAAACAACAGAGTCCTAAGTGACCATATAATCTCATTTCCACACTTTTGTTCTACTCACTGAGTATAATAACATAAGAATGGTAAAAGAACAGAATGAAGACAAGGACAAAAAGATTATATGGGCACTTGGGAGGTTAATGCATGTGGTTCTGCTTTTATCATAAGCTAGTACATAATTATTTTCTTCAATTAGATGAAATCGGTTAAAAAGCTTAACTAATCAATTACTGTAGAAAACTTAAACAGGAAAAAAAAAGCCCCAAGGACCTTAATTCACATTATTTAACAAGATAACAAAGACATATGAATGCTAGTCATGTACTGTAGGAAAAACTTTACTCTTTCAAAATTTGTCTGGGTAAGCTAGACTTTACTAGTTTCACCATTTGATTCCTTAATGAACCTTTAGAAGATTCTTTCTGGTACTCAAGCATCAAGATGTGATTTCCCATAGTTCGCAAACTTTCACCAATTATGTTGTATAATCTTCCAAATAAGGACTACTAGTAGGGTATCTGCATAATCTTACTAGATTTGGAACCAGAACTTTTGAGTATTTTCATCATTGGTGAGGAACTCTGGAGATCAGGTCCTTTTTCTTTGTGAACCACTGTGAATGGCATTTCCAAACTGGCGGCAAGATGATTTTCCTAAATTCATAAGAAGTCCTTCTGGCTGATTCCCCTGGGCCTCTGTTTTCACTTGCTCTGCAGCAAGTAGAACATAAGAAAGTCAGGAAGAGCTATTGGACACAGAAAAAAAAAAATACAAAGAAGACAAACCAGATCTCTTGGTTTTATTTGAGGCCATCTTAACTCATCACCTACATAGTCTACCAGATTGCATCCAATTGGGCACTTCTGTATAGTGCCCAATAACATCATTTTTTTTTACTGAAGTTTATTTCACTTGGAAAATATCCGTTTTCAGGTAAGAGTCTTTATTAATAGAGTCTCAATTTTCATTAGCAGTCTGTTACAACTGCTGACCAGTTCTTTCTTAAAAAAGTATCCAATTTATTTCAATTTGTAATTCTCTTTGCAGTCATTACACAGCTATAACTTTACTGACTAGATTTGAGAACGGTAGGAACTCAATTTGTTTTCTCCAGGTAGAATGCTATGCATTAAGACAATTATCATCCTTCTTTTCATAAAGCAAGCAGAGGAGTCTTTAAGACTTACATGGCAGGTTGTAGCTACAAGCATTTTACATAAACAGATTCTCTCCAGAGCTGCTTTTCCAAAAATTTAGTGATCCTTTCTGTCTTCATTTCTTTCTAAATGCCTATGTGTTTTCCTTTCTTAAAGATGTGCCTCTATCTTATCCTCACCACTGTTTAACTGCAGAAATTCTAGATGTGGTATCTAGAGAATTTTGTCAGTAGTAATTTTGTATTTACTTTCAGATAATTGATTAAAAAGATGAATAGCCTTAGGCTTAATTCCAGTCCCTCTGGAACCTCATAGAAATAAACTCCATTGACACTATTTCCATTTGTTAACTACTATTGAGTATTTGCAAAGTAGTCAGGTCCATTTAAAATGCTGCTTACTGTAATGTGTAGCACTGATTGTTTTCATTAAAATCTAGTGAGGTGCCAATATGTTATGTAGTAATTTTATCAAACAAACTTTCTTATCTTCAGGGGATGAACTCATCATGTATATATTATGTCTGTTCTTTCTTCCTATGTATTTAGCCTAATTTTTTTCTTAAACCCTCTATTATTAACCCCTACATTAAAAAGGAATCTGATCTAGTGTGTCTGTCCTCATTGATAAGCATCTTGCTGTGAGGTTTCATCATTGTGGACAGCAGAATTGATTTGTCTGTAATGTTCCTTTATTTTAATGTCACAATCTAACCCTCTTTTAATCTATTTAATATGAAACATAGTGATTTAATATACGCTGTTCTTTTCCCCCCAGAACATAGTACCAAACTGCGTAATATGCTATATATATATATCAAAACAGTAGTCTGTATCAGCCAAAACTGCAATTAATAAAATAATGAAATGCGGTTCATTTCACAAAACCTAGATTCTATAAAGCTGTACTGGTCTTTAATTATTTATGTTCTAGTACTTCACTTTTTTATCAGCTGAATTCTATGTCATCTTTTGTCTGATTTTGATAGGGATTGATGCTAGACTAAGTTATCTGTAATTACT
Organism: Scolopax minor; assembly: GCA_028566535.1. Lineage (NCBI taxonomy): Eukaryota > Metazoa > Chordata > Aves > Charadriiformes > Scolopacidae > Scolopax > Scolopax minor. Next base: position 99,047,303 of record JAOXNG010000021.1, read on the forward strand.
GTTCATTCCCCTTGTCTTGCCAGCACAATATCAGCATTTTTGCAGTCTCTGCCTGTATCAGCAATCACAGAATTACAGAAAAGCTATAGTTGGAAGTAACCCCTGGAGATCATGTGGTCCACGCTCCTGCTTAAGCATGATCACCTAGGACCACCTCGAGTCACTTGCCCAGGATCATGCCCAAACAGCATTTCAATATCTTGAAGGATGGAGACTATCCAACCTCTCCAGGTAACCTGTACCAGTACTCGGACACAGTAAAAAAAGTGTTTCCTGATGTTCATATGGTACCTGCTGGCTTCAGTTTGTGCTCATTGCCTCTAGTCCTGTCACTGGACAACACTGAAAACAGCTCCCTTCATGTATTCAGATACACTGAGAAGATTTCCCCTGAGCCTCCTCTTCCCTAGGCTAAACAGTCCCATGTCTCTCAGTTCTTCCTTATAGGAGAGATGCTCCTGTCGTAATCTTTGTGGCCCTTTGCTGAACTCTCTCCAGCTTTTTCATGTCTCTCTTGTACTGGAGAGATCAGAACTAGATCCAGCACTCCAGGTGGCCTCACCAGTGCTGAATAGAGGGGAAGCATCACCTTCCTCAAACTGTTAGCCCTGCTTTGCCTAATGCAGTCCAGGATAGTATTCATCTACTACACAAGCACACTGCTTGGCATCCAACAGGACTCTAGGTGCTTTTCTATAGAGTTTCTTTGGACCTCAGGATATATTGGTGCATGGAACTGTTCCTCCTCAGGTACAGGATTTTGCATTTCCCTTTGTTAAACTACATATGGACTGCATACATAGGGTTCCTGGCTCTGGGAAGGTGGGGGAGCGGCTGGGCAGGGACCATTGTTTCCTGGCCAAATTGCCAATCTCTCAGT
>JAOXNG010000021.1:99083945-99094142 GCA_028566535.1 Scolopax minor
GGTGTTGGTTTTTGGTTTGGTTGTTGTTGTATAGTGGTGGTGGATTTTGTGGTGTTTTTTTTTTTTTTTTTGTTGCTTGGACTCGATGATCTCTGAGGTCCCTTCCAACCACTACAATTCTGTGATTCTGTGATTCTGTGAATGGCTGAGTCTGCAGTTGCGTAGGAAGTTGAATATACATTGCCCAGTTTGTATTAGTTGTTAGCTAATATCCATCCATTTCAGTACTTATTTAATAAGACTTAAGGATTTGAACTGAGCTCTGATCCTCTTGGGATCACCTATCTTTCCCAGTAACTGCAGTCTCAAAATCAACATTTGGGCTTCAATCAGGTATCACTATGGGTTTTCTAGATCCAGGATTTTCAAGTCTGATTAGTCAATATTGGCTTTTCTTCACACTCTGAAGTAGAAGGGAGCAAGTGGGTAAAAGAACAGGACTTTCTTCCTAACCAGGCAAACAGTAGATATCATGGGAACATCATGACTTTGCTTTGACTAAGAGCTGAGGACTAAGTATTATCAGTCATGACAGACAGGGCGATTCAGACAAGAACTGATTGGGATGAGCCTGGTCCAAGAAGTGATGGGACAGTGACACTGCTGGAAAGGTGCAGTGCAGTATCACCATGGGCTCACTTGACTAATGACCACAAACCCCTCTGGGTAAACACCACTCCATGGGTGTCTGACACTGCTGTGAGCAGAGATCCCATGTCAGGGCCAAGCAACTGACCAGAGCCTGACACTGAGCCTGACCAGGGTGAGCACCATGTTTCCCCAGGCTGGGCTGTGCCCAGAGTGGTGCTGGGCAGCATGTCTTGCCTAACAGTATGTGTGTATGTTTGTAAGCACACAAAGCTTCTCCAGGTAGTCTGTCTCTTGCCTGGTCCACTTCATAAATTGAGCTTACTGGTGTCCATTGATGAATATTCCTTTTTGCCTCACTGCAAAAGAAAATTGTGTCTTGGGACTTTAACCTATATAGCTGGATCATGCACTTAAACCTAAGTATGCCCCTCTGTTGAAGAAGATGCGTGTCATTTATTAAGAATGAATCTACCTCCATTTAGTGAAAGATCTTACACGTTCTGGAGGTTTCATGGACTGGACAGATACTACAGCAATGTCCAATTTTGCTGTAAGTACTCACTTCCCTTGACCGCCTTCAGTGTTCCAAGTAATTTTTATTATGTTATAAATTATAATTATAATTTCTTATAAATTCTTATCTAAATTTTTTTAACATCTTCCAGTAATGCATTAAGATAACTAAAAGCCTTCATATATTTTACTTCCCCTCTTCTGTTTATTCTAACAGGATCTTGTACTTTTCCCTGTTTTCTAACAGTATCTTGAGAGGTAAGGGGCTGGGATTATATGTTTGAAAAAGAGGAGCAGAAATGAGAAATAGCTTGAAGAAAATAGAACTTTTTAACATTTATACTTAAACTGACAGTTGTTAAGCATAGTATTTACTTAAGCTATTGAAGTTCAAATAAAATTATTATTATAATGCTAAGAACACTCTATTATAGGAAAGGAATTTTTTCAAGTTTCAGAATTTAACATATTTGGTTAAGATCAATAAGGATGGTTATTTGATTTAAGATATTATCAAAACAATGAAATTAATAATATACTCTTCTTCCTAATGGCATTTTCAAACAGTACAAGTCAAGAATTATACATGGAATTATACATATTAAATACCACTTTTCATATTAACATACTGGTTTTCTCAACAGTAATCTCGCATAACAGGAATGCATATTAATTTTATATAGGTATAAAAATTATATATATATATAGTTTCATCAAAAACTGTTGGCATTTAACTCCATTTTTTTTATTTTGGTGAAAGCTAGCAGAGATAGAAGGGGAAAGGATGACAAGTTGCTCTTTTTTAATTTTTCTATTGCATTGAAAGCAAGACCTAGCTTAACTACCTTTGGCTGGGCAGCTATAGACTATATACTCCTAATAATGTTAATTGTATTTTCTAATTCTTATTTACTGAGTAAGGTTTTATAAACATTTTCTTGATGCATTTAAACATCTATTTTTGCTCAAAGAAAGTTTGCCACATAATCAAGTCTCATGAGTGAAGGCAAAATATTGTCATTTTCCTTCCCCACTGTATTAGTCAGTTCAATTATTGTTGTTTTCTGAAGAATGTCTGCTCTTGTAATGGTATTTATATTCTGATTCTTGTTATGCTGTAGTCCTGCCTCCAGTATGTTATCCATAGTACCATAAATGATTGATACTCCACTTGGGGTTTTCATGACCCATATTTTCTCCAGGTTATACTGTAGATATCCCTGCCTGTAAAAATCTTCTTTTTCTTATTTGCCTTACATTACTGACAATTCTATAAAAATGATTATCATCATTCCAAATTTATCCTTTCCTCTCTGCTGTATAAAACTCGTCCAAACACCACATAGGGTTAACATTTTTATACAGACATAGAGTATTTTGACAAACTGAATTCTTGTAATTTACAGTACAGAACAAGATGATAATGAACACTACTCTGAACTAGACCTCTGGGTTGTTATTTGTCTCGCTGTTTGAATAAGAATGTGCTTGAAGTTATGATCTAAGAGGACACTTCTGCTGCCTTCAAAATGAAAAATAATGGCAGGAGAGAAAAAAAAAAAATGTAATGATTTTATACCAGTCAAAATCTCCCAGATATTACAAAGCCCTTTATCTGTGACAGACAATATTAAAAAAAAAAAAAAAAACCAAAACCAAACATAACACAAACCTTTAATAAAATATAAGAAAGAAATGGGTCACCAAACAGATGACATATATTTGGTAACCCGAGGAAATATTTCCTAGTGTATACAATTACTCTTTCTGTTGAGTGCCGTGACACCTATTATAAGATATAATATTACTTGGAGAAGACCTGTGTTGTCCACTTGAAGAATAATTAAGTTTTGCATTGCTCAGTAGATTACATCTGAAAGCACAACCACAGATGGAGATAACAAGGCAGAAAGGCAAGCTTATATCAAATTGAAATCATAAAAGAGAGAGAGAAAAAAAGGAAGAACAGCACAGTATTTTTTACAATATGAAGGTTTTTTTAGCTGCTCAAGTGTTTTGGTATTATTTTTTAAATTTGGTTTTGGGCAGCAGCAATCAATTACAAATAATGAATTTGTAGAAAATCAGTTTCCATTTGAGCGTATAAAACATCTTTAATGGCACAGTATGTTATTCTACACAAAAGAATATTCTTGTTTAGAGAAAACTGGCCATAGACTGGTGAAAAAAGATTGCATCCAGCATCAGTTCTTCATTGTGTTTACAATAAGTCTCTATATAGAATTTTCCCAAGGCCTAAATCTACACAAGAAGTTAGGGATTTGTTCAATCTTTTCTTAATATACTATAACTGCTAATGGATGACTATGACTATGTAGAGTGTTCCTGTCTATGTTATAAGTCCTTATAAGTCCTATAAGGACTTATAATAATTTTCTAAAGGGCACTAGTCTTTTAGATCAGCCATGGAAAATATTTATGCTGCTGAGGAATGAATTTTCACAGTTTGATACTGACATGAATCTTATGAATTCTACTGAAAACAAAGTGCCTTTTAAACACCAAGTGAAATTTTCTGTTGTAGCAAATGAAGCAGAACCATAAACAACATTGAAACCTTTAACAAGACCTTGTATGACATACAGAATGAAATGTGAGATTTTTGCATTTCATACTATCTCTAATCAAACAATAAATATAAGAGATATTTCATGAATGTGAAAAATCCCAAAGAGATTGGGAATTTCAGTGCTTTTGTTTTCTTCTGATCTTATTTTTAAAGAGTAAAGGTTAAAAACAAAGAACACACCCACAAAAAAAGAAAACCAACCAAAACCACCGAAACTAAGAAAATGACAGGGTATTTGAAAGCCTAACTTTTAGCAAGTGAGGTGAACATTTAGTTGTGTGCCACACAGTTTATGTCAGTTTATCTGACATGTCAGTTTATCTGACATGTCATTCCATCTGCCCAGAAGAGGTTGCCTACCTTCCATGCAGAAATCCAGTCTGTTTGTTTTGTAACATTGTCTAGCATTTAAGTCCCTAAAATCACCTGGAGGTATTCTGAGTGAAAGCTGCTGAGATGGAATAGGAGAATGAAGAGCAGCAGAAAGCAGTCAGGAGCAAGTCTTACCCTGCAGTCATAATCAGGGCACCCAGTCAAAGGAAAAGGCTCAGGAGTAACATTCCCCTTCAGTAATGACTGCTGGTCATTGACCAATGACAGCTACTGCAAAATGCAGCACCACGTTGTTCCATCCTCAGTGAGAGTCTTGTTGTCTCCTCTCTGGACAAACAACCCTAGCACTGCTACCTGCAGAAGACTCTGCTTCAAACAGAAGAGTGAAAGGTATATTTAGCCTATGTGCTGTAGTTTCAACATTCTAAGGCTGAGAAGAACCTCATGCCCCAGTGTCTTGCTCTCACTGGTGGGGAGTTATTTAAAACAATATGCAATTTTAAAAACCTCAACAATTTGCATCTTTCTTGCCTTAACTCTTGTTTTTTAACAGAGCAGTGTTGTAAGACTATACTCAAAAGAGGGAGGAGGGTGAATCCTTGATGGATGGAGCTTCCTGATAATTAATTTCTACTGTTTTCTTTAATAATCAGTGGCAAATGTTAGAGCATGATCCTCAATAGACCTCTTCTGTTAGTCATCGCTCTATATGCCTCTCTTGGGTGTTACCAAGACACCCAAGCACAACCACACAGTTCTTGCCAGGTCATGGGCAACACATATTCTGCTTCTCACTTTAGCACTATGAACACTTTAGTGGGTTCAAATCCTGTTTCAGCTCTGCTGAAAAGAGTGAAATGCTAGTGCAGCCAGAAAAACATAACATCAGCAACAAAACATTTCCAAATTATTAAACACTCCTTACAGGTCATAGTTACATTTACCTTAAGATCAGAAAATTCCATATCACAGCTAGATAAAATCCCTGGACTATGTTCCCTTGGCTAACACAATATACAGTAGGTATCCAGTTTTCTAATGAAACTCTGTTTCATTGATGTCTTTTATCACAAGATTTTTATGACTGTATATCTTTATATTATGAGGCTCATAACAAAAGCATACCCTTTTGATCATTAGATTTTTGTGCTATACTTTCCAAGGAAATAACAAAGGCTAAACTTGAAACTGTATCCTTTATGTTCAACTTAATAATATGAGGGATAGGGACACTTGTTTAAGAACTGAAGTTTGTTTGTGCTTATTCAGTGAAAATCACCCAGCATAAATAACTTGCAGAAAGTTTATAGCCTGCTTAAATGTCAGGAAAGCTTTATTTTAATGACTTAGCTGCTAACTTACCAAAGGCCTTATGAATACTCTGACCTTAAAACACATAAATGAATAAAAAAACTTATCAGTGTACTTTGTTAGATTTTATGTGCAATTTCAGTCTAGTTACTTTATTCAGAGGTCTATATTGATGATGATCGAATAATCCACCCTTTTTGACATTCTTTTATTGGCCTAATGAATTCTTCAACATTATTCAGCAAAGATTTTCAGTGTGTTAAAAAAAAAATAATGTCTGCCTTGTTCTAATACTACTCACTTGGGAAAGAATATAGCTTGGAAATAATTCAAATGAACCAGATATAAGAAGGAAGGAATTAGCACTTATCAATAGAAAGTGTTTCTGAAGATTATATTGATTACTATTTGGATAATATAGAACAATTCAGCAGATCCTGACACCCATATCAGTGTCTGGTGTCAGTATAGCATCTAAGAACATACAATTGCCATATAACCTTCTCATGAAACTGAAAGATAAGACTCAGTTAAAATAACATTTCATGTCCAATACACAGAAGAAAGTCTGTAGCAGGAAGTAACTAAACGTGAGTTTATTCGAACAACATTTATGAAACAAAAATCAATTTTTCAATTGAGTACTTACTTTGCTAGACAAAGTTAAAAACAGTAAGAAATACAAATTAGAACCCACTAAATTAATAATTGCTGATGGAAATAGAGATCAAATGATGCCATTACCTGGATATCATTAACCATCAGCAAAGGCCAAATTCAAAAAGTTCATTTTATCGTGGTTTTCTTTTTTTTTTAAAACCTAAGAAAAATGCAGAGAGGTTTTAACAGAATTGTCCAATTCACAAAGCAGATGAATAATGTTGCATATTAAGAGCATGTTTAAAATAAAGAGCAAGAAAAAAAACAAAGGGGGAAATATTCCTGAATTAATGAAATACAGCATTATATCAAACTATAGTATCAAGCTCATAGCTATTCAGAACAAAAGAGAATGCATAGGCAAAGTCAGGGATCAAGTTATGAATTTACTTTCCTGAGACTATATTTGAACATTAACATTTAAGAGTGAAAATAACTACTTTGTTTTAAGGATATTAATGGAAACAATCAAAGAGATTTATTACACAATGTGGAATTGCATTGCAAAAGTGATACAAAATTTGGATAGAAATGCATGCTGTAAGTTGGTAAGTGATTAACTAGAGAATAATGAAAAGCTCCAGATATAAAGTTACATCAGCTGTATTTTAAACAGCAGGAAGCATTTACCTGTCTCATACTACCACCACCACAAAGCTGTGCAGTCCAGTTACATCTTTATGCAAAGTCTTAATGGTTATAGGAATATGGGTAAGGATATAGGCAAGAATACATATGTGAAAATAAGACTGACTATAATTCTTAGTTGTCCAGATCTAATACACAGTCGAAAGCATTTATAAATCATAGTAAGTTAAGGTTTGGCCAGTTACAGAGGAAATGCAGTGTAAAAGTTCATGGTAAATAAAATTAAAAATCCATCTACCCTTGGAGTTAAATAAACTGTTCCAAATTCATGTAATAAATTCTGTCAAATGGTAGCAATTTATAGTAGTCCTTATGAATCATATGCAATATTGTAGCATCAGGTCTGGAAAGTTAATAAATCTACCCTAAGGCAAAATTCATGCTCATGTATAGAAACAAAATGCATGTAACAGATATCTTCCCCATTGAACCCTTGAAAATTTTTCCTCAATGTAATTGTGTAGGTTTTGCAGAAAGATATTTCCTGTATGTGTCATTGCAATCCTCAGATATATTTTTGGGATATACATCTTATGAAATTATGTTCAAAAAGTGTATCAAAGCTTATGATTTTCTGATAATGTCTACAGAGAGAGTTCTTTCACATGGGGAGTTTAAAGTAAATGAAAGCTGATTCTTTCTTCAATACTGATTACTATATGTATATTATATGCTATTAGTGTAGTTGTATTAAATAGATTAGACTGACAAGAAGAAGTTCCATTTAGCACAACAGTTACAAATAGAGTTATGTAAAGCTGCATCTAAGCAAAGCTTTAAATACTTGCATATAGTAATGACTAACACCGTTGACTTACTTGACTGTACCACAACTGCAGGATGTCATAAAAGCGTATTTCATTTCGTATTATTCATACACAACACCCAGAAGTGTGCTAGGTCCTTTGCAGGCATAAAAGAATCCTCTCTCCAGGAGATGGCTCTTTTATTCTTCCTTGTTTGGCTGTTACCTTTAATCTAAACTTAAAGCCATTTACACTGATAATTTATGCTTGCTTCTTGTATGTAGAAAGCAAAACACAGACTCTGGCATTCAAGCAGGCTGCAGGATCAAAAGCCTCATCACCGCCTGACAGGCTATGAAGTAGCTGCCTCTGGAGAAAGGCTGAACTTCTGCTCCTACCACACAATTCCTGGCCACAGAGCCTGGCAGACCTCCTCCCTTGCACAGTGGGGCACATCACTGGCAGCTCCCACTGCTAAAGAAAACAGAAACAGCAGCAACTATTTGCCTCCAGGCTGTAAAATGCATCATTTCAGGCAACTAATCCCCATTAAGAGGGCTGTAGTAAAAGACCTGCTCTTGCAGAGATAGAAAAATGTGAATACGCTTTTAATTAAGGACTGGTATAAATGACAGCAGAATTGGGGCTGCGCGGTAATATTAATGACGTTTTGAACTGTTGCAGATAGAGCTTACTTGTGCCACTTGGTGCTTCCAGCTGAAGCTTGCTTCGCAAAAATGAGGCTCCAGGGGCTTGATCTGCCAAGGTGCAAAGCTCTCTCACGGAGTACTGAGGGCTCTTCACTGACACAGGAAACAGAGAGACGTGGTCACACTCAAGCCACCACAGAAATGCCCGGAATTGGCAAGATCAAGTGCATCTTGAACTGTGAACAAAAGGCAGGCAGAAATCAATCTCCTGAAAACGTCCAGCTTCTTTGTCTCTTCCAAAGCCCCTGCATGGCTGAATAAAAATGTACCAAGATTAGGCAAAGTCAACTATTACTGTTAGTGAAGCTGATTTTTCTTTCTGAAAATTTTGTCCTGTACCCAGCAGCACCTCAGTCTGAATTCAGCCTCCAGCTATATTGTTATTTCTGTGATTTATAGTAGGAGATCTGACACAGATTTCTACAGCAGTATATTGCTCTGCCTACTTCCTTCCAGACTGGGATTTCAGTCTCTTTCTTACATTTAGGTGTATCTGTCACTTTTCATTTCATTCCCTTAGATGCTAGACATACTTTACTACAATTGGTGATACTCTGCTATCGATTGGCAGTGACTCTGGCTTGTCCTTTAAACTGCCATCTGTCTTTGCCTTTCCCAGATCCTGCTGATGCCAGCTGTGCTGGTAACTGGACACCATTGCTGGAAGATTGTCTCTCACCAGTTCACATTATTTGCAGAGGAACCCAACAACCACAGGGGAAAAAAAAAAAGAAAAAGAAGTGCTCATTATACCAAATGTTAGTCAGTGGTTCCAACACTGATGGCAGGCAGACATTGGCACCTAAGAGAGTCTAGTAGCAGTGCTGGGATATAGAAATCCAACATATGAATTCAATAACTCTGAGTAACATCTGAGTGTCTTGCCTGATGCTCACAGAACCAGAATCAATTACACTAGGTCTGTTTCAAGGTATGATTGTATGTAAAAATTTGTAATTTTTAAGTAATTATTACCTTTTATATGTGCATTTGTTTGGATTTTTACCCAGAAGTGAAAAGGGCATGCAGAAATTATGTTTGGCTTCATTTGCATTCAAAGGTCACTGTATGAAACCTCTGAGAGTTGGAAAACAGTCAAAATCCATATCTGAAGTGCACATGTTGCCCACTGCCTTATGCTGGCTGTTGTACATATGCATATATTTGTATGTGCTTATATAATTTAATAAATAAACTTGCAAATGATGACATGCATAAATAGCTTCTGGATTTTTAAAGATGCATAAACTCCTGTTTTGCTTGTTCTGTACTGCAGATTGTTTCCATATGTGCCGCTATTTATGTACACTCTTAATGCTAATATGATGTTGATCCAAGTCTGCATCAGACCTGTTTTTTCAGGTGTGAATCATAAACGCATCCATTTATTCACATTACTGAATTTGCTTCTGATTTAAGATGTGAAGAGAGGGCAAATCCAGGGAATGGTTTTGTGCTGAACGCTACATGAATTTGAGTTTACCATTACATGTATTAACAGAAGATCCATCCTGGCTATCCCAAATGACAGTCAGGATAAACTTTATGGGAAAGATAATATCTGTGTGCTTATTCATTCTGTAGTGTTACAGAAATATGAGTTAGGGATCTATTTATTTATTTATTTTTATTGATGGTGGTGGTTCTACAGTCTTTAATAACTGCTTGACTGTAAAACGAGCTGCAATGTTTACCAGGAATGCAACTAGCTAAGACACAGTTAGTTTCATAAAATCCATTAAAACAGCCTCCATTAAAATGTCTCCACTGTGAAACAAGGTAGAAGTACTTTTTTCTGAGACGAAAAGTGGAAATGTCATTTGTCATTTGGAAAATAGAAATCTCTCCCATCCCTGTTTTTAGATTATGGTTTTAAAGCTCTGACATTTTTCACTACAGCTTAAACTACCATGTGCATAAATACATACACAGTTCTGCAGACAAGCCATTTTTCCAAATCAAAGCAAATCAACAGCTGCTTAAAACATAATGCTGCAGATACTTGTGGGCAGGAACAGTCTGATTTGCCCATTGCATGAGTATTGATTTTTGATTGCGGAGGTTATTCTGCAGATGAAAAGATCATAATCATACC
>JAOXNG010000021.1:99099848-99117555 GCA_028566535.1 Scolopax minor
GGCTGGGCTGCTGGCAGAGGGGTGTGCAGGCTGTGAGGCCTGGGGTGAAGGCAACAAAAGGTGCTGCTCCCAGGTGTGCTCTCTCATTGCAGAGGGGACACTGATGCAGCAAGCAGCTTGCTGAGATCACTGGTAAGTGCCTAAATACTGAAAATTAAGAGAGTTATGTGGGGATGGGGGTCAGATCTCAGAGTGCATTACTGCCCTTCTTCCTGCCTTTCAGATCTTTCCTCGGGTGTTTTTGTGAGGTTTTCTTGGGTCTCTGAGCAGTTTTGTTTAAGTAAAAAATCAATTTTTCTTTCCCAAAATGCTATAAAATAAAATGGATGGAGCAAGGGAGTAAAATAGCTCTCATAGAATCATTTCTGTTGGAAAAGACCTATTCATAACAGTACCCAGAGGAGCTGGTGGTGGCCAGTGTTGGCCACTCCAACAGGACCTGGATCTTGGGCCTTTAACAGAAAGGAAAGCAAGTTAGCACATCTAATTTCAGTCCTCCTTTCTTACTTTCAGCCTGCTCTTACTATTACAAGTCAAGCCAGCAGAGGATATGTTCAAGCTGCAATATCTGAGCTAGGAATTTACTGTTTTTTCTCCCTCATGCTTCCTGTGCCCAAACAGACTGAGAGACTTGTAGATGGAGAGGAATGGTGCTCAGACACTCTTGCCGATTTGACAACATACTTACCTTGTGCAAGATGATGATGGTAGAGGTAAACTCTGTGTGTGTTCTAGTGTCCTGTGCTGACTAGCCTCTGCAATAGAGGAAAGAAAAAGAATTATTAACATTGATTTTTGTTTTGACCTTTTAACTTCTGCAGTCCTACACAGTGAAGATATACAGGCCAGGTTTTGAAGTTCAAAGAGAAAAGCTATTACTATATATATCCAAAATATTTTACCTCTGCATGCCTGCAGTTGACTTGTCAGCACTTTTCTTATTTCATTGACCCAAGTGGCTTTAACTTCAGGTGTTGGTGCCTACTCGAAAACAAATACAATCAGCCATCAAGCAGCAAAGCCCCATCCAGCCTGGTCTTCAACACTGCCGGGGATGGGGCATCCATGACTTTCCTGGGCAGGCTGTTCCAGTGTCTCACCACCCTCACTGTAAAGAATTTCTTTCTAGTATCTATTTTAAATCTCCCCTCTTCCAATTTAAAACCATTACCCCTTGTCCTGTCACTACTGCAATGAAGAGCCTTGCTTGGTACAAGACTGAGTCTACAGTTCAGAAATGTTAGGCCATCACAAATGCATTTACTTTTCCAGAAAGAAATGTTCTCTAATAAAAAAAAATCCTAACGAAGCTTTTTTTTCCAGTCCCATGCAATACAGACAACTCACAAATGTTTTTTCCAACTTGAGAAAGGAAAGTCATAACACACACTAAGGAAAAATACTAGTTTATGCAGGAATGGGGAAGATGTCTCTGGAGTTATTATGGAAAATTTTAGGAGAAGTGTGGAGGCAGCGTAGTTTATGAGAAGAATGGTGCAATAGGATAGCTATTGAGTTTGAAGTTATCCATAAGCCATTTGTCATTGAAATACTGAAATTGCCATATGAACTGAGCTCATTTTCTTCTTCTGATTCTTTCTTCAAGTAGTAAAAATAGTGAACCTAAGTTTTATATAAGTGGATCTTTGGGAAATTTCTTTTTATTATGAAAGCAATGATTTTCTCACTATTAACATGTAGAAGCAGCAACACTGACACAGTTACATGGAGACAGTTGTATCATGCAACAACTGAAGATACCTTAAAAAAAGTTTTTCAGAATTCTTTGAAAACTGTACTTAAGAAATATTTCATCCCATAACCTGATACTTTTTTTTATTATTTAGAAGTTAAGACTTCTTCTGTGTGTTGGAGTTCAACAGGAAGCTTGAGCAAGTTCCTAGCTTTAAGCTTTATAGCACTTCCATTGACTTCACCAGGATGTGTCATAGCCCAGATTTGTAACATGGATCAAAACCTAGCTTGGAGACAGAAAGTAGAGAGTGGGATTAAATGACCAATTTTCAATCCTAGCAAAAGGTTAATAGTGGGGGCCTCGAGGCACAAGAGTATTTGTCATGATGCTTAATGATCTGGAAAGGGGATGAGTAGTGAGAAGCAACTTTTGCAGATGTCACAAAGATGCTTAAGATGCTCAACCCCGTGCTTCTTCACAGGGCCCTAGAGAAGCCAAGATGATGGGCAATATGATGATAGTAAAAAAAAAAAAAAAGTCTTTTTTCACGTTATTGATAAATGGAATCTACGTTTGAAGACAGGAGGAAAAAAAACTGCATGAAAGCTCAGCAAGATTCAAAATTAATTATCAGATTGTCAAGACAAAAAAATATCTAACCACTAATGTAAAAATTTAAATGTTAAGAGGTTCTTGATGTATAGCTTCTGTTTGAAAAACAGAAGTTAGAAATGCATGAGGAGTGGGTGGTGACTATGGATACGATACTGAGCTAGATAAGAACTGGATCTGATTCAATACCGTGAAGTCATATTTCAAGTAGACAAGGATCCTCAATGAGTGAGTCTAAAATTATCTACTGAGGAAATTCAAAATGCTGTGGGTTTCTTTCCATTATGATGAATAAGATCATGATGAATAAGATATGCTTTAACTTCAGCTTGATTCTTCAGCTCGGTTTTGAACATCTTCTCAAAATGGCAAATTAAATTAACTCAAGAGGTAGAAATATAAGTTCTAAAGCTGTTGATACCCTTTGATAAGAAACACGTGAGTGTTTTGGGGGCTTGGGTCCTTAAACCAGAGGACTGATACCAGATGTTTTGCAGCATTAACTGAGTAAAAATGATGGCTTGAAAGAACAATGAGAAGAGCACTATTATTATACCAATCATTTGATACAAAACACTGCGTGTATTAGCGATTCAAAACAGGAGGGGTAAATTCCCTTTAAAAAAGAGGAAGTCATCAAAGCAGAGAGAAGCAAAGGGTCTCTCCAGGTTGTGATGATGTCTGCCAGTGCATCACTGCTCAGTGATCACCAGGAGCATGACTGCATTTCTAGCATACAGCTTGTATCAGGCTACAGGAACTGCATTCTACTTGGTTTTAAATACTACATATAGTAAAGAAATTGCATCTGAGGAAACTTGGTTGCAAAGAAATAAAAGAACTTATTTTTAATGGTCAGAGAAAAATCACAAAGAAAGTTGCATTTTATGAGGGCGTTGTACAAGGATATACAGAATAAAAAGTGAGAGTTAATGTTGTTGCTTTTGCAATACTGCGCCTTCTATTTTGCAATTTTTCTATGTATTTTTTATTCAGAAATTCCAATACGTTCCAATTACATTGTATGAATAATAGGAAAACTCTCCTAATTAATTTTTGAGCAGTTAATAAAACACTGTGTAGTGCAGTAGATAAAGAGTATCTAAAACAACTAAGGAGACACAAACATTCAAATGTTTATGCAATTCACTTTCTGTCAATGAGAGATTAATTTCTGGGCTTTTATAAAGCAAAATTAAATTTATAAAATTAAATTTAAAGGGAAAATATTATGGATATTTATTTGGCTAGTTTTCTTGATTTAAGACCCCAAAAAAATAATCCTTTTTATGCCCCAGTTCACCATCCATCTTTCAGATGGGAAAGGTCTTTAGTGGCAAAAACAGGACAAAACTCACCATCTCCATTGCGAATGAAACATACCCCAGCACTGAGACAGCGGCTGGCTCTGGCTACTTTCTAATCTTCCTCACAGTGTTATTGCTCTTCTGGGATCTATTATCACATGGAGCCTGGTATAAATCTAGTCCCAAAATCAGGGACCAACAAATGATACTGTGACTTGGCCACAGTAGGTGGGGAAACTCTGAGACTGCAGGACTGCAGCTACAACTGAGCTACCACGAGGGATACAGCAGCTGTGTGACAGTTGTTATAACATCCTTCTGCAGATACAGTCTTTGCAATTGATAATACCTCTGAATTCTTCCTGAAATCTGTCATCATTTGACACAACCATAAATGGGTGCCTGATTGCTTATTCTGTGGAGCCAAAGGCAGTCAATTATGATGCTGTCCTTATTGCACACTTGTGTTTTGCTGGCTAGAAAAACCATCACACCTGAACCAATTAAACCAGTGAACCATTTGGGCTTAGACGGATCTTTGACCTCTGCCTATGAAGGCATGTGAGTCTTGCCATCCATCAGCAGAAGTGCTGTAGGCCCCAATTAGGCTTCATTCTGCCATTTAGGCTGCTAATGCACTAAAGATACCATGGCTAGTTTACTTTTCAAATTGACATATTTCAGCCCACAAACCCCCTTCTTTCAGTACAGCCCTGGACACAGTACTTTGTAGCCAATGTTTGTTCTGTGGTAAAGGAAAATATTTATTTTCCTGTATATGTGCTCACCACAGAAAACTTCTGATCCTCAACTTCTCATTCCTCTGATACATTATTGCTTGTAATTAATTCCCCATCAGGCTTCGCAGCTTTCTGTGCTACCCTTCAAGTAGGAAGTAGATGTAATATTTTTTCAATCTTTGAATTTGAAAACCTTCCCTAAAGAGAGATGTGATGGTCAAAGTGTGTCAGAGACCATTAGAGGATGCATATTGTATATTGTGAAGTCCAGCTATCAGGAAATAAAAAAAGAAGTGAAGAACAATTTTCTGCAGAAAATAATTATGGTATCCTTTGGCACCATTTTCCTGAATAGATCAAATCTCATGTGTTTTTAGATTCATATCTACTTACTTTAGTGACAACAATAAACACTTACTGTTTTTTTCTTTCTCTTAGCTCTGCAGAAGAACATAACTGTTTGAGACAGCTGGATACTATTCCATCTTGAGCATCATCGGCAAAATTGCTTGCTAAATCCCAATAGCTACACCTGTTCAAAAGCCTTGCAGGCAAAACAATCACACAGGTACCACTAAGGACATAATTTAGCCCTCAGAAACTTTGCTACTGGTGATGATATGTGATATGGAAAGAAGCCTGCCTACCTCTTGGAGCCCAGAATGAGTTTCAAACACCGGTGTTCAGGAAAACTCATTTAATTCTTTAGGCAAGCTCCTGGGTTGTGGAAAATGAGTATGATACCTGGACAGAAGGAAAAGACGCTCATTTCAGAAAATGGGCTAGTTTCCCTGGTAGTCTGGCAGATGAAGGGCTGAGTTGAATTTCACCGTGAATACTATTCGCAGCCCTAGTGATCACGGTGACAGCTAGACAGCTCATCCAAGTAGCAAACATGTGAGCTGATGATATGTAGGTAAATATTATGACAGAAAACTTGAGATGGAAAGGTATCTTCTGTGAGCAAGTAATTTAATGTAGGAGATTACTATTTCTATAAAATAAACTACATTAAGTACTTGATGTCAGCAGTTTCAGTATATCCTTCACTGGCAGTAGTAAGCAGGCCTGGAAAATCTGACTCATACTATGACAGGATTAAACTGGTGAAACCAGTGGGAGACAAAAATTGTTTTGTAGTCAGTGCGGTGGGATATGAGGTACTTAACACCCGTCGTCCTCCAGCCAACCATCATTATTCCCTGAGTGCCATCTACTGGTACAAACCGGAGATGTACTGAAAGTAACTAATTTACATGTGTTATCTGCAGCAGATTAATTCTCTGATCCTGTATTAAGATAGAAAGAAAACAAATAATCATTATTATTCTAATAGCTTTTTTTTATTTTCCATAGTTTCAATTTAATAGTCAGGATTTCTTTCATAGATTAATATTTAGTATAATGGATGTCATATGGTACAGAAAGCTTTCAAAAATGAATGCATGTGCTATACCTGAGCTAGAAATAACCTTATTTAGCTTATATAAATGCAGAGATAAATATTTCACACTTCCTTCAGAAGGAGAGATATACCTTATTTTCACAAAAAACCAAATAGGCATGCATGTTCTACCTCTTGTGTACTTTTCAAATCTGTGGACTAAATAATTGCTCTAAATATTTTGAAAGTTACATAGCCCTGTTAATGCCTAATGATTCTCCTAGACTTCATACAAGAATTTAAGAACTTTACATGGAGTTTTATACAGTATGAAAGCTATACAGGGAGGGTAATTACATCAATTATAAATTTCTTTTATCTCTTGACTTCAAATCATCTGATTTTGTATTCTTTGAATGTGTGAGTTCCTGCTTTTTACTTTTGCTAGGCATGAGACTCAGTGGTCATATATTCTAGTATCAGTCAGTCTCAACACAGTATATCTTCTAAAACAGGGTATTTGAATGCATACACAGTAGAGAATGTTCTTGTACTTCCCAGTCATCTTCAGAATGACTTCAGTGATTAACCAACAATGTGTCTGAACTATTGCTTTTTTATCGTTAATACTTAGAAAGAGGCTTTCTATCAGCCTGCCTCCCCTGTGAATGTCTGCATCTGACCTCTACTTGTCCTCACACCATGAGGTTTCATTATTTATTTTGACAGTAACTGTCTTTCCTTCTTATTGACCCCACAGCTTCATATTCTGTCTTAAATCATCTGTATTTCAAACAAGAATTTACTATTCAACAAAAATTACCTATTTCTCTTTTCCTTCTTTCTGGCTGAATATACGTGTTTAAAACTAAAGCCTTTAGAAATTTACAAGTTTCATTAACTTGGTGACTATATAGTCCTCAGTCACTATCACTGAAGAACACATTGACTTTTCTTACAGTTTCAGTGAGTTTTATAATAGATGAACAAAGCATATCCCATTGTTCATACTCTTGTGCAAGCCATTCCACCTCTGTGATTTTAGTTGTTCTTTTTGAAAACCCTAAGTTACATTTGCATTTTTCTATTGTAATTGCTAAAAATGTCATAGGTGTAGAAATGCAGCCTGAAGACTACCATACAAGGAGTTAGTGATCCACATGCAAGGAAGGTGCTTGCTTCCTTCTCATGTATACAGGTGCACATTGAATAGCCTGTGACCAGTTACTAACCATCTATGGCAGAGTACATGACTTTTCAGGTGCATGACTCTGCATCATGGATACCACAGGAATACTCTATATAATAGTATGGTTATGTTAATGTAAACATAATAAATGCAAGGGACTCTTCAAGGCTAGGTCCACACTACAAACTTGACTGCTATCAGTGACTGATGAATCTGTATTGAGAGCAAGACCCTATAAAACTGCTAATGGACTTAGAGGTGGTGAACCTCACCACAGATGGGAACTCTGTGCAGTGTGGTTTGATCCATGAGGTGCTTGGCCCAATGCTGCAACAGCCAGGATTCCTACCATCAGGAAGGATGTAAGATTGCTATCACCTTTTCTATATATTTTTTTTATTTTTTACTGAATACATTAATTAACAAGCTTTGAGTGTTGGCATCTTTCTTACTGAGTGCCCAAAAGAACTGACACCTCCTCGGTACAAGAAACTGGGAAATTACTATACCTTCATCCATAATGCA
This sequence comes from Scolopax minor, assembly GCA_028566535.1. Classification (NCBI taxonomy): domain Eukaryota; kingdom Metazoa; phylum Chordata; class Aves; order Charadriiformes; family Scolopacidae; genus Scolopax; species Scolopax minor. The sequence continues at coordinate 99,107,302 of JAOXNG010000021.1, forward strand.
AGAAATAAGGCAAAAGCTTTCTTCCTATTTGAAAAAGCTTCTTAACACCTCGTAAAGATGGTGAGAATAGTATGGAGAAAGGTCTTTTCCAAAGGACTTTTAACACAACCAAAGGAAGAACCACACTGAAGAACACTTCTGGGCTTTAGGAGAGTGCTAGTCCTTCCCATAAATTTATGAATTTAAGTGCTTTTGTCAGTCCACTGATGACCCAAATTTATACTACTACAGATTTTAATTGATTCAGCCTGATTCTTTTCACAATTTGCACCAACATACAAGAGAGAAACCCCACTGATTCAAGAAACTTCAACAAAAATAATGGAAATTATGCAGAAGACTGAGCCCTGTTGTTTCAGACACTCTATTCACTGTGGGAAATGGCTTGATGAAATCTAAAAGGCAAAAAGGCTTTTGTGAAGGGCCTGGAATCAAGGCAGGCAGGTAGAGGTACAAAAGGAAGAGCGAGTTCTGTCTAGAAAGCACAGAGCTTGCTGAGCAGATGGGATTTTCTTTTTCAGCAACTTGTGCTTCATCTATACACTGTGCTCTGAGGCATAGACCCTTTCATGCTCTTGTGTTTAGGATCAGGCCTTCCGTGTAATCAGGAAGCAACTAGAACTGAATTCATCTTTCTTTCAAATAGTAAGGATTTCCAAAAGTGTGAATCTCAACCTAAATGAAATTCAGATAGTCAGGAAGAAGCTACACATAGCTTGGACTCAGGAGAGAAAACAAAGTTAAGTGCAGGCCAAAAACTCCTGAGTGCACATGTGATCCTGTGATCACTCCTAGCTCTTTTTGGTTCAAAGCCAAGCAGGTGAGCTAAGAACACTTTCAGCAGCTGTTTAATCGGATTTTTCAATTCAAGTCACCTAGTCAATATAGAAGTGAGACAGTTGGAGCTACTACTAACTGTCTGTACTTCTCAGCCTTTCACTTCTGTGAATGCTTCTAGCTAGTAGTGTTAGTGTCAGACTGGTCAGATTAACCCACAGAGGTTTAAGAAAACCTGCTTGATTTTATATAGTAGCAGAGGAGATGAGCACTCAGGAAGTCTCATCAGCGACAGAGTGACAAAGAGCAGCTCATTGTGCTAATGGTTACACCTGACTCAGAGGATTCTTCCCATCCAAGGTGAAGCTCAACAGTTTAATTTATCCACTGGCAGTGTCAGCTACATCCTCGTTCTCTGTATAATGCTCCGTCCTTCAAGTGTACAGAGAGAAACTCATGGCTTAAGCCTACACAACTTCATAACTATGTAATTGGCTGCCAGGGAACAGAAATTGTTGCTCAACTATTTATGGCATCTGATTTGTTATTTAGCAAAATTGAAACTGAAAAGCAAAAGACCAGAAGATCAACCAGCTCAATGTCCCGATCCCATCCCTCTGCTAAAAACACACCAAAATTGATCTCCACTGTGTCTAAATTCTTCCCTTGGTGATATCTGAGCAATATCACTCAGCACAACATACTGGTGTAAAGGAATGCAAAATTTGTCACTCATATTTTGCTATATTATAAATTCTTGGTTATCGCTAAAAAAGAAATAGCAGACTGAATTCTACATCCTTGACTAGCTTTGCAGGACCTGCTGTTGGGGTCATCCAGCTTCTATGTGCAAACTGCAAATTTGACATGGAAGTTGTTGTGACACAATGAATATGGAACAGTGTCATTGTTCAAATTAGGAATGCCTTAAGCTTTGACTCACAACAGCCTTTATACTCCCTTCTCTAATTACAAATTCTGCCATATGAAAGGTCATGAAACTGTGAAGTAGGGCAGCGTGTGAGGGAGAGGGATAGAGCTCCTTTGGCTATCTATTGGTTTGGCTTTGACCTAAATCAAGCTGACAAGTCATCCAGCCTTTTTAACTCTGTGATGTTTCTGAGTAAAGAGTTTCAAACTCTAAAGCAATTTTCTGAAACCAGTAAACAATGACTAGCTACCAGGACCTAAGGCTTAGATCGGTGAATGCATCATCATTTATACCTAAATCAGGTATACATTCATTTACTGCCCTAGTACTATTAAATTTACAGAGTTAGATACTAACATGTTTTAAAATCAACTACAAGGCTTCCATTTATTCTAATAAAAAAATAAAGGTTCAGTTTTAAGAATTTGATTACTACTGTTATCACAATTTTAACTCATTAATTCTCTTACACTTTTTGAAGAAGATAAATGCAGTAATTCCCAGTTACTGATTATCTGTTGATGCAGACATAATCAACACCTAATTTCAGTGGAACTTACACACTTCCATCCCTATAAGGATAAGTGTATATTCATCAAAGTGACTAGTTCAGGTTTAGTTGAAAGATTGGGATGGAACCAGCACCAAACCCAGCTTCTTCAAATTCAAGGTCAGCACCCTAACATTAGAGCTTTTGCCATTAAAAATTATCAATATTCACCCTTGTTGTCAGATAAGGGGGTTGTTGAATTCATTAGAATTCTCCAGATGCCGGTTTAGGAATAGAAGTGACCTTGTCAAGAAACTATGAAAGTCTTAAATTTTCTCAACTGTAGTTACCATAACTTCATCATTTGGAACTTTCTGAGAATTATAGCCTTATTACCAGCTCTTTTTTTGTCTTGAAAATTAAAATTTTCTTGTTGCTTGCCAGATCATTCATTAAAAACATGGTCAGTTCTTTTAGAAAGTCACTATCTCATGTTTGATAGGTATACCACAGGGGTTTGTAGTTTGAGCTCAGGATTTTGTGTGAAGAAGGCTTGGGGTTTTGAGAGTAAGAAAATCATGAAATATGCATTGGAGAAAAGAAGGTTTTAAAGCAGTGCAAAATTTATATGCTAAATCCCCTGCTGAAAAAGAGTCTAAATTGAATACAAAATTATTCAGAAGAAATGGGGACAAAAAGAAGGGGAATGGGAAGGGTATCTCAGACCACAAAGTCCTTTTACAGGTGAAATTCAGAGCTTCATAAATCAATTATAAAAATGTGCCATAGGCTGCAACTTAGAATTCCAGTTCTGAGAATTGAATAAGAGTTTGTTTGTTTGATTTTTTTAAACATAAACATGGCAATTTTTTCTTGTTTTTAAATCAGATGAGTAATGGTGAACATATTCACTTAAGATTTTTTTCTTTTTTTTACATCTAGAGTTGTGTCTTAGAATAAAATGTTAAATCAATAATTTAGGAATAAAAAAATGTACATCTTTGTTGGAACTGTTGCTCTTGAGTCAATATCCACTTTTTTAAAAATACTAAAATATTTATATTTGTATGATGAGACATGGACTGAAAACGCCATTTAAATAACATCATTAAGAATTATTTTTGCAGACTCACTGAATGTACATTTTATGCCATTGATAGGAGACCCCAGCACCAACAAAATCCATTCCATTGCAGCTTCATGGCCATCAGCTAAAATGCCGCCTAGTGACGGCTTTGAAGACTAGCAAATCTCTAACAAAATTCAGAAATAGATAGAAAGATGGTCTGCTCATAGAAAAAAATATTATAAACAGCATCCATTATGTCCGGTTAGCTGCCAGAACCTTTTAAACAGTATAAAAATAATCCTTGAAAACTGCAAGGGACTTCCCCCAAACCAAAAATGAAGGGAAGTTGGGCATGCACGGTAAGGAAAGCAAATAGACATACTGGTTTTTGCAAGGCAGTAATTCCCAAATACTAGATAGGAGTATTGGATCCTCCTCACATAGATGCTACTTCCAGTTACTGTGGTGCCACAGCACAGAGGCTCTCACATTGCCACAAAACAGTTATTTCCATGGGGCAGTAGCTAAATGCTGCTATAATAGCAACCAACCAAAAAGCACAGAAGGATGACATACCTACCAACACTGCTTTGAGCATAGGACTGTTTCTCACAATTGAAATAATGTATTTGTGGAAGACAACAGAGAACACAGAATTTTTGCTACTTATTCTACAAGTCATGGATTTCATTGGCCACCAGAAGCCAAGCAAAGCATGTGTGCTAAGCACACCCCTCACTTTAGGCTTCAGGCTGGCAGTCCCTTATCAGAGTGTCCAGCTCTTCCACAGTGCCTGAATCTAGCAGCAGTGACATGGTAGGCTCACATGTGCAAAAGCTGTCCGAGAAGAGAGAAGCTGGCAGGACACAGAAATATGTTGTACCACTAATGTTTTCCACAGTAGCAGCTTAGCCCTGGCACATGACCCATCAGGTGATTTACTCCTCCTCCTGTACCTGGAGCATGTGTTTTGTGAGGAGATGTAAGACTTCAGGCACACATTTTATATGCTAAGTCAGTAGGAGGTTTCTGGCCAGTCTATCTTATTTGTCTGTTCCACTCATGACAAGTAACACGTCTTCAGCACCCTCAGAGGACACTTAGGAAATCAGACATTAATGGCATGACAGAAAGTCTCCTGCCTACATTATAAATCTTGTTCCCCTGGCCCCCAGGGTTTCTACTTGTGCCGGGGCTCTCATCAGCTCATTTGTTGGCAGCAACAGTTAGGCTTCTTTGAAAATGCCAGCTGTAGAGACACAGATGCCTTAGGGAGCTGAGGCATACTCAGAGATTATTGCCAGATCTGAATATGCTTCTGTTGCCTACCTGGTGCACTTTGGTGGCTATTTGCTTGTTCAAGTGTCAAAATCACTTTTAAAAGCCTGGCCAGAGGCTCTTAATGCTCAATATACAAACAAGCAGATTAAAAAACTGTCACTACTGGACTGATATTCGCAGCAGGGTTTCCATGTATGCAGCTAATAAATAAGTAATGACAATAGAATAATTCCTGTTCTGCATTTGATTCTCTAATATTGTTCTGCGGTACTGTTCTCAGAAACACAAAAGATACAGAGAATAGTTGAATTTTTTCAGGTCCCACAGAAAAAATTTTGGCAGAAACAAAAATAAAATATCCACTTCAGTCCTTGCTTACTTGGGTAGCAAATTAGAGAAGTAATATAGAAACATCTCAAAAATGTATTACAAATGTATTACAAATCAACCCATTTCCTCCCTTATCATCCACACCCATGCCAAATACTATCCTTTGGAACAGTTCATAGTGCAAAGCAAACAAGGACTGACAATAATATGCTTAAATTTTCTTCCGTTTCACCTCCATACCCCAAAAAAAGGCAGTCCTGATGTAGCTGTAATGCTGACAACCAATTTCCAGCATCCACTCTGCTACTTAGCAGAAGTAGTTATAAGATAGGGAGGAGTAGATGAGAGAATGAACAGTCTTAGGCAGATTCAGATATTTTCTTTCAGAAAGTTTTTATCACTTAGTACAAATTGGGGCAGCTCTTAAGATACTTTGACCTGCCTTTGAGTCATTGGGACAGAGCAGGTACCCTAATTATCATCACAAAGTTCATCCTCCTGGCTGTATCCAGAACAAACTGCCCAACACCAACAACTGTAAATAATTAAATTAGACTATTAAGACTCAGCAACAGCACCACCTGATTCGGTGGACATGGACGTGGTAGACTACCTAGATGTCATAGGCATAGATGGAATATAACTTCTTCATCCCAAAACAGGAGATGCCTGATAACCTTATTCTGAACTGCAGCTTCAAAGGCCAAAAACTCTTTTGGGAAATGCAGCAGGAGTGGTTTTTATCTTATAGCAAAGAAAATCTGAAATGTACTGAAAACCTTTGAATTAAATAGCCTTAATAAGAAGATGAATGAAAAACAAATGAATGTAAAAATAAATTTCTAACCATATATTTAAAGTAGGGACAAAAGCCAAAGTTTGGATTCTAGATCTAGAATTCCAGAGGATGCCAAGCATTTAAGAAAATCATTAAAGGTGATCCAAACAAAGGCAACATCTAAGCAAAATTGGGGTAAAAATATCATCTTGAACAGTGCAATCAAAGAACAAAATAATAAACTTCTAGGAACAGTACTTAATTCAAAACAAACTGACACACCACTGAAGTGAATGCAAGCAGGGCCCAGCCTTGTTGTTACAGTAATTTTTCTCCCAACCTGCAAAGAAGAAAGCACATGACAAAGAAGCAAAAGGACAGGACAAAGCAGTGAACAAACATGGCAAAGAAGTGAAAAGACAACCACTCACCTGCTAATGGTTGTCTCTTTCTGTTCCAAATAGATCTTTGCTACTTTTCCAAAACCAAGAGGTCCTTGCAATCTTCTCTGTGTTATTGAAAAATGTCAAAGAGTAAAAATAAAATAAAAACAAACAAAAAATCTCAACCCACACCCTCCCTCCCAAAAAAAAAAATCAAGGAAACATAGCATTGCAGAAAAAGGAAAGGTCTTATATTCAATCATATATTAAAATATCTTCCTAATACATGGATGCCTCTTTTTTTTTTTTTTTGAGGAAACTCCAAGAGCAAAGAAGAATAATATTGCCCATGCCCAAATTTTTCACATTGGCTGTATCTGCTTGTTCTCTTCTTTTTTTCCCTTCTCCAACATTCTCTCAAGTGTGCTTTCAATCTCTCTCTCTCTGGATCCCAGCATATTATTCAGTCACATATCTAGACTGCATCATAGTTTTGCACAATCACCTCAGCCAACTCTGCTTGCCTGTATTTCCTATACACTTGCAGAAATGTTCAAACTTTCTTCACTGCTCTCCAGCCTCTTCTAAGCGTTCATCCCCAGCTTTTCTTTTTGTTTCCCTGCTAACAAGTAGGGATTACTCAGGGCTGCTCTGTGGAAGCCTGAACTCTGGTTTGTGCCAAGAAGCAAAAAGCACACACATGCCACCATGGAGAACTCCTTAGAAGTCAACAAGCACCACAGACTGAGAAATTAAATTGATCAAAAGGAAGCGATTTGTTAATACCACCAAAGACGCACGTCAAAATCAAGCCTGTTAATACAGGCTGTGATACAGGCCAGAAATGATGTTAGCATCTGAAATTAGGTTTAACTGATGAACAAAATAGAAGGACAATTAGCCATTATAACCACCTTGGGAGGGGAGGGAAGAATTTTTTCTCTGGCAATAACTCCAGGAGAACAGATGGGTGCAATAGAGCAAACATTTCCTGGAATTCTCTGAGACACTGTAGCACAATTAAGACTTCATGGTTGTATACCAAGAGATGTCCTTGAGAAAGAAAAGAATGAGGAGAAAGAGGATATTTAAATGTCCTAGAGAGATTTGTATCAGGTTTTCTATTTTTCACAATACAAGAATTAGGGAGTTTCTGATTAAATGTGCAGACAGTATTGCCTGGCACCTGATAATGTGAGATTTAGTATTCTTTTTCTGTCCCTTGTCCAATGTCTGTTTCTCTGGTCAAAAGATTTTATTCTTTAGCTCACTCTTCTGCCTTCTGTTTAAAAAGTCTGCCTTAGCCAGGAAAAAGTGTCTCTTACACAATGGGAATGTGAATCTGTGACTAAAAAGCAGCTATTTAGAAACAACATAATATTGGAAGACTTTTTCTCCATCTTTTATTGGCCAGTAATACTATGTGGTTTGCCTGCTTCTCTTTAGCAGTGAGATTAAAAAATGTACCTTCTGTCCCCTGTTTGCTGTCTGTTCTTTTGTCTTCTCATTACATGTTCCTTTTGCTTGGTCTCTCAGGAAGCACAATAGCGTTCCCGTGACAAATTAAATTTTATGGGATGCTACTCCAGTTCAACTAGTTTTTCTTCTTTCTCTTAAGATAAATAAAATCTTTGACTGTCTTTACTCTGACACAAAAAGTTTGTAAAACACTGGGATTTACATTATTCTCTCTTAAAGGAAAAGCAGAAAAGGAATTTCAAATGTTAGAATGAATACCTTTCTTTGTAGTTCACATTTCCAACTCTGTAGCATCCTTCTTAAAAGTTTTAAAGACTTTCAGCAGTGACTATTTGCCATGGACAAACTGATCTTCATTCACCACAGCCTGACTCAAGTAAATGTGACTTTACATCTCATTGGAGTCACAGCGACATTCAGGGCAAATTCCTGTTAAAGACAATCAAATATCACCACCAAGGCTTTGATAGATTTTCACTGATATTCAGATTAAGTGATGCAATTTAACATACTTTCCTTATGTTTGTGATAATTTTGTCTGTATATTCTCTTTTGACAATCTGCAATCTGGATAAAAACAGTAGAAATATACTAAACAGCAGGACCTGGATTTTTACATCCCTTGTTGAAAACCTGCTCACTACATGGTTCTTGCTTGGTTTCTCATTTTCTAATCAATTAAAATTCCTCTCTGGACTGTAAAACCTAAATATGAACAGATTTGGTTTTTATATCACAAATGTTACATAGGACACAGTGCCACTTGAACACGACTTTTCAGTATGTAATGGAGAGAGCACCTTTTATTCCGTGTTCACACAGCATCACACTTTTGAGTGCTGCTCCATCACTCAGGCTCATAAATGCTATGATTATATAAATAAAAAGCAGTAACAGGATTATCTACGAAATACGGAACCTTTTTTTTTTTTAAAAGAACTTGGGAACTTGTATAAAACACTCTTAAAGCATTGATCTCCTGAGTCAGTCTCATTTTGAGTAACAGTGGTGTATAAAAGGCAGCAAGTATAGTTTCCAGTCCCCATCAGTGTCTGCTGGATGGCAGAGGGACTGAAAACAGTAAAGATTTCTGTTTGCAGTACTACTGAATGGGAACAGAGACATCAAGGAACTCGGAGTCTTGAAGGAACTTTCTCACCTGTGAGAATTAAGCTCTCAGTTACAGGCATGACTCATGATCCAAGAAGTTTATAAGTACCAAAACCCCACTCCTGCAAAAGACGACTCAGATGAATTGAATTTCTCAAGGAGAAGGTAATCTTTTTTAAAGTGTTTTTGTTTTTCCATCTTTTGGTGCACCTTCATTGATATTCCTACTACAGCTAACAAGTGGTTTCCAGCTTACAGAAATTAAACTCAGTCTGGGAAGATATGGTGAGTGCTGTGCTTCCGGGAAGACTGTGCTTATAGTTCTAATAAGTAGTGCACTGCATTTATATTTAAAAACTTATTTTGAAGAGAGTTACTTTGGCCGTAATGAGTTTCATGTGGATAAATCTGCAGGGTGCTCCATTGGATCCTCACTTCTGCAGAAGATAGTGATCCCTACAGTAGAAGATGTGTGCTTCACAGTTTTCCTTGCCAATTGTTGTAATAGCTTAAAAATTAGTTTACCAAATACCACAGAGCAGTTGTATATTATTCTGGTTTGAGATAGATGAGTATTTTTAGTGTTCAACAGTTCAAGTAGAGAACATCTTTCATGATGATAAAGCAGGGGGCACACTTTAGAAATTGCTCTTTTGTTTGCATGATTCTATCTTCTAACTTGTCTTTTAAGAGAATAAAGAATAGAAATCAAAAGATGAATAGTCTCTAGATTTCTTGTCATGTGCACACAACCTTAACAAAATCATTTTGGAAAAAGAAGTACTATAATTCAATGGAGCTCAAACTTTAAAAGTACAAGTACAGCATAAAATGAGCTTCACTTTGAGAAAAAAAAAAGAATAGTTATAAAGTGATTAAGCCATAGTTTTGATCCTGCACTCTTTTGTATGTATAAGACTTTGCAACCAGAAAGACACTCGGTATAAAGTCCACAAGAATCTGAATCTTCTGTGACATAGTCACTAGGGGAAAATTAAGTGTTTGTGTGAAGTGAGTGAAGCCCAGCAACTGTCTAGCAAGCCTAGAGACCAGCTTTTGCTGTGTCCAGAGTGGGACTCAAGCACATGTGCCTCACTGAGACAATGGTAATCATCATCTCAGCAGCCAGGTGGTAGATACAACCAGATAATGCCATTGCTTACCGTGCAAATGTTCACCATTCTGTTTTGCAAACCAGAGGAAAATTGCGGCAGAGCAACAGAAATATTAGGAGTATTAAAAGAATGAAAATAGGAAAAAAGGTGAAATGTTGGGGGTTTTTTTTTTTTTTTTTTAATATGGTTAACTTAGAGCAAAGTTGGAGATGATAAACATCGTTCTACACATATTTGATGTCTCAAGATCAAGGCTGAAGTGTGTAAGTGTATTTTCCTGTTATAAGAGAAATTCTATCAAAAAAGGTAAGTTGTCCAGCAAGAAAACATAATACCTTTAACATAAATTGTCCATAAAACAGAGCTTCTATTTCATGATTATATTAGTATGGCTTGCACAGTAGTGCAGCATTTTCTGCCAAACTAGCATGGATAGCAAAAACTAAATTCACAAAATCTCTCCACACTAGGATAGAAATGTCAACCAGGGAGTGTCTTATTGTTTGCTGCA
>JAOXNG010000021.1:99143447-99171137 GCA_028566535.1 Scolopax minor
CCTCCACGCTTCAGAGACCCGAATTGTGTTTCAGGTGTATTTCTATATTCATTCAGGTATTTGCAAGGTAGTCTTTTAACTGATGGAGAAATTTCAAGCCTAATATTCTCCGTAGGCTTCTGTTTCATCTGGAACTGTTAAACTCTGACAGTGTACAAGAAATAAGGTTAGATTTCAAGAAGTATTGTGTCCCAAGTTCTTCATAACTAGAAGTCAGTGAAATGGTTATTTCAACTCACTGTTTGTATTAAGATTAACCCTCATAGTGTCCATATTCAGAAACACAGTTCTCTGTGTCTAAAGGAACACCGAGAACCAGAAACTGCTGTTTGTACCCTGTTCTTCTGCCAGATATCATGGCTTACAGTGATCATTTCTCCCTGAAAATGAGCTCCACGTTTCCTAGACTAATAGATCATGTGATAGAGTAAGATGTTTGTGAAAGGTGTCAAGATCTGGTTATTCTCAGCTCTTCTGTCATGCTAGTCTCATGGAAAGAAAATACAAGTTTGTAGCATCTGTTGGAAATGAAATTTAAAAGCAGACAGGACAGTAACACCATGTTTTATAGTGGCTTTGTTAAACTGTGACTTTCTCCTGAAAACTTCAGTTTGACACAGCACCTGTGTTTCTCCTCAAGCAAAGTCTTGTCTCTAACAGATGAAGGAATTTGCACAGTGATAAGCCAATTAAGGAAGGAAGTACTCTGGGATTTCTAGAGGGGATACTTACGTGTGCATGGTTGTATGTACACACACAAGATAAATCCTATTAATTGCATACAATCCTTTACTGAAGCTCCTTGAGAATTCAAGTAGGAAGCCTTTCTATGCCTAAAAAAAAAAAAAGTTGTGTAGCAGGGCATGAGGCAGATTTTATTAGCATGTGCCCACAAAACAGTCACTTCCCTTTTGAGGGGCGAGAGTCACAGAATCACAGTTAACTAGTTTAAAAAGATTATTATATTGTAAAATTTTTACTTGTACCAGAATACTCTGTGTTAATATCTGTATATAAATTTGGTAAAGAGAATGTTTTGCCAACTCACAGGAGGCAGATCTTCACCAAAAAAATCTGCATTTTTCTCTGGGCAATTGCTCAGATGCTTATACACAGATTTAATAATGTGTGGGATGCAAATTTTAATTTTCTTAGTGCTCCCTTGCTAGTACTATGTAAAAATGCTTGTTTTGTGATGGTAGCATCAGCCAGTGTTATGCTGCTGTAAGACTTTGCTGTAAGAGATTTGCTGGTGCATAAACATTTGAGAAATCCCATGTGAATTAATTGAGAAACTTCCTTTTGGAAGGGAAATGTTAAAATAGGAATGGTCCATAAGTCCATCATGCCTGTGACCTGGTTAGTGAAGCTTACCTGGAGTTATGTGGAAGGGACTAGCATGAACTCATTGACTATAGCTTATTTTACAGTAAAAGTTGGAGAAGGGGAGAGAACATCTTGGAAGATGCTTTCAGGTTCTTCGGGATGAAGTTCTATAGTGTAAGCAATGCTTTGTACTGGTTCCCAGTTCAATGACACCTTGACATTTCCCAGGCACTGGGAGCTGAACCCTCAGTGTGATTTAACATGAAGATAGAACTCTTGTACCTTATGAAATATTTTAGACTAATATACTAAAGATACAAAGTTGATATCTTTATAGTCAGTTGTGGGAGGAAAAAGAAAATCTCCAAGGTTAGAGAAGACTTAAAAATCTTTTGGAGCAAAAAGGTGTATCATTGCTAAATCACTTACTGTTACTCTCTCACAAAATTTTAAATCTTCAGTGAACACTGAAGTGTTCAGTAATCTAACATGTTTTTCAAAGGAGTTTTGGTTGTGGAGTTTTTTCCTTCCCCTCAGCTTTCATTTAAATAATAGTCAGAAAAGAGAACTTATTCGAATATCTGTAACCAGGCATCGATGTAACTTGTCTGCCTAAATAACAGAGAAGGTTTGCATCTTATGCAGAAAAAAAATCCCCTGCATTTTCAGTATGGACTTACACAAAGAATATTAAAACACTTGAGGTGAAAGTAGACTTAACAATGTTACTCTATCATAATCAAGATAAAGTTTCTATATAGTATCAGAATCAAAATGTAAGTATATGGTGTCTGTGTTATTCTCTCCTGAAGCCTCAAAGGTTTCTCCTCCATGCTGTGAAATGTTTGACACTGTAAATTATTCTGACCAAAAGCAGTACTGGAGAAAATGACCTAAAAGGAAAAAATGCTTTGCTATTTAGTTGCTAAGATTAACAAGCAAAGCATAATTCTGATCTGCTTTTAGGGACAGGGATGGATGTCATGTTGATAGTTCTTGGAAAAGGTCAAAGGAAAATTGTTGAATTAAGTTGCTGTGAACAACTGCTTAATGTTCTCAGCTGGAGTTACTGTTTCTTGTGTTCAAAAGAACAGTACTATGAAAAGCTCTGTAGCTTGCCTGGTGTCAATAGAGGCAGTGCCTATAAAAAAAAAATCAAACCACAGACCTGACTAAATTGATTTCTCCCCTTAGGAACTACAGAAAGAAGCCTTATAGATCAATAGCTAGTTCTGTAAGCAAGCAGCAGAATTAATTAAATATAGCTTCTTACCGAATTGTCTCAGTAGTGTTTGATATGGGAAGCAAGGGCTCCTTTTTCACAGGGTACCCTTGCAGCACTTAAAATTTCACATGACACATTGCTGTCTCTGAAAATGCAGAGGTTGTAAACCATGCTTAAGCAGCTGTGTTATATTTTCTAAAAAGAGTTTGTTTTGTTGTAATTAAACAGACTAGCATTCTGTAGGCTTACCTGCATGCTTTCCTCATCTCTCTCTTGCAGACAATGCAGACAGCAGTACCCTCCATGCAGTGACTTTCCTTCGCACGACCGAGATCTTGACAGTAAATTCAATTGGACAGTTAAAAATATGGGACTTCAGACAGCAGAAAAATGAGCCGTCTCAAATATTTTCGTTGTAAGACTTTTTTTTTTGCATATTTACTGAGAAGCATGTGCTGCTACCTTGTATGATCTAATTTAAATCTTTCCTGACACCTTCTTGACAATGGCATGATAAATTGATTATTTTTTTAGAAAGCTTTTAACTTCTGTGGTATTTAAATAATCGAAAGCAGACTCTGCTTAATGGCTGAATTACTGTTGTGGCCAAGTGTTGAAGTGTTGTATTTAGGTGCTCTGTTCTATGATTTAACTCTTGAAGGACAGTATTGCACCTGTACATTTGCTCTTTTTTAATTTTTTTTTATATTATTTTATTTAACCCCCAACCCAGATCTCTTTCACTTTCCCTAATTAAATATACTTCATCTGTTTATCTCAACAGGCCTAATACAATTTTTCTGGCTTTTGAATGGCAATTTTGTGCCTTATATGGTATTGTGAGAAAACAGACTGAGGTAGATTGAGGTCCTGTTGTTTGCTGTGGAATAATTCCCATTCCTCTTAATAGTTTGTGGTTGAGGTACCTGGTTTTCGTAGTGTCTGGTTTCCCTTTGCAATTCTTAACAAACTTCAAAACTGTAATTGTAATACGAATTTCAGGGTAACATTATTATTATTATAGGTATACTTCGAGTATTATTATTATTTTCTCACTGCTGTAAAGCTGTTGGATACAGTGTAGATGCCTGGGTACCACAGAGCACAGAACCTGATGCTCATCCAACTGCAGCTTCATGTTCCTGCCATACCTGTCATTTCCAGTAGATGTCATGTGGCTTCAGCCTGTAGTGACCAGACACTGCAGGAACTGAAGCTGCAGTCAGTGCCCTTACCTTGTTTGTCAACACTCCTAGTGATTAAGGGGAAAATAGAAGCTGAATATAGAATTGATCTTTTTTTTTTGTCCTTCCATTTCTCCTTTGCAGGACAGGTGGCCGAGTTCCACTGCACTGTGTGGACAGGCACCCCAACCAGCAGTACATCGTGGCCACAGGGGGCCAGGATGGGATGCTGAGTATATGGGACATCAGGCAAGGCACCATACCAGTGTCCCTGCTGAACGCTCATGAAGCAGAAAGTAAGTATCTTTCTTTCTGGGGGAGAAGGAGGTGGCCTTCTAGAAAAGTTTCAAATTTCTGTAAAAATAAAAAATTAGGTGTTGTGACCACAATAGAAAACAATCACATAGCTGGTACTTCATGTGTTCTCATCTAGTTGGCTTCAGTTTGATCCTTCTCTGTATATGAGACTGTTCTTGCATAAAAGCCAAGTCTGTCTAAACTAAAGCTAGATTTAGTAAGCAGGTCTTTAATAAGTCATAAGATGCATTTAATCAGACTGTGTTTCTAGAAGAGTAGGAATACAGGCATAGAAATTGATGCTGTGGTGTGCAGATATAGTAAGGCTAGAATGTGGTTACTAAAAAACTTGAAAACATGAGGAAATTGGGGACAACAAAGGTAATACAGATCCATTTGTGCCTCCACAATGCTGAAACCAGGTCACTTTCCTGGTAACTTTGTATGAACAAGATGGTAATTCACTTTGTGCTGAAAACTTCTTGACTTGATGCCGCAATTATATTTAAGGAGTAAAAATTTTTTGAGATGTTAAGTTTTACTGACTTAAACATCTTTTCCACAGATGTGGTATTTATACACAAAAGAATAATGTGTGTGCTGGGAAGGAATGCCTGAATTCTGATAAGATTTTAACCTTCAACAATTTTCACAGTATTGAAAATGCAACAAAATAGTCTCTCTTTTCTCTTCCAGGGGAGGGAAAATTACAGTAAATAACTAAGGGTGGGGTTTTGGGTCTCCTACCCACATATACTTAAGAACAGAAGGTTTGGGTTGGAGCCTGGGTTCTTGTAAGTGCCCATCCACATCATACTGCCAAAATGCACTGAGTAAAGTACTTGGTACTTGTTCTGAAGTGGTTTTATCTGGTTTTGGTTTGATACTTCCAGTGTGGGAAGTTCACTTCCATCCCTCCAACCCCGATCACTTGTTTACGTGTTCTGAAGACGGATCTCTTTGGCACTGGGATACTTCCACAGATGTATCTGAAAAACCATCCTTTCTTCATCAAGGTAAGGATGTTTGAAGTCAGTCTGCACTGAATTTGTCAGTTGGCAACGTAATTAAAATTCTCACATGACCCAATTAATAACACAATCCTAATACAGAAAATGAAAAGCTCATTTCTTTGCTTAGGAAGAAAGCCCTGATATGCATTTCAGGAAAACTACTTAAAAGGTTAACAGTTGTGAGTTTCTTGTGGTCTGTTTTGTGGTTTTTTTTTTTTTTTTTTTTAATTTGCTGTACTCTGGACAGAGTGTGCAAGGGCACATCTAGTATTTCAAAGATAGATCATGTTCACTTAAAAATCACCTGTATGTAGAAAAGACATGGAGGCAGCCTAAATGACACGTTACTATTTGAGTCTCTAAGGGAGATAGAAATTATTTTGGTACTATAAGATTTCTACCTTTGTAAGATAGTGGAATTATGAATTTACTATTCAAGATCATAATTGGAACTGTCAATTAATGAAATTAGGTCCCTTTATATCATAGCAGAATTTTAAAGATATGACACTGACTTACTGTAACCAATCATTTTCACATTCTAGTCACAAAGACCATTTAATTGCTTGTTAATTTTATGCTGAATGATGATTCTCAAACCAAGACTTCAGTTTGAATGTAAAACGTTATGTGGAAAAAAATAAAAAATTAAAAAATCCAGGTATATCCCTTACTGCAGTTAGCAGGGAGAAGCGATGGTAGGGAATAAGTGTTACTAAAGCAAAGCTGATGCCCCAAATATAACAAGACACTGTATAAATGGGCTTTTGTTCTTCTGTCCTTGCTTTAGTCTCTGCCTAGAAAAACTTGCAGATAGTTAGGCTGTCTCTTCAGCAAGATGTATTTACAGCTGTACTGACCCTGTACTGTCTTAACTGAGGACAGAGCTGGTAGCAGGTTTCTGTAATCATTTCAAGAACTTGATATATTTTTTAAGCTATTTTTTTCCCTTCGTTTACCAAAGAAATGACATCATCTCTTAATTAATCTGAAAACTGACTTAAATGTAAAATGATATTCCCGTTATGCCTGTCCCATACCTACCATGTTTCTCCAAAATCTGAGAATATATAAAATAAATTGGAATTTAATTCCCTCTCTTCCTTCTTTCCCCTCTCCTTTCAGGAGGAAGAAGTACTACCTATTTTCCCCACAATACCATTAACCAGTCTGTAGTAAGTGCCTGGCTAAGCAACGATCCTACCAAAGACCGCATGGAAATCACCAACTTAATTCCAAATCAGACTTTGTCTGTGAATAGTTTAGATGTTTTAGGACCATGCCTAGTATATGGTACTGACGCAGAGGCTATTTATGTGAACAGACAACTTTTTGCATGAAACCCACTTCGGTATCCCTTTGAAGTACTGACCACCCTGAACTACTGGGAAATGTCAGATTAGTGACCTTAATGACTTTAATCTGTTATCAGCATGTGGGGGAGAAGCCTACAGCTTGGTGCTGCAGAAGAAATGTAAGGTGCTGCAGGTTCTGACAGCTGTCACTTGTTATTAAGGTCATTATTGATGCTCCGGATGGGTAGCTGAACAAACTTACATGTAAGCTTGCTCTTGCTGCTTCCTCAGTACTGGTTTGGTTTTGGTAAGCAGGAAGGTGGTCAGTAGGGCAAGGTAAAACTGATGTCTGTAATACATTCACATGCAAAGGGAAGAGAAAGTAAACGCCTGACTTTTTTTTTTTAATAATTTATTTTCTCATCCCCAAAGGTATTTTTCAAGTATTAATTCCAAGGCCAAACTGGGGTTCTTTTAAATGCTTTTTATGTCACCTAAGAGAGAGGGTTGGGGTTTTTTTAAGCCAAATTTTTTATATGTTTAGGGGAACGTAACTTTTTATGTTAATTCATGAGAATTGGAAAGGAAAACTGCTAAAGCTGTGAAATGTGAAAGGTTCTCTAGGAATCTTAGCATTTTTAGTAACATTATTTTGGATTATTTACAGCTTCATCATCAACACTGCACATTAAGACTGGGTAACGCTCAACACAAAAGTGGTTTTTATAGTTAAGATGCCATAATTGACAGATGTGTTGGCTGTGTTTTCGGGTGAGAATAACTTCCTAAACTTGAGACAGCCTGTCACAATTGAAATTTCGCATCTGGCCTGTTGCAATCTTTGAAAAAGTTAAATTTCATGGCCACCACTCTTTGGGCCTGGCCCTCCAGCCAGTTATTTAGCCAGCGAAGAGCACACCCAGCCAAGCCATGAGGATCCAGTTTCTCTAGGAGAATTTTCTGGCTAACAACATAAAATGCTTTACTAAAATTTAGGTAGACAACATTCACAGCCTTTCCCTTTCCACTAAAGAAACAATAAGAGCTGATTCAAAAGAAAGAAAAGAAAAAAATATTCTGTGAAAAAGTCAAAATCAGTATCTGATATTGATGCCAGCGGTCATGACATTTTGAAGAAGAAGAAATTTTGTGAAATCTCTTTCAGCTGGGAGATAAGCACAGGAACTCAATTGGATTCATGAGGTGATAAAAAGAATTCCAAACTGGTGTTTGTACTACATGTGTTGATATTTTAATAAAATGCAACATTACCTCAGATAGTGGATGTGTTAACACATATATATCTATAAAATCATCCTCCTGAACAAACTTAATTTCCTTGGAAGATGGGAACTATTTCAGCACTTTCTATAGGTAGAGGAGATTTTATCTGCAGTATTGCTTACATTCATGGTTGTGCCATTCTGGTCACACCATAAGAACAAAATTATGGGAAGGACAAACTTCACACTCTCAAAGACATCATGTTGGCTGATCACAGGCATAGTCTTTTTTAGCTTTCTACTTTTCTCTCCATTTTGTTCTTTGTGTTGTGCATTTTTATGAGAAATTGAAATACTATATAATTACATGACTTTAAATAATACTCTAACAGCCTGAACAATGACCTGTCTTTCCCATCTCCATTCATTTTTGCTTCTAACAGTGAGATCATCCTTTCCTGATTGGGCTCTGTGAGGAAGTTGTGGAATATAATGCTAAATATAGACACTATAAAATAGCTATTACAGCTAAGTAGTAATGGTTATCAAATTTCAAATAATATTCAATGACAGAAATTGACTAAGAATTTATGTTAGGCTTAAAATACAAAATACCTGAATCTTTGCATTTTAAAAAATACTTGTATCCTGACTCATCTCATAACCCACAGAGTTCCCTGATTAAATGGGAATACAAATGGCAGATTTATACGGCATTTTGTTATTGAAAAAGACCAATTCTTTTATTATGATACTGTAGCTGCACATTGACTATAGAAGCACAGCTTACTGAAAATCTTCTAATTAAAAAGCTAACTAATATAGCTAATGCCTTTTTTTAGAAATTAGTCTCATGGTATCCAAAACAAGGCAGTGAGTAAATATCAATTCTGCTATGTACAATCCTGTCTTTCTTACTGCTTTTAGTATGTAGTGTAGTCCTAGCATACAAAAATATTCACAAGTTTAAAAACAAACAAAAATTCTACTTTAATATGATGGTTTGTATGGAGTTATCTCACTCCTTGTGTCTATAAATTCTTGTTGATATTGTCTATATTTCTGTTTCAGTGTAATGCATCTGCAGAACAAGTCTGGAAAGTTAGATTTGGTGCAAACTGTACTGAAGTTAGTAGGGAGTTAATTGAGTGGCTTTTCAATAAGGACGCAGATTTTAAAAAAATACTTTGAGAATAGAAGTTACATTACTGGCTTGGAAGTCACTGCATATGCACTTCCTTCATGTGAATTTCTGGTCAATTAATTGCTAATGGCAGTTGATGTGATTGTTCATTCATTTAAAATAAACTTTCTGCCTGAAATACCAATAATCCAATAGTCTGCCAGAAAGAATGAATACTGGCAAAATAGTTCTGCGTTTCTCACTAAACTATCTTAGCATTATTGCTGTCCACAAAAAAACAGTCGATGATACATCAGAAATTTAATTTCCTCTCAGATTGTTTTACAAGATAAATTTCAATGAGAAGATGTCATTAGATGACCTAGACATCTTTTTCTTAGGCCTTTACAACGGAATTAAGTCTGGGCCTTTGAGCATGTTAATGTTAAGTGTTTTACATTGGATCAGAGTACACCTTTGAAGGGAATATCCCAGTCATCTCCACTTTGGTTCACATTGTAAACTGTCTTAGGACACATGAAATGGCTTGTTTTAGGATAAAACTAAACTTGAAATGCACTTCAGTAACAAGCTTAATGCTCTCCTTAAGAAAATCATCATTCAGTTACCAAGGGCCAGCCTAGAACTAGTTCAAAGTTTTAAAACCTTGAAAATGTGGTGCCAAGTCCACTAATTACTTTGCTTTGCACATCCATACTTTTTCATTTGCGCTGTTGCTCATGTAGATTTAACCTCAGTGTTTCATGGGGGACGATAAATTGTTCCTAGCTGACACTTTGTTAAGAAACTAGTTGCCAGTAAGAGTCCCATTGCTGTATTTTTATGCCTTATATGTGACTCATGATGTGCTGGGAAATCCCACGCTAAATAGTCATGTGTTTGTTTCATCTGAAATGTGCAAAAAGCACAAAATGAAGCAAAAAACCCCGAACCCTCAGGACACTTTCAACCAACAACACCTTAGGAGTTTTTTGGCACTCCATTTCCTACCTTTTTTCCAAACAGCATCAAAAGGTTATTTTATGAGAAAGTTGGTAAAAAAGACCTTGTGCAATTACAATGTAGCAGTACATGAATTATGTGACCTGTACTTCTGGAGTTCTCTGCCTGTCTAGGGGTTCCCCAGTGTAAAAGAAACATGGGCGTGCTAGAGCAAGGCCTGCAAAGGACCGCTAGAATGGTAAAGTTTCTTGGGGCTTCTGGCATAAAAGGAGAGGCTGAAAGAGCTGAGATTGTTTCATCTCAGCTGGAGATGGAGAAGGATCAGAGGGATCTTACCAATACAAATACCCAATGATGGGGGCTATGAGGTGGGTAGTGGGCAGAAATAGAAACATGTCTCCTGGACATAAGGAAACGCCTTTTTTTTAAATGTGAGAGTGGTGGAACATGGGGACAAGTTGCTGAAAGAGGTTCTGGGATGTTCATTCTTGGAAATATTAAAAATGTGATAGGACACAGCCCTGAGCAACCTCCTCTGGCTGACCCTGTTTTGAGCAGGGGAATTGGACTAGATGATCTCCAGAGGTCCCTTCCAAACTGAAACATTCTGTGATTCTGTAGTCTGAGAGAACTAAACAATCTGTAAATTAGTAATGTTAAATGTTAAAACTACTCAGTGATTACAGTTGTACACTTTTAGGATCTGTGTAATTGTACTTGTTTAGGATCTGTGTGGAGTATTCAGTTAAAATGACAAGGTCACTGTGTTTCCCGCTTTGCCACAAAGTCTTTTTGGCATTTAATATAAATTGTCAGTCTTTATTTTCTTGCCAGGTTTTCATGCCTGCTAAATGTGGCCTTGAGATATGCTGTACAAGAGACAATGCTAATATAAAATCACACTTGAGTAGCTTTTACTTTTTAGGTTTCTCAAAATACTACTGAAATTTTGTAAAAGAAAAGACTATTTTTGTCCAGGCTGACAAGAAAAGTGAGCCTCAAATAAGTTAGAAAGCCTGTTAGCATCTCATTAATATGTTTGTGGGGTAGAAGAATATATATAATAAAAATGCTCAAAATTATGTACCATCTCTATACTAGTGTTTCTTTAAAGAGGGAAAGAAATATTGTGAATTTTACACAAGTACTCAATTAAATACAGTAACTACTAGATTAAGTATACTGAATTGTGTAGAGCTATTGATTGACTAAGATTCCAAAATATCTTTTAATGATCTAAAATGAGCAATGGAGAGATGCTGCCATGATAGAGTATAGTGATACAGAATTTTCTACAGCTGTAACTTGCTGGTGAAACTTTAAATTATTAGTCTTCAGTTCTAATACAATAGCAAATAATATTTCCAAAGAAATGAAAAAAACAGTATAAAATATAAATATACAGGAAGAAACTTATTTTTCTTCTAATTTTCCCTGGTTCAAACAAATATGATTGATTTATGTGGTTAAAACAGGCAATAAACACAGGTCTAGTGCATAGATCTGCTACAGGAGAAACTTGTGAGATCTTGTGAGATTTTGTTCTTTCTTAGAATTCTTAACACTACATATGCACTGGTACAAGTTATGCTACAATTCATTTTAAGTAACTTATGTACCTATGAATGAGCCAGTCCAGTAGTTCCCATCAGTAGGCTGAAAGAAAGCAGTATCTCTCTTATTTTGACACTATCCGGTAATTATAAACGTACTAAAGCCCAAACTTAGCATGTCTTCAAAATTGCAGGTAACTATACTTTCTGGATATGCATTTTCTTTAATGTGACAGGTAGGACATAAAATGCCTGGTAGTTCTTGATTAGCTAGTACTTATCTGTGTATAATGAGATGCACACAAAAGGTAGTGGGTTGCCCTTCATGGTCCATCTATTCATGGGCTAGACATAGCATGGCCAGCATTCTGGCTGTGCCTCAACCATATGCCCACCCTTAAGATAAAACAAACTGTTTATAAAGGAAACAAAGTTGTTTCTATGACCACATCACATTTACTACGTCTGCTGTCCCTAACAGCAATATTTTCACTACCCACAGAGAATATGTTTTTTTAGAAAGCACAGGAGCATATTAGAGATAGGACAGGGCTGATCACTTCGTAACCAGCCAACACTCACATTTGTATAAAGCAAGACAAATCTTTCAAATAAGAAGAAAGTTGGCCATTTAGCCAGACTCATCAAAACTCAAACTAGAGTTGATCACTGTTGCATGTCAACATGAATTTCCCTAAAATTGTATCATAATCAGTGAGGTGGGTTTTTTTAAGCTTTAATTTTAGACTTCCTTTTGTTCCTCTTCCACCACTAGGGGAAATTATTGATGAGATCCAATTTGACAGATAAACAACAGAATCACAGAATGGTTGGGGTTGGAAGAGACCTCTGGATGTCAGCTTGTCTGACCTCACTCCTCAACCAGGACCACATAAATCCAGCTGCCTAAGACCATGTCCAGATGGCTTTTAAGAATCTCCAGAGAGGGAGGGTCCTCAATGTCTCTGGGCAATCTGTGCCACTGATCAGTTACCTTCATAGTGAAAAAGTATGTCCTGATCTTCAGATGGACCCTATTGTGTTTCAGTTTGTGCCCATGGCCTCTTGTCGGCCACCGGGCATCACTTAAAACAGGTTGGTTTCATTGTCTTAGCAACCTCTTTTCAAGCGTTTATATATATTGATAAGATCCTTCTGAGACTTCTCTTTTCTAGGCTGAATAGTCCCAGGTCTCTCAGCTTGTCCTCAAAGGAAGCATATTTCAGACCCAAGACTGGACTAAAGCTGCCCCTGGACTAAAGACCTGGTCATTCACATTCAGTTGCGATATGGAAGGTGTTGTGTAAGTCTAGTAAGTCTATTGCATCAATGACCACACTGTTCTCTAATTTAGGCTTTATTGCCATAGTTAATATGTGATGCAGGAAGTCAACAGAGAAATTTGAAGAGCTGGAGCTTTAAGTCAAACAAAAGTTGCGAGGGAGGCAAAAACACAGAAAATATAGGAGAGCATACATTTATAAGTTACATTTCAAAACGTCAGAAACAAACTGTTCCTATTTTTCACAGAATCACAGAATCTTAGTGGTTGGAAGGGACCTTTGAGATCATCGAGTCCAACCACATTAAAAAAAATAAATAAAAAAAAAAAAAAACCAAAATAATAAACCAAACAAAAACCAAAAAAACACCCAAACAAAAAACCACACACGCAACCCAAAACAAACAAACAAAAAAAAAAGTCAACAAAAAAAAACCCCACAATTTTGCATCTTTAGATATGAGAGATATTACTAAATGCTGTTAACCTTATGTTACTAAAAGGACACAAACATCTGAATATTATCAGGTGGCTCCTTTCTTTTGCTCTTAAGTCTATAAATTGCCCTACAGATGACAACACGTAGCATTTAGAGTACATAAAGTTTGGAGTATAGAAAGTAGTCACTCATTATTTAATTGAAATATAGTCAATATAAGGATATGTATACAGAGTAGTTTGGTTTCCAGCAATGTTTCGACTTTTAGGAATGCTTTAAAAACATTATTAGACAAGTTTGAGCCTCTTCCTGAGAGACAATTGCATTCTATCTCCATCCATGGCACATCATCATTTCTGTAACGTTCTGTTGCCTTTTTTATACCTGCCTCCAAGAAATCTCTCATAAAATACTCAAAACATTCTTGTTCACCAAAAAATGTTCACTAAAAATGCCAATAATTGATTTTTGCTAAGGGTACACAGTTCATACATGCAGGTTTTCAGTCAAGTCTGTCCAGACTATGTAAGACAGAATGTAGGTCCGTATCTTATGAAAATTTAATTTTAACTTAATTTTCATGCCAGAATTAAATTACAGACAGTAATTAATTAAATTAATAGACAGTTCATAACCTTTTGCATGTTTGTAAGTTACAAATAACTGTCTTGAACAGTATGAAAGCAAACATTTCAGCCAAACAGCTGCCCACAGTATGCACTGCTTGGCCAGACTAAATCTAGCACAAAACTTTAATTATTTAATGCCAAGAAAATTTCAAATATCACAGGGAAGAATGTGGTTTATACAGCTAAGTACCCATGGGAAAAGGCTTCTGAATATATGTGACTTTAAAAAAGCAAATGTGAGCTGACAGCACACCTTTAAACATAGCATCACAAACCAACAAGCTTACTGTAGCCAATACATAAAAATTCCAAAATTATTCAGACGGTTCGGTAGTTGAGGTAACTGTCCACCAGCTCAGACATGAGATGATACTTGGATTCCTGCTTCCTTTGACGAATTCTGTAAGAAATGATCTTACAGTACTCCAATTTTATAAATTAATGAGCTTGCACAGGTTTTAGCACTTATTCAGAGGTCTGCATTGCAGGTTCCTCACCCACATTAGAGAACATAGAGGTATAGCATCAAGACACTTCATAGGTACAAAAAGTAAGCTGGTTCCTTCATGGGGCACCTCACAATCCGATTTGAAATACTTCAGCTAAATGGTAACACAGAAAACTGTGACACTCCTTTTGTGATGCATTGGTTTCTTGGAAGGAAATTGCATCACCATGAGTGAATAAAATCTGCTCTAAACAGTGCAGTGAATGCAAAGGTTGGTGTATCGTGTGTTACAACATATGACAGGCATGGAGTTGCAGCTATAGAAGCATTTTCATCAAGCAGAAGCCCACCTATACTTTCCGAAGTATATCCCTCACACAAAAAGCCTTTACTTGAAGGTCTCCTGAAGGCAAATGACAATGCAACATGATTCACATAAGAAGAGGTACAAATGAGATACCATCACAGATGTATGATCACTATTAAGTTTTCATACATGCATGGCATGGCACAATTAAATAGGGCCCATGTTTCAGTTTTGGGTTGCTTTATTTGAAATGGTGCCTCTGTCATTAAGAAAGGATAGCAAATTAAGAAAATTTTATCTTTTGTGCCTAAAACATGCCGTGCATTTAAAATTATACTAACGGAATGGGACTCCATGAAGTGTTCTCTGATGGGAGCTGGCTTGGCCATGAAGAACTCTCATGGTCAGACGACTGTTCATAAGGAGTGACCAAAGGTCTATTTTGGACTCCTTTTAGCTCACTTAAAACCAATTATTTAAAATGCAGTTCACTTAGACTGTGAATAATTTTGTTTTCGTGTGGAGTTGTGTAGATTGCAATAAAAATAAACAAATAATAACATAAAAACAACAGAGAATAGACATAGTTAAGTACCCACACACAGTTTGAATTTATCTTCCCTGTCCTAATGAAGTGCTTTAGTCCAGATAACAAAGGTCAATAGTAGCATAGAACTCATTCTTTTCTTGCTTACTCTAATGAAATTGTTTGTTTTTCTAATAATAGCAAACAAAACTTAATTCCTTTCTCTGTGGTAAGTATTTCCTATAAAACAATAGAACTGCAATCCAGGCTGCCCAATACCTTCAACTTCTAAAATTATACAGCATTTTGTTTTCCAACTAGCTTTATATCACTGTGGTTTTGAAAAATTGACAGTAGTTCTAAATGACAGTAATAACTGCAAAGGAGCAGGTTTTGAGCTTTGTTTACTCTCTCTCCTCTCTCTGCTCCCTGCTGAACCTACTCCTTGATATTCCAGAGCTAACAACTATCCTTGTCTGCAGTAGTGAAGAGCACAGAGAATATATACAAAAAAACATTGCAGTGCAAATGCTACAAAGCTACAAAAATGATCAAGGAACTATTGAGCTAATCTGTATGTTCTTTAACTTGCCGGATGTTATCAAATGTATGTTTATACTGTTACTTAAGAATGTCAAGTAGATAATTTAAACCTCAAAGGATGTCATGACAGTCTGTAAACAAAACGTATGTAAGTGGTTTGTTTCACTCAGGTGTAATACTGGTGTAATGTTGCTTAGAAAAAAGTCACTGATGTTTCAGAAATACATTTAAGGAAAATAAGAAACTTCTAAAGACCTAGAGTGCATCTTAAGTGTTTTTGTCAGCTGTGCTTGGATATACAGGAAGAGAAGCCACCTTAAACAGTGTACAGCTTCTATCATTATAATCCAGGATGCGTTTGTTATACTTTCAATACCATTTTAATGCCCTGTCATATTTGTCTAATTACACTGCAGCCATTTGTAATCCAGTTTGTTATTCTGTCCTGGTTTAAACAAAGGATATCACTAAACCTTATGCGTAAACCAAGTAAAGGCAATGGAAATTAAAGCAATGGTGAAATCTTCAAATACCTAGAGACTGGTTTAAAATAAATGAGAGACCACAAAATCCTAAAATTAAAGAAAATGAAGAGGCAAAAACCTAGTTTTCAAAATACCTTTATAAAGGTTTAAATATAATGGTGTAACATGCTAAAATCTAAAAAATTTCTTTAATTATTTACTTATCAAGTAACACGTAGAAGTTCTTATTAAGCATCTTGAAATACAGATTAATTTTTTTTATCAAATTACTCAAACACTGTTTCGAAATAAATCATGTTAACTGTTATTTTTTAAAACTAAAGTGTTAAGCCCACAGGGACTCAACATTTCATGCACAAATCATAACACTTATGCTTCAGGCAAGGCACAAATACTGTTTATTATCGCATTTTTTGTTTTAAGGAACCTGTGAAAGCAGCAGTGCCAAGTAAGGTGGTGACTTTTGACCGTAGAACTCAGAACAAGAATAACCTGTGGGCTTCCAAGAAAATATGTATTGCAGTATAATCTCCAGTGGACAGTAGTGCACATAATAAAACTACCAGACATAAAATGTTAGGGGTATAAAAACTTAAATATTGCAGAAACTCTCTATCGACTAGCTGTTTGAAATATGGCCAATGGGAAATGTGGAACAAGAATGACACCTAGTGGTCTCATAGTCTTTCCATCAGGGAGGTTTCTTCTCTCCTTAATTTGCAAAAGTAGTCATATGTACACACCCATGTATGTGCTAGCAGTCTTATCATCGATACTACTTTTCACTGCTAAAATGGACACTCTTCAACCCCAAGCAGACTTTGACCCATATTGTAATCTATGGAGACAATCTATAAACACAAGCTAAAGGAGAGGGGTTCTTAACTTTGTTGAATTTATATTCCTCGAGTCTGACACTCAACTACAGAATGTTAATGTGCAACACCATGTGTATATACTCCTTTGACTTCTTTTTGATTCAGTAAACAGTCATATTTATAATCCATTGACACACAGACACACACCCACACACATTTGTTTTGATTATCTTCCCTGTTTCTTTGAGGCATTCTTAGAGGAAGACATATTAAAAAAGAAGAAAATGTCTTTGGACTTTGACTGAAGGAGGGTACTCCATTATTATTAGAGAGCTTTGGAAAAGCTGTTTCTCCATAGAGAAACAGCAAATGGAACTAGCACCTGTGTGTAGCTGAATGTATTGAAAGAAAATTCCCAGCCATAATTAAAATGAATTAGCATCTGTTCTCTTTTAAAGCAGTTCCTGACATAAATGTTTACTAATGCTCCATTTCATTTAAAAATTAATAGCGTTGTCATCTTCCCTTTCTTAATATTTGCCTCAAACTAAGAATGCAAAATTGTATAAAATGGTGGCCCATAAGCAAACAGAGATGAAAAGATAGCTTTTCAGAAACCATGCTCCTTAAATGAGCAGTAATGCTTTCATTGCTCCCTGAAATATTCTACCCTGTGGTCTCCTCACAAATACATGAATGTGTTGATTGACAAAAGCCTGGAGAGATATGAATCAAAACCTTTTTTATGTTAAATTATATGAAGATGTATTGATATCCTACTGCATATTTTTCTGCTTCTGAATCTATTTCTGTACCCCTAGTAATAAAAAGGCCTTCTTTCAAAATTGTAATTACAAACCTCTAGAGAGAAGAGTGCACTGGTATTTAAACATTGTCATGGTCACTGACCTCGAGCTGAACAGAGAAAGCAAATCTGTTCTTCACTTTACTTCTAAGTGGTGTTGAAAATTCAAATTTAATATTAGTTATATTTATTTACACACCACAATGCATTATAGCAGCAACACCTGGATTAAATCAAGACCGATAAAATATAATCTGACCCTCATGAGTTTATCCTTAGGAATCAGGCCTAAAAAGTTCTATGAACTTTTCTATAATACGAATAATAAAGAATTTGCCTTACCTGGAAAACATGATGGGCTGCTAGCTAGGTGTCTTAATATACTGGTCATTTCCTTGAGTAAGCATGCGGGTTCCCAAGAAATACTGTTTTTCATATTACCAAAACAGCAGCCTAATCTGAGTCCTATTTGTGAAATGCTCTTGAATGCTGTTGGTCGATGATCACGAAGAGAACCTTCAATAAACTCTAACTTAACTGGCAACATGTCAGGGTTTCTATGATTTACATCAGAACTGGAGGCGGGTATGTCTGTGCAGGGTGTGTGTGTGTGTGTGTACATGTCCTGTTAAAATATTTTGGCTTTGTCACCATAAGCAATGAATTTATTCAATGAACGTAGCAAGATTTTCCTCTTCTGTTTTTTAAAGGAAAAATGTGATTATCTGATAAAGTTCCTGGAGTAGAATGTAGGTTTTCCTGGTTAGGTTTCTTATTTTGGTTTAGACTGAGTCTAAGTGTGAACTTCTTTGTGACTTAAGTTCTCTAATGGTAAAATGGAAAAAGAAATTTCTTTCTACTTCCTTTTATTCACTTCTGCCTGTTTAGGTTATAAACTCTTCCAGATAAAGCATGTATTGATTTCTTTGAATGCGTAGCGTTAGCAGCAACAGAGTACCAGATCTGCTCAGATCACCATAAGGATCTCAAAATTATTAGGATTAAAAACCAATGGCTGTTGCCTAACACTTCAGGTCACAGGAGCCTGACTTGCCTGTTGTCCCATCCTTCACATTCTTCAGGGGCTGATGCATATTTGATCACACCTGTGCTCTTTTGTATATCTAAAATTGTTGGGGGGATTTTACAAGTCATAAGGAAGACAATAGATGTTACAATCTTTTCTACAGGCTCCTTAGCTGTATCTTTGCTAACAGACTAGAGAGTGAGTTCCTCAAACACCTCTAGGCCAGGCAACTGTCAGTTTTCCAAGCAATGCCTGAGCATGGTTTCAGTTCCACAGTTTTGTAGTCTTAAGTGGCAGTGGTGGCTTACAAAAGAGTTAACAGCCAAATGTGTATGGTATGGTCAATGTTTAAGAGATAGGTGACCACAGTGAATTGTTACCAGCGAAAGAAACAAATAATATCTTCTATTTTTTATCAGTACCATAACATCTGGATGCCTATTTGAAGCACGTAATTGTGAAGCTACTTGGCCTACACACTCAACAAAACATTTCATAAGAAGTTTCTCTCTGAAATTTTCCTTAAACTTCTGGTTTATGGCTAGTGCTGTTAGGTTGGTTTTACAAAGACTTCCTGCATCCTTCAGAAGCAATAGAGAGATTTCTATTCATTCAGAAATTAATAGAAAAAAGAAAGCAGAGAGAGACTGTCCAATTTTTCTCACCTATAAAATCTTAATTTAAATGGTGTCTAAATTAATAATTCATAGCAAATACATTATGTGATTAATGAAGCCTCCTTTATGCACTTACTTGTTATGGTGGTATTTCCATTACAAATATACATTGTTTATTGTCTCAGTGTAACTGTTCTTAAAAGGATAGTTAGAGAAAAAAAATGGAGTTTTACTGTCTCTGGGAGAGTTATCAGAAAGGCAGTATTTTAAATCTGTAAAAAATATTTGGTTTGGGTCCTGTAAATACTGTTTAATTATCATACCTAAAATAAATTTGCTACCACGGTATTTAGCAGCTAGCTACAGAGTAGAAATTGGAGACCTTAGTGTAAACCCATGCAAATTACTTCAGTGGAACAGCATCAATTTACTCGCAGCTCATATATAGACGTAAGAAGTCCTAGCATTCGTGTTAGATTTTTGTCTGGTTCACTTAATTTTCTCTGTCCAAGTGTATTACAAGGGAAAGCTGGACCCTGCCCTTTGCTGTTCCAAATGATCTCCCATATTCCCTACTTTCTGCTCATTGACATTAAAGTGAGATTATTGTACCTCTGTTCTTTGTGAATAAGTCTCAGCCTCTCTTTGTGGGTCCATGCTAGAAAAGCATCCTGCCCTTAATGTTCATTTGAAAGACATCATTAAGAAGAGGTGCACATAGTAAAACTAATTAATTTGAACAAATACTCACAATAATCCTTTTGTAATGTTCACCCTGCACCATCTTCAAGTCTGGAGTGAAGGTTCAGGTCACTCTTGTTCTTGGTCAGAATAACAAAAAAAATCTAATTTCTTGTTACTCTGTGTGTGTAGAAAATCCACTTTAACAGTTGAAATAGTTAGAATTTGAAATATATGTCCCTAACCTACCCAGGTAAGTCTTCATATGACTTGCTTGCTCAGGAAAGTGAGGAGACTATTTCACCACACTCAAGAGTCTGTTGAAGGCATTAAATAGCATAAGCTAAAGAAGACTCTATCAGACAGTTTTATCCGTTCTAAGGCTTTCTTGCTCTCCATGTAATGAATCTTGCTTAGAAAGCATGGCCCCAGGACTTGTGATTAAAGACTGTTAAATACTCAGCAAACGGTCACAGCATCAAATAGAAGGAAATGGAGAGAGGAGCAAAGAGAGGAAACCTTGCATATCAAACCAGTGTAAGGACAAAATGTAAGCTCTTACTTTATCACCTTCACTCTATGTAGATGACTGCTGTAAAAAATCTCTCCAGAAAAGTGATTTTTCCAGGAGAGTAATAAATGACAGTTTAGGAGAGGGAACAATTTACTGATATTCTGAACGTGAATAGTTAGTTGCCTACAGTAAGGCATTTTTGTTTCCTGCTTCTTTCATTTGTTCTCACTTTTATTACAACCCCTCAAGCTCTGGAAATGGGTGTCTTCAATTACAAGTTATTTAAATCAGCTGTTCCAGTAACACATTTGCTATTTTGATCAACTTTTGAATGCTAATTACAACATTCTTCCTACTGCTTTTCTCCTTAGGAGCTAGAAACTCAGCCATGTAAATCAGCTTTTGATGATGTACACAGTGGTATGTTTGATTCTGAATGTTGAACGAGAATGGAGATGTTGCAACAGCATATTTACTATAACAGGATTCAACCTCTTTTTTAACAGTAACAAAGAATGGCAGAGAGAAAACAGATAGCTTTGTACCTAAGAGGTTAGGGTGCAGTTCAGGAAATCCTTTATTTTGACTCAGTTTTTCTGAATGAGTTTCTTTCTCCACAGCACATTTCTTGTCTGACAACTAAATCCCAGCCCCTTATCTGAAAAATAGGAAACAAATTTTCCCAATACACCAAAATGCTTTGAGGCTGTTTTTAAATCTTTCATCACCCTCTCATAAATGCTGACTGCTACATACAACCTGGGGAGTACCTGTATTTTTTTTATTTTTAAACAGAACGAGTGACTTTTTCATTGACACTCTCCATGCTACCTCTTTCCCAACTGAATTTTCTTCATAATTAGATTGTGTAAGATGCTAAACAGTAGCCAAACCTAGTGCACCAACCAGATTTACCTAGTGAGACCAACATGATTTCTCCTCCGAGTCCATTTAAAAAAAATTTACCAGACTTCACGATACAGAGCAGTTCCTTTTTCCTGGTCTGCTAGATGTGAGTGAAGGTACTGTGGTTCCTGTTTTTCAGGTCCAGCCCACAGTCATACTGAGCATACACAGTCTCTGTACTCAACATACACATTCTGTGCAAAAAGAACCAGCCACCAGAAGATCAACCCCAACATGAAAATAGTTCCTTTAAAGCTGACACCACAATGAGCACCCACACAAATTTGAAGTAGTCTGACCAGGATCAGAACTAGATTGAAGAAGATCAAACAGCCTCATCTTGTTCTTACTTGCCAACTAACTAGACTGAAAGATTGCTAGCAGATCTCATAGCCTCCACACACATACACTTACAAAGGGCCCGCTGTAACTGGCCTAGACTTCCCGGTAGCCAGCCCCCAGATCTCATGTCACACTTAACTGGCTAGTGTTTCTAAGGGACAGGAGAGACGACTACAGGTTTGGTTTTGTAAATGTTTTGTGATGGTAAAAATTCCTTAGAGGAAAATTGACATCCTTGTTTGATCTGTGGAGTTAATATTTGTACCTGGATGCTTGTCAGTATCTGTATTCTACTCTGCAGGAATTTATCTGGGCAAAGAACTGTGAGTATTGCGTCATTCTGGTACATAATCCTAAATTAACCAGGTGTTGAATGTCAAGAACTTACTCAAAACTTAAGATGATAAGACTAAATTTGTAAGAGGAAACAGTATCAGAGTGAAAGGAACATCAAGATTTTAGGGTTTATTTCATTAGTTAAACCTTTTTTATATCAAATATGATAAGCTTTTGCAGCCTATCTCTTCTCTTTGTACACCTGAATATCTTTCAAAACTAGCATTAACCACAAGCTGATTCTGCATTAGAATCAGAATTTTGACTTCATGTGGACAGCCAAGGCTTGGCTGGATACCACTGCAGGAATCCAGATGTATACCCACAGTTTGTTCTGAGGAAATATAAAATCAGTTCGTTACAGTGGTATAATTACAGTCTTTGTAATCAGTTTGTTCTCACATTTCAGATTTGGGCACTCCTGAAGAGATCTCAGATGTGTTACATTTCAGAGCATTGTGTGATGCTCATTTTTTTCCTCTCAGGACTCAGAAAAGAGTAGATTCATGAGTACGAAATAAAGAATAGCAGGTCAAGGGCTTTCTATTCATAAAATAATTGTAGGGCTCTTTTTGTATGAGTAGTTCAGTAGGCATCCGTATTTGGTGATTCTAATTTGGTAGATGTATGTATGTCACTGTCTGCAGAGGTATGCAGTGCTAGGGACAGGTGCTTCAGATTCAGTGGAAATTAGCAAAGAGAAAAGATTTTTTTGTTACTGTGTATTTATGTGACTATTGGAATCAGCTTAGAGGAAGCAACATACCAGTACAATGATTTCCATTTAACGTGATCACTAGCTAATTTGATCCTCCCTGTTATTTGATTTGATCTCCAGGAAATAAATCAGTTCCATTGATTCTTATTTTGGATTCTTATTGTTTATTTTGTTCACGTCCACTTCAGCTAATACTAGATAATTCAATCAACATTTATTGAATCTGCCATGGAAAAGAAAAGAGTAATCATGTTGTTTACAACATAAAAATAGACTTGTATTATGCATCTTTTCTACTCTCCTTTTCAGTTTTACTGCACCAGAAGATAATTACTTGAAATTAGTAGTTACCTTTGAGAGAAGCTGGAAATTAACATTTTATAGCACCTGCAACATGGCCAATCACAAGTTTAAAATAAAAATGTAAAAAGCTATTAACATGTTTCTGCTCCCATTTGTACTGATGTAATAAAAGAGTCCACACTGCTGAAGTCAGGTGAGCTACACTAGCATGAAAGCAATCAAGCCAACAGATTACATCCCTGGTCTGTCTTACCATGAGGTAATGAGCATGTACAGAGTGTTGTTTTTAAATGGAAATATCAATAGTTTTGTTTTCTCAGATCATTTTATTAGTATGCACTTCAGGTGTTCTCCTAAGCCCCCTGTGGAAATCATCTGCTTAATATGAACCAAGTAAGGTGAAAACAAATAGCCAGGCTGTGTTGAGAATTCAGTTGAATCAGTGGCTATGAAAAGTGCAGATGGCAAAAATTAATGATGATGTGGGCATTAATAAGTCTTTTAAACCACAAATGCAAAGGGATTTTACACTTGTTGCTACTGCTAACATGCAGGGGAGCCATGGAATGATTGTTCTGCTCATCAACCACTGACCATGTTCCTTAGGCATGAAGTGTGAAAATCACAATCTTTTAAACACAAATACTTCCAAAAATTTTACCTCAAAGTGTGGGATCCCAAACAAATTCCACTATGGAGCAGTGGATAAGGAGAGCTGTGTTTTATTTTGATTTTCAGTGCTGTGACAGACTTTTTAATAAAGATACCGGTATAAAATTAAAGAACAAATCAATGGAGCTGAAAATGTTTCATATACAAACAACTGATTCTAATTGAATCTCTGCTCTAATTTTATCATGCTTCATTTTTATGGCCAACCATTCAAAGAGAGTAGATATTACAACCAAGATGTTTTTGTTATTTATTTTAAATAGTTTATATGTATGTTGCAGATTATTGCACTGTAAAATATGAGATTGTGGAAAAAAAACTTAAAGCTTGATGTATTTACATTTTATAACATGATTCTAGTAAATGACTCAGTATAAGTAAGCCTGAGAATGATCACTTTTTTCAGTTTTTTTCCAAGGATATGTTGTATATTTTATTCTAGAATGTTCCCTGGTACAATGAAAATGGGAAATCTCATCATATAACTCTTCATTTTATAAACTGTTCTTGGAAAGAGATGGTCATCTTAGAGAAATGAAAATGATTGTGCTGAATAGTGAGATGGAGAGGAAAGTTGTCATGTGTCTAAATCATGTATATCATATTTTGTAACTGTAACTACAGTATGCAATTTAAATTCCAGTAGGCTTTTTCCCATATCTCTTTACAAGTTTTTAAGATATTTATAAATTTCACTTGTAAAAGCTCTAGGAATTGTCTTCTATCAATTATCAAAATTGAAATTCATAAACTGTTATATCAGAGGGTCTCTTATAATGAGAGTTATTTTACAACCAAAAATTTTAATTACTTTGATATTTAAATCTGTGCATCGTTTAGAGGTTGGGTTGAAAGAGATCAATATCCCACTCTGGAAGAGATCAGTGTTCCAGTCTCTGGTTCTAAGGCCCACAAATTAACCCCTCTGCTAGATGCATCAGATAACACCAACAGATTAGCTTTTCTCCATGATGCATTAGAAGAAAGCTTGTGAGATGCAATTCATTCTGACCTGGTCAAAAATTCTGACCTGGTGGGAACTGTTTTCCACCCCTAAATCTGGCAAAATCAATTATTCTGACTAAGTAAGCAACATATGCATTTTTTTTAAACCTCTTTTACAGAACTTTTTTACAGCTCTGGGCAATAGTCCATTTTGACAAGTGTCAGATCTTCAACTTTGGCCAGATCTTCAACTCTGTGCTGATTCAGGAAAAAAAAAAAAAAAAAAAAAAATCAGTCTATCTATTTCTCTCCATAATTCTAAAGGGTGCCTAAAATGACAGGCTCAGATGCAGATAAGTATATTTTGTAGGTGAATGAAGTCTATTCACCATGCCTATAGAAGTTCAGGAAAATAATGTACAAAAATCCTTGATTGGTGCAGTTAATTTCATACTTCAAGATTAGCTGTCTACCTTGTAACATTTTGGTATTTTTCTGTAAAAAATCCTGTAGTGAAATCAATCCCACAATCTCAGTACCTGTTCATTTTCTTGCATAGAAGAGAAAAACACAGACAAGTCTCCAGTTCAGATTCACTCCATATCAGTTCTGGAACTAAATGCAGGTCGTAGAAGGGACAAGAGACTTAACACTTTCTACTATCTATAGGAATCTTAGGTGACTAAGTCCTTAAATGTGCGTATTTCAGTTAAAGACCTTAAGTTAGGAGAGAGGAATCTGGGCTTCTGTGTCTTTGTAGAAATCAGTGAACTGTTTGAACAGAAGCTAGGAATAAGAAAAAAATGAGTCTTGCAAATTCAGTAGGATATTAACTGTATACTGGGAAAATGTAGTAGCAATGCTGCTTTTCTTGCAGGCATATTGCTCTAGCCTTGTCAGAGTAAACTCTAGATATTCTAAGAAAAGGGAGCAATGAAGGCACATATAAATGAACCATCACTGATCAAACAACATGGAAAGGAATAAAATAAACAAATGAAAAAAGACACAGTCATTGTAAATTACTAATGACTGAAAATTGTGCATCAGACCGAGAGATAAACATAGAAATAAAATTTCCTCATGAAATTAATTGAAAACTCAGTCCAGTGTTACTGCAGAAAATCCATAAAGCTCAAGTAGCCTTACAGTGAATGAGTTGACAGGCAGCACAGAGAGGTTGTGTGTCTTATTGCTGGAATCTGTGATGCTGCATCAGGCCCTCTCGCAAAGACAGCAAAATATTTTTTTGGGGTATGGAGTAGTATAACGAATAGGATAGGAATTAAGTTTCCTTCTTATTCAGCAGCACCTTTTTCACATTTGGGAAGAATAGAACTGCTTGTCTATCTACATCCTAACCCCTTTACTTATCTTTAGTATTATCCCCACTGTAACTACCAGCAGATTAATATGCCCACCAGTAACTACCAAGCAGGGCGATGAAGAGCTGTCACAAAGCTCAATATTTTTCACCCTTTGGCATTAAAGAATGTAAAGGAAGAGAGCTGGACTTTGATTCCAAAACGAATGCAAAAGGCAGACAATAATAAGGTGCAATGCAGTCCTGTTACTGTTTTTAAGAATCCATCAAAGAACCGTAAACAAAAGTGGTTTTGGTCTAAAATAAGTACTATGACTTATACAGTACCATCTGTTAGTACCATCACAAAGCTATTTACATAGAGACACAAACATCTGATAGCTGTATTAGGATGATCATTATTTACAGCACCGTGACTACACTCAGAGTCTTCAAGTCTGAAAAAAAAAATGAATATAAGTTCATACAATTATAAGTGGCATGGAAAGAGTGGATACTGTTTGTTTCCCTTTCAGAGTACGCACGTAGGAAACCAAATCCCAAACCCATTAGCAAAGTTAAAAAAAGAGCCAAAGGGATGATTCTTCAACCAAGTGGAACTCCTTGACAAAGCATTTTGTGGATTCTGAAGGTTTACACAGATTCAAAAGGAAACTGCACAAATTCAGTAGAGATATTCACTGTAGCTTCCCATGGAAACTACATCCAAGCCAGGCAGTCATAAACCCATGGACTCATTGAACAAATTAGGTTGGAAATGACCACTGGAGGTCATCTAGTCCAACTTTCTGATAAAAGTAGAGCTTACTTCAAAGCTAGTACAAGTACTTAGATCCAAATATGAAGATCACTGAACCACACTGAGCAAACTGTTCCAGTGCTTAACAACTCTTACAGTAAAAATATTTGCTATGCATTTACTTGAAATTTCTCCCACTACAAGTTTTGACTGTAGCCTATTACTTGTTGGCTACACACGTCTCAGTAAACTCTGGTGCCTTTTTCTATCTCACCATTAGGTACAACAATTAGGTCACTATTTAGTGCCCTCTTTTGACCACAGAACAAACCCAAACTCTCCAACATCTTTTATGTTGTATGCTCCATCTCTCTGTCTTGGCACTTTGCAGGACACTACTTTGTAAATATCTTTCTCAGAAAATAAAAAGCTCAATACAAGCCCTACACTGAAAATTATTACAGGTCGAAAGTTAATTTTAGAGTGAAAAGTGGATTAGTACCCTTCTGCTGTCCTTATATAATTTTCTGGTTACCCATTTTTGGTACTATGGGAGAAAGAGCACTTGGTTAAATGCAGTTTGGATTGACCCAGTATGTCTGTCTTTATATTAATTTTTATAAACTTATTAGTTTTTATGACTTATTGCCTTCAGTTATTATTTGTTTTACCGCAGTGCTTTTGATCTAAATTATTCTATTCTAAACAAAGAGGATCAGGACCAAGTATGTCTGTGCTGAAGGGATTTGTCCTGTATTCAGCCAATATCAGGTCTCCCTTTTGTTTGTTTTCATGTTTTGAGTTTTATTTCACGTTATTCAAATGAAACATGGCCTGGCAGGTGTTTAATAATCAGACACTGCTGGTTTTACTATATTTATCAAAGGCCAATGTCAAAAATACTGCACCCCAATCTTCTGCTTTATATATGGCTCCAGAGAAATAATAATAAATGTACCATAATAATAATAATTTTCCCTTTTAGTATTAATCCCTTTTAATTACCTGAGTTTTGCATGCATTTTGCTGTTCATCGATCCAGCCTTTATTTCTCCAGTTTCACTGTAAGGATAGATAGTGCT
>JAOXNG010000021.1:99186414-99197524 GCA_028566535.1 Scolopax minor
GCAACCTGCTCTAGTGGGAGGTGTCCCTGCACATGGCAGGGGGATTGGAACTCAATGATCTTTAAGGTCCCTTCCAAGCTAAACCGTTCTATGATTCTATGATTCCTAAGACAGTTGCCAATACTACAGTTCACAGGAAAGGAGATAATCAGCAGCTCTCTTTTGCTGCATCATGTACTTCAAACTGAAACTTTTTTCACTTTGGCTTGTCAAACATTATTGTCAAAGTTCTAGTAGCTTTTGGGAAATCTTTGGACAGTAAAAGATATTGGACAGGTGCAAAAAACCCTGAAATGAGTTTTACTAGGGCAAGGGATTTGCCATTGAGGAAACATTGCAAGTAAAGTAGTCCTTTATTTTGATCTCCTTAGACAATTTTATAGAGGTCTGAGTAAGTGGTGATAAATGAAGCAAACATATTTCAAAGAAATTAGAGCCAAATCCATCAACATTTAGTGACAGAAGTGGTCCCACTGATAACTGACATCAGTTGTGTGAGTAAGCCCTTCATGTTCCAGTTTATTATTACACAGAGTGCTGACGCACTGGGCCCCATTGAGTATACATGTTATTTATACCTTGCTGTTGAACGCTTTTTTTCCCATTAAAGTTAAGTACAATAGATTACCATAAATGAACAAAAAAGAGATTTTGGAAAAGAAAATGTTAGGATGCTAACTGAGAAATATTTAAAATAGGTATTTATTTAAAGACTGACTTTCTAAACGCAAGCAGTCTGTTACTTCTGCTTTTTCCACGTTTAGTGTCAAATTCTACTGTGTTTTTTTCTAGGTAATGGACATCAAGTTATGCTTCTCATTCTTTTATTCTTTCCCTTTTTTAAAGGTGATTGATTCCATTGATTAATTAGCTATTTTAAAATGGGATGAACCTCTTTTTGGAAGTGCCTATTCCTCCTACAGACACCAATAGTTATATTTAAGTAGCTATTGGTTGCTGGGACGAGTGATAGAGTTTGAAATGTTTTCTAATTGTTTCTGTCAAATTAATATGTCAGTAATGGACCCACACTCTAGAAACCATTCTATTTGGGGGCAATTTATAGAACTGTTAATATCATTGGCTTTTCCTAGCATGTACAGACAACATGACCGTTGTTCCAGAAGAAGTGCTAGAATCCTGGGTGGATATGTGCAATTAACTTTTATCAATGCTTATACATGTGCATAATTAAGTTTTATGAAGGCACACTATGTGTGGGAGGATGTATGACACTAAGTTCAGAAAATCTAAAATAACTCCTCTGGTTTCTTACTGACTATCTGATTGATAGTTTGCTACAAAATGCTTATTGTTGTGGTTTATACTGTGACAGTGTAATATGTTCTCATCACTTTCAATTGGCCCTTCTGTTACAGTCCAGAATTATAAAGAAAGCAGTTTAGTGCCTGCTTTTTATTTTTTCAAAGTGGTCCTTTGGGGACAGAATACAAGAAAAGGAGAAAACAATTTGGTTAGAAAAGTGAAGATGAGAACGTATACAATCCGAGTCTTGGATTCAAGGCGTTCTTACCTAAATTGTGTGTGTACAAATTTAGGTGACAGAAACATATCTTGACACTATTTGTCCTTCTTTTCCTCCAGGCGTGAATTCCTTTCTGGTTTACAACACTCTTGAACATGATTTTAGCTATTACCCCATACTTCCTGCACTATATCTTTCACTGATTTAATCTCAAATTATGAGTTCTTCAGAGTAGGGATTATCTTTCTGTTGTGTGTACTCCCTACGCTCCAGTACAAGGGGTCCTTGAACTTTGCGTTACATTCCAAGCCAATGCTTGAAAGCAGAATGCTCATAATGATTCTCTAAACGCCGTTAAAATGGTATTGTGTATAATCTCAAATCACTTAGCAATTTCTCTATGGATGAATTAAGCTAAATTCATGTACTTCTCAGAATATGCTAATGAATAACAAAACACACTGATAACTTGGAAATGACTAAAGGGATACAAATGCTGAAATGATACACTCTTTATTCATCAGCACAAGAAATTTCAGAAGCTATGTCACTTCTGGGCTGACTTCTCTACCATTACCTGAGCTATGCCCCAGCCTACTCCAGATGTGAGCCCTGCAATGCCATCACCCTGGGAGCACTGCCGGACACCATTGGGCAGCTGGAAAGTGTTATGAACCTGGGGAATGTCTTCACTGTGGAGTGATAATAGGTGAAAGGGCTGAGATTAAAACGTAGCTAAGAGCTAGAAACAGATATTTTAAACCCT
Source organism: Scolopax minor (assembly GCA_028566535.1). Taxonomy (NCBI): domain Eukaryota; kingdom Metazoa; phylum Chordata; class Aves; order Charadriiformes; family Scolopacidae; genus Scolopax; species Scolopax minor. The sequence goes on from JAOXNG010000021.1 coordinate 99,188,667, forward strand.
ATGTCCTCTTCAAATTCTTAGCTTTGGGAAAAATGAACCCACAACCTGAAGCAATTGTGAACTGCTAAGAGCAAAGACACCTTTATATAATACAGCTTGTTCCCTTTTTGGAGAAGTAAACACATCAGCAGTGTTTTGTTAAGAAATATTTTCCCTGACTTACTTTTTAGTTATGCACTGTAAAAATTAAGTAGAAGCACAAGATACAAATAATACAATAAACCAATATTGATAATCAAGGTGCAAAGCAAAAGGCAAGAGTCCTATTTTACCACACACAAGTAGGCTGCTGAAAGTGTGTAAGACCTGAATATGTGTGTTAGAGACAAATTCTGAGACTAACAATATATCATTTTTAATAGAAACTAAGTTCTAACCATCTATTGGAATTCCCGGCATCAGAATTGCAGGAGACACTTCTGTCAGTACTGCAAAAAAAAAAAAAATGTATTTACTGACTGTTAAATTTCAATGCAAATAGCTATGCCAAAACTAAGCAAAACTTATTCTAAAATCACTTGCTTAAACCAAGTCACAAATATGTAACCACATCAATTCAAATATTAATTTTATGCTTCAATTGATGAAGATGAGATTGCAAGAACAACCTTCATTGCGGGAAATAACCTGATATATCATTGAGCCAGTGCATTGAAAATCTGTATATAGTTGAACAGATATTTCATGCACTTCATTCAAAGTGGCATGCTTCATTTTCATTTAAGGTATGTGCTACTACAATTCACTATGTATTATGGGCAAGAGATTATTTATTCCATCATACATGGACTACATCATAAATTCCAAAATGCAAAATTTTCTTTGATTGTTTGAGGTGGAAGTGTAAAAACAAATTTTTCATGTAGTTACTTGGGAAATACTTGAAATAAAATTTCCTGTGTTAATTACATCACTATTTAAGGGTAACATCCTATGTATACTAATTTCTGACAATTTTATTGTTAATTATCCTAGCAATTTTCCACAATGTTGTACATAAAATGTTTCTTGTGTTTAATAAAATAGAAATTACTCTTCCATTTATCATAGTTGCACTTGTTTACATTTTAACAGGCTGCTTCTCTACAGGAGAATTGTAGCAATGATTTTGATTTTATTATATTTTCATACACCCACTGTTCTTAATTCCTTATTTCCAACATTATTATTTTTTTTCAGAGAAGGAGAAGATATTAAGAAGAACATTTCTGGGAGCACAAAAAAGTGTTCATTCTATTGTTGAAGATGAGGAAATCTGGAGAAGCATGCCAGTTTTTGAAGACAAGGCATGAGACACAAATATTATCATCATTCTCCTTTCCTAATCTCCATCTTTATCTTTTGCTCTGCTTCCCTAAATACCTTCCTTCCTTCTGTTTCACAGCATCTGTGTTCTTCCAGTTCTTGTCCTTTCCAGAGCTACCACAAGGGGTGAGGAGGATTATTTTACTCTGGTAGTGAGAAAGCATATGAGAACATCCCACCTCAGAGAGGTGGCTGACACTGTCTTCCACTTTCAGTATCTCCCAGTTTACTTTTAAGAAACTTCTCTAGAGTTGCAGGAATTAACACAGTGGAATGCTAGTCTGAGGGTCTTTAGGAAATGTCTCAGTTTTCAAACCATGTAATAACTTCTGTTGCAATTCCCATACAGATCCAGAGATGTAGGAGTGGTTCCCTCAGTGCCTCACAGAGCTGAAAATATCTTTTCTGCTGTTGCACAGTATGGAAACAGTCTAAGATGACAGATACCAACCATGATTTTATCAGTGCTTGCATTTCAAGGAAATCTGACCTCCTTATAGTTTAAGAGTCTACAAGGGTCTTTTATGCAAGGCAAGATTTCTTCAAATATCCACCACTAAGCAAAATAACAATTTTTAGTAGCTGTCTACACTGCTGGGAACTGTAGTAGGAAGCAGGTAGATTTGTAAGAGACACTTCAATTTTAACATAGTCCCACATCTGCAAATTGGCATTATCTAGTGCTTACTGGATGATTTATGAGATAAGAAGTTGTGGTCTCCAGGATCACTTTAGATGTTTATATGCTTGTTAGAAGACCAGGCAGGGAAGTATTCCAGTGTCCCTACAGTTCTATATTAGAATAGAGGTTACTTCAAGGATAGTTATGGTGGTGCTCAGGGTAGTTATGGTGCCTCATCTGAGTTCTCATCTCTTAAATTGATGGATTCTCTTTGTCAATTAGAGTCCCACTAACTGCCACTACTGATTCGCACTGAAATAAAACACACCTACAAATAATACCTCTTAAGCAATTTGCAGCCTTCTCTTTAATTGCAGTTTTACATATTCCTCAAATTAAAATATGTCAGGCTTTCAGAACTTCCTTGAGCATGTAGGCAATACTTCAGCCTGTTAGAAAAGAGACCTCAGAAACATTTTCCATATAATTTTTGTTTTTCAGGTTGAAAGAACAAAGCAAAAGGCTACATTTTTCTTAACTTTTGATGAAGATGCTTTTAGGACATTATGTAGAGCCTTCATTCCTCAATATTTTATGAGCACATAAGAGTGTCTACAAGGGAAAATATTTGGCAAAAGTCAAAAAAAGAACATAGGGTTTGATAAAGAGATTTTGGTACTGAGAGCAAAATTGGCAGTGCCTGGAAAAAAAAGACCTCTCTTCTTTGTGGAAGCAGTCCTGGACTGAATGGAGGCAGAAGGTTTCCCAAAATAGTGTACAACAGTTGCATGCTATGCCTGTCTCCTCCCAAAAGCTGACATGAGCTGGGGGAAAGGAATGAAACAGAGCTCCTGTTCATCCAGCCACCAGCATGAACCAGCTTCCCAGCCCTCAGTGAGGTGGGTGGGCAGTCTGCCCAGTCTACATGTCAGTAGAGGTGTACCTTCTATACAGTCCCTTACAGCCGCTGCACAGTTGCTAAGGGGTTCTACAAAGCTCAGTTCAGTTCAAAATGAATATTGATAAATGACTGCAGGGAATGGGGGTCTGCCAAAATCAAGCATCTACATGTATGTTTTCCAGACAGCTGCGATACCTAATAATGTGGCCTCCTTTATTTGAAATATTAGGCCACTGAGTATGTGGAAATTATTTTTTCTATCAAAGTGATTTTTGAAGTGAGTTCCCATATAAGTAGCTTTTCTATTAACAGTGTTGCTCAGTGCAGTGGAATGAAAATGGTAGTGAAGGAGGACATTTTTCACAGCATACTCCAAGTTTTCCTATTCTGACATGACAGAACAGATAGTGATTTGAGAGTGAAGCTGTCTCAGGCTTCAGGCTTTGAAGTGTATAAAAGAATACCTTCATTGAGTCTTATCACTATCGATTCATCTCTCTGAGCTATGGGTTTTTTGGGATACTGTGAATTCAGTTTGTTCTTCTCTTGTGAGCTGTGTTAAATAAACTCTACAGGTTTACCGTGATAGTGTATTTATGGATACGCTATACGTTTCATTTTAACCCTAATGTACTAAGATATTTGTTTTACGTATTTTCTTGAAAATCACCAGGGAACCATAATCATGGAACAAAGCACTAACAAAACTTAAATCTTCTATCTAAGTCTTCTTTCTCCTTGAAGGTACTGAACTGAATGCTTCTTGTCTTTGACCATACAAATTCCATATTCATAATTCACTGAGTTTCATTCATTATCCCAGTAAGTATTGTTCAAATGTGAAAATAAAAAAAAAAAAGAGCAAGGTTACTTTTGTGGTTCCACTTAGGGTCTGGTAAGTGTTTCACAGGGATAATTTGCATAATTTACTTTTTAAGTTTTGATCAAAATTTCAGTTTGCAAAATTTCTATTTCATTTATATAATATGATATGATCAATGAAAAAAATTAATTTTTCATCCTAAGAATAAAAATATTTTCAGGTCACTCAAAGTCTTCATGATTAGTGAGTAATATTACCAATTTAAAAAATAGAAAATTTCCAATAACATGAGTGAAAATCACCAAACCATTAATAAAAATAAGATTCTTTAAAAGATTTTACTATAATAATCATTTATCTGTAGCATATGAACTTTCTGTACTAGTTTGTAAGGCATGTGACCATGACTCACATTCACACATGTATTAAGAGGTAAATTTTTGCCCTTGTCATTCTTCCCACCAGAGTCCTCAATTCTTGCCACCCCTCCTACACTCTGCTTAGCAACAAAAGCTCCATTTCTTTTCTTTCCTCCATTTCCAAAACATGCCCATTTCCATACCTCTTGCTTCACTCTGATTATAAATTCTGAGTGGTCAACAGCATTTATCATTTCAGCAGTTCAAGTTCTCCCTCTCCGTACCCAGCTTTCCATTCCTGAATCTGCATCATTTTCATCCTATTCTCCCAAGCTCACATGATGCAGATTCAGCAGCAACCTGTTCTCCCTAGACCAAGTCTGTCTACAGCACAAAGACAGACCAGGCAGCAGCCTTTGCTTTTCCCAACAGAAAAGCAAAATGTGAAGCTACATTGGACCTGTGAACATCTTCTCCCCTCCACAGGACACTATCAAAAACTTGTATCTACTTTCACCCCTACTCTTTCTGACAGTGTTTATCCACTATAGAGGTAGGCAAGTAGGGATGGAACCAACTAGATGGAAAAAGACCTCTTGAGCTAGCAGGGACCTCTGCCTGTAGTGCCAGCCAGGATACCTGCTTAGGCAAGAGGGAATATGTCCAGCGACTCTGAGTGAATTCTGACTTCTTTTTTACCTGCCCAGGTCTTTCTAGAATCCTACAGCATTTTACATTATGAAAAGTTAGTCAGCTAAGTAGCGTAAGCATTAAATCATAGAGCAAATTTATCAAGTTCAGTTCCATTTAGATGAGCAAGTAAGCATCAAATGTGGATCACAATATATAATAAATTATAAAAGCAAAGTAAACACTTTAAATCTCCACAATTTGTTCAGTAGAAGAATTAAGGATTCATTGATGGCAGTGAGTCACTTTTTAATAAAATCTATCAACAGAACATGAAAAAAAGCCCCTGTGGTTGTCATAGTATTTAATATAAAATACATGGGAAGATAAATGCGCGATTTTTAATGAATATATCCCACTCAGTAAAGGCAGATATTTAGGTTCCAAAGCCATGTAGCTCACACAGCAAATTGTCTGAATCCAAGGTTTTGCTACTGGAATTATAATTAACTTGTCTGCAATTCCATCTGTAGAATGATTCCTTGTCAGACAATGAAGAGATTCTGTTTTGGCAGCTAAGAAATTTCATGAGTAACAGTAAGAATGACAGCAACAATACAGAAATCTCCTTTTACAAACAAACAAACAAAAAAAAAACCCAAAATAAAACAGATGCTAATCCTTAAGAAAAGTCTTAAAATATAAAATGCATAACAGCTGAAAAAGTATAAAACTAGAAAGTACATGCTTTTATTAAATAGAATGAACTGCGTGTTCATTTAGGTTGCATGAAATACAAAGGAAAAAAAGACAGTACACATATTGATTTTCAAGATCTGTGCTCAAGAAAAAATTCTCAAATGCACAGAGAAAGCTGAAACAGCTAACAGCTTCTCACACACCTGGCATCTGGTTTCAGTGTTTGTGTGTTTGAGACATCCACCTAAATGTTTAGAAATACCTTCGCATGCACATGTAGTATTCACTAAATTAATAAATCTGCCTTGTTGCACTTATAAACTTTCATGACGGAAAAGCAGAATGTGCCACTCCATTACGTTTGTCACATGTTCTAATAATGCTACAAGGGGACAATTCTTGAAAACAGAGTATAAAGTATAAGCAGAGTAAAAGTATAAATTGGGTCATATTAAGACATATCTAAATTTTAGGCATGGGTTTCCACTAAAGTTAATCATAAATAATTAAACATGCTGCTTATAGGCAAAAGTTGAACGCAGTATTTGATGACCACCCTAACTTATAGTTTATTCTTTCAGAAGACAGTCTAAAACCTGTGGTCTATTGAAGTTTTGGGACCACAGCATAGACATCTGGTGCCAGAAAAAAAATGTTGCTATACTAATAATCCAGTAGAATTTAAATACATAAATGAACAGATATACACTTGTAGTTTACATTTACATCAGTGCTATTTCTTTCCTATCTCAATAAAAGTATGAAGAAGGAAATATCTCTGCATTATACCTTATTTTGGACAATCCTCAGTTTTCTGTGGTTTGAGTACAAGCTGAGGACATCATTAGCAAGGACCTGATGTAAAAGTTGTTAAACTAATATTAACATTTTATTCTGAACAGCTGGTGTTTGCTGAGCCAAATCATTTTATGGAACCTCTATTAAGTACTATGTTTGCTGTTCTGAAATGCTGTATGCTTGAGACCATATTCTAGGCTGCTTAACCCTAACTTTTTTTTTTCCTCTGCCCTTCCTAGTATTATTATTGAAACTGCCACTATTAAGTGCAGTTCATAGTCACATATTTTTAAAAATTGGCAAGCCAGACATAATTGTTTTAATTCTTGAGGTAGGAACTACTGAGTGCCTTTCTCTGTATACTGATTAAATTTTTTAGGGTTTGACCTAAACATTTTAGTCATGACTTCACTTACCTATTATCTATTAAAAGAATATGCACAACACTGTACCTACTAAAAACTTGATAATCTCTCTCAGTAGTCCTGACCTTTTCTCACCAAAAGTGCTGTAGTGACTTGTGATTCAAGGAGAAAGAGACTGAACAATACAAGATTTATTTAGTCTGTCATTTTCCGAAAATAAATGTTTTTCAAAATCTTCACAAAAAATTTAATACATCTTTAAATTGTGTGTAGCAAGGACTTGCTATGAAAACAACTATTTTATTCCATTACTATGTCATACTTTAATCTTTTTTATTTTTATCAACAGCAAAAAAAAGATAATTCATGAATCAGCAAATACAGTTACATGCCAAAGCTAACTTGCTGTGCCACTCGGTTGCTGTATATATTTACCTCCCATCTGCTCTCTGCTCTCTGTCACTTTCTTGTAGAAGAGCCATATGCCTCAGAGCCTTCTTTGAAGCATCCAGCTTATTTCTGGATGCCAAGAGATCAGTTATCACACTTAACATAAGCAAAAGACACTAATGTAACAGATATTTAATTGTATTACAATGTTAATCTAATTAAAGTATCACTTTTGTAATCCAGTGCAAGGTAAAATATTTTTAGTCACTCTCTAGTGCGGAAAAAAAAATGCCTGGAAACATTGTAAGTCACATCCCAACTGCAGTAGCATTACCTTGTTAAGGGCAGAGAAGGGATGTAGCTCTGGCAGGTATGATTTTGGAAAACCTCATGAATGTTATCTTTAGCATCATATTGTCCTTTTTCAAATGGCTGAATATTGATGGTAGTAAAGCTGCAGCCACCTACATGATGCTGGGGGGTTTGGAAAGAAAATCTAAAATACATCTTATTGGCAGAAGAGTTTATGTATTTGTAAACCAGGCTGGTCTAGAGAAATGTTAAGTCCTTCTCCATGTGAATTCCAGACTAGGTGACATATCTTAACTAAACTTTCATTATATGAAAAGCATGTCTAGACACCAGCCTTAACTGTACAGCTGTCTTTGAAGAGGTACAGTATATAGCCTGCAGCGTGGTATTTCACAGCACCTTTTGTATTGAATCTACTGACCCTCTGGCAAACAGCTGCCACAGCAAGAGACATGAAATTCCCATCATTTCAGGAGGAGTCTCTGATGGTGTGTCTGAACGGCACAACACAGCAAGCCACCTGAAAGCTCTGTCTGGATTAATTAGCAGCACTGACAAGCAGGCTATGCCAGTGAAGCAGAGCACTGCCCTGTTGTTGCTGATGGGAGCGCGATGACTTGCTCAGAGAAGCCCTAGATAGCAAGACACTGCATTGAGCCATGCAGAATGCCCTCGGCATGCTAGGATAGCGTGGCAGGCCCTGACAGCAAGCTTTTCTTGGTGGGCAGGGACTGGAAAGTTTAGATCCCAAGCTCCCAAGCAGCCCATAAAGTGTTTGATTTCAGTCAGTGTATTTCAGAGTCATTTTGCAAGACCTCAGGATCATATAGGCTAAGGGAAGGAAGCTGAAGCAGGTCTTAGCTGAGTTGTGTGTCAGAGTGCTTCAAGATCTTCTTTGCCATGGATCTCAATAACTGTATCCCCACTTTTCCTGTTCCTCAGCATGTTTGTCTGTACTCCCACCGGCTTTCCCCTTCATTCTGCTTTTTCACAGGTGAACCTATTCTGGGTTAAGAAGTCCAATCTTCTGTTTTCCGTGTTTTTCTTTCTTTTAAAAACTGGTGAGATCTTTTCTTCCTTTCAGTCTTTGCTTCTACATGCAACCAAGGTGTATCTCATCTTCCTCACATCCTTTCTGCATGCTGCAGCCACTACTAATTGCGTGACCACCCCTCTCTGGCCACTGTCTATTGTCTTCTGTCTTCTGAAATGGACTTCTGTCGTTTGCAGCCATCTACCTTAGTTAAGGGTAGACGTCGGAATATGTGACTTTTTCCTGATGATTGCATCCCATTGCCTAGTTCTTTGGGATATCTAGTCCTGCAACCTGCTTGGGATGTGGCTCCAGGAGGGCCATGCTGTGCTTCTTGGCTCTGCCCTGCTTCATGGGTGTCCTACAGGACTCTGTCCTCTCCTATCACCAGCAAGAGCAGAACTAAGTTCAAGAGAAGTGGAGCAAACCTTCTAAGGTACCCACTTTCTAATTTTTAAGGTAGGCCTAAATTGGACCATTTCTGACTGAAACAGTGGCAGTAACAGCAGTTTCACTGACACTGATATCAGTAATTCTAGCCAGCCCTTTGCTGTGCTTCTTCCAGAGTTGTAAACACTGCAGAAATAGAAAGAAATGCCATTTCCCACTCCCTGAGAAACA
>JAOXNG010000021.1:99197624-99209715 GCA_028566535.1 Scolopax minor
TACTCTATCATCTGACGATCCCTCACACCCAGGAAGGGGAATGGGTGAAAACAAGGAAATACTGAGGTTGAATTATATATAGATTTAATACAATAAGACTAAATAATCAACCACAATACTAAAGAAGCAGTATCAATCCCAACAGTAATATAAAATATACAAAGACTATACCCATCCCAGCAATGGAAATCAAATGTTGGACACTGTGAGTGCTACAGCGTTGGGAGGAAGGGAAGGACACAGGGGATCAGCACTGGGGCAAAAAGATTCTGGACCACCACTATCAAGGGGGAGAGAGAGAGAGTGCACTGTGCAGCAATCTTTCTAATTTATACTGAATGTGACATTCATGGTATGAAATAATCTTATTGGCCAGTTTGGGTCAAGTGCACACGTCTTGTTCCTCCACAGCTTGAAAACACTGAGACATTGAAACCCACAAAGCCCACTGGCTATAAAGTAAATATTTTCACAAATTCAGACACTAGAGTCTTTTAAAAGTGCAGTTTTCCCAAGCTCTAGAAGATAAATTAGTCCTGTGTTGCTCAAACCAGTACATTATCTTTTACTTCTTTTTGGGGGATTCTATTGTTTCCTCTATTAGAGGGTTTATTTTATTATTTTTTCTTTGTTTTTTTTTTTATTTTGTTTTTCCTTCCACTTTCCTTCCTAGTTCTCTCTAGTTCTTTTGATGTTGACCACTTTTCTAAATAAAAACAGAAAGTTACTTTCACACAGTAAAACTGGTTATCAATCAACAGCCCTGATTATTGTGTATAACTACACTCTTGAAGAAGCTACCAGAATATCTGTGAAGTCTGAACAGCCATCTGAATGCAGTAGCACAACTGTGGCACACAACTGACTAGTCCTACTCACCCAAAGCTATGAATTTCTCTCAATGACAGCCCAGAACTCACCTCCCCAAATTTTTATACCAGGATTTAAACTTTTTTTGAAAATCATGCATCAAGAGTATCATGTCAACTGGCAACTACTATAGTAAACTTTTTCCCACTTTATTTTGACAATGCACAGGGTGCTGCTGTAAATCAAGCTTCTTACGAGAATATTGTTCTTTGAAGGCCTAAGCAGAACAAGAAATTCTAACCTAAGAAAAGCTCTACTTGCTACTGGTTTTACTCACATAATTATGTATTTCATTTAGTCTGTAGGAACTTCTTTGTGTGTAGCTGGATTTTTTTTTCCCAGAATAAGTGCATCTATAAACAAGAAATACCTTTAAATCATCCTGGCTATAGTTTCATTTAGCTTTAGTTTCCACGGAAGGAAAGATCTGCTGGTGTAGAAACTTAAATCTAAAGGCCAACACAAAGATGATAGATGAGCAAAGATGGTAGATACATAAATAAGGAAAAAGTTTAAGTAAAGGAAGAGAATGAAGGACATGACCTATGGGGCATCCACAGGAAGCAGAGACATGGAATAGCTTCTAAAGGGTAAGTCAAAGGAATGATTAGACAGGCAGAAAGAGAGACACAGGTAAGATCAGTCACAGAAGCAAAGACAGAAAAAAGATTTCCAACAAAATAAAAGGAGTATAGAGGTCAAAGGCGACTAAGATATATTGGTGTGTTCTGAAATTTTGCTAAAATGTCACTTAAGATTTTGGCAAAAGTAGTACCCTTGAAATGTAGGAGAGAAACTGGGTATAAATAGAAGGGGAAATCCAGGCTGCAGCAGTAAATGCTGTGCTTAATGAGCTTGAAGTAAAAGGGAGGAACAAGATAGGGCAATAAATGAGGAGAAAAGTTTAGATAAAGGTGGGATATTTTTCAAAGAGTACTGTGAAGTAAGAGATCCAGAAAGTAGTGAGAAGTTATGTGGAAAATACAGACAAGGATGAGAGTAGTGTAGAATAGTTTCATAGATGGCGAGATCACAAGAACAAGAGCGAAATTTAGAGAGAACTGGTAGAAAATATGCAGATCAGCTGCAAGAAGGCGAATCAAATTTCAGGGAAAAAAAAAGTAGGAAAAAGAAGGTGAGAAGAAAGCCATTTCAACAATGTCATCTTGCACAAAACTGGCATGGTCTCATATGGGNNNGGGAGGGAAGGAAGGAAGGAAGGACAAAGCAGAGAAGGGTCTGAAGTCTGAACCAATGGTGGGAAAAGCAGATGGGACTGGAGATTTAAAGTAGTTGAGAAGTGGTTATTTAGCTAGACAGATGGTAGAACTGAAAAGAAAAAAAACAGATCTGTATTAAAGAGAGACTGACTTATAAGTACTTCCTAAAATATTCCACTGTTTGGGGGAAAGTGAAATATACAGATTCAAGGACATTAGAAAATGGCAGTGGGTGAATGAAGTGGTGGAGAGCCTGATCAGTGTGAGAGCAGAACAGAAAATAAAGAGGATAAAGATGCTAACCTCAAATGTAAGCTCAAAGCTCAGCAGAGACTGTAAGAGAAGGGTATTCCATTACAGAAAAAAAAAAAAAGTATTTTTGAATGGTTCTCAGCAGTTCTCAGTGGCAGCCACAAGCAAGTGGGAAGGCAACGTAATGAGACTCTGGGCATTTTTTAAATTTTAGAACAGGCCTGTTGGATTACATTTGGAAATTTTATCCCTCTGGTACAATGATCTTCCTGCAGAAATTTATTTATCTTCTACATGATATACACTTTTTTTTTATCTTCTCAAAATTTCCAGAGAACTTGCATGGTTCCTTAAAAATAAAATAAAATAAAAAATCCCATTCTTCACAAAGTTGGTGGTTTTTTCCAGTTAATGCTTCAAAGTTATGAGAAAGGAGAAAGCTAATTGTATGAGGGAGTTGACTGTCTACATGCTTTTACTCAGCTCCTTGTTCCTTGGTCTTTCTGTGCAGATATGCATAATTGTATTCTCCCAGGTCATTTTGCCTTTTTTAGCTTTTCTTTCATTTATTTAAATTCCTTGGTCATTTTATTAGCTATTCCCAAGGAGGGTCATGCCACAGCACTCAAATTTGCTGTATTCAAACCACCTCTGGAAAGCACTGATAATTTTCTCCTACTCTCTATTTTAAAAAGCAAGTGACAAGTGCTCCATTATTCTTTGACTTCAACACAGATATTTAGAATATCCACTGGCAGAAATTATCACCAGCTCTGCAGCCATTTTTCCCCTGAGGAAACACAAAGCCATAACACTGATAAATAGTGCCTTTTTACCTTATGTTTCACCCTGACCTCATATTGAGTTAATAGAATCTTTACCTCTGTAAGGGAAGAAGAGTCAGTCAGTGCCACAGGGGCAGCGTATGTTTTCAAAATGGTAGAGAATAGAGTAATTTCCATTGCTCTGATGGAATTCATTTTCAAAAAACTTTGTGGCTTCTAATGATAGATTCCATATGCTGTAAAACTGAACACTACAAAATCACCATGCATGTAATATTTGAACATTTGAAACAGATCAAAATTAGGGAAAATCTGAATATTAAAATCAGAATAACTATACTATAAATTACTCATACATAATCTTGCATTTCAACAATGACCTTGGCCCTAATCAAGAATTTAGGGGGGAAAAGCAACTCTGGAGAGGTTTCTAAATACATGCCTCATCAAGTTATCATAATTAAATCATCGTTTTCATCAAGAAGTAAAATGTGACCAAATTACCATGCAAAACTATTAATCACAGCATATATACATTTCAATTGCAAACAGTTTAGGATACATTTATAAAAGTCTTCCTAAAATAATCATGAGTTAAAATTATGTTAATGTTTTACCATTGGAGGAGGATCTAAAGGTATTGTAAAAAGTTTATTATTAAAAATATTAAATTTCTAATACTGAAAATTATTTATATGAATAAGGGGTTCATTTTTATAAATGATTACAGGATTATCACATCAGTGATTAATAGACTGAAAAAGTTAAGCATATTCTTTTTACACCTGATTTTAGATACACTATACTTAAAGTTATCTTTAAAGACTGCCAAAAATCATTACCCACAAGTGTAAGACCTCTCTACTTAAAATATATGCATCTTTAAAAAGGTTTATCATAGAAGTCAGAAGTGTATTAACACACAACACCTGAATGTGCATGCATAGCATAAATCAGTCAGTCCCTTCTTCCACTCGGTGTAAACATCCTTCTTCCACTTTTTCAGTTTTTTCAGATGGTCCCTGCTCAACCACCCAGGTCTCCTGCTTCTCTTTCTTGATTTCTTGTTCTTGAAATGCACTGGTCCTGAGCTTGAAGAAGGCAATGTTTGAATATTGCCCAGCTCTCATGAGGGCCCTTGTCTTCCAGGGCCCTAGCCCACGTGATTTCACCTAGCAGATTCCTGAAAAGGACAAAGTTAGCCTTCTTGAAATCCAAGGTTTCAATCCTACTTGTTGTTTTTTATATGTTACCCACTATCCTGAGCTCTATTTTTCCATGGTCACTGCAGCCGAGTTTGCCCTCAATCTTGATATCCTCCATCAGTCCCTCTTTGTTTGTCAGTACTAGGTCCAGTACTGCCTCTTCCCTTGTTGGCTCTTCCACCAGCTGGGTTAAGAAGCTATCATCAATACTTTGGAGGAATCTCTTAGACTGTATATTCCTGGCTGTGTGGCCTTTCTATTAGATATCTGGGTGATTGAAGTCCCCCACAAGAACCAAGGCCTGCGATTGTGAGGCTACTTGGAGCTGGTTGTAAAAGGTCTCATCCACTTCACTATCCTGGTCAGGTGGTCTATAATAAACGCCCACAATAGTGTCCCACATATTGACCTGCCCCTAAATCCTCACCCACAGATTCTCAACACTCTCATCTGACACCAAGGAGGGTTTTAGAGACATCTCCTTACTCTCTAGCCATTCCTTGACATAAAAGATAACACTTCCACCCCTCCTTCCTCTCCTGTCTCTTCTGAGCAACCTGGAGCCCTCAATAGCCACACTCCAGTCATGGGATTCATCCCATCAGGTTTCAGTGATGGCCACTATATCATATCTTTCCAGCAGCACAGTAGATTCCAACTCCTCCTGTCTGTTGCCCATGCAGCGTGCATTGGTGTAGAGGCACTTCACCTGGGCTGTTGGCTACGCTGCCTTCTTAGGGGAATACCCCCTGGAGTATCTGTCAGGTGTTTCTTTGTGCACTGCTTCTACCCCAGGAGCTGCTGGAATACCTGAAGCTCTCCTTCCCTAAGAAAGAATACAAACTGGTTTACCTCAACCTCAGACCCAAGTGGATTTCTGAAAGGAAATGGTACATGTAATTAGCAGATTTTGCTTTGAAACTGGCTGTGGGTTATTCTGCAGGGGAAAAAATTAGAAAAAGAAAAGAAAGAAAAAAATAGAAAACAAAAACCCAGTGTAAAATCTAGCTCAGAACCAAAGGAACAATTTTATCAACCTTCTACAGCAGTAAAGGACCAGACGAATTCTTATTTGGGCTGTGTTACTCTGCTAGTAGCACAATTGTGCTGCTTATTAAAGAGATACAGGTGTAGATTTTACCATTGCTGATGCAACTGCCCAGAGGACAGGCCAGAGCCCAGTCTCGTGCTTTTACACAGTCCATGACTGAAGGTGATATTCTTGTTACACAGGGGCCTTCTTTTAACTTTTCTGCCACTTAGAAGAAAAACTGATAGCATGATTTTATGATGTTCGCAAATCTTGGGAGAATTGCAAATCAAGCCTATTTTGACAATGACAGAAATTGCTTGTAGCTCAGCATTTCAGACTGTTTTAGTAATATGCAATTACTTAAGACACAATTTATCTTTCTAGCAGTGGAACTTACTACAGAGCTAACTATGGAAATTGCTTTCTTCAAGAGAACCAGTTTTATTTTGTTTGCTTTTTTATCCTTATTTCTAAATACTGCCACCCACACAAGTACTACAAGGAGCATGATAAACAATAAAGTCTCTTCTTCGACTTGATGAAAAGAAGATGATCTTTAATATTGTAGGTTCTGATTAAAAAATATTCCCATTGCTCCTATTTAGTGGGCAGGTAAAATACAATTTGGAGAGCTTTATCTCCGTGGTATGTGGATCAAGATATTGCTTATATCAATAAAGCTCTGGTGTGTTTATTACCAAGTTGCTGATCTGTAAAACATCAGCTCTATTAAATTAGTTTAAAAGATTAGTCAGAAGAACATCCAGCTCTGGATTCTAACATACAGAACTTGGCTGACAGTGACAATCTGGCTAAGGAATATGTCTTCAGGAATTGCAATATAGTTTGAGTAACTAAAATTAGATTTTGGACCTGGAGAGTTAATGAGTTATAATATTTGGTCATAGGGGAAGGACACACTCGAAATAAATCAGAATCCAAAAAGAGAATCAAAAGGACATTTAAAGCTACTGGATATATATTAAAAATATAACTGCAATTTTAAAAATATGATAAGAACAATCTATCCGTAGTTTGTTTCCTGACTTTCATTAAATTCTAATATATTTCTTTAACTAATAGTAATACAGAAGACAACACCTGAGGTAAAGCAATCTAAATAAATGCTTTAAAATACATCATTGAGAATCTGTGTTTACTTCCATGATAGTAAATGAACAGGAAAAAGCATGGGCTTTATCACTGGTCTGGGATTACCACAAATTTTCAAACTGATTGACACTAGAAGGAACCTCTTGAGATCATCTAGTCCAATTCCTCTGCTCAAAACAGAGTCAGCCAAAGCAGGTTGCTCAGGCTGTGTACCATTGGGTTTTTAATATCTCTAAGGATATAGATTCCACAACCTCTCTCTGGGCAACCTGTGCCAGTGCCATTTTACTCTCACAGTAAAAATTTTTTTCCATGTGTTCATACAGAACCTTCTGTGTTTCATTTTGTGCCCACTGCCTCTTTTCCTGTCTCTGGACATCACTGAAAGGAGTCTGTCTTTGTGCTCTTTGCACCCTCCCCTCAGGATCTCGCTACGATTCTCTTATCCAGGTTAAAAAGTCCCAGCGCTTTCAGCCTTTCCTCATATGAGAGATGCTCCAGTCCCTTATCACCTAAATGTCCCTGTGCTGGACTATCCCCAGTAGCTCCATATCTCTCTTTTTACTGGGGAATTCAAAATTGAACACAGCACTCCAGCTACAACCTCTCCAGTGCTGAGTAGAAGGATCACCTCCCTTGTCCTGCTGGCAACTCTTTGCCTAATGCAGCCTAGGATATCATTAGATGCCTTTGCTGCAAGAGCAAAAGCTACCTACCTACTCTTCATCTTCCAGGCCTGTCCTTCCTAAAGGGATTGTATCCCTCCATTGTAGCACTCCAGTCATGTCAGCCATCCCACCAGATCTCCATGATCACAAGATCATAACCCTCCATCTGCATGCAGTTCAGTAATTCTCTTGTTTATCTGTGAAACTGTGCGTTAGTGTACAGACATTTCAGAGAGGCATCCCAGTATGCTGAGTTCCCAGAAGGGGTCAGGGGTAGGTGTTCCATACTCATGCTTTGTAGGCACTTCCTTGCTTATATGCAAATGCTTGATGTGATCCTACTTCAGCCCTGCATTGTTGATTTTGTCTTCCCTTTTGTTCATATTACCCCAGGCCCCTTACTCATCAAACCTGTCTGTCCATCACTGCCCCTGTCAAGGCTGTTGGTTACTCTTTACCTCAGAATTCCTAGCTTAAAGCCCTCCTTACCAGGTCAGCCATCATACTGGCAAAGACACCTTTGCCATGTTTTGTGAGGTGGATCCCATCCCTCCCAAGCAGATATTCATCTTCAAATAGAGTCCCATGATCTTAGAAACCAAAATCCAGCTGCCAACACCAGGTCTACAACCAACTGTTGACACATAGAATCAGTCTCCTCCTTACATCCCTTGCCCTCACCAGCAGGATTTTGGAGAACACGACCTGTCTTCTGTACTCTTGACCATTGTCCTCAGCCCTCTGTAGTCACTTTGGGTAGTGTCCTGGTTGTGTCTCACAGTACCACTTGTGTCCACATGAAAGAACAGTAGCGAGAAATAGTCAGGGTTTGGACAGGACTCAGCGGAGCCTCCACAACATCCCAAATCTGAGTTGCTGGCAAGGAACAAACTTCTGCAGACAATAGGTCAGGCTGGCATATCCACGCTATTTATCAGCACATTTCTTGGCAGAGTTTCCACTCAAGCCAATATTTTCCACCTTAAAATGCCCATTTTCAAGCAGTAGAGGCAGTTCCTAGCAAGCAGTAAGGACAAGGCCATGATGTCTTTTTGCCCTCTGTGGGGCTAAGGAGGGAGTTTAGCCATATTAAACTATGGTGTACCATGCTGCTGGTTCTGAGGTCATCCTAGTGGGCCTTGGTCCATTCTCTTCCCATAATAAAATATGTAAGAGACAGGAACTGGAAAGACAGAGGAGAGGGGTCTGTTTTAACATCATGAAAGTAGAGGAAAAAATGTTAGAGTCAAATAAGGGGAAATTAGGAACAGATGGGAATAGAAATAATCAAGGATATATTTGATTTATAAATCTTGATGCAATGACAGAGAGCAAAAAAAGTTTTATATAAGCCACAAGGTGTTACTTGGAATTGAACAGGTCATATACTGAAAAACTTAAACACAGGATGACTCTTTGTTAGTGGATTAGCTTTAAAACATGAAAAACATTTTTCAAAGTAGAACAGAGCACAAAAAGGCAAACACAGTAATATGAAGCAAAGGAAGAAAGGTGTAAAGAGATGTTGATACAAATAAAGATAAAACCAAAGTGTGCACTTAAGGCAAAAATGAGCTATATAAGAGATTAAATTTGGATTTATGGAGACTAATAAAGATGGGCATAAGCTCATTAGCAGAGGATTATTAAAGTCCATCCAGCTATCTGCATGCTGATAAATGTGTGATACTATGAGCCTAACCAGAACTTTGCTGGAAGATAACAATAAAAATATATTAATATCATGGGATATAAATTGCTTTTAGAATGGACAGCCAATGTAATGGTGCTTAAGCAATTAAGACAGAGTGGTAACATAATATCTGTGATATATAGGTGTGTAGGTGATTTTGCTGGTTAATCTCTTGGGTTCTTGTATTCTTAAGTTAAAAATTCTTAGGAGTAGTGCAGCTGAACAGACCGCTAACTGCGCTGTATTCAGACAGTAAAAACATGGACTCCTTAGGCAATCACAGGTTTATGAGTCAGATTTTTGAACATTTTAAGATGGAGTGGAATTTATTAAAGTGCTAATCCCAGCTAGGGGACAACTTGTCCTATCTTATTTTGTATTTGCTACTGTCTGTATAGGTGGATGGGGGGAATGTTATTCCAATAAAATACTTAGCTGCAATAGGACATGCCTCTATAAAACTATATCCTCTGTGTCCCAGAGGTTTATGATTTAATCCCCCCTTTTTTTCTTTTCTTTTTTTCTTATTCAGACCCATTCTCCAGTTTTCCTACAAGTATGACTCTTTTTTCAGTTGCCATGTCATTGCCTGCAGCTTCTTCTTCTGATTCACAAGAATAAGCCTATCAGTAGATATCAGACATGGCTGTCTCAGTGCATTCAGTTCATTCTCCAAGCACCCAGAGATTGTGAAGATTTACAGAGAATTCAAAAGAAGTCTGGGACACACAGCTAATCCACTAGAATATCCCTTCGATTGGAAAGGGGAAAGTGTGGAATTTAAGAAAGGATTTGACATCAGCCAGTTAACAACACTCCAGCACTAAGGATTTAGGCCACCTCCTTTCCATTGAAGATATTATGAATGACATTCACAGTGATCTTTTCATATGTGACCTAAGTACATGTATTTTTTTTCCTTTTTCCATTCTATTTCTTCTAATAAAAAGAAATTAGATGCCTACATTAAGCTGTGGTTCAAGACATGTCTGTGGCTTCGCATGTCTTTCAGAGGAATTTTAAACATCCATCAAACACAATACAAAGCAGTTGGTTCATGGCTTTCATGACACTGTTTGGAATAAAAAAAAAGACGCAGACTCAAAACATACCACTAAGAGAAAAATATCCTTGCTGCAACTATTTCTTACTAATAGTATAATTGTGTCAAAAAATTGCAGGCATGAAGCAGGGCTTCACTGAGCTATACATTTTGCTTAAATACTAAAAGAAAGATTTTTTTTTTACGTTCTTTAAAGGATTCACACTTTAACTCACTCCTACCATTTCACTTTCCTGGGCTTTCTGTGACCTCCCTTGACCATGACAGAGGGTTTTTTAATGCCCATTCTCCTCTCTTCCTTCAACATTTTCTGTTTATGGATGATCAGAGAACAGCTTTGAATCAATAATATTTTCAATGGCACTTGTACAGCATGAGTAGGAACAAACTTTCATTATTTTCTACGCCTCCAGGGAACAAGCCAAATATCTGTGCTTTTGAATTAGAGCCTTTGGGGAGCACTCTCATGGAAATCTGAGAAACTGTAAAGCATAGGATGGTAAGACTTGGACAAAACCGTCTTTAGTGTGTCTTTAGTTCATAGATATTAATATATTATTTTGGGTTAAGGCAAGGCAAGAGGATTAAACAGATGTGAGTGCCCATGTGCATGGCTTACAAGAAAACACAAAATGTAGTATTCCAAATATATGATCACCTTCTCACTTATGGATTAAAGAGTCAATAGGAAGATATTTTTATCCTGTTTCAGGAACAAGAGTGGAAAAGGTATTATCCTGTGGAATACTTTTAAAGGAACAAAGAACTAGGTAGAGATAAGAAACAAATTATGTGTTGGTTGCACTGCCATTTTTATGATGGAAAGACATTTTCTGTGATGCAACTTTTTTGCCAAGGAAAAAATATATACTTCTTCAACAATATAATTCTAGTGGAAGAAAGAAGTTTGATAGAAAGTTACAAAATAGTTGACATCAATGTGATTAAATACTTTCAGCATATTATCTGATACTGAAGATTTATATCCTTCAGTAAAATTATGCTGTCATTCTGTGTGTTCCAATGGGGACTTGGCTAACTCATTAGTTATTTTAATATATAAACCCAAAGCACAGGTTCGATCAAAAAGAATGAAAAATCCCGGTTAAAAAAGTGTGGAACAGAAAGGCTTTTTTTAAATCCCAGGTACTTACTTTTTGAATTATGGAAGTTATTTATTAGCAGACTTATAGTGAAAATTTAAACAGGCTATCAAAGACATCATTTAATTTTGACATCAGTAAATTTACTCATATGGTAAACTGGTATCCAGAACAGATCCCTGCAGTACTCGAGAAGTTTACATTTCCATGGAAGAAAGTGAGGTCTGAAACTGACACAGGAGAAGCCATTTTTCCAAGACTAATACAGACATTCAAAAAGCGATACAAATCCCTTTATGCATTAAAGGGAAACATAAATAAATTAGAAATAGAAATTAAATAAAAATAGATATCATAGAAATAAAAATATTACCAAAAAACCAAGATAAATCCAAAACATGCCTAATTTCCCAAGTGCATAATAAAATAAAATTTAAATGTTATCTACAGAAGAACTGTCTAAAATAAATGTTACAAACCTGTGTAGGTGGCTGAACTTATCCTTCTACTTTCAAAGAGTTTTATGCAAAAAGGAAATATTAAATCATTTTTTTTAATCACAGACCTTTCATTTTTATCTTGATTAAACTAAATTGAATTTAATAGTATTAAGACAATAATTTTCCATCACTGGGAAGTCACATGCAATGCAGTGAGATCAAGCCACCTTAGTAGTATTTATGATATAGAAGAACTAATTTGGTTAGAAATAAACCAAAAAGGTAGCCCTCCACAAATTTATATACAGTTAACTTCTATCCAACCTCCTTGAACTTCCTTTTCAGCCCCAGGTCCATTGACCAGTCTGGCTGTTAGAGCTAAGCAAGCCTGGGCAGACCCATGGTCAGGGGAAGCTCCATTTCCCCTAGGAAAACAACTGGATGCAGTGCAAAATGCAGATGGGTCAACTGGTGGAATTTTAGAAGGCAACAGTTACCTGAAATTCTGCATAAAATTCAAACCTGGAGATGAAATAGGACCAGTGCTGTTTAACACCTTTGTCGGAGACATGGACAGTGGGATTGAGTGCACTCTCAGCAAGTTTGCCAATGACACCAAGCTATATAGCACAGACGACATGCTGGA
>JAOXNG010000021.1:99220807-99235594 GCA_028566535.1 Scolopax minor
TGCCCTTGGTTGTTACAGCAATAAGTATAAGCAAGGGCCCCTCTGCACACCATTCTTTGGCATTTAGCACAAAGATTGGCCTTACCATCCTGAGAACGAGCAGTTTTCTCCACAATATGCCATTAACTTCAGACAGACAGAGGAGGCCTAACTAAAATGTAAAATTTCAGAACACAAAACTGGTTTGGTTTTACTTCAAACTGGGACATCCACCATACTACCCCATTCACAGTGTACCTGCTGTGATACCACAGGGGAAGAGAGGTATCATTGAGGGGCAGAAGGCGGAGTGGCAAGTTTTCCCTACCTGTTTTAATCTCCTTTTCTTGGTTTTGTTGTTATTTCTCAATATCCAAATTAATAATTAAACACATATTAATTGGCAATAAATTAAGTTAATTCCCCAAGTCAAGCCTGTTTTTCCCACAGCAGTCATTGGTAAATGATGTCCCTGTCATTATCTCAACCCATGAGTTTTCTCACTTTTATTTTTCCTGTTTCCCCCCTGTCCCATTGGTGGCAGAGAGGAAGGGAGAGAGGGAGGGGTGCACAGGACCTTGCTGCCAGCTGAAGCCAATCTGCCACAGACTGGAGGCTTCTGACACACAACTAGATTCTTGAAACCTGACATCTCCCAGGACTGCAATAAGGGCACACTTGATCAGCAATTTGTGTATTCACTGGAAACAGAGTTTCTCGGGGATAGCATCAGTAACACTGTTAGGAGACAGTCATATTTTAGGTTGAGTTACTTTTTGTTTGTTTCTCAATATAGAAAATTGGTCCTAAAAAGTGTAGCAAAATTCCAGCTGAAGTTGCCTTTTGACAGTGGAGTGCAGGTTAGCACGCATAACCCGTGGGAAAGGCCTGGAATGGCACATGTCTAGATTCCCCTGAAATGCAGGCACAGAGGTGGAGAGTTCAATGAAGTTATACCTTAATTTGTGCATATAATTTATCTGTAAACATTGGCTCCTTTTCTTCCCACAATACCATTCTAAGATCAGTCTTCTACTTTCAGCTAAGCAGATAACCACGGGCTATAAAGAGCAGGAAACAAGGAATAAGAGATCTGCTGCTTGTCAGCGCTGTAGAGTTTAGAGTTTAAGGAATGGGGCTGGATGACTTGGAGGCAAAGCTTCGCCTTCAACCAAGACCTTCCAAGACCCCTCCTTGAACTGCAGGCATGAGTCAAGCTCAGAAGTTCTTACTGTAGATTGCCTGTGGGTCTGGGCTTAAAATTGACCTTTAGTTTGAGTGCAAAAATTAGTGTGCATTAAAGCCTCAGTAATGCTGAAAAACTTTCTGAAGAGATTATCTATTAAAAGTACTGTCTATGTGAGTGGAAAAGTTAGCTGTCTTTGTTTCGCAGTGCATTTTCAGAGAAATCACTCTTGTTACTGTTTTTTTCTTGTGTTTCATTGGCTTCCAGAAGAAGTATAATAATCTACTCCTCAATTTTACACAGTGTTCCTAAGGGACAGAAATATTACTGCAAAACCAAAATGGTCTCAAAGGTCCCAAGACCTACTGTTTTCAAAAATGTTAAGACTCCTCACACAGAAACACTTCTTTCAAGGTTTATTGACATCTGCTGATTCAGAAACACGACCAATAAAATAGCTGGTCAACTCAAGAAAGTGACAATAACAAACAACGAACACTCCATGAGGAATGAGAACATCTGATCATCTTACAATGTGGAGTGAAAACTACAGCACTTCAGGCCAAGTTGTCACTGTTTTCTGAATACTTTGTCATTAACATCCAAACTTACACAGCTCTTTCTGTAATTAATGTCAAAGAAAGTATTTCACATGGATTTGTCATAGGACAAAAACACAAAAGCAAGGAAGTGCATTAAAGTGTAATATATAACTGAACTAATGCCTAATGAAAAGTGCTACAACTTCAAGTGACAATAAATGCTAATTAGGCCTGCCCAACATTCTTAAGAAAGGTAAAAAGAAAGAAATATGTTCAGTATCCAAAAGGCTCCTATAAAACCAGTACATTCTACCTTAAAAATAACATTGTATCTATGATGTTGCTAAGAGCAGACAAAATGAACCATGAAATATCATAATATATGTGAAAATACTATGTAGTTCTATATTGCTTCTATGACTTGTTATACCTCTTTAACTTGATGTGGGAGAGGAGGGGGGTAGCATGCATGTGTTCTATGCATCACATCATCATATCTGTGTATGCTAAGCAGACTGAGGATTTGTACTTTTTTTGAATATGCCTACCTGTGTAAATAAGCATATGCAAGATAAGTAAAGTAAATTCTTCTGTTCTTGTCTAATCTTGATCAAAAGATTAAAAGCAGATGAGTTGTGGTAAAATTAAGCTCAGATATCATCCACCACACATATTGCATCTGTGTACTAACATACTCTATTTCTCATTTGAGTAAATTAGCCTTCATTTAGCTCTGTGTTATGCTGCCAAACTGCTTCCAAGCAGTTTGTTTTATCTCTACTTAATCCCTCAATTTAGACATTTTGTGGAAACTAAATATAAGTGCAGACTTTAAAACCACAGAAAAGGGAAAGGAACTGTAAGAGCATGCCCTTGTGGCAGAGAGAATTTGTTCCTATTATTCGATGAATGAACAAACAAAAGGGGACAAAGAGAAAAAAAGAGGAGTGGCAGTCTGTGAGTTTATGACTGAGAGAAAAGGCACATTTCGGAAAAGACACTCTGGGAGGCTCAGACCATATGGCAGAGATTATTTCTAGGTTTTGGTACAATAAGCAATAGGTATAGGTGGTTTACTTCTTGTGTCTGTACCTACGCATCATTTGTGCCATCAAAACTGAAGAGTAGCTGTGCTATTAGCCTTTTGGCAGTCCTTCTGTTTTGTGGTTGCACTACAGATTGACCAAGAAAAGATTTGATGACAGATACCCACACAGCAGCCAAGGCGAGCATTGGCACCAGGCAGTAGGTTAGCTCGATCACAAAACTGAAGTGCTGTGAAGATCAAATCAGAGCCTACAGAGCATGACAATGAGGCCAAAGAAGGGAAAGTTATTGAACCTGCTTGGACCACAGGAGCCACCACAGTCTTCCCTAGAGAGATTCAATTACAGAAGATTTGTACATGTCCGAAATCTGGGATTTGGGACTTTTAAATAAAACTGCCTGGTTCTGTGAAGGATAAGCCTCAGGGGCAAGAATGTGCAGTGTACATTACTGTACACAGATACATAGGGAAAAAAAGTTTTGAAATTAAAACCCCAGGAAAATCAGTGCTCTGTGGCACTGGCACTCTGCCTGGCGACCACAAGATTTTGGTACAATGACATGAAATACTGAGGAACATAGAAAGCATTTAGCTGTGATGAGAGATCACAGCCCTATAGCAGAGAGAAAAGCACAAGACTGAGAGTTTATCTTGTTGTGACTGATTAGAATCAGTCTAGAAAATTGTGCAGAAATTATCCTCATTACTGGATTAGCTTTCTTCAGATACTCTTTAAAGCTTTTCTTTGCCACAATGGGTACAAGAATCCAGACCACATGGCACCTACTTAATATTGATTAGCACCTACCTGTGCACAGGACTAACCAGGATTCTTTCATTGTCTTCTACACACCCATTTTCTACTATCTCTCTGCTGACTCCGAATTGTTGATTCTGCGCGTAAGGTTGACTCTTCTTTGTCCTATTTGCACGTAGCATCTGATCCACGCAGTTGATTCCTCAATATTACAGTATAAATGTATTACACTACAAAGTTATTCTTGCTTTTTATAATACAACATAATGCAAAGATTTTCTTTGATAAAGAGATCCATGGAAGGCAGATGTTGAAATGTTTTATTGTCAACTTATGACTATACTTCCTATACCTCTACAAATACACAAATTTACATTTGATTTTGTTATAGTTAAACTATGATTTAGCAACTCCTACTTTTACTGTGATAGATTTATCAAACTTTGTACCAAAATCCAACCCCTAGATAACAATTGAGATGAAACCAGACTGCTTGTAGGTTCATTTTACATTAGCTCCAGGGTGTATTCTCTTCTGAGCAATTGACAGAGATGCAGAATATCTACCAAAACAGTTTAAAAAATTAAACTGCAGCAATTATTCCCTTTATTATATCAATGCAGCCAACAAAAATGCATAATCCAGTAAAGAACAGAGGAATTAGCTTTTTTTAAAAAGCAAGTGCTCTGTTTCACTAAACAAATTTTACCAAGGCAGCAATGTTGTATTCATATCTGAACTGAGCCTTGGAAGAATGTTCACTTGCTTTCCTTAACTTAATTTTAGACATCTTTAATGAAGAGAAGAATTCAAATAATTATAATTATCCTTTAGGAATAAAAAAGTCTGCATGTAATCTATAGTAAATTCCATTGAACTTTTAATACCTTTGGAATATATTATTAGCTACATCATTCAAAGACTGAAAAGAAAAGAAGTGGAAAAGCTGGTTTTATTTTTACCATACTTATGTATGATCACTAGCTGTAACCTAAGGCTTTTTTTATAAGATATTCTTTTAATTTGTCCTTCAGCAAGGGAAATGTAATTAATTGTATATACTTATTTCAATAGCTGTGATATGAATGCATGTCATGACTGTTGCCACTTCAGTCTTTCAAAACATTTTAACATCCCTAGCAACAGGAAGACACTAAGGTGTTGGTGTTTTGTTCAATAGAATAGTTTCACACATTTGTTTATTCCCAATCACTGCATCTGTAATTTATGCACTCAGAATGTTTGAGGTTGGAAGGGGCCTTAGGAGGTCACCTAGTCAACAAACAGGGTCACCGAAAGCCGGTTGCCCAGGACTATGTCCAGACAGCTTTTGCGTATCTCCAAGGTGGAAGACTTCACAACCCCTCTGGGCAACCTGTACCAGTGCTCAGACCAAACTTACCTATGGGTTTCTTCAATGATTGTAGATACTTATGCATGTCTTATGTATACGTAACAAATTCATATTCAGAAGACCCTATAGGAGATATGAAAGATTTTTCAAGAGATTCAAAATTCTCAAAGGTAGTTGGGGGACCTCACGCAGTGTTCCTCTTACCTAGCCTCAAACACTGACATCTACACTACTATCCAGGACACAAATCACCTTTTATCCCAGTTTTTCTCGAGAGAAGTGGTGATCTCACTTAATCTGAGGCCTGCAGCTCAGTTGCTTCTGCTTGAGTTAGTCACCTGAAGTACCCATCACAATCAAAGAAATTAGCATTTTTTAATGTTCAAGCCATTTGATAATTTTAAAACAAATGGAAGAATTTATGATTACCACATCACAATAAAATAATGTTTGTAGTATGACTACTTATTAATCAAAAGTATCACTAATAATTAAATGGAATATACATAGAAGATCTACAAAAGTTTTCTTAAACTAGATTGATTTGCTCAATTAAAACATCCGTGTTAGAAGTGTTGATACCACTGACCATAAAAATTAAAAAACAGTGTTTATCTTCCTACAATTAGTGCCAAACTAGTGTAAATATTTTTCTGCTGTCCTTTCTTTCCTCGTCTTTCAACATTTCTGATTATATTCTATTCTACTTTTGTTTTTCTCGAAATGCTCACTTGGAGCTTCTTTCAATATCTTTATGCTGCATATTATTCAATGATGTCTCTTTTTTTTTCCCTCCCTCCAACTCATTATACAATGCTGTCTCTGCTCCATAGTGTCTTTATGAAACATAATGGAACTTTTGCACAATGTTACCTATGGTAAACGGTGGTGCCTGAAGTTATTTGGTGGGCACCAGGAAAATAAGTTTTTTGCAATAGAAACCGATGTATGAAAAATGAAGCCTTGGTCAGATATTAAAAATATACTCTTAAAAACTCAGGCAGACCTTCAACCAGAGGAAACAACCGTCATTCCATTGTCTTCAAATTACTGATGTACCCTTGAATAACTGCTTATTGCTTTCTGCTTTGGAAGTAAATATGTTGTGATGATTTACTTAAGCTGATAGCCTGTGAACAGCTTTTCAACCGTGGAGAGAATGAATTGGACAGAGAATCACTGCCCCTTTCCCCTTACAGTGAGCAAAGCCCTACTGCTTGGCAAATAGCATCTTGAATAACAGCAGCCATGCTAGGTTTGTGCGAGCGGGATGACACGCATCACTCTAAGGGAATGAAAGGGAATATCAGCAGGCAGCCTAAATGGCACTGTATTTACTTCAGCACTATTCATATATTCACACCAGCTGAGGGCCTGGCTCCTGAAGCTCTCTTTCAGTCCAAGAAAGCAAAGTGCCTCATCACAGAGCAACAAACTGCTCACAGTTGGTGCCGTTCAAGATGCAGTTTGCAAAAGCAGAAGTACTTTGGAAATCCTGGGAAAAGATGAAAGGACAGTGGTTTCATACCCAGTTCATTGAAATACTCCCTTCCCAGATTCAGGTGAATCCTCAAAGCACGATAAGATTTGTTCATAAACTACTGAGGAAGCAAAAACCTGAATAGTTACTGATAATTATGTTTGAAAATTAATAACTCATCTGTTGACATTTATATCGTGTCATAAAAATTGTAGAGAATGGTTTGTGGATATGAGATTTTCTTGTTTTCATAATTCAAGAAACTCCCTTTCTCAAGCAGGCAAGCCACCCACTCAAGTAAAAATATAAATCCAAAAGAGGCAGATCCCATTATGATGGATGTAGTTCAACAGTGCAGAAAACATGCTTTGTTAAAGAAAAATAATTCCCTAGCAAGGTATATGAACAAGTAATAATATTGGATTTCCACATATTTCTTTATCAGGAGTTGATTTAATTTACAAGCTAAGACCAGAAAATGCTTACAGAAGTAACATTGTTCAATTATATACTGTTCAAATTATGCTGTTTATTATTTTTCAGGATGAGTGAATTCCTTTTCTCTCATTTTCTGTGCACTCTTAAGCATCACGAGTATATTCCATGCTACAGAGGACTTTTGGACAGGTTAGATTTTGGAAAGAGGACACTAAACAGAGAGTGACTACTCAGCAATATTGTCCAATGGCATTTTTGCTGGCTCAAAGCACAGCTATGTTTTAGTAACAGCCTACTTCTATATTACCCCTGCATTCAATGTACATGAATAAGAGGAAAATATGCAGAACAGGAAAGAAGTCTGGCTGTAGCAAGTCCACATTTCAGCAGCCCTCTCCCTTTGCAGCAGGCCAGTAGACTAGCAGTCAGCAGAGTTGCAATATGTGCTGCTGTGACCTGTGCCAGAAAATATTTCTGAACAGAAAATATGCAGAAAGCCACTGAGGCAGATGGCCCAGCCCTTGTAGGAGTTTGCAGTGGACCAGTGTTCTGTGACACTGAGAAAATTGCATTTGCCTGCATCTCCTCACCTTCTAGGACATCTGTGTGTAGGAATTTGCACTTGATTTCTACTCAGTTCCTCGGAAAACAGTCCGATCTCTCCATTTTTGTTTAAGGAGAATTAAAAAAAAAAAGGTTAATAGCATTAAGGACACACTGGAGAAACACAGAGAAAGACAAAGGCAGAGAGCTCATAGAAAGCAACTGAAAGTGAGATAGGGCAGCACACTAAGATCAGATTTCATTTTCGTAGGGAACTTGGTTGTGCATTTTTCTTGTCAGAGATCCACCCTCTGTTCTTGGCAAAATCTGCTCTGCAGCCAGGAGAAATTCTAACCCATAATGAAGAGGACAGGGGATGGAAAGGGTATTAAAATTTCCCAAAAATTGAGAGAAGTAATTTGTCCGTGCTAGAAACAATCACAAGCTTCAACTTTTCTGCACAACTGTTTCTCTGTCATTCCTCCTACCCTTGTCAGGCCCAGCTATAGGCATGAGCATTCCAAGATATTGTTCAAAAGCCCATGTTCCTTGGCTCCGGAGCTTGACCCATTACCCTTCTCCTCCATCATAACACCTACAGTCTTCAGCAAGTGATTTTTTTCAGCCCACTTCCCCCTGAGTCTGCTTTCATAAAACTCCAGGCAAAGCTGTATTTTGCTAGCCTGCATACAAGCCATTTCTTCAGACCACATGGAATCTGCTCCTATTTGAGAAAGCAAATTGGAACTCCAAACCATTCACTGGCCGAGCCTTTGTCACGGTCTGCTTTTACAAGAGAGCGGGGATTCAAACGGCAGACTTAAAATAAGGGGAGCAAGCAGGAACTGGGGGAGCAGGCAGCCTTATCAGACCAGCTGTAGACAACTGAGACTGGTTAGTTGTTTTTTCTGGAAGGCCATCTTGAGAACAGACTCTGCCTCTTACCTTGAGCTTAAATCTTACATGTCGCCATTATCGTTATGTTCAGCAGTCTGTATGCACATTCAAAAGCCATCTGTAGACTGTATAAGTGGTCAACATGCTTTCTACATGACCAACATCTGATCTTTACAGTTGTAAACAGTGAAAATAAAAATTATGAAATAGCACGCATTTATTCCTGCCTCCAAAATAACACGCTACTGCACATAACCCATACATTCCCATTCTAAAGTACTGGCACAAATATGAAAGATGAAAACTTCCCATGTTTCTTCTTGCCATATGTTCAAAGGATAAAAATCTAGACAGAATCAATCATCTTCCATATAATCCAAGTATTAATTGGAGTGAGACTAATCTGTTGCCTACCTTTAATGAGAAATGAGATCTCCTCCTCCTTCTCTCTTTTTTAACATGAAAGATTTACTGCTCACTTTCAATGGCATTTTAAATGTTTCCTTCTCTTTTAATCTGTAGTAGTAATTTAATACAGATACCTCTGCAGCAGAAAAGCTCTCTGCAAACTGATGCTGATACATAAGATGAAGCAGGATCATTTTTCAATAAATTGTGGGAGTCAACAGTAAGAATATGATGCTCTCCTGCTGAGCTCAATTAATAAATTTGGAATATGAATTTAAAATGTCAACAGCTGATGTAAACTCTAATAAATTGCATTCTAATTAGTATCTCTGACTATAAAATCTCCATTCCAATCTCTCTTAAAAGCAAACAAACTAATCTATGTTGCAGTTTGGTGTGCTGACCACCGCACAGTAATGAATATATGTATCATGCATAGTTTCAGTGACTTAAAACAGCTGTGGTATATGTAAACTATATATTAATGGAAAATAGCCTTTCTAGAAACAATTTATTAAGTTCTGCTGAATGTAAAAAAGCAACTTAATCTTTCGAGCATCTGAGATTTGATGAATGGTACTCATTGTTCTCACTGCCCATGGTATTGTCAACATTAGTATGGCTACCATGTGCTGAAAGTATAAAACGCTCATTATGGAAGTAGTCTTCTTTGCTAGAAGTTGATATAAATGAGAAAGCTGAGCCTTCTGAAAACTCTTCTGTCAAGGAAATAAGCATACAACGGTTCTCCCTCAAATCTTTCTGGATTTGGGAGGTTCTAACATAGCTAGAAGTCTGTTGGTACATCTATTTTATCAGTTAATGTCATGACAAATTCAAGAGAAAAAGCTTAACAAAAGCTTCATGGACTACCTCAAGTCTCCTGAGGCTTATGCAAAACAATATTAATCTTTCATAGCATAATTTAGTAAACTACACCAGTTCCATACATTTCTGGCACATTATGATTATGATGGAATCATTGTTTTGGCTAACAATGTGCTGAACAGTATTTTATCAGCAATGATTTAACAGGATCCAAATAGATCCTCAGACCTTAGCCTGAATGTTGATTTTCTATTGAGGAAATCACTTTCCCTTAATAATACATTTTAAAGGTCATCAATCCTGTGGGGGAAAGGTTTCCGAACATACCTTTATATTTACAAGCAACAAAAACAATATTCCTTCTCAATCTCTGTCTTTTTAGTATTATAAGTTTATATTTTATATAGTATATTTTATACAGTATAAAAATGTGATTTTTCTTACACATAATTTTATTTAATTGGAAACCTTTATAATGTTACATATGGGATCAAAATACTGCACATTTTAAAAGACTTTTGCAGTAAAAAATTCTTTATGATGTACAATTGGGCCCTTGTGCATACAATATGTTATTAAGGATTAACAATAATGATTCTTTGCATGGCATTTTTGCCCATAATATCCATACTGTGATTTCTGAAATATTCTATCTAGTATATATGACTACTAAGGGAAATATTGCAATGCTGAACTTGCTCAGGGAGTGTGATTTCAATTGAAGTGCATAGGTCTGCATTAGCTTTGGATCTGGAACTAGACTGTTCTCACAACAGCTAAGTATCAGCTAATTCATAATCAATAATCTAGCTGCCCCTGAAACACCCTAAAATACTTGTTATGGTTTTGCAATATACTAAGCTAATAAAGGTTTGAGTTAGTATGGTAAGTTATTTGAAACAAATTAATTTTTAAGTCATGCAGCGACATAAAAAAACATAAATGAAATAGAGGAAAAAAAAGGCAATAGGAGTGCTTTAATTCTGCTGCTGTTACTAGCTCTGGCTGTGTTTTCTCACACAAGTAAATCACTTAATTTTCTTTGTCCTATTTCCCTATCTTCAAGTTAAAGATGATCAAACATACCTTGCGCAGTTGGCAGGAAACTTGCAATTGAGTCCTGCCTTACACACTCAGTAGCCGTGCCAACATTTCCACCTATGGAGATCATATGGCAGAGAAGATCCTTAAATCTTCAGTCTACTGGGCCAAAAGTCTAGAGTAAGAAGCAACTGTTGTTTTGCCCTCGTATTTTATTTTGCCCTAGAACATACCACTGTGCTGAGACTTCAAGAAACAACTCTCCTGGTAACCAACCTGACCACCTCTTGTCACAGGCTCTATCCTCCCCCTTCTTCAGTGTGACTCTAATCCCCTATCTGTGTTCTTCATTAAGTGTCTTTCCTAGCCACAAAAAGCTGGCGTCGAGGGGAGAGAAAAGGATCCCGGGGGTTCCCCTGGCTGCAAAGACTGTTTGTGCTAAGGGGAGCTGAAGACACCGCTACACACATCCCACAATGGTCTTTGTTCCTGACAACTGTTCAGTAAAGGGCACAAACATCAAGCATTTGTTTCTAAAATAAATTAAAAAAAAAAAAAAAGATTCAAATGTTGAAAAAGGAAAGCAGAGAGAGAATAAGCCTTGTATGTAGATAGAAAAGCAAACGAAAAAGAAACAGCTCATTGATTGCTGAGGAAAAAGCTTTGCAAGATTAGCTATTTACTTAGAAAAATAGAAAAAGAAAGAAAAAAAGGCATTTTGATAGAGCCCTGAAACATCAGTCTAACACAAATTTATCATACACTGAAGATATTTAAAATACAAGTTACACTAAGTTCCAAAAAATTCCAGATCATGAGATGATTAATGATGAGACAGTTACACTTAACAGAGTTTTGTTTATAGCTTTGATATAGAAGAGATCCACGAATGTCAAGCACTTGCCATCTTGCTGAAATCAAAGATGTAAGTAAAACCAATGTAAGCAATACATTACTTGCTTCTCCTAAAAATTAAAGCAGTGCTTGTTACATCTGTATATTTTTCCATTCTCACTTTCTCTTTTACAAACTATTAATTCCAATGCAAGTGCATCCAAACTTATGTTTACCCCTTCATAACCCACTGCATACTGTTGAATCTGGAAACCAATCCTTCTTTTCCCAAGAAAACATGCACATACAGTTCTGCATGGTGATCCAATAAAGTGTCTTGCTTAGGAACTGTTGAAATATTACCCCTTTAAGTGACTAATGAATGACAGAGATCCTGATTGTGGTCCTTGCCATCCACACTGAATCCTGCCCTGCTCTGTCACTAGTCCACCTGAGGTGCAACTTGGTGAAAGGCAAGTCGGAGCTAGATATATGACTTAATTTACATGCAATCATTTGAAGAAAGGACAAATAAATTCTCATAAGTATCAGATGGTCTCAGAGCTCCAGGTGCTTTTTAAATGTTAGCTGGAAGACTGACTGAAGCAAACCAGAGGACTGTGGTCAAGCAGATAGATTCAGAGAAAATGTTACACCTGAGTGGGCCTGCTAATACAGGAGAGGCTTAAAGCATTAGAGATGAGAAGAAACCCAGTTCGAAAAGGCTGTGATTGGTAACAGAAATCAAGCAACTTCAATTAGACTTGCCCCTAAGGAGACGTCTGAAGCTGCAATATGGGTACAAATTACATTGCATTGAGAAAAATACAGAAACCGCCTCTTTCAGAATCACAAAATCTACTTTGAACAGACAATAGGCCTACTAGCATATCAAGTGGAACAAATTAAAACTGTCAACATCACAGCAACTGTTTTAAATTGGTAATTTAGCATGACCCTAAAGCAGAATAGAAATGAGATGTTCTGATAATGTTCAGAAAAGTGAAGGCAGAGATCAGCAGCCTGCCTCAGCAAACCACAAAGTTGTAACATGCAGAACTCTTCTACTAAGTGTTGGCTCACCCACACAAAACACACCTTTAGAAACTTGTACAGTTTGTAAAATAATCTCTGACAGAATAATCACCCAAGGAAACGAAGCCCTTAGCAGCAAGTAGTCATCAGGTGAGTGATTTATCACTAATCTTCTAAATAATTGGTCATGGCAATTGTGAAACCTTCAGCTAATATTTTAAAAATGTTAAGGAGTCAATACATAATTTCTACTGTATTGTGATATATAATCAATAAGGGCATGAAGGGTGTAGTGTCATACTTCCCTGCTGTCTTGCTAGTGCTGCTGTTTGGTTAAGAAAAGTATGTATGTATATATACGTAAATTCAAGAAAACTAAGAACTTGTTCCTGACATACTTTTTCAAATTCAATTGGCAAATTTGATAGCTTATAAAATTCTTACTTCCAAAATACTCCCCATATGCACTGCAACCAGTCACAATCAACAAAATATAAGATCCCAAAGAATTTAGGGTTCAAAATGTTAAGCAATGTGGTACCCAACCTTTAGGCACCCTGATACAGGACAGCTGGACCCACAAAAAACAGTATACAAATCCCAGAGGAATCTAAAGGGGAAGTCCTGAAGAGAGGACTCAGTTAGTGCCCCAGCACTACTTGGCAGCATAGTGTTCCATTTGGGATTTGCAACCTAGAAACTTCTTACACCCTTTTTCCTCTATCCTCAATATAAAGAGGAAAAAAAAAAAAAAGGAGGGGAGCGGGGAGAGGGGGAAGCCTACTGAAAAAAAAAAACCACTAGGATCTACTGCTTTCATTCAGGGCACTGCTTTTTGTAGGAGGAAGTGTTGAAGACAAAGAGTCATCTCTCTGCAAATACTACCTTAGGACACAGGAGGTAAAGGCTGATGGAGACAGATGGAAGCTTGTCCCAGGAGCTGCATGGCCCTGTCACAACTGAGGAGCTACCAGGTAACTTTAATCTTCTGTACTAGGTATTTACAAATGTAAATGGCCAGGATTAGATAGAAGCAGGTTGAAGGTTTGAGGACTATGGTTTTTGTTGTTAGGTGTTTCCATTCAGTCTAAATCCCTCATCAGACACCGTGGCCTTTTCCTAATCTTTGAATGAACAGCTTTAGGATGGCCTACAAAAGCTGCCTCATTCATTCAAAGTCAAGGAAAACAAAGCATGGGACTGCAGCTCATTTAATGTTGGCCAGATAAATGTAATAACGTGGTATTATACTGAACCGATGTGCTTGAGTGCTTGCTTGCTGACTGGCCCACAATGTGCTGGAACTGCAGTCTGTGACCTTTCAGGGGTGAAAGTTGGTGCACAGCACTGACATTTACCCAGGCTTTGGGAGTTTCTGTCTCCTAATACAATGACTACTTTAGGAGAGCTC
The DNA here is from genome assembly GCA_028566535.1 of Scolopax minor. Classification (NCBI taxonomy): domain Eukaryota; kingdom Metazoa; phylum Chordata; class Aves; order Charadriiformes; family Scolopacidae; genus Scolopax; species Scolopax minor. The sequence continues at coordinate 99,234,589 of JAOXNG010000021.1, forward strand.
CTGGCATATTCTGTGGAAAAAAAGAAAAAAAATAAGGGGAGAAAAAAAAATACAGCGGAGGACAATGTAAAAAGGACTTCAGCAGCCCAGGTTTCCAGCATAAGGAAAGGAGAAGGTAAGAAATCTAGACATGTAGGCTGACTGTTATCCCCAGGGAGTGGCAGCTCACCAAAAAGTCCATTAATTTTACAGCTGTGGCTTAAACTGCGTGGATTTTATTGCACAGATGAACAGTTGCTGTTCCCTGGTAGGTCTGTCCTAGTTTCACATGATTCAATTGCTACCTTCGAACTTCTGTTTGTTGGTGTCCCTGGCTGCAGATGTTTCTTCCTGTTCTTCCACTGGATTAACTTCTGTTAGTTTGTCTGTAACAATTATCTGCAGAAGATGAAACCTGAAGATCTTGAAACATATTGAGAAAACTGCAAAATACACAAGGCCTTGCCCCAAAGCCCCAGCAATATAATAGATAACACTTATCACTAAAAAGCAGGCAGCAGAGCAGGCAGGCAGCTTTAACATGCACTAATATTATCAAGCTGTGAAAACTGTAGAATCAGTGCTGTTGCACTGATGGAAAATTTTGTCAATAACATTACTTTTCAGTTACCATTTTTACCCAGGTGAATAGCCTGTTGATACCATTAAAAGCATTTTCTTTGATGTAGGCTTTATAATTAAAGCAAAATTAGCATCTATGCTGTTAAAATAAAATAGAATATAATACAAAACCAAATGCAAATCAAGGGAAAATATATTACCTTAGCTTGTCTCTTATGTTGAAGATGACTTACAGCATTTTACTGAATTAATAGGGCCTACAGCAATAGAAAGATTATTCAGGGTGGGGTAATTTTCTAGCAGGACAGAAAAAACATAGCAGTTCCCACATTACCTTCAACCCTACAGCCAGAGTAAGAAAAGGAAAAGAAGGGGGGGAAAAAAGCCTGGCAGGGACTCAGCACTGACATTACATGGCTGCCACAACAGCTATTCAGGACCACCC
>JAOXNG010000021.1:99248936-99264070 GCA_028566535.1 Scolopax minor
GCACCCTACACTTGCCCTCTACCACTCTCACAATAAAGAGGTTCCTCCTCACGTTTAGGAGAGCTGCTGGATGGGTGCTGGGGAGCATCACCAGGTCCCAACATGGGTACCCCACAGCATCCTCTTTCCCCCAGGACCATGCCTGGCTCTGGGGGGAAACAAAGCTGCTCTATTGGTGGCGCTGAGCTTCCCACAGAAATCGCTGTATCATTAACCTGAGCTTGGCTTTGAACCAGGGCTTTAAGAGTTTATACAAGTAGTAGCTAAAAGGCATTTAATAGCACACTGCGGCCAATAAGCAATGAATTATTTAGAATATTTTACTAAGAATAATTGGTGTTTTTAAAGAGATTTTTTTTTCCCCCTCATCCTCCCTGGGGCCTGTAAATGATTTCACGGTAGTAATAGCGAGTAGGGAAAAAAACCCAAAATACAAAGCCACTGAATAGTGGCTGCCTGGGATCAACTAAACTATGATGCAGAGGAGAAACAGTATCTCAAATGTGGTTTCAGTGAATGTTTATTAATTAAAGTAATGCTGACACCAAGTCTGTGAAGGGTGTGTGTAAATGCTAATACCTCATCATGTATTCCATCTGACTTGATTACCAGAGCATCCTATTTGTCCCCCTACTATCCATCCAACTGTCTTGCCACTCCAGGTAACTAGATGGCCGTTTACACTGAAAAGACTGTCCCTTTTAAATAGAGTTGACCCATTTCATTTCCTAGCACTGATAACAAGATTTTCAAATGTGTGCAAAAGAATCAAAGGCACACTGAACGCTGAAAAATGTGAAACAGTTTATAGGAAGTCCTTAGCCTTTTGAATACAGTGTTCCTGTGAATGATAATTTCTGTACTTCAGCAGAGGATTAACTGTCATAATAAATTATTTCTGTTTGCCTGGAAGGAAATAAGTGAAGCTTGCTTAACTAAGAAGGCCAGCTAAAGGTACAACCAAGATGAGACTAACCTTGTCTCCTGTGCCCAAGGATACCGCTGAAAAGCTGCCATTACATGCAATAATTTGATAGTCTCAGCTAAAATTAACCTGTGTACTGTAGAAGTAGATAAGAATAATATTAAACTCTTGCTGATACTTACTTTTTATGCTGCAGAGACTGGCTCTCATTTTTGTGAGCCTATATAGTAAGGTTTTGAAAACTTTAAAGGCTTTTAATAAGAAATTAGAATAGAAAATAAGAAAATTTAAGGGGTTTGTGATATCATTGTGACAACAGATTCATATGAAAATATATTTTCTTATTTTGATAGATATTTGGAGAATAAATCCTTGCCTTGCTTTGAGTCCTATAATCTCTTACTTAAACTATCATCTCATGTCAGTATCATGTTCTTGAGCCTTTAAGCCTGCCATATACCTCCATTCAATGACCAGACACAGAATGTTGTTCCATAGCCACAAAAATTTTTCACCCAAACAAGCATTTTTCATGGCTCTCCAATGTAATACCTGTCTCCTTATATTGTACTTAAATATAAACTTGCTGTTCATTGGCTCTAGATACACAAATCTGTCAAAATGCCATTTATTTAAAATCAAAGTATCTTTTAATACATTGTGATTAAAGACTATTTCCTTTCCAGAGCTGGCCTGTTGCTTTTTTTAACATGAATATTCACAGATGCCAATGAGTTGCAAGGGAGACTTGCAGTCTTTCTTACCTGAGAAATTTGAAATTACAATAGATGCATCGTCATCCTCATCTGCTAAAACCATCAGGTTCTTATATAGTCTACAGTACCACACCACAATCCCTCCTTCATACTGAAAACAAAGATAAAGTATAAGAAAGGGAGAAAACCTTTCAAATCTAGTTTTTAACATGCTCATTTGAGAGGTAGGATGCCTAGCTCTAGTCTCTTTTTCAGTGTTTACCTAGTCAGACAAGGCAAAAAAAAAATAAATAGGATCAGCACTTCCAAACACAGGGAAGACTGGGAATTAGTGCACTGCTGTTGGTGGTCAGAGATACAGGTTCAAATCCCCATGGATGGAAAGGAGGGGGAAGAGGAATGCTGCTCTCCTGTCTCCCAGGTGACTGCTCCAGCCTACTGTATCTGACAGCTTGTAAATTGACTACTCTGCTTTTCATCTGCCTCAATAAAACCCAAAACAAATCATTTTTTGAATTAAGGGAAATATTTATTTTCCAGACAAAACACGGGAAGGTCTATCTCACTTAGATGAGGAAAAAAAAAAAAAAGGGAAAAAAGCCCTGAGATTACATTTACTCTGAATCTGTTCATTTTCCTGTTTGTCTGCTGGGGGAAAATAAAAATAATAAAAAGAGCCAGAACAATTATTTCCATATTTTCCACACAAACTCAGAGGCTGTCAGAGACTCAGCACTGGCTTTTAGCCATGACCCCAAACACAAGTTACAGCCCTGATACTTGTGCCAAACACTCTCATCTGGTTTCTCCAGTGAAGATTTTGAAGAGTGACATTTCTCAAGCCACCCCTCAGCCAAGCTCCCATCTCCCACAGGGCTCCCTTTTCCTCAGATTTATCCTAGAGAACTGGGAGAAGTCACGAGAGCAGAATGGCTGCATCTGGGATGTTTTTATCACCAGTGTTACTTACCATTAGAAGAACTCTTTGCTGGAAGCTGCTTAGGAGATTACAAAGGTTCATCTAGGTAGATAAATGGACTTTTATTGAACAGGAAACCTGATCTGAAAAAGCCAGTATCACAAACATTCAAATGTGTATTGTTATGTCAGATATGTCACAGAAGCCCATTTTATTTGAACATTTCATGTCAAGCATATATTGAAATCTTTACCTAACATCACTTCACCCATGGAAGAGTTCTTGCTCATTTTGGATAGAGGAGAATCAAAGACACAATTATCTTAAGTGCCTGAATTGTATATATGTCTGTTGGTACCAGTTAAGCTTGCATCTTGATCTGTATTGTAAAGAGTAAAATTAAGGTCGCAAGTGCCACCCAGTGACTGTGATTAACCATAATTTGCATTCTTTATTGAAAGTCGATAGTCCGCACGCTACCAGCTGTGAAATTGGGCAATAAGCAATAATTAAATAATGAAAGAGAGTAAACAGAACTAGTTAGGTGTGATTTGGAGCAGCGAGCACCAAAGGTGACTTTTAAAGTTTTATTAGCACAAAGCAAGAAAAACAAAATACAACCATGTGATCTATGCTTCAATGAGTAAACAGTGAACATTTGTAAAAGTCTAATAAGGATAAAGTCACACTATAAAACAACAGTATCACTACTAAATAGAGACTATCCACTAGATTTACAGGATCAGAAGCTTCAAAGACAAAGGGACTGTGCAAGGACCAAAGCAGGAGCTACCTCTGAGTATGTATCTAACTATCACTACCTTTACTAATGGGACATGTTCTCAGGGGGTTGTTGGGTTGGGTTGGTTTTTGCAGGAGGCTGAGAAGGGTGGAAATAGAAGACTACTGTAGGTTTGAGCAATTTGAGCTATTGCATATGGGAACCTCTGGCAAGCATTTGTCTTTTTGCTGTTTTCAAGTCCCACCCTATTACATGTGTTCAAAATGAGATTATTGCAGTTGTGTACAGCTCAGCAATCTCCCTAAAGCAAACTCCTAAAAGCTCAGTTTCCCCTTGGACTTTACCAATTAGTTACATGTGGGAATCTTCAACTACGGCTCATCTATTCTGTTTTGTTTGTCAAACACAGTGTTAAGCTTTACTTACTGGATTTTGCCTTGTCCTCAGGTTTGAGGACTTCTTCTGATGGTGGTATTGGCCTGGGTTTAGCAAGCTGGCCAGGCTTAACTTCAGGCATTTTTTCACCATGTCTGTACACACTTACAGTGACATCCACTGTTTCCCCACCATACTTGTTCTTGACATGGATGCTATATTTGCCTGAGTCTTCTGAGGTCACTCCCTTGATTGTTAAACTGGCATATTTCCCTTGTTCCAGAGAAAATGCGTAGTGCTCATTACGTTCAAAGGCCTTGTCATTCTTGAACCAAATCACTTCAGGGTCAGGATTTCCAAATACAGTACAGGTCAGATTCAGTGTCTGAAGGAGGAAAAAAGAGGTAATTTTAAGGATCAGTCAGATTTTTTTAACCAGAATATTCTCAATATTGTTTTAAGGCACTTCTTATTCCCAGTTAATTAAAGACAGGTATCACATTCTTGAGGACTGAAAAACAGAGATGCTTGATTCAGTCTTTCCACCATTTTATCAGAGACTGTGATGCAGTAATAGCCTCAGGATAACAGTGTCTGAAGATGGTAAGTTGGACTGTCATTGCAGTCCTGCCTGCAGGAGACTCCTGACAACCCATTAGTCTGACATGAGGTTCAGGCAATGATATGTTTAAAAACATCCTTGAAGTTCCCCTGTACATAATAGGGAGGAGAACTGAGCAAATCTTTTCTGACCAAGGCCTCCTGATGTTATTGCTTAAAATGATAAAAAAAATAAAAAATAACCACCACTTAAAAATAGAGTACATAACATGAATCATTTGACATTGATTCCAGGTGCTGCTGGTGAGTAAAATGGAAATATTTCACAAACAATAAATAATACATAAATGCTGTAAAAGTGTTACAAGCATGTATAGAGTATTCAGTGAAGAGTTGAAATGACCTAGTAGGCCATCCTAGCAGTTCAGGTATTTTCCAAGGACTGAACTAAGATTTAAGAAGCCCATAAAATTTTCAGGGTCATTCTTTCAAATTTTTACATAGCTACTGCTCAACTCCATTTTGGCCACCATATGTACATGTATGTAGATTTTATGTATCTACGTAGAATGATAACAGAATAAGTAAAAGAATCATTTGAGAAAGAATCATTTGAGAAGTTCCATTGATTAATGCCTACTTTGTCCACATTTACTTGAAACACATTCTGCTCAAAATTTTGCCTCTAGATAATTAGAAGTCACCTCAAGAATTTCATATCTACATAATTGTGTTGGGGGAAAATAAAAAAAAAAAAGAAAGAAAGAAATTAAAAAAACACCCAGCAATGAAAAACCCAAACCCGATTTTTATTTCCCTCCATATTCCCCTTCAGGTTTCACAAAATCCTGACCCAGAGGGAGTAGATTAATCTGTCTTATTGCACACATTCATGTTTTGGTGCAATATTTTTCTTGAATGCTCATTACTGTATAGGTGTGATATAGCTCAGAGAATTAAAAAAACAGGAAGAAATTCTAAGTGATCAAAAATGCTCTATGTTCACAAATAAAAACAGTCTTGCCTACTAGATGCCTCCAAAGTCAGAGGAGAATGTTGAAGGAAGATTTACATTCTCTGGGTACAACCTAGTGACAATCTAAGTGTGTGAATACTCTTAAAGAAGTGATATCATGTAAGATGTAAAGTTAACTAATAGTCTATAGAAACTAATCTTCCTATAACATACTTAACGGAGTAATGATGCAAACATGAAAATAAAATTTTGGTAAATCAAACTAATCTCTAATAGCATGAGTTTAAATCTTACTGTCCTTTCTGTAGCTCAATAGCCATTTCATGACTATTGCCCTCAAAAGTGAGCTCATTTAAAAGCAACAAATTATTAATTCATAACAATTAATCAAGTCTTAATAAGTTAATATTAAAAACTTACCAGAGAACAGATATATTCTACAGTCATTTTAGATCATTTGGGCCTGTTCCAATTTATTAAATTATAGATGTGACCTAAAATCATTTATGATCTCTTAAGAAGAACTAGTAAAGCTTTGTCTTGTCTTCATATGCTTGTGTAGTTATGTCACTCCATTGCACGAGGAAAGCTCTCTGCTCTTTCTTTGTTGTTTTTGTTGTGTAGTTACTTCTCACACTTTTAGACAACTCTTGTATGGTACCTGTTCATATTCAATTTAGAGATTTTAAAGTTTCACTTCCTTGTGATCTATTTTGTTTTGCCTGATTTCAGGAATCAGAGATTTTTCTCTTCACACATTCAATTTTTTATTCCTCACATAATTAGGTCACTTTTGAAGACTCTTACTTCTAGAAACTGCAATTCGTCTGTGCATGCAGTCAGGGGTGACTTCACTGAGCCACTTCTTTACAGTTAGACTGTTTTAAGATGTTGGTCAGAGAGCAGCTTACATCTAACATCTTAAAAGACTAACTTTCTTGATGTTTGGTGCCTCTGTCTACCAGAAAAAGAAGGAACCTTATGTGAACACAAAAGAGACAAAGGAAGGAAGGGGCCAAGAGGAAAATCATCTGTCTGTCCAGAGTTGAGCAGCTTTCAGCATCAACTGCAAGGACCACATTTTCTCCCATCTTTCTAAAAAGACTGCTCCTACATATCCAGAAAATTGCCAAGTATGCACAAAGTTGGAAGAGTTGCATGCAACCTCTTATTATGGCAAGAAGAAATACAGTTTCCACACAAAGTAATACAGCTGTAGCCTCTGAAGATGCACTTCATACAAAAGATGTAAACAGCCTGAACAACATGCTCTTGATAGCTAGCAGATTGTAAGAGTCACATTGGCTCATGAGCTGATCTGCTATAGTAAGTCAGAATAAAAGTCCATCTAGCTCTTTTACAGGTCAAAAGCAACTGCTTAAGAAAGTATGCAAATATACAGAGGATGAATAGTATTATCCTATTCTCAGTATAGCTTCCTGCTTTCCACAATTTGGTGGCTTTTAAACTGCTTATAGGCACAAATTGTATCAAGAACATTGTACTTAATGGCCCCTAATGGACTTCCTTTCATGGATATTGCCTATTTAATTTTTTGGATGTAAATCTATTTCACCTAAGGTACTAAGGAACAAATTAATTATGAACTATGTGAAAAAATAATTCCTTTTCATTCTTTAAAGCCTGTAATGACCATGTAATTAGGCATTCCCTAGTTCCTGTGCTGTAAGAAGTGGTGGATGATAATTTCTGAGTACCTCCTCTGCACCATGCACAATACTGCAGATTTCTTTTTCATTGTACTTTGTTTTCTTTCAGTAATTTTTCTTCCCAGACTGAAGACCTAGTTTCTCCTTATAGGGAAGTGCAGGGCACCCAGCAGAGGAAAAGTTGCTTCAGGAAAAAGAAACAAGAGCTAGCCATCTGTGTGGGAAGGATGAAAGATGAAAAACCTTGTCTTGCCTGAGCTGAGAACTTGCGTGTCTGGAACAAAACCTTCCAGTACCTTCTTGCACCTTAGTAAGGTAAGTACTTACCTTAGCAAGGACTAACTGCAGTTTAGACTAATAGTGTTCTCCTTCTATCTTAGTGTCCAGAGAGTTTGACCTGAGGTTGCATGAGATCCTGCTCAACCACGAATAACATCCCAATGAAGGACACCAGCTAGTCAGCATCATGACATCTCACTGTCACCAGTCAAAATGACTTAGGATGGGACTTTTTGAAGATTTACCAAATTATTTGACTTTGCATCTAGGCATTTAGTTATTATTGATGTAAAAAAAGAAAAAAAAAAGTGTATTAACTGGCTTTCAATCTCTCCTAATTATATATTTTAATGGGGCTATCTGCCAATACATAGGAAGAGGGGAGAGTTTAGCCCCTTGGCCTAAAGGGTTTTTTACCCTCCTTTACTCTCTATGTCTCGCATGTTGGAGAATGGGACCTAATTTTTGTTTTGGTTATACTGACTCTCCTGTCTCTTCAGTTTCTTCTACAGGCCATGAGAAGACTCTTATGTTGAACTACTCTGCTAAGTACAAACAGCTGAAGCCAGCCCAGATTTGAGTATGCAGTTAACTCAGAGCCTCTACATAATCAGCACAAGACCAGGTCCTATTGAAGCTGACATTGCTTACCTAAGATCTGAATCAGGCTTCTCTGTGCCTCTGCTGACTGTATAGTCAGGTTATGATATCTGTGCTCACTTAGAATTTGCATGTGTCTCAATTAAATGACTAGCATTAGATGGTTTAAATTATCTTCCTTCTGCCTTCGGCTTCTACAAAATCATCTGCACTTCCTCCCCTTTTGCCATCAAAGCAAACCTCTCACCAGTCAGCATCATCCTTTGACAGTCTGTCCTGTCCTTACCTTCCCATCCATTATAGTTACGACGTCAGGTAAACCACCAATAACTTTACCACGATCTAGGAGTTAAAGAAAAAAAGATGGACCACGTGAAGTTTAGACCAAAAAATTGCTCATTTCTTAATGATTTTATAGGCTGGTGCCTTAGTAGTCACAGCTTTTGTTTGGACTTATTTTTTAAAAACGTTGTAGTATCTTGTTAATTAAACATAAAATAATACATTTTTGTGATGTTTTTGTCATTTCTTTTTAATTTATTTTATAATCCCCTTATATTTTTTAGCAGAGATTGTGGTATAGCATTCTAAACTAATACATATAACAACCTTGAAGCTACTTCTGAGCTTGACAGTTTGTGGTTTGGGCACAGAGCAAAGCAAGGAGGATGCTTTGAGCATCTTGGTGGGATCTAAGGAAAATTTGTTCTGCCACTCTTTTTGTAGGCAGAAGTGCCTTGTCATTACCAGGGGAACTGATATCAAAATACTGGAATTCCTACGGCTACCATCAGGCTTCCCCACTGTGTGTCTCAGTGAGCGCTGCTCAACAGGCATTAGAAGGTAATTTTTTTACTTAATAGGTAGATCCCAATATTCAGTATCAGCAGCAGCTTTCAGAGTCAACACCTCCTTGTATGACACCCAGAAGCTCACACCTAATAAAACCGCTGCAGACACAAGAAAGTACAGGGGAGGCTTGCAAAATGTATAAAACTTTTAGTGGGTTTCCATTGGAATTAAAAACAAATAAATCCATGAATTAGTATTATTATTGCAGTATTATGTGCTGACAGGGGATTTCTGCAGCCATAGAACTCCAAAAGCTACGGCAGCATATCATGATTGATGCCTTAAAGAGAACACTAGACTACATTGTAGAACACCTTTGATAAAATGTAAAATAAACTTACTCTTCTCAGCAAAAGCAGCTGCCCTAAAATTGTTGAAGAAGAGAGGAAGAGAAACAAATAATGTTATTAATAAAATTATTAATTAAATATTTTTTTCTGTAGGTAAAGATACTGTTGTTACAGCATTAAAATGCAAAAGAGATAGCACTTACTTGAGTCGCTGGAATTCTGCATAAGCATCATCAAAAGCTGTACCAAAACAATTGAGAGAGTTACTGCCTATGAACATAACTTGCACTGGTGTCTTAGTATAAACATTTGAACACACACCCAAGTTAAAATTCTTTTAAAATCATATAGGGTTACACAGTGGCAAAATGGGAAATCACACCCCTGAAACCCAATGCTACTGGTATTGAAAGCACATGTAGGACTAAATAGATTATAACAGTTATGCAACTAAACTACAATTTGTTTTGATGAAAGGCTTCCTCATTTTGCTGTCATCATTGCTGTACTGGATTATTACCAGTAAATTCTACTTAATCCATGAAAAGTTCCCATATAAGTATGGTCTTGTGAATATACCTTGCCCAGACAGATCAAGTGTACGTTTGTAGGATTCCTTGTCCCCAAAGATTTCAAAGGTGTAGTTCCCCTTATCCTTTTCAGTGGGTTCACCAATCTGCAGCCAGGCAACATCCTCTCCACCCCCAATCTTCATCTTTTCACCAGAAGAAATCTTAGATTCCCTGGAAAATACAAATAGAAGTTAGTTTGAACATTCCTTTCATGTATATTCTCCATAGCAGATCATTTATAAAAAGCTGCAGAGGATAACATACTGTTCCTAAACTACAGATAAATTGCAACTTATAGGAGCAATTTCTCAGACGATTATCTTCTTCCTAGTGGAAGCTACCATTCCAAAGATAAATTTGTTCATCCTCTTTTCATTCTCCTCTCCACATTCACAATCATCTGTGTATCTATCTATATGCACATACATGTCTGCATGCACAAATGGTGTGTGACTTCAGACTTCTGTACACTTCATACACACTAACATAGAATACATCAGAATAATAAACAGGATGCATGTAAAATTTTCGGATGAGGAAAAAATATCTTTACATTTCATTAACTTAAAAAATTGATTAAGAATATTATTAAAATTTGCATATAATTTATTATTCTTGCATCAAACCAAAATACAACTTTGCACTTTTGTTTTATTTTTAAAAACAAGGCAAAAAGCAAATTTCCTAATTGCAGATAATTAATACACAGGTCTTAAAAAAACAGTGGCATTATATTATTTGTCATCACTTCCTAAGCTAAGAATATAATGCCCTACTGTTTCAGATCAGAGGTTCTTCTGGTCCATAATATGTCCTGAAGGGTGGAAACAGAAAATACAATTTAATGAGACCATGAAAACCAGGCAACTTTCAACAGCTTGAAGTTTCCTCTTTTACTCACTAACTTAAGAAATATTTCCTTTCATCCTTCCTTCCCAAGCATCTTTAGCTGGAATTTTTAATAGATGAAGTCAGCATTAGCTTCTCTTTGATCATTTATTTTATTTGCCCAGACAAGGCTGATTTGGCTTTATAGCTAGAGAGTTACTTTGATGGGGAAAAGGAATTTTTACTTTTTTCTTTTCTGTGAGATGACTACATTGAGTTCAGTATGCCAAATTAGATACCTGGACACAAACTACTATATAGAAGAAAATACTATATATATATTATTCCCTGCTGTGCCATGAGTGGATGATGTATGCTGCCTTTAGGGATTGTATTATGTTCCCTGCTATGCAGTATAGTGGATAAGTCAAAGCTAGCTTGAAATTTACATGATATGTTTTATAACGTGCAGACAACAGTAATAATACATAGACTGACTAGCCTTTCTTTTTTTTTTTTTTTTTTTTTCAAAAAAATTCCTAGAACCCTATTTAAAATAGCAGGGAGGTTCGGAGAGGCTGGGGGAGGAGGTTTGGTTGGTTGGTTGGTTTAGTCTTTAATTTAGCTTTAACAGATCTGGCTTGTAATCATTATACTCATGGAAGAACTGAAATTTTATTGTTTCAAAATCTGTGTTCAGTGGTCTTTAAGACAATCAATATGTAAAACATGTAATTTGAAATATCTGGAGGGGAGGAAGTGTCTTTATGTGACTATAAATATGTTAATATTTCCATATTAGTCAGGTAGCATCCTCTAGTTTTATCTTTCTATGAACTGGATGATGGAATGGTCTAATTCCCTTTTAAAACTCAAGCAGATATAGTAAAAGGTAGAGGCTAAAAATATTTTCTTTTCCTTTCCATCATATCAGTATCACATTTAATGAAAGAAGGACCATAACTTTCTGAATATAAAGCTTGAGTAATGAGTACAGTTGCACACCCTTGCAGAAGTGTTCTCAAACTCCCTGAGCCTGATGATCTTTTCTTGTGTTCCTGTCTTCATAGAAAGGACTGGATTGGACAGCTTTGCAAAATTAAGACAACATACTGATAAACTAGCCTCTTCCCATCCAAGTCAGACCACTTAATTGTGCGTCATCTTTGGAGGTCATCAAGGAATGTGAAAGTTGATGCCGCCTGAAGAGTTTTAAAATCCTTCCAAAGCTTTTTTCAAACATATGAAGGCCTGATACTGCAAAGCATTTGAACACTCATTTAATTATAAATTTACAGATGAATGTAGTGTCTCCAAAGTCGAAGATTAATGTAACATGAAGGTGGAAAACTACTGAGAACTTTAAAGCTCATTTTTGTTTATAATCTCAGCTCTGAGACCTATTCTCAAAGTATTCTGTGTGCCATTGAAATATATTTTCAAAGAAGAGGAACAGAATTAAAATATTTTGGGCTACTTAAGACACTATCAGTTTGAAAAAAAAGAAAAAAAGAAAAAAGAAAAATCCTTTCTTAATACAGGCTTTTATGAAACTGTGAGAGCAGATCCTTGATAACCGCCTGGTACTGGAGGATAATTTCATCCATTTAAAGGAACGGGCAGCCCTGAACAGAAAATTACGCTTGGTTATTTTTCTGTCTTTGAACCAGCCAGACAGTATAGCCAAACAGTATTGTGTCAAATAAGAGGCTGGAAAATTGTAGATTGTTTTTTCTTGGCTTTTACAGCCCTTCTGACAGGTGTTGAGTAAGCCTGTTAATTTCTTTTACTGTACATAGTATCTATGTGAAAAGAAAATATGAAGTACTGGAAAGAGAAATTCATGAACGTGATCCAGCTACTAAATGAATGGCACAGAATAGTAAATAGTAAATTATAAAGATGGCATTTTTTTCTCAAACAAAATTGAAAAAATATCCTATCTACCTGTGAGACCAGTTGACTTTCATTTCTTCATTGTAGTACTTCAAGAAACACTGAAGTCTTATTCCTTCCTCAGTGCAAAGGATCTTCAGTGGAGAGGCTGTCTTACCTACATAAAATAGATGCAGATCAAACTGGATAGTGGAATGAACAGGAAAAAGTCAAATGGACTACTTGTACTGTCAAGACAAAAAATAATCAGGAACAGGGCCATGATTCTCACCTACCACAAAGAGACAATGGTTCATGCCTCTCAGAGGAGTTCTGCTGATTTATATCAGGTGAAAGTTCAGTATAAGTTTATGATTTTACTGTCGTATACAAGCATTATGACTAGGAAAATCCATTGTGAAATAATAAGCTAGTCATGTAATTGCTGTGAAACAGTAGTGGCATGATTTTAATTGCATGAAAATTTTGGTTTTGTGCAACTCCTGTTCTTTCAGTAAAATGACTCCCAACTTGTCACTGGGAGCAGGATCAAATTCTTGTTCCCTCTATATCAGGGTTCACTCGCTAATAGGAAGTAGGAAGAAAATTATTGCAATGCCATTGTCACAGTATCTAAACCAAACAAGCCAGGTGGAATAATACTTTTTTTCCCCTTTAACAGTGTCAATTAGCAAGGCCAATTGCCTATTCAAAAACTTAATAACATGTCTATAATAATATAAGCATCAGGACTTTCAGAGATCATAAAAATTGTCTCCCTCATGCTCAAATGGCTTTAACATAAAAACCTACATGAAAATCCAAGACAGCATTTGCTTACCACTGACTCCACTCAATGCCAGAATTATGTCATCATACACTGAAGGGGGAAAAAAAAAAAAAGTACCATCAAAATTCAATCACATTATAGATTTTTTATGTTTAGTTTAATTAAAGCAATATGGGAAATCTCACATCCTTAGGCAAAGACAACCATTAAAATCGCAACAGGTGTGTGGGGAAAATTAGAGACTGAGTACAGCATATGAATTCTGTGCTGTGTCACTGAGTATCTCCGCTTCGTGCGGAGTCAGCTGTCTGCTGTCATATCCCTCAGGCCAGAAACAATAAAAGGTCATTAAAATTGGATGGTTCACATTCAAAGGAGAGCGCAGGGGAAAGAGAAATTGTTGCATTCTAGGTGAAAATAATTTTCACCTGCTCCCTGTAGGATGGCATTTGACAAACATAAACCCCTTCAACAACAAGTGAAAGAAACCAGGTATCACATCAAGCTTTTGAAATATCACAGATCTGATGGGTTTGCAGAAGGGGAGAACCCTGGGGACAAGGGCAGAAGAGCGAGGCACTCTTTCACAGCAGAAGAAACCAATTGACTGTGCAAGATGGAAATAGAGAAAGAAGGAAACACCATATTCTGAAGAATGCAGAGTCAAGATTGATAAATGCATGCATAGTCGAAGATGAAAAAAATTTATGAATACCACTTATATATTTGGACTGTACTGATCTGAATCTGCACATTTTTTGTTGATGGTTGGACTCAATGATCCCAAGGGTCTTTTCCAACCTGAATGATTCTATGATTCTATGAAATCGTGACAATGTTCTATAACCCGCTACAAACTCCGGTATGCTTCTATTGGCTTGACAAGAGGAGATGAATTACATACTATATATAAATTACAGTACAGACATCTGGGGAAGTGGTGTTATATTGCCTATACTGTCTAAATTAGATGTTTTTTGAAAGAATGGTGGACAGAGTTTATGTAGAGGAAAAATGTCTGAGAGATTATCAAGTTGCGATAAACCACAGCTAAAGAAATCGCTCTAACATTCATCTTTTCCTCTTACTTCAGGTACTTTTCCAACCTGCTGAAAATAAATATTAAGATCTCTCATGAAATGATCAATTTTTGAATATTTCTTTCTCTGTATTTTGGGACCTGTCAGAAAACTTTCATTGTTTACATGCAAGTGGGAGGAATGCATCCACCTTGACCATGTGAAGTTTAGACCAAAAATTGCTAATTGACGTTTTCAAAGACCTCTGGACTCAACAGAATTAGACAATATGTATTCTCAAAATAGGCCTTTCACTGTCTACATTTTCAGCACAACAAAGTGTTACCATACCTGAAGTAGAGCCTCTGGAAGGACCCATAATCAAAAGGTTGAGAACTATAGTACCTTCTGTTCATTCCAGGGCTCAGGTTACCTCTTACCTGAAAATCCATAGACTAAGGGAATGATATTGATAGGATGAAGGGTAAAGGCTTCAAACTGGGGAAGGCAGATTTAGAATGGACATCAGGAAGAAATTTTTCACTCTGAGGGTGGTGAGACACTGGAACAGGTTGCCTAGGGAAGCTGTGGATGCCCCATCCCTAGAAATGTTGAAGACCAGTCTGGATGGGGCTTTGAACAACGTGGTCTAGTGGGAGGTGTCCCCACCCATGGCAGAGGGGTTGGAATTAGGTGATCTTTGAGGTCCCTTTCAACCTAAACCATTCTATGATTTTATAATGTGTGTACACATTAACGGAAAAGTAGGGATGAGTTGGCTAATGAGGATGCATTGGATAGTGTGGGACACCCGGGTATGATATAAATGTATGGAATAAGGTATTGTAATTTGTACTGGTTTTGTCTTGAATAGAGATAATTTTCTTCAGCAGCTTATATGCTGCTGCATTTTGAATTTGTGACCGAAACAGTGTTGATAACACAAGGATGTTTGAGCTGTGAATTGTTGAGTAGTTAATAGGCCTGCACAGTGCGAAGGCCTATTATAATGTTCCTCACACTTTCCCACCAGCAAGTAGGCTGGGGTGCACAAGAAGCTGTAAGGGGGCATAGCTGGGACAGCTGACCCCCACTGACAAAAGGGATATCCCACACTATCATGTCATGCTCAGCAATAAATGCTG
>JAOXNG010000021.1:99279740-99291766 GCA_028566535.1 Scolopax minor
GGTAAATATTACCCTCATCATCCACACCTGAATAGATTTCTTTTGTTCCTGCAAAATACAAATCAACTCGCATGTCAAGGCTGCATTTTTCATTTGAGCTGCAATTCAGAAATTACTAAAGGCAATGCAAATTTTGCCCATCTTCACTAACAGGTACTGATCTTACATGAAGATCTTGAAGCATGTTAATGTCATATGCTGGCTCAGCATCGCATACTAGCAAGATTCTTACTCTACACCAAAAAATGGAATACTAAAAATAATAAATGCTTATTGAGAAACAAATCTATAAAATGAAACTGAATGAGAAGATAGAACAGTTTAAGTAAAATAGTTTTATTTTCACTCTTGAAGCTTTAAAAAATATGTTGTCATACTTCTTTTCACTCACAGCAAGTAGCACCTTTGTTTATGAGAATAAAAACTAAAATAATTCATTATTAAATATTTCCTGCAGTAAGTAAATCAAAATGTCTTGACAGTACTTCTGTATCCACATGATTTTTTCTTTAAGTTTTAAGGCTAAGACCTTCTTAACTCTTGAAATATTTATCTGTGCTACAATATCAAATCAGAAGGACTAAATGAACTTCTAAGTATTTCAGTATTTGAGAAGCAGAGAAGATTAAACATTTCATTACCTGGCCGAGCCTCAACAAGCACTGGTTCAGATATCTCAGATGACTTGCCTACCCCAGCATCATTCACTGCACGAACTTTGAAAACATAAGTATGACCCTCATGCAAATCAGTGACCTTGAGCAAAATAAAGAGCAAAGACAATTTTAAAAAGAATCTAAACTCTTTTGTTTAATTGTATGAAGGTGTTAGCAGAAGTTGAAGTTCAAATACACATCTTTGTTGTACTCAATCAGATGTTTTCAGAACCCAGTTTTAAATTAACAAAAACTAATGAAAATGTTACCTTAAAATAGCGCTTTGAAGTAGGTTTTTCATTAGCAGTGATCCAGTCTTCTGTATCTACTTCCTTATATTCCACTAAGTACCCAGTAATAGGGCTTTTACCTTCATATACAGGAGCTTTCCACAGAAGAACCAGAGATGTATTTCTAACTTCACAAATTGTGAGACCATAGGCAGGACCTAAAATATTTCAAATATTGGAAGTCCACTTCAATATAACAAAGTTTTGCAAAATAGCCCTGTAAAGGCTGAGATGCACAACTTCCATTTTGTTTTGACTGTGTTTGTTTCAAAAGTCTCATCCTTTACACTAAGCCCAGTATATGTGATATTTAGCTCATTTTCCCCTCATGGCTGTATATAGCAATATCTTCTTTATACAGTGAGTGACATTAGTATTCTGTAGTATTCTGAAGCATACATTCTCAGCTAGATCTCAGTAACTCCATTTTAAAGGAAAGCTTATTCATGTGGAAAATCCCTGTAGTTTGTAATTTTCCAACGAGTAACAGAGGTTTCTTGTCTATTATTTAGCTCACCCACCCCACATCAAAGTTGTTTCACAGAGCCTGACTCAGGTTGATAATTTAGCATCAGAATTATTATTTTTTGTTGCTATGAATCATCATCTTTCAGTTTAATCCAAAACCCCCTGCCACCAGAGGATTTTGGATCAGGCGTCCTCTTCCCTGATAGAAGAATTTTTCATTGTGAAGAGGATAACAAACTTCTCAAGAGGATATCTGTCAGGAGAATTATTTATGCCAAAACATCCTGATGTTCTGTGCTTATATGAGACCTCATACCTTCACAGCTATCAGGTTATGTTCTCTCTGCTATACTTTCCTTCTCCTTCACTTAACTGTTCTGGTGCCACTGAGTTTACCATCTAGGATTTATTTTTTACTGCACCCTTGATATTTATTTGTACCTAAACTATAGAGGCATAATCATATCCGTTTCCTACCATGGGGAAAACACTCATGGCAGAATACTAATATTCAGCCAAATAATGTAGCTGGAAGCATGCTTCTTATGCTTTTAATTTTAAGTAAGGAAATCTGAAAGTATCTGAGACCTAGGGATTTTCTCAGTTTTGTCAGTGAGGCCAATTCAAGATATTACTTTTCCCTACAACACATCTCACCATTTAAAATAAAGAAGAGTATAAAAAACTTACAAATAAAACTGATTGCCATTCCAGCCTACATGGTGTGAACTAGTGATGAATGATCATGAAGTTTGTGAAGGATGATATTCACCAAATACACAGCAAAAACCAGTAGAAACATGTTGCTCCTTAACATATGGATAACTATGTTTCTCCAAGCACATTTCAGAGAAGAAATATATAAGTACTTGTTGCAGATCTTATGAGTATAAATACCAGATTTGTGATGGAAAGATTGCAATTTTTAAGGAGCCTACAGTCTTCTCAGGGATCTTTAAAAATCCCAATGTAAATGTCTATATATCCAAGATAATTAAAATTCCACTGGCAGATGCACTTTCTAGAAATCTAGACAGTAAAAGAAAATGTGTAATGGGGTATGTTCTATTCTGAGGATTCTGAGACCACAGAAATTTCATTTTTTTAAAGTCATGTAAAATAATTCATTAGCTATCATTGCTAATTCACTCCAAGACTGGAGTTCTGCAGAAGGATGAAATAATTATGGGCTCTGGGCAAGGAATCCATCACTCTTGCTGGAAATCTTGCAAAGGGTTTTGGCCTTTCTAAGGAAACCTCCATTCTATATCAAAAGGTGGAAGAATATTTCATTGACACCAGGAGTATGCTGTAGTCACATTATATTAGTCTTCAATATTCTTAGTAAGACAGGGAAGAGGATCAGCCTCTTTCTCGCAGTTTTAAATCTCAATTATTTCTCTTCATTGTTGCTATGCCATTGTTCAAAAATTTATTCTAAAAAGGACTACTGAAATATTTTAACAGGTTTGGTTATTGGAGGGGATGAAGGGATTGTTTGTTTGCATTTGGGGTTTTTTTTAAGCAGGAAGAACGCAATACCCTGTCGAACTAGTTTCATAATGAGAACAATATAATCAGCCAAGGAGTAGAAAGGTCAGGTTGTTCATTATGAAAATGAAAATTTCACTTTCTTAATTTCCTGAAAGTGCCTTTTATTTTATTTCTTTATATATCATTTAAAATGAAGGATAATCTTCACTTGTTTACACACTAGGCAATTTCACTGACATTTTGAAAACACTGTCAAGAGTATATCACAGATCCTTTCTTTAAGAAAAATAATTGTTCCACTGTTGATGCATTTACAGAATCATAGAATCATTTGAGTTGGAAGGGACCTTAAAGATCATCGAGTTCCAATTGAGAACCTATACTAAATATTACAAAATTGCAAGAAAATGTAATTAACATAAAACAAGTTAAGGTCAGAAGATTAAACATTTTGCTATTGACAGCTTTGCCACGTCATTAAATTGAGAAGCTAAGACATGAACTCAGAGAAATTCAGGTTAGAACACATGTAGAACAACTCTCTGACAAGTAGTTTTGCAGAAAGGAATCTGGGCATTAAAAAGAAGTGAGCTTGGAACTTAGCATAACAGTATAATTAAAAACAAAAAACCAAAAAAAAATAGAAGGGTATTTGTAACCAGACAAATAATTGTAGGAGATGCAGAGTTACTATTTCTCTGCTCAGCATTGAAAAAGCTTTATTTGAAATAATGTCCCAGTTTGTGCATTCAAGAAAGAAATATCAACCAACTAGGAAAAGCTCAAATAGCAAAAATAATGTTTATTTAGAGATATGGAATCCATGATCTATGGGGAAAGATTGTGTGAACTGGGTTTTGTCAACTTAAGGGGAAAGCTAGGGGTCTGATAAAATCTTTAAACACATAGAAAAGCTGTTGCAAAGAGGAAAAGAATAATCTCTTCTTCATATCTTTGGTGGAAAAGGCAAGAAGCAAATAGGCTTAAATTGCAGGAAGAAAAATTCAGGGATATTAGAAAAACTTTGAAACTGTAAGCATAGTAAAATTAGGAGTAGATACTATCCAAAGAAACTAGACTTACTTATGTATAGAAGTCTTTAAGGATGGATTAGACAAGCCTCTGTCAACAAAAGAGGTATAGAGTTCATCCCGCATATGGGCAAGCCATTGAGTTAGATGACATTTGAGAGTCTTTCCTAGTAAATGATTCCATGATCTTACTGAATTCTTTCTTGTTCTGGGCAATAATTACTTTTTATGTACAACATAGAAAATAAAACTGAAATTTTCTTGCTCTCTTATGCTAATTATGCCTTTTTGAAAACTCTAAAAATCCCAACAGTTTTACAGAATCAGATTTAGGGGATAGATATTTTTTTCTTTACTGAGAAAATAACTGCATGAGCACTTAGGCACAAAACAGATGTGTGTAGGTGTCAGACAAGTCTTGATGAAATAAATAAGTATTAGAATGGATCCTTAATTGCATACCAAAACTCATTGTCATAAACAGAATTCAATTTAACAACACAGCAGTATTTTACAGCATTTTTGGGAAAAGAAGGCAGAAATACGTTAAAGTGATAGGTGCCCGTGTTTTTTTATGGGCTGTACTGTGACACCCTGTGTTTAGGTAAATAAGTAATAGTCATGAGAAACAGCTTCAGCAAAAGTGTTGCTCAGTATGAGTGAGGGTGTTACAAAATAAACAGATGGGCCTTCAAAAACCCTTTCATAGATTATTTACAGAATTCAAGCATTACTGAGAGGAACAAATTCTCTAGATGTCTAACACTGAGGAACAAATGCATATGCTCACATGAGGTAAAGTTTAATTTTCTTTTGTAGGGGGTCCTGAATTCACAATACTTCTTATTTGAAATTTTTACAGAGTTACAGAGTTAGCATTGCAATGAACTCTCTTCAGTTATGTCTGCACTGCTAAACGACAGACAACCTAAACACAGGTTTAAGTCCTGGCACACAGTCATTCCTACTGTGTGTTTGTTAGCACATTTGTGGGTTCTAACACTTGGCTAATAATAATCTCTCATGTAACACCTAGGTACAGACTAGGGGAACAACATCAATAAGGGCACACTAGCTGTGACTGAAAGACTTCAGCTGCAAAGTGTGAGCTATATTGTTCTACTTGCCTCTGTCAAGAAACAGGCCTCTGCTGTGTCTTATTTATGACCAAAACCAACAGTTTTAGAGTCTGAAACTCCAGGAATAGTCTTAATAGACTGCAACAATGGTGCAGAGATGTCTATATATTGTACAAGTGGTGAATGTGAAGTGGAGCTTGTAGGCCTGGGGGTGAAGATCTGATAAGAGACAAAATCAAACTAAATGCTGATGACTTTCTGCTCTGAACTGATGTGGGCAGTGAAAGGAGAAGACACTCAGCAAGCTAAGATCACCCACTTCCCAGGACATCCAATGTCATCTGTGGGGATGTGGAGCTAACTTTCAACAGCAGATCTCAGAAGCAATGGCAACCTCAACCAGTAATATGGCATAAACTAACTAAAAGATATCCAACAGAGTTTGGCTGGAACATTGCACTGACTATGTTTTAAGGAGATTATATGGAATTGAAATTCATTAGGAACTAATAGACTTACCAGGTTCTGGCATAGTCCAGGCTTTACACTTAAAATGCTCGCTAGGATCTGAAGGTTGACCTATTCCAACCAGATTTGCAGCGGCAACTTTGAATTCATAGAAGGCATCTTCTGTCAAATCCTCTACCTTTTTGAGAAAAAAAATCAATATCTCAAAAGCCATAATTTATATTCTTTTAGAGAAATAATTAAAAATAAGCATTCTGCCACTGGTTAACTAATTATCAGGCCTTACTGCTGTGCTAGAGTACTGGAAGGATCTAATTTGAATATTTTACTCCAAGCACAC
The DNA here is from genome assembly GCA_028566535.1 of Scolopax minor. NCBI lineage: Eukaryota > Metazoa > Chordata > Aves > Charadriiformes > Scolopacidae > Scolopax > Scolopax minor. The sequence goes on from JAOXNG010000021.1 coordinate 99,285,567, forward strand.
TGCAGAGATCTACATTGTACTTCCACATTTCAGCCGCATCATCCTAGGAATAACAGTACCCTATATATTTGCATGAGATGCTGTAAAAAGCTAGAGCAGAGGTCCAGTGAGGCCACCCAATGAATGACCACCAGCAGATACTTATGAGTGAGTTTTCTAATGTGAAACACCTTTTTGCATTGCTTATGAATGGTTATTCATAAGCCATTCACTTAAGCAAGAGTTTGAATGATGCTTGGTCTAAACAAATCATAGTGCACAGACCACAGAAGAAAGGAAAACAATAGAAAACTAAAGGAAAAGCCAATCCAATTAGTTTCACAGTCTGCAGAAATAACTCCGGGAAAGATTTGGTAACTTTTTCTGTCTTGAATGTGTCCTTCTCTTAATATTAACTACCATTACGAAGTGAGGAAGTAAGCACGAGAAACTGGATGACCAGAATCCGTGCTATACCTCTTCAAATATCTCTGGTAAATGAACTCTGACTTATCTTATGAGTCCATCACTACCTCACCATCTCAGACTTTGAGGTCAAGGTAGATGAGCTAGAAGGCATGAACTTCTCAATACACTGGGCACCTCATGGTAGCAGCCCTCTTCTGTGTTTCCTCTTCCAAACCACCTAAATTCAAAAAGCAAGTCTTCTACACCTCATTCCTCTGCATAATTTTCCTGAGGTTATATTTATATATATATGTCTCAAGAGAAAGAGTCAGCTCAGGGTAGGATTTTAGTGGAGACACTGAAGAGTTTGAGATTTTCATGAATAAATAAACTGCAACTATATTCTCCGTGAAAATGTAAGACAAAAAAAAAGATTTTTGTGTGATTTTTTTAATACTAACAAACATATGATGGCTTAGCATCAAATAGAAGACCAAAGCAAGCAAGGTAAGCTAGGAAAAGTCAGGCACTAGCACAATTTAGACAAAATTTCCTGAAGATAGAGAGCTATATAGTGTGATTCACAAGAGAGAATAACAGCTCAGCCTGTAAAAATGGGTTTGAAATCCCATGTTATTAAGGGAAAGAATATTTGTGGGGTTCCAATAGAATTGTTTAATCAGAGAGGATTAAACCTTTACTCAATTCCCAGTGCTGTGCTGCATATCTCAGGGCCTTCTCTGCTTGCAGTATGTCATAAAATACTCTGTGCTACTAAAAGCTGTCTTGTTTTTATTTCCCATCAGTATTTCAGATTCCAGTCACTCAAACTAATGTATAAAGATGCACCTCCAGGCAGAAACAGAGTTACTGGCAGGACTGAGACTTAAATATCCAATTAATTAAACTCTGAATTGTTTCCCTAATTTGCATTACTCATTTGTTTACAAAATGCATGAAAAAATGAAAATATCTGGAAAGCATTGCTTAGTATTGCTCTTTCATGCCTATCTTACCTGCCTTTTTTTATTTCTCAACATCCCTGCTCCATCTGCTATGTCAGAGGTGTCAGTTATAAACTCACTCATAAGTATACATAAACCTGAGTACTGCTGGCTGCCTTCTGTGCACAAAACATTCTTCCTGACTTCATCTGCAGCATTATTTTCTACTTTAGCATCAAATACCTGCTAAAGACTTACTTCTGCCCTGAGTTTTATAGGAAAGTTGATGACCTGAAGAAATAATTTTAAGAAATATTTGGGAATAAAATAGCAGGGTTTTTTTAATTAATAGAATTCATTATTAGAATGATTAATTGCTGTATTCTATCTTCCAAACCTTTCCTCATGTAAATTTTCTTCTTGTAAGAAACATTTAATACGATGTAAGCACAAGCAGAAGTAATATATTTCAAAACTAAATACATCAGTCTGGTGCTCTGGAAAGGAGGTGATGAGACATAATGCTAGGTTTATTAATATACTTCCCTTTCCAGCTGAAAGCAGATTTTGAGAGTAAGAACAGGGACAGTTACATTTATTCTCAGCTCATCTCCATTTCATTTACAAGTCTCCAGTTCTACAGACAACACAGTCATCTGTCCTGCTAAATGCTCCCATCCTTTCTCTCCATGTTATCACAGTGGTGATATGTACAGTGCTCATTAATGAATATAATTTATGATGCATTTTATAGCTCATCTTGTTCTTTGGGATAAATGAGCTTCACAACTTTCTATTCAAAAGTTTCCTCATCTGAATAGCCTCATTAGTTTTAGTATTTCATAGCAAAGAATGACATAGATTCTCTACCCCAATTTTTAGGCTTGTTACACTCCAAAATACAGAATGCAAAGGCTTGATTTTGTTGTATTAAGTATTTAAAGAATTTCTCTGCAAGAAAGCAGATCTCTGCCAATAGCAGAGAAATAGTAAAAATAGCTACAGAAAGATAAATATTAAAAAGTACCAACCGTATAAATCGTCTGGGTAATAAGGGAAGAATTGACTTCATGCCAATTTTGATGGTTAGCTTCCCGTTTGTCCAGATAATAACCAAGGATTGGTGAACCTCCGCTGAACCTTGGTGCTTTCCAGCCAAGGGTCATTGAATGACCATCACAGTTCAGAAGTGTGATACCATGAGGATATGATGGACAAGCTGTAAGAAAATTAACATCCTGAGAGTTAGGACAGTCTAAAACACTGCAGCGTATGAGTTGTTTAGGTTTTTTTTATATTGCTTTTGGTTTCTGCAGCTTACTTCTACCTGTTGCATATCAGTAACAAAGCGGTTGTAAAGCTGCTAATCAATATTAATCTTACCTCCAAACATAAACATGGAAGCTTTTGAAATATCTGCCTAATGTGCTAACTTTCCAGAAGGTAGCAAGAAGGAACAGATGATCTTTGGCACGGAAATGGTAATGATAGAAAAAGTATCTATCTCCAGATGAAATATTATGCTAGAAAATTGAAATGGATCAGAAGATTTTTTTTCCTGCTAAGAAACAAATAAGCTGCTCAAGTACTTTAGGAATACAGTAAGATTCACCAAATAAGAAAAAAAAAAAAGGCTATGAACTTGAATGAAATGAAGTCATATGACTTCCTGATCTATGGCCTATCCCATAGTATTCTATGCCTACTTCAAACTGAAAGTGCTTTCTGCATTATAAGCAATAGAAAATATGTGGACTTTCAGTAGTTTAACCAATGTTGAGGCAGAAAAGGCATTTCCTTCATGAATTTACCTGCATGGGTTTACTCTCTTCTGTAGCAGAAACAGAAATGTCACCCAGGCATCTTCCTAGAGATGAAGAAAACTGTTTTCCTGAGCATTTTACACCCCTACTACAAGAAACACCCTTTCTAGCAAGCACTGTTTTGTATTTGCCAACACATGAAGGTTTGAGTATAACCTTTTCTTGACACTGTTGTGCCGCAGTCAGTATGGGATAAGCTCCTTCCCCTAAAGCTCATCTGATATTTTCAGTTTAATTACCACTATTACTTGAGAGAATGACTTACCTTATTCAGAAGGGAATATGTTAGCAGAAGCCCTTAATACATTCCCTGATCTCACAGGTGTACTAGTGATTAGCATGAAAACAAATAGTGATGAGCAGAATTGGCATTTCGTTCTGTGATGTTACACTCAGAGACCATAAAACATGTCCTTTGCAATTATTACCACTTCTTACTAAATAAGAATTACCACAGCAAATTCCTATAAATGCCCTTAAAATAATACTGCAGAAAGATTCTGTCCATTGTAAGGTAAATCACCTATAAGTAGTCCTGCCAAATTTCTGTTAAGGTTACTGAAATGGATAAAAACCATCCCCATCTCATAAATGGGTGTATGATCCATGTACTCCGTGTTTGGTGACATCAGCCATGCAACCCTCATTGTCAAATCACACAGTGAAAAAAATACAAGGTGCAAGTGCATTTATAACACAGGAGTGATAGATGTGAAAGAGTTTGTGCATCACCTACCCATATGAGACACACTTTGTCCTAAAAAAAATCAAATAGAGCAAATTTATCAGTAACATCTTATCCAAGTATATCTTCTGATAACCATTCTGAAACATAAATCTTTTAGAGGATTATTTCTGACAAGTATATCTGTTGATCTTCTTCTCCAAGAGGTAGATACCATTGAGGTGCAAGAAAAGGGTTCTATTTTAAATTTTTCATTATGAAACTGAAACTGTGCAGAAATTAAAATTTTTAATTCTAAATTGTGCAGCCCTCCACTCAGCATGTATCATTCTACTGAAGGTTGCACAATGGATTGTTCTTACACTGAAATTTTGTTTGCAGTGTAACAGAGGAGGTAGATTGTACTCCAGACTGGAGTAGCCAAAGAGAATTTTCTGTTTGGTCCAGCCACGCAGTAATGAAGTTTCCTGAAACTCCTCTAAAGTGAGCAGTTTCCACACTAAACAGATTTGTACCACTCCAAATCATCTATAAGCTAGCTGCTTGTCAAACTTAATCAAGATTTACATCTTCTTTGTTACAACTGAGGAGCAGAAGGCAGCCTGGCCATTACAGTGAATCTTTCCCAATATCAATCTCAATATTTCTATCAGATATTATGAACAACTTTTTTTTTTTTTTTAATAATGTCTTTTCTCTGTAGAACAGCCACAAGCCAGAGCATAAATTTCCCTAAGGGGATGTGTCTGATAGTTGCTAAAGGTACCATTATAGCAAATGAGACCCAAGGAATTGATTTCTGAAAGTACATAACTCATTCAAAAAACGAGAGACTGTTCCACAGAATCATACTTACTAAGGGCTGCCTGAACTGTTATAGCCTCTGACTCCTGTGAGTTTTCACTGAATCCTACAGCATTCACAGCTTTCACACGGAAGACATACTGTTCTCCAGTTTCCAAACCATGAACAACAAACCTGGGTTAAATAAAAATAGCATCACTTATTAATACATATTTTACAGGAATCATTCTGTGCTGTAACATGAAATCTTGGCAACAATAAGAACGCTTAGCTTCATGAGTGCTTCACAAAGGAAAATATTTTCAAGAGGGAAACTTTAATACAATGACGTGATGTAGCACAATATAATTGGATGGGACAATGGATGGAGCAAGAGTCACAGTGCTGATCTACCAGGCAAAACCAGATAAACTATAATGTGTTGCCTCTGAACTTTGGCTTGCTAAATTTTAATCTGTTCTTGGAAGAGACTATATTTTTCAGTGTTTTTTCATAGTCACTACCAAAAATACCTTTCAGTTTTGATCTAATTATCGTAGCAGATAGTATAGTCACAACTATTATGTTGTAGGATACATTGACGTATGAAAAAATGAATTTTTTTTCTTACTTTTTTGCTATCCCAATCCCTTTGACCAAGAATTAGCCTTTACTTTTTCTTTGATCAAATTCCTTACTACTTGATCTAAGGATTCAGCAGAATATAGTCACCCAAAATTAATTAATAACTGACAAAATACACTACAGAACATAATTTATTTGTTATATGCCCATAAGAAAATATAAATTACACATCTAAACTTTGCATTTGGTGAGTGATTTAAATAAAAGTAAGCATGGTTGTAACAAAGGAAATTACTTGAAGAATCACATAACGAAGTGGGATATTTTCAGGAGGAAATAAGAAAGCATCAGAACTAGACAGGGCTAACATCCTGACAAGGGAACTAGAAACAGGAGCTACTGTCCTTTACCCATAGACGTAGCAGGTCAAGGGGCCCTGATGTTTCTGGGATGGGACACTTGGACTTCCTACACAGTAGTGTCAGCAGTGGAAGCACTTTCCCTATCATGTTTATAACAGAATACATCCTGCCCTTTTGCCCTAATTCCCATGGATAACAGGCTACAGGAGGAAGCACCCTGGAAATTTTTGTTTCCTTGCCTTCTCATACTCTTATTAGGTCTGTTTACACCATGACATAATTTAGACTTTCATAAAGGCATATATTTTATGCTCAATCACATCCAAGACATATAGAATCCTGTCTCTAGAAACTAACTTTTGTAACTCAAAATCATGGAACAGAGAAAAGATGCTTCTTTTTAGAGGGAAAAAAAAAAAAAAAAGAGTGAAGAAGAAAGTCTGCCCTGCAGCCTGAAAAGCTTAGCTCTGAGAGTCCGCAGACTGTTCTTCATCATATTCATTCAACATTCAGCTTCCATGATAACACCGTTTCTTAGCATGTAAATTGTCTTAAATCTATGCTTACAGTCTTTGAACCTCCCCAAAATATAGTCGTATTGTCAATACCTGTTATATTTAATAGGTTTATG
>JAOXNG010000021.1:99587177-99598563 GCA_028566535.1 Scolopax minor
GGTGTGGTGTTTTTTTTCCCCCCCTGAAGTATGGGAGATTTAACTCTTATGTTTTCTCTTACTATTCAGCTGATTAGTAAAGCCCTTGCAGTACTGTGGAAATGCCAGCCAGAGGGTTAGCAAGGAAAAATCCAGCATCTGTGGAATGAAGGGGGGAGAAGGCTTTGCTCTTTCTAACCTTTTCTCCACTACAGACCACTGCACTGTGTAGCTATGCCAGCAGAGCTCCTAGCCACGAGGCCAAAGACACCAGCAAAGCAACCTTTCTGCTGGTATAGTTTCCACTACAGTTAATTTTGTGGAACCTATCTTTGGATTTTCATACCATACAGAGTAAACTCCGTGTGGCTCTTCTCCATTTGTACTGACATATTTCAGTGGCCAAGCATGTGGCATTCAGAAGCCCAGGATGTCTTCTGCTTCTCTCTGCCAGACCTTGCCCACAGGCTGGGCTCCCCCCTTCCCTGCTCCCATCGCAGAGCTCCTGGGTGGCAGAGTCCTGGCCCTCCTGCTCTTCAATAGCTTTGTGACAACTGAGAGTGGTTTTCTTGTCATCACCTCCACACTGGTAATAGCCAAACACAATTTTCAGGGTGTAAAACTGAAACTCCAGTCAGCACCCTCGAGAAACACATATCTTTCCTTGAAGGCACCCTGCTGGTGCAAATGATCAGGCGCTTTACCTTGGGAACACTTACAGCCACATATATATATATTTTTTTTTATATATATATATATGTTATAATAAACACTGAGAATACAAATAACTGCCCCCACAAGCAATATGTGAACTTTGCAGAGAGACCAAAATACAGTTCATGGCAACTGACCAAATAAACAAATTCTGGAAAAGAAAGAAAGAGGGGTTATTTTTGCTGCAATGATTATCTTCTCCTTTTCTAATACCTGATGAGTGAAGTTCTTAAAACAACATTATGGCAGAAAAGCTACAGTGAAAGAAAAAATCAATATAGCAATCAGACAGCTTTCTGTGATCTCAGGGCTATTGTGTTAACGCAGAAAATGAAATTGTTTTCTAAAATGCAGTTCTATTTTAACTCTTCCCGTGATTAAAATAAAATAGAAATGGTATCATAAAGACAGACTTCTCCTATGAGATATGAAGCTATATTTGGTCTTCAGGTACAATTAATATAACCAGGCCAAAAATAACTGATTCAGCATTAACAATGACAGTTTGAATGTGCAGTCTTTGCTCTGAAGTGTTTTGGGAATAGTAGCTCCTGCTGGAAGATGGAAAAAGCCAGATATAGTTGCTTCCGAATCCCCCATTTGCGTGTATTTCCTTCAGGGAACTGCCAAATGCTTAAATATGTCAAGATACATTTCATGCTGGGATATCATTAAACTTTAGTTCTTGTGGATACATACCTTTCAACTTCCACAGCTCAAACTGGGGATACAAAACGTGTCAAAGACTCAACAGGAAAAAAAATTATTCACCCTGCAATTTTAAAATACTGTGAAGTTCGTTCCCTCAGTGAAAATAATTCTTTGATAACTTCCTTTCACTTGATGTGAGATATATTAGGTGAAGGGATACCATCTCAAAGATAATGCAATCTGGAAATTATTTGAGGAAGATCTCTTGGAATGAGTCACATAAAATCGGAAGTCTGGATGTCACTTTTTAAAAATAAACAGAAGACAAACATCTGATTTTGGGTACATTATATAGACCTATTCTATAACTTCTCTAACCTCTTAGGGAGGTCAAATGTTCCCTCAAACACAAGTAATTAACCTATTTTTGTTAGTTTGGAAAGGGGATTTCAAAGGTGCATTTCAGTTGTGTTTTAGTAACTTTATATCAAGAATTTGCTCTTTTTTTTTTTCTCTTACAGAGTCACTCTGCAAAAGAGGAAACAAAACCCTGATATTCCGTTTTGTTTTCTGAACGTTAAAAGGGTGTCACTAACTCCAAATTTTAACAAAAATTGCTGAAGTCTTCATGTCCTCTGTACAATTTCTAATCTAGAATTTCTAATCTACAATTTCTATCTTCCTAATTGTCATTTCCCCCTTGCAGCAAGGTGTTTCAAAGTATTTCTGGAGTGCAAGAGCATAGCTTCACATGGTGGGAGGGAGGCTTGTTCTGCACCTGGGAATGGGTAGTCAGCTAAAATCAGCTTCTCCAAATTTTCCTAACGCAGCACACAGCTTCCTATCCCAGAGAGTAACACTGCAACCTCCCTGTCTGTGCCTCCGAGTGAGGAAGGAATACTGATGTGAGAGTGTTTCCACTGCTCATTTCGTGTGGCTGCAGATTGGATTCGGGCTGTGCAGGAGAAAGAGCTGGCAGGGACAGAGGTAGGAAAAGTCCAGCCTTTGCCTGCAGAGCCCTCACTGCCCTCCTAGGGAAGAGAGGGGTAACAGCCTCTGTGTTTCTCCCCTTTGCTCCATAATAATTTTACTCTTTCCAAGAGTAAAGATTAAAGTCTTGCTCTTTGAACTTCTGCTTCAGAGAGTAGGCACTGATATGTCCCCACATCAGGAAGAGGCAACCTTAGAAGCAGGTGCTTTGATATACCTATTGATGGCAGAGAAATGACAGTATGCAGAAGTGCAAAGATTTGGGGAATTGAAAAATAAGATGCATACGGTAAAAAGAAGTATTAAAACAATAACTATTATGAAAAAGGGCTTGGAAATCCTCACACAGCCTAAACAAAGCAAAGTATTTTGTTATTTGTACTTTAACAGCCCCTAGAAGGGAATTAAAGTCTTCAAAGTGTCAGTGCAAAGGTAAAATTCTCAGCTCAGGAGAAGGACAAAAACCTACACTCCAAAAGCACTGGAGGCTGAAGAAAAAAACCACCTTTATGCTTTCCCCCTCCCCAAATCCTATGCTGTTACTTGGCACAATAATATAGTGGAGAAATATGACTGTAAAATAAAATAAAAAAAAAAAAGGGGTAAAAATGTAGACATTCTTTCTTTTGAAAAGGTCTTTTGAAATAGAAATTGGCCTTTTAGTCACCATGCAGGCCTGGCCCTAGACCTGAGGGTAGATCATAGCGAGAAGTAATTGAATGGGGAAAAAAAGACAATCAGGAAAGAGTATTGGGAGGCAATGGTAAGATTTGTGAGAGTGCAAGAAAAGATGCTAGTAAAAAAACTTAGTATGAACTAATTTGTGATCTGAGAAGATCTCATCTGAGACAATAATTCAGATTGGCAGGGATTGAAATATTTATAAAACTGAGCTTGAAGAACAAGGATAATTGACCTCAGAGGGAATCACAGGGAGCTGGCTACTGAGTGCTAGGACCACTTTGATATATTACTATCATTAGTGCTGGCTTGGATTTTGTTCCAAAATAGTCTACATTATTTTTCACTTTATCCCATCACTCCTTTCAAGGTGTCCACAGGACGTGAGAGAATAATAATGATTCTTGACAAAAACGTAATAAGAAAATGCAGCTGAACTATCTAATATTGCACAAGCCTGTGTGAGTGCAGAAGGGCTTTAACTATTGCTCTTGCCTACCCCTTTCTGCTCCTCCAACAGACCCTTTCTAGGGGTGCAGAAGTGCCTGTAAAGGAATGAAAACCATCTTAAACATGACTGTTCTTTAATAAGAGGCACATTGTCAGGTTTTGGGAAAATGGCAAAAAAGGTTCACGTAGGACCACCTTGTGTGCTCTGAAAAAAAGGGTCAAGCACTGGAGCCACAGAGGTGAGTGGGAAGAAAGTGTCAGTGGGAGCTGTGGATGGAGCTATTGCACCATTTGAGCCATATCTAACACCAGACTTGGGCTCCTCAACTACTTCCACAGACCCTGACTCTGGGAGATGCCACCTTGGACAGCCAGTTGCAGAACAGGAGTCATACCTAACGGTTCTGCAGAGTGTCTTTGGTACTACAACATGAGTATGGAAAAAACAGACCACAACTTCATCCTAACAGATTTCTTATTTTAGCAGACACCCATAAGAAAAAATACCAAAATGTTCTTACTTTCTTCAGAAAGATCATTTTCTTCTGCTTCTCTTTCCATCTCTTTACACCATCCTTCCATCCTCTTAGTTTCAGTATGTAGCAACTTCATAAACCAAGACCCGTCCCGACGACAAGGCGACATTCGACCAGTCTCTACTGTCTCAATGGCTGGCTCAAGCCAGGGTTCTGGTGGTGGAAGGTTTGTGGTATCAACTGGGGTCCTATAATCTTCTCTGTAACTGAACAGTCCCTGTGTCCGTACAGTTCTCACCGCGCTGTATTGGGTGGGTGTGCTGGGCTCTGAGTGCTGCTGGAACGACGAGCCAAACTGAAGTCCCTTGTCCTCCATGGTGATGTGTCCTGGAAAGCCCTCCAGTTCCAGGTCAGCCTGGACAGCTGCTGTTACACTGTTTGAACGCTTGAATCGTCCGTGTCTTGGTGAAGAGGGAAGAAAGAAAAGAGATGAAGACATATAAATACATATGTGATTATACAGAGGTATAGAATAACGGATTCCGGTTTCCTCCCTGGACTTTATGCTAAATATTTTTTCTTTGTGCATATCTCACTAAAATAAGACAGTGACTAACAACAAAGAGGAAAAGCCAAAATGCAGAGTGGCATAATTGATCTGAGTAAAGATACAAAAGAAAATCATTTAAATTATCTCTGGAAGCAACTATTGATTTATTCTCATACTACAAAATACCATGTATCATTACTAAATGAACTGGAAATAATTAGCAGAACTGCAGGGTTTCTTCTCCTGATATAAATTTGTAAAGTACATGTACAGAAAAAGTCAAATATTAAGAACTGTAATTAGATAAAGTCTGGAAATCTACTATGTTAGGACTATTGAGAATCTTTGAATAAAAGTAGTAGCAGCAGGCTTAAGACTGTAGCATTTTTTACTTGCCTCATAGGATGGCCATTAAATGTTGATTTTCTATTAAGATATGCCACCGAATAATGACATTTTAGAAAACCTTCATGTTAAAAAGTTAGGTAGAGAAGTAAAGATTATTTGTGAAATCTTTTCACATCTGAGTCTATTGTTTCAAATTACTTCTAGTCAATGATGGTAAAAGGCAATTAGCAGCCAGAGACTGCCTGACAGCTGCTGTGAAATGAGATCATGGTCCCAGTCCAGGACTTAACAGGCAGTGCCTGCCAGGGCCAACCCAGGGCCAGCAGCTTTACAAAGCTAGAGAAGGACTGGACAAGCAGAAAAGCTGATTCTGGATTAGGATAAAGGTACCATGGGTTACATCCTAACCACTATATCCCCTGAGTAGGCTGGGAAAGCCTGGATGAGAATGAGGGGTCCTATCAAAGGAAGAATATTCCATTATGAAGCTCTTTGAATTTTTTTTTTCTTGCGAATAATTAAATTTTATGAATCCACTGCTTTCAACCTTTCGCTTCCTTCCCTCCAATTAAAAACTGGAAAATGAACTAAATATTAAGCAACTGCTAAGTAATCTGTACGAATTTCATCGAATGACCAGCATGCACCTAAGAAATTTGGCTTTGTGAATAATTTCGGAGCAGCGCTTGACAGATGTTTGCTATTAACTCTGTTTACAAATGTGCGTTGTGTTATGAAAGACTACAGATTTTTGTACATGCTTGAATTACCGTTTTTCATCTTCCACTTGCACTCCAACAGAGTGGTATTCCCGTAGGCCTCTGCTTTCGGTATCTGAATCAGTTGCTGTTTCCACCTAATTCAACACAAAAGATACATCAGCAGAGTGAGCGTCGACAACTCAGCACTATTTCTCCCTGCACTCATTCAAAATTAATTATGCATTTTCTATCTTCACTGCTAAGAAACACCTAGCCCGGTAAAATAAACGAAACAGGTATTCAGCCTGGTAGCCCTGGTTTTGGTGCTGTGATTTATAAAGCTTTGCACAAGTATTTCTGTTCTGCTGTGTAATTCCCTATTTCAAACCTAAGCAGATGCAATTACTCAGTTCAGTGGATGCAGGGAGTATGCTGGGTCTGGAAGAGATGTTCGTAGAACGAGGAATCCACAGGATACCCCCTTTTTATATTATTATAAAACAGTCTCATTATGGTCCTTGATTTACAAAATAAAATAAAATCTCAAGTAGCCCCATAAACTTGCAAGTGATAAAAAGAAATGCCGCAATGAAATTTTATCGACAACCGCGTTGACAAATATAGAACCATTTAAATGACGTGAGGGATACAGCAACATGCCATCTCTCACCTTTTTTAATAACACGGTCCTGAAAATGCTATATCAAGCAAGTAATTTATGCACTTTTTATAGTATTCCCATCTGAAATGCACTTACTGAAATATATTCACAGTAGAGTTTTCTTCATAACTGCGACCACATTGCTTTTGCAAGTTTCTGTGGGATTTTATATAACACTCCCCCCCACCACACCGCCCCCAAGTCTTTGACACAGACATAACGAGTGCTGCAGTATGCAAATTACAGAGAACCAAGGGAGAGTCAGGAAAAAAGAAACACAGCAGAGAAGACTTCCTTTTGAATGATACTTTCACTGTTAAAGAAATAATATCAGCAATCAGTTTTTCAATATGCACACGCCATGTGTGCATTCACAGCGTATATCCTATGGTGACAACAGGGTAATTTTCCCCCCTGCAGCAGTCACAGCCATCTCTGGAAGGAGCCCAGGGGCCTTTGCACCTTCTCTCAGCTGCACAGTCCCAGTCCCAGTCCCAGTCCCAGTCCCAGCAGGTTTCTGGAAAGATGCAGACAGAAGGGGGAGGAGGATGGGAAGTGAAGGTACATGTGGACTATACTTCTTGAAGAAGCCAGTTGCTACTAACTTCTCCTTCCATCTTCAAGCAGTAGTTCCATGTGCACTTGCATGGAAGAGAATTCCAGCCAGTGATCTGTACACAGTCATATTTACCTGGGTGATTGTCTTGGAGGTGTTCCTGAGAACAGCTGGTGCAGGAACCCTTTAGTAAATATCAACAAAATACTTAACTGTTCAGTGTAGCACCAGGCACAGGTTTGTCAAAATCTCTGGATATCAGTGTGGCAACTGTCAGGGAAAGACACATTTCCCAGCAATTCCATTTATTGAGCAGAAAGCAAGTCCTGCTCCCTGTTTCCACCTCGGCAGCTGCATGGAAACTGGCTATATCCCCTTGGATGGGCAACGCATCGAGAGAATTAAGATATCAGACTTGGTAACAGTCTCCAGGATTTGGTATCACCAGTATAAAAAGAAAGATTCCTCCTGACATTGGCAGTGACAAAAAAGCCTCAACCACAGAGGTAGGCAGCTTGGGGGAAAAAAAGAGGCACAACAACCAACTGAAAAAAAAGCAAGTTGGTTTTCTAGGTCTTGGCAGCAATGTGGGTGAGAAGCTTAAGCTGTACCGTGAGGGTCACCCTCTCCTGAAAGAACATTGCTATAAGTAGAACAGCTATAAGGTCCAGTTTCTTAATGCAAGAGACATCTATCAATCAGGAAAGACACTATTATTTACAGCATAGAAGGGCCCGAGAGAGTCTTTAATAGCAAATTCAAGATTAAGCAAGGGACTAGTCATGGAAACAAAGTACTGGCTGTGACAGAGGGTAGAGGATGAATCTTCTGCAGAGTATGTGTTCAAAGCAAACACAGTGAAGGTAACCATGTGAACAGGCAGAATGTCCCAGTGATGAGCTCAGTACCTCTCAGGGCAGTGACAGGGAACAGGGTTTTCCTTTTAGATCTCCTGCCTCAGAAGTTTGACATATAATAGACAAAACTGCCAACCTGGACATTATGAACAGTAGGTAACCAGGGTGATTTTGAGGCTGCATCTCGCTCCTTACAGAAGCTGGAGAAAATGTCAAAGTACCATGACCAGTTAGCCAAAGGCTGGAGGAGAGACTGGGCCTGTGGGTACAGCCTTACATGGTGGTACTTCTGACAAGGTCTAATGAGAGTGTAAAGTCATGGTATAACTGATTGTGAACAGCAATCCCAAGGCATGGAAAGAGTCATTGACTCTCTCTGGATTCTTGAGGCTTCTTCACACCAGGTAAGACGCTGATGCTGATGGCATGATGAAGTCAGCACACACGGATTTCTCTGGACCACAGCTGGGATGATGTTGGACAGCCAGCATGGTTCCAAAAAAGGCAAGTTTTGACTGATAAATTTGGTGACCTTCTACAACAGAATTACAGCATTGGGAGATAAGGGAAGAATGACTGATATCCCCTCAAAATAGCAGACTATATACATTCCAAAACAGGCTGGCTTCTTGAAATCTGGCAGGATCAAATTCAAGGCTGGGGTGAACAGGTCTCCCATCGGCTTTTGCTGATCTTGCTTGAGACACACAGGCTCACTCCCAAGCATGGCCTGCCATTTGGCCTGGGTGCCCCGTGAACATAAGATGATGATCTTTGAAGATAGGTCTTCCATTTCTTTCTTCTGTCGAGTAAGCCAGGGTAAAGGCCCTAACTCTGAGATCTGATGATCTTCTAGGAGATCTAAGGCTACAGCAGTGCCACAGACGGTCATCAGAAACTCAGCAAACTTCAGCACCACATCCACGTAGAGCAGGTGATCAGCAGAGTACACAATCCAGACCTTTCGTGGCTTCAAGGGCGGCAGAGGAAGGTCAGTATACGGTGCTGCTAAAAGACAGAAAAATATTTCTCTCAGCCACGTTCCTGAAATTGTAATGGTGCAAGCCGGCAGCAATCAACACAGGAGAATATTAACCAAAGGTTCTAGCAGCTACCAGTTTTGAAGCTATTTCAGCAATATATGCAGACAACAGCTCACTGTAGAAATTTAACATGAAAGTTCAAACAGTGGAGCTGTGATTTATAATAATGCCTGGATGATTCATGGAATTTCACCACACAAAAGTAATACACCAGCTGCAAGAGGCTTCCAAATGTAGCTATATTCTCTGCTGGAGAGCTGAGTGTACCCTAAAACCAATCTCCAATCGCTATGGCTTACATTAGCAAAAATTCTTTTGCCAGTACAACTTGAGCTGAGTCAAAAGCTTCACCACTTCACAAAGCAATTATCTCCCATCTGGCAAATATGGCATTCCAAATACAAAGCTTCTTTCAGCTAAACAAGAAGATTCTAAGGCTGCCTCCTGGTTTTGAGAAGCACCTATTAAGTACTAGAGCCTATGAAAGCCCCTTCTGGACAAACATGTGAGACTTCCAGAATGCATTATATGTGATTGATAAAACACAGGCAGGACATCTTACCAGTTTGCAAACCATTGTGGTTGCATTTCCCTCGCCTGCGTCCTGGAAGAGAAAGAAAGTTATTGTCAGTTCTGAAAACACAAAATAAAATTAAACCATTAAAATGACAACACCTTCCAAAGATTAGGTTCCCGTTCCCCTCCCCAAATCTTTAACTGTGAAGGGATAAAATGATGGAAAGGGAGAAGCCTAATAAAAAAAAAAAAAATGTACTAAATGAATAGACTCTTCTACAGCAGATTTTGCTATGTACTTCACTACATTTTTCCTTTGAGAGGAGAAGAAATGCACTCAAAACCAATTTTCACCATTTTCCCCAGATCTGGCCAGCCTCAAGAAGTACAGAACCCTCAATTGTTCTGCTACCTCTCCTTAAGGAGAAGAGGCATTTTTTTAAAGAAGGCTTTTTTTTAAAGAAAGCTTTTTCTTAAGAGACTTCCCTGAAGAGGCAACTAAAATGTCCCTAGCTACATCTTATGAGTAAGTCGGATGTTAAGAAATTTTCCAAAAGATTTCCAATTACTCCTCTCAGGAAAAAAAAAAACAACCAACAACCCAGTGAACTGCAGTTTCTCTGTGATAACTGCCTCATGGCTGCAGCACAAAAGACTGAGAATTAATCCTTAAGTACCCAATTTTCCAAACCACTCAATGTCAACCTCTGTTGTCCTGTTTTTCTTCTTTCATCTTAATTGAAAAACATTTTAAAAGCTCAAAATAGTATAAAAATGAATTTTATAGAGACTTTAGGGGACAGGGGAAAAACTACAGCCTGGACAAGAAGCTTCTGTCCTGCAAAACTCTTATGCAATGCAGGAGAAAAAGAAATGAAAAATAGAAGTGTAGCAATCTGCAGGAAACAAAGGGCTCAACTATGAAGTTCCTCTTCCCCTCCCATGGGCTCTGAAGTACTATGAAAATAGAGTACCAGGCAGCATTACCTGGAAGGCTTACCTTAATTAGGTGGATGGTATTAGGATGTTACAAGTCCCATGGTGTAAAACAGAAGAAGGTGTTTACACAGGTATTATCTCAGTGGCAAGACATCAGAACAGCAAGGAAGAAAACAGCAAGAGGAACAGGTACAGAAGCAGGAAAAAATTTAGTTTTAGCATTAAATCTTTTCTTCCTAGCTGGTATGAGTCTTACCTGCTCGTTTTTTGGTCATACAAATCACACCAGCTATGACTGATCCCACCAGTAACACACAGATCCCAGTGATACACCAGTAGAGCCATATAATCATATCACCTGCAGTACAGAAGTAGTGCTCAGACATTACTTTACACCAACAAAGTTTCACCAAAGAAAAGAAGTTTCTCGAGCAGCAGGGGCCAAGGAAGCAGCAGCCTCACTCTGCCAAAAAGCATGGGTAGGCCAGCACTTCCCCCTTACAACATACCACAACCACTTCTCAAAATGGATTCCTGCTTTCAGGATGATGCTCTACACCATAAACTTGCTCCACAAAGAACCATATGTGCAGCACACTGAAAACACAGATCAATAACCTTCCTCTAAATAGCAACGTTTATCCAGCTTTGACAGGCATGCCATCCATGTCCTGTCTGTTCATGTAATCTATCTTAAAAAAAAGATAAGTCACCATTTTGGTTGAAAGTTTTTTTTTTTTTCCCAATATACAGGTGGTTTTTTGCTTTTCAAATCTTGGGCAAACTAGGTTCTTACAGGTGTTGTTGCAGCCGAAAAAAAAAAAAAAGATGTCAAATCATTATGCACATGATTTATCTTGACATTCATAAAAATGAATATATGCAAGCTATTCTCTCAAAAAGCTGCTTTATATTATGCAAATTTTTTAACACTGAGCAAAGTGACAGAAAGTGTTTTATATTAAGACTCTTCTTGTCAAAACTGTTTCTCGAAAAATTTTATGCAAGTTAACTATCTCCTAAAAAAATGCTCTTTAAGGTTCACACTGCATACAAATACTTGCCTTGTTAAATCATGGTGAAGTAACTCTTAACACAACAGATTCTGAATTCAAGGGTTACAAGAGGACATTTCCTGCCCATGGGGTCATTCCCAGTGAGGGTCGTTTGTTATTCTATGTTACAGGAAAAGAGCAGTGAAAAAAATATCAGGGTATTGGAAGAACTTCTTTCCTGGTGGGTCTGTTCCTGCAAAAGACAAGAGTTACATTAAA
>JAOXNG010000021.1:99656354-99667912 GCA_028566535.1 Scolopax minor
AATCTGAAATATAGGTAAGAGATTTTCTCTTAAATCACACCTTCTTCAAGGACCCTCAGATAAACAGCCTTTGTGCACAGCTGCAAGTAGATGAAAGTAGGTGACAATCTTGCAAGGCAGACAGAAGCACTTTTTAGCATTATCAAGAAAGTTTTCTTGATAATATAATGGGAGGTGGGAGCTGGACCTCCTGTGTGTCCAAAAATCTAGCTTAAGAAGGAACACTAACCGATTATTAGAATTTTCTTCTCAAGTCAATGACACTAATGACATTCGCCTATTTACTGGCTGTCGACTCTAGACCCTATTGGTGTAGCTTTTTGCAGGAGGGAAGAGTGCAGTATCTGAAAATAAAATTTTGTTTCGTCAATAGTTAGCCTTGTGTCTACACCTCAACACCATTGTCAGGGCGTATTTTTAACTATGTATTTCTGTGGGTTTTTTTAGTGTGCTGATTCATTGTTCAAAGAATATGAATTGTACAATGAAGCCATTCAAAAATCCCTACAAAATATGCCAGGGACTCCTCCTCCCCAGTAACAATGCCATTCCTTGCAATTAGCTTTAATTTTCACATGCCACCTCCTACTCCCTGAACTCCTTGAGGGCTCAGAAGCACAGACAGTTCTTGTGGCATTTCCTGGAAGTCCATTGATCCTGTCCATCAAGTTTCCTGGTTTGAGCTCAAGGTAGAAGCTGATCTGAGAAAGGAAGAGGCATCTTTGTCTTGCTGCCATTCTCTCTAGGCTTTGCTATGAACAGCTATAGTATCATGGGAAGAAAAACATATAGATCCCAAACTATATATGCTTTATACTGGGTTGAAAGCAACTTGAATTCAGGAATCTGGGAGTTGGGAATGGACTGGAAAGCCATGCAGGTCATAGAACACAAACATAATATTCCAGCTGGGAGCTGCTTGAATACACAAACCAGTATCAGAATTATTTACCTCCTGATTTTATCTTTTCATATGTATTTCTTCCCAAGCAAAGCTGCACTAACTGCCGCTTGATGGAAAGAACACTTCCTTCTTTTAATCTACATAATACTTTATAAATCTTATCTCAGCAGTGATGAAACCCAAAAAGAAAAAAAAAAGAACCAGCACTACATTTCCTAACTGGTTCTCCAGCAACAAAGTGAATCTTTGTTCTCCAGAACAAAGTAATCCAAGGATGGTTAAATACTGTCAACAGTCTTGAGAGGACTCTGTGGCTTATTTTATACTATTTGGGTGAATGTGGGACAAATGCCCACCTCCTGCCCGGCTGTGCTTATAGCTCGTACTGCTGACAAAGGCCCCTGAAGCTCAGCCACCTGCAAATCCTCTGCTACGTTGCTGGGTCCCTGAGGGAGCCTCTGGACTCTGTGCTGCTTTGAGATGGTGGAGCAAGGTGCAGTCAGGTGGCAGTGGTGGCCTTGTCCACGCTACGAGTGATTTTTCCTTTATAATTCTGGAGCTCACTGAGATCTTGTGCCAGGACTTCGATATGAGATGAGCTTGGACTGAAGGGAGGGCTTGGCCTGTACTTAAATGAGAACCGAGATATATATAGACTTTCAATCTAACACAGAAAAACTGTGGGGATTCAGCCAAGAAACTCAAGTTTCACTTGGCTGCATATTTCCTTTGGTAAGTGACTCAGGATGGTGTGACTTGTGGTCAGCAAGTTATACTACCATCAACTTAGATGGGGCAAGTTTTCCTTCAGCAATATTCAGCTTTTCAAGAAACGCTTGTAAGTAAAACGGCTTAGAGCTCTGTCTAGAAAATTACCCTAACAACAACAGCAAAGATCAGCAAAGGTGGGTTTCCAGCCAAACTGGCGAGTTGCTCCAACTCACTGTGCTGCTGCACAGACACCAGTGCAAGCGAGAAAAAAGGATGAAAAAAGGATGTTGATCTCCCTCGGGCTGTGCCTATGTTAGTAAATGAAGACCGACTGTCTGGCCTGGAGGTCAGCTGGTCTGCAGGACCTACACCCATGCTGTTGAGCAGTTTTTGCCCCCAAACCAGTGTGACTACCAGGAACGGTCCCTGGCCTCTGCGAAGCCCTGAACTGTACCCAGGCACTGTTTAGGGCAGTACTGGCTGCCTTGGATGGAGACAGTGCCCAAGACAGGCTGAGCCATGTCACAGTATAGAGGATCAGGATGCGGTGCCAAGGAACCTTTCCTGGCACTCTGCAGTTTGACAGCATCGATGGAGCATAAGGTAGCAATTATTTTAATAATGGAGTTCCACAGAAGCATCAAAGACCAAAACTTGGAACTTTGCATGCTTGTCACAAAATGCAGCGTTTCTGCCAATTAATTTGCTGTAGTCATGCACTCAGAGTTTGCTTTTTTTATCTCTTTGCCTTCTTGGGCCAGCTTATAGTTGCGTTTTCCTGTACATCTTTCTCTATAAATAGAATTAATTTAATTACAATGCAAATTCTGCTAAAGCCAAGCATCAAAAGAGCTAAACTGGATTGCAGCTCATCACTCACCACAGGTGAAGGGGAGCCAGGAATATGCCTCCCAGCTGGGCTGCCTGATGGACAGGGCAGTAGACAAGGCCCAGGGGACCACAATATCAACAACTGAAGACAACTAGGAGTTTTCCTGGCAGATACTGTTGGGAGAGGTAGACTGAATTGCCCAAACCACATCTGCAGGGCGATGGAGCCCATCTATCTGCACAGAACTGTGAAGAAAACCCGCCTGGTTTTTTGACTGAGGAAGTTGTGGGAGATAGGACTCCCCGAGTGGGAGGCATGTGCTCCTGCTCACCGGGGTCACCTCCATCCCCATGGCTTCGCTGCACCATGTCCAGTGCTCCCACAGGCAGCTGGGCCCCATGTGGCACAGCACAGGCATTGCTGTGCCCACTATTCTGTCCTTTTCTAGCTGTTTTTGGAAATGGAAAAATGAAATATCAGTCCCTTCAGCCCAGACTCTCATCATCGCATGGCCTATCAGCCAAAATCACCTGTAGGTCCCTCTGGAAATGTCTTTGCCTTTACCACTGCAGAAATGGAGAGTTGTCACCTGATCATTACCGATGTGAGTGGGACAGGATCTCACAGTCCATTCCTGGTCACAGAAGTATAAAGTAAGAGACAAAAATGCCTTTAAAGGAAGAAAAGTAGAAGTGCATCCAAACATACATACAATGCACAGCACCTCCAGAACCCAGAGGCTGCAGATGTAGCAAGGACTCCAACGCTGCAGAGCTGCTGTAGGGCTAGAGAGGGAAGAAGAACCTAAAAGGCACCATACCCAGCACTGACCCAAAGGAAGGCCCGTAGTAAACAGTGTCTTATTTAGTCTAAGCAGGAAATTATATCACTTTTTTTTTTTCCTATTTGTTACAAGGCTACTACTGAATAAAACAGTGCATGTCTTTCAAACAGAAATAATTTTAAAGGCTATATAAAATAGATATACTTGCTGTTCATCCATTTTCTCATTTCAAATAATGATTGATGGCTAACTCCAGATGATTCCAATGCTTTACCTTACAGAGTGGAATGAGTTGTTTTCTTCCTGTCTAGCTACTAGGTAATGCTTAACAATTTTGAAAAGATCAGTTCTCCTACCAGAAGTAGCAAGGGCCTTCCCCGTATAGATATTCAGCCTTTTAAACGCATGTGCAAGTTCACTTAAAAAAACGAAGCTTTAAGTAAGATGGCCAAAACCAATTGGAAAAAAATAACCCAAGCAACAGTTATGAATGCTTCACCATGTTTCTTTGCAGGAAGGACAGTAAAGCCTGCCCAGGAGAGGAGCTGGGTGCCCTGGGCAGCAGAGGAGGGCGTGCGGGCATTGCAGCCCCGAGTGTGTGCTCCCAGCTGTCTCCTTTGACAGATGCTACTGGTCCCAGTGTATAAAACAGCAATCTGCTCGTGGCTGAAAGCTTCTTCAGACTCAGCGACACCTTTGGGTAACTACTGCAAAGGTCAGCCTTCAGATTTGGTGAGGTGAATGTTGAAAAACAATTTGGCAACACGCTGTAACTAATGTTGGAAAGGAGGACAATTCCCCCTGATTAAAGGGCAGTGGGATCACGGCCTCCCTTTTCTACTCCTAGCTTTGACATTTCTTCTGTAACAGGGACTTGTTTTGGCAGCCTTAAGAAAATCCTAACTCTGAAATCTTTCTACTCTTATGCAGAAAAAAGCTTCAGCAGTTCATTTCAGCTAATAGGAGAGTCCTAGCACTTGGGCAGGGAAGCAGTGTGCTGCTGAATTACTGATTATCATAGTAATTCAAGACACCAGTCACCTGAGACAATGGTTTGGTCAGAGCTTTGCACTATCATTGATTGAATGTATTTATTTTCTGTTTGTTTGGGGTTTTTTTCCCTTGGAAGGTTTATTTAAAAAATATTCTTTCTGTGATGCACTAAACCTTCAACGTTCTGTAAATACAGGGAAGTGTCAGCTTTATTAAGTCCTTTTAATGTAATGTTCCTTAAATCCTAAGTGCAGTACTTCAGAGAGCTGGTGGGTAGAGAGAACATTGTAAGGAACAAGTACAAGTGGTTGCACTTACTGCTCTGTCAGGCACTACCCCCTCACTGGCCTGGGGAATAACTCCACAGAGTGGCCCCAGATGCTGCACCAGATGTTGTAGGCTGAAGACATTAATGCTGAGAACGGACTGTGGGGCATTAACTATCCCATCATTTCCCAGATTGCCTGGAAAATCCCCCTTGCACATCTCCACTCCCAACTGGGAGAGCCCAGGGCTAGCTGAGACATCCTTGTGGGACTGTAATGGGCTGGAGAAATCAAAATGGTACGGCGTGTGTCCATGCTGACACCCTGCTGGCTACTCTAGCTTTTCCTGCTGTGGAAACATCCCAGTTAATTCTGGAGTGGTGACTGGTCATAAATCATTGTGAAGGCAGCGTGGGTGATAGCGATTTGGATGCTAGTATCAAAACTCTGCTAGCTGGGGCTAACTCCACAGTATGCATCAGCTGGTAGAGTACTGGATGTAGTTTTTTAGTTCATACACGGGTTTATGTCAAGCAAAGAGATACAATCTTGTTTAACAAAGATGGAGTGCTGAGAAAGGTGCATTGAGTTCAAGTCCATCCATCCTTGCAAACCAAGGGAGAGTGCCAAGCAGCAGCATGACCCTCAGGGCAATGGTCTGGTTTGTGGGAATCTGTCCTGCCCCCAGAAGAGTTCCTGGAAAAAATGCAAGTCAAGGCCTAATACCTGTTCATCCATCGCCTTGTCCTCACAGCTCTTCTGCATGTGGGCATAACTTAAACTAGCAAAAAGCCTTGTTGAAACTGATGTACTTCTTTTTCCTTTTCTTTTTTTTTAAGACACCAACTCTTGTGCTTTTCTTTCATTCTGGAGAGAACACAGCTGACATTATTACCCCGTGCTTAGCAATGCCAGTGCTGTAAGGGATGACGCTAGCACTTGAATGCACTGGGAAGGCAGGAGTGGGCTGAAGCCATTTTTAGAACCACATGCTATTTTCTCTTCTAGTGCTGACTCATTCACTGTACCTTGTGGTGTGTTTACCTTGATTGCTTGCTGCTTTTCAAGCTGTTGAATGGCTGAGGGAGGAATATTAATCAGTGACATGTAGCACTGTGCTCCAGAACTTCAGAGATGTGAAGTGAGTGCTATGCTCTTGCCTGGCTTTTGGCTTTATTGAGGAAATCACTTCTCTTTAACTAGCATTCACAGGTATTTCAGAGCTGGAAATTCTAAGCAACACTTTTATATTCATCATTTTAGCCCAGCTGTGTAGTTCGTATTCATTTTTTCTGTTGAAAATCTTTGCTCCTCACTAGTATTCATAGCAGAGTAAAAATCAATCAAAGTCATTGCACTGAATATGTGTTGAGTCTAATTAACCAAAACAGCTGATGAAGACAGAAGAGATCTCAAAACTCATTTATCTTTTTCTTAACTTACTTTATATTATTAAAATGACATGGAGAGCAGTAGCAGCCTCTATAGCTAAATCTATAAAAAAGTGTGTTTTACTCCATGTATGATCTGCTTGGGCTTTTCTGCCCTGCAGAGTGAGATGACAGAAGTGTTTTGTGCTCAGAAATGCTTTTGTAGCTTCATTTGTCTGCAGACAAAACCCAGAAATTAGAGGCCCATACATATAACCTGTTGCTAGTCATTCACAAGAGCCTGATACATGCACAGTTTCAGACGGTGCTCTCTGCTCCGTGGTGCTGGTTGACCACCTGGTTCACTCTGTAGCTAAGGTGATGGAACAGCGAGCTGGAGCCCAAAAGGGCTTCCAACTCTCCCCCTCTCCCTTTTCACTGTGTGTTCCCACCACCTCCACTGTATCAGGAGTGATATAAATCCGATCTGAGCTTTAGATGAGAAACATAATCACTGTTTTATACAGCTTTATTTCTACTAATTAGCTCTCTCAAACTGTTCACTTCAGGACTAGATGACCACCCATGCTGGAAGAAGGCATGTTGACTGGATCACCTCTAACTTACAGCAGCACATCCTATGCAAGGACATCCCCCAGCTGCAAGGACTGTCTGTAGAGGAGCAGGGGACATGAAACCCCGAGAGGAGTCAGAGTCTAAGCTTGGAGATTTACCAGGTTTAAGAAATACCTGCTTTCAACCCTAGGACATGATTTAAGTATATAACATGCAGGTGCCTTCAAAACCTTTCTCATTTCCTGTTTTCAGGCATCTGTGAATTTGGTAGAAGCTCACTTCTTAGAAAGAAATTTCTGTTGTTCGCTCTTCAGAGTTTCAGTTTTAAAGACAAAGCAGCTAAGTAATTGCTGTGGAAGAGAAAATGGGAGCCCAGAAACACAACACAGAAAACATGGTCTCAAGTACAGCCCTAAGACTGAGCCATGGTCTTCCAGTTTAGGACTGTATATCACAACTCTTCAGTGGAAAGCAGAAGTAGCAAAATTTTATACAAGTGTCAAAAGCAAAAAATAACATGAAGGAGACCAGTAGATAGAAAAGTGAGTTGGGTACAGTGGATCCTCATATAAGTAGGTAGCACAGTAAAAGCCATGTATATCTCTCTCTATAAAATTTATAATATTAAAATATAAATATAAAAAAAATCAATTTTTGTTATTCTGGAGAATGTTTATGTATTCATATATAAGATTGCTGAAGGACTATAATTTCACCGCTTTGCTTTAAAAAGAATTTTAAAATATAGAACTTTCATGATGCAGGAGAAATACCTTTTAATCTTAGGTATTGTAATGCTGTAAGCACAGAGATCCTGTGAAGGGCCTGTTTTGTTTGGGTTTTTTTTCTTGTTGTTAATCTATTCCCTTGTGCACCACAAGGAAATCTGCTGCTGCATAATCAGCTTCATAATTCCTTGGATTCTCATTTCCACAAATTCTGGAGCAAGGCGGTAAACTCTTCTGGCTATGGATCCTGACATGTTTCTCTACCTTTCTCAGTTTCTGAAATCTAATGATTATTTTTATCCAATAATTATCTAGTGATGCTTCTTACATTGCTGTAAGAAAAGTTAAATCCTTCCTCAGTTTTGCAGATGGAGTAACTGAAGTGTGCAGTGATTAACAAATTATATTTCCTGGGTCAGAGAAAAAGTTCGTGGCAGAGCTAATAATGGGACTTACATCTCTGCTCTTAACGATTACAATGCGATGGCAGCGTCCCTCAAAGCAGAAGTTTCAAAACTAAGCATTTAGTTATGACATTGACAGAATGGGGTCCCTTCAGTTTGTTTGCTGACCTTGGGCTAGTGAATAAGCCAGCCACTCAACCTGAAGGATGTCTGTGCCCTGAACAGCATATTCAGATTCTACAGAACATATATTTTATTTTAACATTTTGTGATGAGAATATTCCTCTTGGAGAGTATTATTGCTTTGGATACAACTTTTCTGTAGATTCTTTATTGTAGTAACTGACACTCAAGTCTTAGCAAATTTCCATTATTATAGGATCTCTGTGATCATCCTGTGAATGGACGATCACATGGATGGTCAAATGGATGATCACTACTATCCTGTTTTTAAAGGGGCTTAAAAACAGAGATCACAGAGAAAGTATCTGGTGCAGCAAAAATTCAAATTCACATTTCTTTAAGCTGGGTGAACCTACCTGTGAATGAAACTTCCTAATAACTGGATGAAAATTCCTTTCTGTAGTCATCCCAAATTCACAGAAAGCATAAAACAATAACTGCAAAAAATGTCCTTTCCTGCTCCCTAGGCTTTCCACTGGGCTTGATCTAAAGCTTAGTGATAACCAAGTCAGTTTGTGAATTCAAGTGTTTCACACTCACTTGAGGATGCGATTATAAGTCAGGAGTAAGGAGGAGGCCTATAAGCAGTAAAAACTGGTGAGTTCTGCAAAGAAAAATGAGAGGTAAAGATGGGGGGAGAAGAAACAATGAAATATGATGAGAAGGGAAGCAAAACCTGGCAGAGCTGTAGAGGAACCAGAGCTGTCTGCGTAGCAGTAGGAGTATTCACAGGAGGGGGAAAGCTAACCATACCTCAATTTCTGTGTCACGTCGGAGCTGCACGTGTTCTGTAACACAAATGGAAGTCTCTGCACAGGATGTGCTTCCAGTTCTGGCTTGTTGAGTTAGATTAAAAACTTGTAGGGAAGTGCAGACTGCTTTACATACATGAGAACTGTACTTGGATATGATGAAATATCACAGCTGTCAGTCTAAATTGGAATCAATTTGCATGGTAATGCTACAAGGGTTGCAATTTCTTTATTTTCCTTTCTCTGCAATGAGGAACTTTCCCCGTTTCTCTAAGGAAGATTGATCCTAGATATCTGTGTCTGCATTTGAAAAAGTCTGGCTTTTCAAGTGTGTCATTATTATTGGTTCCCTGTTGCTCAGAGGGTAGAGAGCTCTGCACAGAAGCACAACGGTTCCTAGGCTGTGTTTTTTGGCTTCTACAGAGTCCACAGGAACTGAAAATCTCCAAATAGATATACCTGGAGTGGAGATTTGCCCGTGTGAATGTGAGAATCAGTTAAGTTCTGAAGAAAGACAAGTTCCGTAACAAGAAATAAAAAAGAAGAATACTCAGAACAATGTAGGCTTTGCAGGCTGTACTTGGTAAAAATACCTAAGGGAATATTTGCATACTCCATTTTTTTTTTTCCAGTGGCAAAGTTCTCTTCCCAGCCACTCTCTCCTTTCTGTTCTTCTCCCACTGCCATTCTCTGTACACCCTGATGTGCTAATGACACTTGTCATGGGCCTGTGTTGGACCTAGGCCATGCAAATGATGTAAATGTCTTGAACTAATATGGTTTGGAAGCTGATTTTTAAACCTGCTTCACTTTAACATTCAGATCATTGTGCAGCATCGTAAATGGCCACACCAGCAAGACTTTGGGGTGGCAAATGGCAGCAAGCAGCAGTTAAAAGTTTAAATGTAGGAGAAAGTGGGAACTTTTTGGTTGCTGCTAAAGAAAAGAACGTGCAGAACTCCACCATGAAGAGTCTGAGCACCAAGCCTGAAATAGTCCTCTCCCTGAGGTACCTACGTAACTTTTAACAAAGACAGCTAATAGTATGGTCTTAAGAGGTTCAGTTCATTACAATTTTGGGTGATCTAGTCGCAAAAAGGAAGTTTGTAAGTAATCATCACAAAGCCATTGAGTACACCAGTAAATCTATTCTACTGTTACTTAGAACAACCTGGAGAAAAAGAATAACACAAAAATAGAAATTCACACAGCCTGTTTTTAAAATTACTCCTTTACAGATGTATTTGACATACTTTTTCTAGCCCCTAGACTGCTGGGAGAATAGCCCCTTTTTTAGTCTGATGCATGGATTTTATTGAGACATTCAGTGTGAACTCCAAAGATGAAAACACATCAATTGACCTTAAACTAATTTATATCACACCAGTTTTATTCAGTTTTTAATCTATGCCCTATAAACCAAGTCAAAAGCTAGAGTTTTCTCACTTAGTGGAATAACTGCATTAAGTGAGCTGTACAGGTATTCTTTAAGAGAGATACACACATTACTCTTGTATTTTTTATGATGACTCAATGGCATAAACTGTGGCGCTTTTTCCATTAGAAAGGTTATGAATATTTTTTTCTTACCTGAAGGTAATGGCACGGCCTCAAGGAAGGTTTGATTTCCTGATGAACCAGAGGCTTATCTAAGTTCAACGATGATTTGCGATAAGCTTCTTTAGCCTGACTTACTGTAAGGGTGGACCAAGAACTCCTTTTCATGTATTTACCATCAGGGGTCATGGCTAGCCCTTCACACGCCGAACATTTCACGTCGTTGTTACTTTTGGAAGTCTTCAATGAGAGATCCCCAAAATGTCCCTGGAGTGCCTCAGGGTAGCAATGGGATATATGGTCTGCATGGTGCCTATTTACCACACTAGGGGTTCGGTAAGTGCTATCACTGTCCAAATTATCATCAGAGCTCCACCAGCTGCTCATTCCAGATTTATGCTTGGTTTCTGGTTTTCGCTCCTTACTTTTACTCCTTTTGCTATGCTTGGAATGGTGACCGTGATGATGGTCGTCCCCTCGACTGTCTCCCTTTGTTCCATTAACGTTGCCCTTGGATGATCCTTCCAGAGAATGAGATTTAGTAAAAAGTTTCTGGACTGAATGAACGAGATGGCGTATTCTTCCTGGGCTCTCACTGCGTTGTTCCGCAGCTGTTGAGGTCCTCTGGTACTGTAAAGTGTGAAACCCATCCCGGTGAAGAGGAAGTTGTTTCTCAAATTGGTCCAAAAGGTTTGCAGGAATACGGTTAATCTTAGGGTTACCGTGAGACATGGCGCAGTCGTCTCTTGAGTCGTAATGTGAGCTGTAGTGCATTCTGGGGAAAGTGCTACTTGACATGTGATCGCCCATTACCATGGGCATCATCATGCATTCAGAATGAATGGAGCTGCGTGGAGAGCAACGATGGTGATCCATCGGGCAACTCTCCGTGGGGCTGAGAAGATACGGTTGCCTTGGCTCCTGCCCATGGTGAATATGGTCGTGGGTGTGTTCACAATCTTCAGGGGATGCTAAGCCACAAGTATGAGCTGAACATAACTGTTGTTGGTTGCGACTACCAGATAATCCTTTCATATTCCTCGGAGCAGGAGAGTATCTTTCTTCATTGAAGTGCGGAGAAGGCGACCATGAGTACTGCTGGTCTGTCAGGAGAACACAGAAAATCTATGTTATGTGTCTCATTCAAAGATTAACTTGCAAGTTAAGACTTGCAAGTATATTGCAAAACTAAGCATTTTTTCTCTATGGGCTTGATGGAAAGTCTCACCGCTCGTGGAATTTCATTCACCATTTTAAAACTGGTTAAAATTGCTCGCTGTGAGCAATTTATGGGGTGAATGCAGCCTCCTTCGTGTTTGCAAAATTCTCTTCTAGCGGTTCTAAATTTTATGAAGCTATTCATTATGTAAATTTACTTAAATATATTTAATGGGTACATTTGAGTATTCAGTTTATTATTGCATGTAGGGTCAGGGTCGGGAAGACCAAGGCGCAGTTGGAGCTGAACTTGGCAAGGTATGCAAAGAATAATAAGGAG
>JAOXNG010000021.1:99754253-99779277 GCA_028566535.1 Scolopax minor
CAGGTACTGGGAGGCCGCTATTAGGTCTCCCCGGAGCCCCCTCTTCTCCAGGCTGAACAACCCCAGCTCCCTCAGCCTGTCCTCGGAGCAGAGCCTGTCCTCTTCTCCAACCCCCTGATCATTTTTGTGGCCCTCCTCTGTTCTCCTTCTATTGAGGGCTCCAAACCTTCACACAGTGCTTCAGGTGAGGTCTCACCAGAGCACAGTCAAGTGGCAGAATCACTTCTCTGGACCTGTTGGCAACACTTCTTTTGATGCAGCCCAGGATGTGATTGGTCTTCTGGGCTGCAAAGTGCCCACTGCCTGCTCATGGCCAGCTTCTCGTCCATCAGCACCCCCAAGTCTTTTTCAAGAGACTTTAGTGGCCAAGGAGCACTACGGCCACTAAATCCTACTCAAGTTCAGAGAGTACATATGGAAAACAAACAAATGAGACAGTTTCTCAAACACAAAGTACAAACACTACTCATACTTTCCCCAGTGACTTCCACTTGTGCAGCAGGTTTAGCCATAAAAGAGGTGAAAGAACTAATTTCCTAACGCAATTCCACTTCTTAGCACATCTACAAGCATTTTCAAGCTCAGGAGCCCTTTTGAAGCGATGTATGGCTGACTGTTGAACAATCAACACCTTACAGGCAAAACTTTCTAGAAAGTTTTAATTCTGATTTTTTTTTTAAGGACATTTGTAAATTTATTCCAGTCCTGTCAGAACTGCAGCCTGCACTTCTCCAGGATCTGTGGAGCCGTGGTTAGTGCAGCGCTCCTCTGCAATAACCTAAAGCCTTAACTTTGGATCAGAGCTGTTTCTATCCTTCCGTCTCAAAAGGAAGTGGAACTCTGTCCTATCTGTCTGAAAAAAGATCACACAGAAATAATACAGGCTCCAAATTTGGGAAATGGCTAGCACAACCAACCACAGGCTATTTATACTGATTTAATCTCTGAAAAATTGCTATTTGTAAGTAGAGTTTCAATATTTGACAGCAAATAGCTGGTTGGTTTTTGAGAGTGCAGTTGAATCTGATCTATGCATTCAACCACACTCTTCCCATGTGTAAAAACTTAAATTTATTTTGCATTAACACGGAGCATACACATGCGATGACTCAGAAGAAGCAATGATATAATACACATCATACAAACCATATAATAGATGAAGCAAGAAATGCGCTAAATAAAAATCAACTTATGTATGTAATGTTGAGACATTTGTGAAATCTTCTGATTATTTTCTGGAGGTAGGCACCGGGCAAGTGAGGAGTCCTAAACAGAGGTTTAATATTACTATACCAAAAAATAAAATTAGATGTTTTAAAAAAATCAGTTTCTTGAAAAGTGAACTGCAAAATAATATATCTGCTCAGTTTTTTTCCGGTCCTTTTCAAAATCTGCTTTCTGCATGAGAAAGGCAAGAAAACCTGTGAAATTCAACTGTTCCACTTTATGCCACTATTCATGTCAAACACTATGACATGTCGTTTGAAAGCTTCTTCTTCCTGTTGTCAGATTCTTTCAGTTCATCTCATTCTTTCTCTTGTTCTGGAAATGCCTCTTCTCTCACACTTTTGCAGGTTTTTAGTGACTTTGCTTTTTCCTTGAATTTATATAAATATAAGCGCTTGAATCAGCAGGGGTTTCTAAACAAAAGATAATTTTCTTTCATTCTCACCTCAGCATCAACTTCCCTTCCTCTAACTCATGTCAGATTGCTTTCAGGTTTGCGCTCAGCTTGATCTGGTCTTTCATATATCATTCATTACCTTCTGCTGGCCAAGCCACAGTATTTTTTCATATTCATTCTCCTGTCTTTTTT
Source organism: Scolopax minor (assembly GCA_028566535.1). NCBI lineage: Eukaryota > Metazoa > Chordata > Aves > Charadriiformes > Scolopacidae > Scolopax > Scolopax minor. The sequence continues at coordinate 99,756,070 of JAOXNG010000021.1, forward strand.
TTTTTCTTTTATCAGATAAAACTGAGCACTTCTTATCAAGCAATCTTTCAAGCCTTTCATGCCCTGCCTGGTTTCAGAGAGACTAAATAACTATGTTTATATATTGACATGTTAAGTACCAAGTTAGGCTTTATATGACAAAGCTGACTAAGTGACTTACTAAATATTAGGACGATTCCTGTTATACTAAACAAGCTGAGTCTTCTAAGCGTATTAGATTTGCAAAATCTAGTAGGGGAAAATAAAAAGCATCTACTTAAAGGGGGAAAAAAAAATCATTAGAAGTGCAGGCAATGAAGCATTTCCATGAAGCAAGCCCAGGAGTTTGCTGACAGATAATGCCTTTCCAGAAGGAAAATTTAGAAGAGATTTGGCACAGTCTGTGCATACATTTTGTCATCTCTAAAACTGAACTACAAGAGAGACTGATTAGGGCTACAGGAATGTAGCACTTCTACATCCCAAAAGATATACAAAGGAGGAAAAAAAAAGTTGTTAAATATTAATTTTAAAATAACAAATCACCGAAAACACCTGCAAAATGACTTTCTACATGAAATGCAAATGTATTTCCTATATAAGGACTACAAAACTTAAGAAGGGCTGAAAATGAAGCATGAAAAATTTATTATAAATGGCACTGAATTGAAAAGAGAATTCAAGAACTATGCTAGTAAAACTACACAAATGAAAGCAATATTATTTAGGATAAATTCTGCTTCCGAGATATTTCAAAGAATAAGCGCACAAATCTCTCTGGGCTTTTAAATCATTGAAGCTAAAATGGATCATTTTGTCACTTAATAGGAGTACTGTGTAGGAGGTTTAAAGTTTATGTCAGGTCAACAAATACTTGGTCAACAAAAACTCTATTTGCTTGAGAAAAATATCCTTTTTGGGGACCAGCTTTATTATGTATACACGGATAAAAACAGCTTCCATTGCAAAATGTTTCTTTAAATTTCATCTGGATCTTAGTTCAGAAAACTGGTCTGCTCTGACAACTGCTCTGTGTACTCTGAAAATTATGACAGTATTTTCTTAATGTTTTAAAGATAAACAGTTGACATAAATGTTAAAACATTATGCTACAATAAAATGGTGACTGCTATTTTGTTTTTACTTTCTCATTACTGCTCACTGCCTCTTCAAACGTTATGTTTAGTTAAACCTTTTCAAGCCTGTGGCAATATCTGAAGAGACTGTGTTAAAATTAATTACATCTTTGAAAACGTTTAGCCACAGTCCTGCTCTTATTGAGTTTTCTCGAGAGTGACGTCAATGAGAAGAGCAGCAGGTGCAGGTCTTCCTTCTGTCCTGTCATATCACAGCACTCAGGGTACAGATGGGTTCTGGTGTAGGCTTGCGAAAGACATCTTCAAGGGGGAAAATGCTTGAGAAACTTTTAATTTCAAAATTTATATGATTTTGGAGCAGGGGAAAAAAAAACAAACCAACAAAAATGTATTTTTCTCTGCCTGTAGCATAAAGGGCCTGGAAGGAGATGAGAACTGTGTGAAAGCTACATACCGCAAAAGTTCAAACCATGACGTCGGTTACTCTAATTTGACTGGTTCCCATACTGCATGCAATGAAGAGGGGTATGAACTAGATGGGTTGTTAAAGGAAACAATGGGAATTAGGAAAGTTTAATTTCCATGCCATCACACAGGAAGCATGCCGGTGCCCCTCGTCTACGCCTGCCAGAAAGCGGAGCCAAGGAGAGCCTGTTGCAGAGGCCCCTGGTGACCCCACACAGAGTGACAGGGATCACAAAGAACCAGAGAAACAATCATGAGACACCTCATCTGAGCTTATAAGCCATTTCAAGATTAATAGCTGTAGTCCAAAGCCATTTAAACATAGCTACTATGCTTCAGGGCCCAAGCTGACAAGTCCACATCACGCCAAGCTGTTGTTTTCTTTTAATTTCTTTTCCTGAGAGGGAGCCTTTAATCAAGATAAAGAAATATAATTCACAGAACTTGCCTTCTTTACTAACTGACCTCTTCCCACAGCCAGCATGGAGACAAAGGAACCTCCACTATTTCAAGAAAAGACTATAGGAATGGGTCAACAGTCCACAACACGAAGCAGCACCCAATAACCATTGCCATGATGATGTGGTGTTGTTCATGTCTCAGTCACTGATCAATTCTCAGCTTCTGAAAAATGGTGATTTAAGAAAGTTGTCAATATTTTCAGCAATAAACACCAGAGTTCTATCAGAAATGACTGCAAGATTGCCTTTCATTTCAAAGGGGTAGGAACTGCGCTGGAGTCTGAAAGAAAAGACCATGAAACAGGAGAAAGGATTTCCTGGGGAAAAGTTTGTGATAATGTAATTAAAATCTCTATGCACAAGGGAATGAAGTAAAGGCTGAATTGGTTTTTGCCCACGGGCATTTCCAGATTTGATTGCTTCACTTGGTTGGTTTAGCATTCTTTCAGCACAATTTTGTGTTTTCAATATTTTCATGTGGAATACAACCAGAGGAAGAAGGTTATTTCATGATGTAACTCACTAGAGCCAGTGGAATTACTCCAGTACGGAATATGGCTCACCATCAAAAGTGATTCTGTAGATTTTAAATATTCAACTACTAGATGAAGTAACAACTATTTAATCATAACCTAAATCCTAGGTATGACTCCTTTGAATGTTATTGTAAAATGCATGATTGCACAGGTAAAACAGAGCAAACAGTTCAATTACCATCTCTAAATCCACGAGATACAGGTTAATTCTGGGCCCTGGCATTCAAATAGGCAAGCAGCCAAATTGTCATGGGCCTCTTTCACTTTGAACAACTTAGGCTTTGAAAAGCTTTCCAAAGAACATGCACTGAAACTGCTTTGTTCTCTGGGATAGACTCAGTCTTGAAAAATCAGCAGTTTCAAATGGAAGGAAAAGGTTTATCAGAATATTCTAAAAATAACTGTATTTGAAGGCCAGGTCTGGTCTGCAGTATTTAATGTGAGCTCATCTTTTCTAATTGACAAAGACCTCCTCTCATATTTTAGCAATGCTAACTGTTAGGTGTTCTGGAATTTATCTTAACAAAATACCTAACAATAGGATGGTTGCATTAATGCATTATTTTTTTTTTAAACCAACTTTAATATGGAAATAGATCTGCCTCCAAAATAAACTGGTTAAACTTTGTAGAAACAATCATCTGGGTTTATTATGAATACGAAATTCCATGCAACATTAATTTTGATATCCTGAAAGCCAAAAAACAAACCCCTCAAGACCATGCAAAAAAACCCCAAAACCTTACAACTCTGGAGATCTACCATAAACAAAATAAAATAAATCCTGCAATTTAGAAAGGTATAAAAAACCTCTGATAACACTTGCATTGTTAATTTACTTTGGTAGCACTGCTTTGTCATTGAGTTTTTAGTGCCTGTCAGGAACTTTGGTTATAATGTAAAAAAGAAAAATAAAGAAAAACAGTCCAAACAACTTTTGATTCTTGTCTTGTTGTTAAACTTAGCATTTAGCCTGATACCATTAAATTTTATGAGAGGGCCTGTTATTAAAATAATAAGACATTAAATTTGTACTACTCCTGCTCAAAAAGATTCACGAAGATCAATTTGTTTTCAGGCATTTACTATCAGTGAAATTATTTTCAGGAAAGGGACCTATGTTTTCTGTGTCCTACAAATTTTGTAGTGATTTAGTTGTTAGAAAAACTATTGCACTGACATAAAGTGGAGAGGATAATATCTATCTTTCACATTTCTTAGCTTAATTGTCTTAATGCAACTGAATATGACACACTATGTAAGAAAGATTAACGATGAGAGAAAAGTCAAGTCAGCAGCCTCAGGCAAGACAGGTTCTCAGAACAGGCTTTAGAATCTCCGAAGAGATACGATTAACCTTAAATGAATTTGAATTTTTTACCTTTTTCTTTCTTTTCTGATACAGCACTACAAGACTTATTTTCCAAGACCTTCTATATTCTGAAGAATTTACCGCTTTGTAATTCTTGAATGGATTTTAAATAAATTCAAACAACATTTTACCCAGTTTTATCCCTTGGTGTCAAGAGTTTGCTAACACTGATAAGTTTTTAACTATGATTGATGGTATATCCATCATAAGTGCCCTATGTTTCTTTACTAGATTCAGCTCTATACTAAAACAAATAAAAAACATGGGTTCTAAGCCGTTGGAGCAGCCATGGTGAAGTATTGTTTGCTCCTGTCCCCACAGGTCCCAAGGACATGCACTGCGTGTCCCCACAACTTCTCTTCACATTGCATTTCTACTGCTCCTCTTGCCTACCAGGTCTTGACTGGTCCTTGGCCTCTTCCTCTCCTCCTCACACATTATAAATATAAAATATACAGCTTTTCTCATCAGAAAGATATTAGGACACTGATAATTCATCAGCTTTCTCCTCTTCAAGTCTTTGCTCTGCAGACAGCCTCCCTCGGTCCTGAGAGAACAGCAGGATGTTATGGCAATATGAGTGGCAGTTAAACCCATGGAGCAATGGCTCCTGAGGGATAGCTCTGGATGCTTCACCAAAAAAATACTTCTGGTTCTGTCTCAGTTCCCATCTGCCCCTAGATTCAACTACAGGATATGCAGGTGCCCTAATTGTCTTCCTCATAAGGGTTCCTATTTTTTAACTCTCCAGTTTTGCATATGTACCTTCAGGTGGAAGAGACTCCATTCTTAGTATCATTTTATTGACAAGGCTGTCGAAGGAGGATCACGCCGCTTTTTTGCCAAGGAGCTGGCTGGATGTCTTTGTGTTAACAGTCAAACCTCAGATTCTTACACACAAGGACCAGCCACTGGCAGTGAAAGCACTACTGCTGCTGACCCTATACAGTGGTAAAGTATAGGAATGAATCTTTGCATCTAGGTTGCTGCGTATTCCACATCTGATGTGCTGTCTCTTCAGCAAACAGATACATTAAGATAAAGAACAGGTAAAAAGAGAGTCCTCAACCTTTCTGATTACTTGCAAAGGGATTCACTTCATTTAAGTGATTATTTTGCTAAAGCTTCCTTTAGACACAAGATCTGAAAAAGTCATATCAAGAATTTGAAAATGCTAAAAAGTTGTGCAAATATTCTGCCGAACTTTATCCCTAAGCCCAGGAAACAAAATGCTTCAAGAAAAAAAGAAAAGAAGAATAATATACTTCATCTTTTCTTTAAATGTTCTCTTCAATAACCTTGTTCTGCATAGGCTAAAGGAAAAACTGTATAATCAGTAATATATAATATACTTCAAAAAGCTGGAATCACATCAATCTCCATTACTATAATTAACATATACTATCTAAAACCCTAACTGTGAGGCCAGTTTTCAAAATGATACCTGGTAATTTGGTGCATAGTATTTTACTTAAAGTAGGTGCTGGAATTAAAGATGTCTTTAAGAAATAAAAGTGAAATATTGCATCGCATTCAGCAATACTCGTATTCTGAAAGTTCTCAGAGTCTCTGGGAAAAAAAGAATTCATTTTCTATAAAAAGACATAGCAAAAGTTGGCCTTTCTAGATTTTAGCTGCACATTAAAGTTCTCCTTTGAATTACAACATACAAAGGCAAGAATAAAAGATGCAGAACACCAGAATAAGGGATTCAGAAGTGTTGGCCTCTTCCCAGCTGGCCTGTTGGGTAACTTCAGGAAATTCCCTTTTTAATCATATCTGCATGTAGTTTATTTAGTATATGCTGTATGTTCAGTCTCATATAAGCAAGAGAGAAAGGCACATTTCCAGGGGGTGATTTATTCCATCTGAAGACAAGTCAGGAAATTACTTTAGATTGAATTGATGGAAAGCCAAAACCTTGCATCACAGTCAGCGGTTCACAGTTGAAATGGGATGTCCCCATTCGATAGTGATGAATGGCTGATGGTAATTTGAGGTTTTTGGTCAGACGGAACAGCATGTCACTGGGACAGTGTAAGGACAGGCTTACAATTATCTTGAAAAACTAAAGAAATTTCTTGAGAAAAAAAATAAATAAAATAAGACTGGATTCAGTAAGGATAAGTACAAGATACCAACCTCGGGAGGGAATAATTAATTGCAAGGCACTAGACAGAGGGAAGCTTGTCATGTGTCTATTCTATACAGAAGTGTCTGTTATTACAGTTTAGCACAAGTTAAATATGAGTAGACACTATCATGCTATTTCTGGAAAAAATAGGCATCATTGCGGGACATATAAACAAGAGCATAAACTACAAGACATAGGAAGTTGTTCTCTTTTCACATCCAGTACAGGTTGGGATCTCAGCCATGTGCAGATTTGACAGGGGAGAGACTATAGTGAAGAGACTGATCAGAACTCTGGAAAACACGACCCATAAGAAAAGACTGAAAGAGTATTTGCTTTTAAGTCTAACAGAGTTAAGACTGACCAGGTACAATATCAGTCTTCAATTGCTTGAAAGGTGTTGCTAAAGGGGAAAGAATAATCTATTATAACTTTCATATGCAAAAAATAATGAGCTTATTCTGAAACAGGGAAGAATCAGGTCAAACATTAGTTGAACTTTCTAACAGTGAAGCAGAGGAACAGACCTGCTGCAGATATTATGGCCTTTCCAGTTTTGGAAGCATTGAAAATGAGGTTAGACCAAATATCTGTTTGTCTAAGAAGAGACCAGCTGTTCTTTGTAGTTATTTTCTTGCCCTATTTTTCTTTTTATTACATGGATCTCCTGGTAATATTGTGAATGAAAACCAGGTTGGTCCTTGCCAGTCAGTGAGCGGTAGATCTATGTATTTTCTGGTCTGGCGATGTAAGGGGAATCTCAATGCAATACAAATAGCTTAAAAATAAAAAGAAAAGTAAGTTTAAAAGGTTCCTTAAAGCTCAAACGACATAATACTTCATGACACTTAATGGAACACATATTCACACAATTCCTGTGATGATTCAGATTAGACCAAACTGAAAGAAATGAGTAAAAAAAAAAGGAAAATTGAATTTCACTTTTAAAAGCAATAAAGATTGTGGTAATTCTGTGGCAAATACTAAAATCTAAAAGAAGCATTCATATAGTAAAAAAAATTTAAATTTTTTACAGACTACAATGTGATGCTTCCTTGAAGCTCCCCATTAAATACAGAGCAACTTAAGACCAAAAGGAGCAGTGTTGGACAGAAACCTTAATACCGTAACAAAATAATGGACATAGAAAGGGCTTTTTATACATGCAATTGTACATTTTCCTTTATAAGCCTTATAAGATACAATAGAAATGCAATTTATCCCTTGCATATAAACATGCTATGGAAATAAAGCCTTTGTTTGTTTTTTCACTGGCCTTAAGTGATAAGCATCTACTAACACAGTAATTTTGTTTCTAAGCTCATTACTACTTTCATTTTTATTCTGAAAGTTTCACTCTAAGGAATGTAACTTATTTATTAGAAATCTCAAGTCTCAGTGGGAATGCTACAGGTAGTCTGCACTAAGGTCAACAGAAACAAAAACAGTTATTAAGTTGTCCTTCATTTGGTGTATCAGAAAAAAAGGAAGTCACTGCAAAGATCAGCAGCACAAAAGCTGGAGTAAGAACTGAGATACAATTCTCTCTGGGTATTATTCCTTGGAACCCTTAATCTGTAAATTGAGGAAAAAAAAAACCCAAACCCAACAAAAGTCTAAGGAATGTGAGCAAGACTGATGGGAGGGGGCAGGATTTGAGGAAACCAAACAAACATATTATCCCCTTCCCCCAGAATTCTGGTATGGAAGGGCACTGGAACATCCCTTGTCATTGCATTCAGGGATGCAAACCCATAGAAAATACTGGCTTTTATTTTCTTAAAGTGCATTAAGCATAAGTCATACAAAAATAAGAAGGAGAATGAAGGACATATTCCCTAGGTCTATTTTCTGTTAAATGCAATAACCCTATTTTCCCTTCTTGACTCATTTAATGACACTGAGCTAAGGATTCAGATACTGCTTGTAAAGTTTATATTTCCACATTTCACCAGCCTCTTACGGCTGCTGTGGAAGCATATGAAAATTGTAACAATATGTCTGACTGGGAAGGAGTTTGAAACTGCCTCTAGCAACAATAGAAACTGTGTGAACAGCTCACACAAAACCTGTGCTCAAGTGTGTCAAAAATAGAGAAATTCAATTTTTTGGTAGCTAAAATCCAACATTGGCAGGACATGGTAACTGGGAGGCTGTGGAGTTTCAGCTTTGTTTTGGAACCAGAGCTGGCAGGAATGGTGAGTAAATATGTTAGGTTTATGATTGCGTACTAAGTGGATGAAACATTGGGTTTGCAGCAATTTGTGGGGTTCTATGGTAAATCATGCCATAGAAATTTTCAAAGTTAAAAAGAAATTATCTAGGGAGGGATCACCTTGGTAATCAGTTTAACATCAGCTTTCAGACCACAGCCTAAGAACTGCTGGAGAAAGACTGAGAAGAGAATGAATGTCAGTCCTGTGACAAGAACAGGCATCCATGTAAGGAGGGCTAGCTTTAATTCAAATTGGTCCCCAGAGGAAACCAAAAACTGAATGCTTCTTAATTTATACCTAGTGAATCACTCCGCTGGAAGTAAGCACCATCGTGTCAACAGAGAGGAAAAATCCTTCTGATTGTCTTCAATGACACATGCTTCTCTCTGTTGCCTATATATGGGACTCAGACACTTTGAAAAGCTAAATTTGAATCAGAAGTTTTGAATATTATAATATATTCATAATAAGACAACCGAGGATTGTCCTAGAAATGTCAGTGTATGGATTACAGAAAGGGAATCATAGTGTGATTTCCAGTTTCAGCGTCTGGTCCCCAAACTGTCTTCTGAACTTTCCTAAAAGAGAAAAATCTGTTTGACTGTGACAGACAATATCTAGTTTATTTATCTATTTTATATGATGCCACATTCTTTAAATAGGGTACAGTTGGAGAGCCGAGAGCAAGGGCATGTTTGCCTTCTCCTGATGGCTGCACCATCCATCTGGTGAAGCGTGCAGAGGGATGGTAGGGCTGATCCCACGCAGGGGAGTGCAGAAATGCAGTCTAGGAGAGAAGATTCCAGCACGGGGCCAGAGGACGAGGGAGAGGTGGGCTGAGGGTGGCAATCAGGTCGGTATTCATGTCAGAGCACGGGCACCCAGCCAGGCTCTGCGGAAAGAGAGGCTTTTCCTAGTGGTGAAGAAGGGACTGCCCACAATTTGATGCAGCACAGGAGTCAGCTGAAAGGTTCCTGGGCTGGGAGCAAGATGGGAAGAAAGAACCTCTGCTACCTGCAAGGACATGGGGGCCGGAGGGAAATCAGTGGACAAATACCATTCATTTTACCCCAGTCGTTTTGAAATTTTTCTATTTTCAAGTATCGCCTGCTCTAACAGCAGCTCAAAGGAAGCTGGCTTTAGAATGTGAAGGCCCTTGAAAGCTTTTCTGAGGTGCCCTTAGAGGTGCAGCACAAGTCATGAGGTCTGATTGATTCAAGACCCAGAATGACTCCCCATTTCCTGCAAATTTTGGCATAACTTTCTTATTAAAAATTGCTTAAAGTATTACAAGACTATGCATACTTAGGTAAAACAACTGTTTTACACTAGTAAGTTTCTCTACATGAAAGTGTAAAGTAAAAGAGATATATATTCTTTCAAAACAAATACTTCAGTCACTGTCCCTCTATTTAAAGCTCTGTTCTTATTCTTAAATCACATTTTTTCCCAGGTTTTCTGATGTATGGATATTTTCGATCTCAAATGTTTTGTTTCTACTATAACTATGCTCCCTCAGCGCATACAAAGATTTTGTGTTATCAATTATTTGGTATATTCTTTATGGAAGTTCTGAGATTGTCTACGCAATCTTAGATGTACAGACTGAAGAATCCTTTATTGACAGCTTGGTCACCACATTCAGAAAATAAAATAAGATTCCTAGATAGCTGTTTAACAGAAGGAAGTATGGTATGGAGCAACAGCTCAGTGCAGGTTTTCAAATCTAGAATTGCATCTATAGGTCAGGTTTACAGAGAATGTAAATTGCTGGAAGCTTTGGGAGTCAGTAGAGCTCTTGTGGCAATCTGGTCCTATACATTTTTACATAAGACTGTTCACATATAAGAGCTCTTCAAACTCTCAAACATTTGTGGAAAGGAAATGATACTTCAGAAATTTTGAGATAAGAATTTTCAAAGGCATTGAAAAACACTTTACTGCACCATACAGTCATAAATTTCTCATGTAACAAGGACTTGCAATTTCCTCACACATGGGTTTTCTGCAAAATTGAGAAAGACCAGCTTAAGAACCTAACCAAGACCAACCACTTGAATCCTACTAACAAGAGGCCATGAGAAAAAGCAGAAGCAAAGTCTGGATTACATTTTATCACAACCAAAGCAAGTATTCCAAAAGCTGTGTGGGAACCAAAGGAAAGAAGAGCCTTGCTGTTCAAAAAAGATGCCAGCAGAGCTGGCACATAGGAACACAGAGCTGGCACATAGGAACAGAGGCTAAGCAAGGTAAAGATTTCTTAATATATAGCAAGGCCCAGTACTGATTCAGCAATAAGAAAGATTATAACTAGTCATATTTCTTCCAGAATAAATCACCCCAAGGCAGGAAGGTTCATATGATGACATAAAGTCTCTAGCAGCTGGTGTCAAGGTTTACTGTCAATATTAATCTTAATTTAGTACTTAAGTAACTTTACACTTTTTTTTTTTCTCCCCTGGCAAAAATCTGAACAGCTGGGTATCACTGAAGAACACAGAAAAATGACTAAATCAGGAATTTATTGTCATTTAACTTGAGGGTATTTCTAGTATATTTTATCAATAATAACAGTAAAAATATAAATATTTATTACTGTAACATTTTCTTAGCCTAATAGTAAAAGTTAAGATAACATTTTATGAGTATTTGCCCTCTGCCTGGTACAGGCAGATACAGAAGGGTTCTACCTGGTTGTGGCAGAACTGTAGAAAGTTGGAAACCCTTCTAAGCAAATTGAGGTGTGAGATGAAAACTGAGAATCCCAAGGAAATGTAAGCAGACATTTTAATCCCTCTGATAAGCTCGAGGAGCTTACATGGCATAGTAATAAAAGAAAAAAAAAGAAATAAAATTGAAAATTGAGGCAACGATGGAAACAATTGGATATTACTAGACAGGATATAAACTCCCTAGAAGGGAAAAAAAACACACAGTAGAGCTTTTTCTAGCTGGAGTGGGTGGGAATGTATTCTTCTCCTTCAGGTATCTTACTCCCTGCCGTAGAATATGAATTTAAAAGAACTGTTTCTCTGATCAAGCTGAACAACTCACAGGACCAGAAGCAACACTGATTCGACAAGAAACATCACAAAGTTTATCACTCTTGTAAAGCAAAAATGAAATCTGTTCTTTTGTCTTGTGCTGATGTTTTGTGTGTCATGAACTTGTACTGTGAACAGGCTGCATCCTTTTGGGAAATATTTGCAAGACAACACAGAGAGCAAGTGTGGCAGCCATAACTGAGATTGCTGAAGAAAACATGGCCTCACCGACAATAAAAGCAATAATGCATTTTCATTCTAGTAATCCCACTGCAGAAGCTTAAAAGTGAGCACCAGCTCCTGAGAAATGTATTAGAAGACTGAACCTGTCCTGCTATCTTGTCACAAAAGAGGAAAGTGGGCAATACCTGTCAGGACATGTGGTAAATGAAATCATCCATTACCTTCTGCCCCATCCACCACTTGACAGGGCTCTTTGCAAGCAAACGCTCAAATGTTGAATAACAAAGAACAAGAGCGAGAAGAGGTCTTTTGATGTGCCAGGTATTTTTGCCACCAAATTCTAATAAAGCCTCTGACAATTTAAATTACTACAGGTGGTTTTAGTTTAAATCAAGAGTTTTCAAAGTAAATGCACATAAAGCACTAATCCGTCAGAATGAGGTTAAAGGGGATAAAAATCCTACAATTGCAATTTTAAATTACTAATTAGCTACTCAATAGAGCTATTGCAGCTGTTCTTTTTGCTAACCATTAAACTATAAAGATATGAAGACAATGAAAGGAGAATGACCTTCTATATGTCAAAGAATATTGCTGAAGGCATCTGCAGTTAATGGGCCTGTGCTTGCTCGTGCAGAAAGAGTAAATAGGTTTATTAGCTTACTCAGCTGGAAAATGCTTAGCAGCTACTGGTCATCTGATAACAAATTTAATTCATAGTTCATTTAGCTATAAAGAGAACTGATTTTTTTTTATGCTGTTATTCAAATGTCCTGAAACATAATCTGTACCCAGAGGGGGTAAGGCAGACTCATGAACCCTAGAACAAAATGTTATCCACTTATTCTGTCCTAGTTTGCATGGTGTACCACTGCATGTGAGTTTCCTACAATTTAAGCACTGATTTCCCAGAAAAAGATAAGTTCCTGTAACTAGAGATAACTAATGGAAAAACTGAAAGCTTCTTGAAATCCTTATCAGCCTTGTAGCAACTACAGAGGTTCCCTAATTACAAGATGTTTTTAAAAAATATTTTTAAAAAGTGCTTTTTGTAAAAATATTTAATTTTTTAACTTAATTTTCAGACCACATTTTTGCTCTCTAAACAAATCCTGTATTTTATTTGGATCAGATTTTTTCTGCTACTTATAAATTATCATCCTTATGTTACCTGCCCTATACTAGATGTGAAACTGAGAAAGGGTCACACCTGTAAATTTTTGCCTGCAGCTGCCTCAGTGAACCCTTCCCAGTCACTGATCTTCTGGTAGTTTGTCCTGCCCCCTGAGGAAAGAACTACAGCTAAGACTGGCAGAAAGGGGAAATGAACATTCAGGACAAGGTAGAAAACACTCTCTACTCAGAACTTTCTCAGGAATTAGTGACAATATCAGTATTACAAGCTGACCTGTGTTATTTTGTTCTCTATAGAACCCCAGTCAATGGTAGAGGCTAAAGGAACTGGAGGAGCTCTTGATAATACAGATCAAACATACCCACACTATCGAGGTGCTAGAACAGGGAGGCAATCAAAATCTCTATATAAATAGTACGATAGCAAAATCCAGCACATATTTTTCATGGCAAGAAAGAGAGAAAAAGGAAAGAAGATTTTACCCTTAATGAAGCAATAACTTTATTTTGTTTTCACACAGGGTTTTTTTAAACATTCATTTATAAGGTAGAAATAATAGAAATACATTTGCTAAATATCTGGAATATTTACAAATATATTAATTAATTTTGAGGCCTGAAGTATCATCAGCATTTGTAGTTGCCTAGTATTCTGCAAGTTGACCAGTCATTCTCATACCTCTGAAACCCTTCAGAAAGGTTCCTGTCCTTAAAACACAGAAATGAAAATCAAGTTTTTTGAATGACACTGCTGTTGCTTATGACAAGTGCTTTCAGGATAGATTTATGTCTCATTTATCACAACTTTCAAACCACTGAAGGAAAATCCTTCAATTTGCTTTGCAAAATCGTGTGAAAAATATCACACTGATAAATTAAACGGAGAGGTTTGATTAAAATGCCTGCTCAGCACTACATCTTTAGATATCTGTGGTGTTGAAACATGATGTAACAGAAAAGACAGTATTCATTTCTCATCCTGTTCATCACAGCTTGATCTTCGAACAAGGAATAAGAGGAGCTCTGGCATTCTTTGGTTCAGCTCAGAATAAATCTAACAACATTAGTTTTACAGCGTGAGCACTTCAGACATGTTAGGAGAGTGTGAACCCCACTAAGTGCTGCCATATTCTCCTCAGTTATATCAGTTAACCCACAGATCACAGTCACCCAGGATGCTCTTTACTCATCACTCAAGAACTAGCATGACACTGCTCTACGGCAGTGCTCTCTTTACACATTAAGTGGATGCATGCATGGGTATTTTCTTTATAAGCTGTTGCAGTAGTAAATCATCAGAAGAAATTAAATGTTCAGACTAGAGCGGTGTCTTTTATATGTTTTTAGAGATGTCTTGTGGCCCAGGGATGTTTTGCATGCAGACTGCCAGATTTAAACACCCACATGAAAAAGATAGTTTACATGTGAATCACACACTGCAGGAGAAAAAGCTCATCAGATTCCTAAAAGGGACCGTATTTTTGTAGAAGATGCATTAGTCCTAAAATATCAGCAGAGGACAGTAATAAATATATCCTATTTACACACATTGCTCCAGTTACACATTGCCTGAATTCAATCAATGCTTTTGTGCTTGTTTTTCCTATTAACTAACTCCAAGTAAATAGCTTCCCACCTGAGGCAAGTAGGCTAAGAAGAAAGAGCAGACTCTGAGGTGTAGGGACACCGTGCTGTGGTTGACTCAGGACTGCTATGCTTATTGTAATACTATCCTTCTGCTTAGTGAGAAGTTCTTTGTACCCAGTGCTGTGCAGGTGTAGTGTAACAAAAGGTCACTCTTACAACAAGCATTGCTCCTTATAAGTCATCATAGGGAAAAAAAATAGAAAGATCAAGAAGAATTAGCAATGAGTTAGAAGTTTCCATTATCTAATGGAAACCTTGTCTCTTAAAACCTCTGCTAAGGTACTGAAAAGTTAGGTGTAAAATGGGTATGAGCTTACAGAGGAGAGATGAATGATATAGGAATTCAAGACCTGGAGAGGTGAGAGAAGAAACTTCTCTGAACATGATGAAAAGGGGAGAGGGAGAAGAACAAGCCAGCTGAGGAAAGAAGAAAGGTCATGTCATATTCTGTTTATTTTCTCTTGGGAAAAAAATCAGCAAGACTCTGTGAAAAGAGAGAGGTGGAAGCTTTAAGAAGTAATTCAATAGAATAAAGGTTGCTGGAATTGTGGGTATGGCATTCATTTGTGCTGAAGATGTAGAGCTACTGCATTCACATGCATTTGATCATAAAAGTCATAGAGCAATAAAGTCTTTTTCTTGCTGCACCCTGCTCTTTTATCGTACCTAGAAATGTGTTTGTGTAAGGTTTTCTTTTCTGGTTTGTCATCCTTTGGTTTATATATTTTAGAAAATCTTTTCTGTGCTTTTTTTTGTAATTCTTTTTTATTATTTTTCTCCATCATCCTGAAAGCCTAAAGAATTCTAAAATGAGACTGATGTGGGAGTTTCACATCTTGTAAACAAGCTAAGCATGTGGTGGTTCTTTTTAACTCCCCCACATGTTCCCTAAATATACTTTACAGAAAGAGGAAGAATTAGGCAAACAAAACAGCTGAGTAACTATGATAGAAGAGCTACTACCAGTGACAATTTGGTTTTCTGGAATTCTTAATAGATACTAGTAAAAGATAAAACCTAAAAATATTCGATGTAGCTTGATTGGTTTAATTCACTCTTTTCTCCAGTATGAAAGTATTAATACTTCACTTTGCTATGGGTAGGTATTTGTGAGACTCAAAGAATTTCATCTGTCTATAAGGCTAATGCTGAGGAGCAATAATAACTACTAACTACATATTTCACAATATTTTATTAATCATAGGACTGTATTATTGGGGAAAAAAAAAAGTCACCTCTCCTAAACAAACCCCCAGGCATTTTAGCTTTCATTGTATTTATTTACCAATACAATGAACATTATGGTTTTGAAAATTTCAGCTCTTGTTAAAAAATTCAAGTAGAAAACAAACCCAAGATATTTTAGCTTTGCACTGTGTTTTTATTAACCAATAGCCTATTGTTCTTGGGGTTTTTCTGAAGTGTTTCACACTTTTTTTCTTGTGGCAAAATAATTCCCTGCTTCCATTAAAATCTCTGAGACCAATGCATTTCATACCAAGCTGCTGATGAGTTACAAAGCCACTGTTCCAAAAAATGGTCCGTAAAAACTACAAGTAGACAACAAAATCTTAGGCATTTAAATACAGTGAGCTGGTTTTCAGTTGATGAGAATGTTTGGGGATTTTTTTGCCAGGGTAAGGATATAAGGCCACTGATCGTGTAATACTCAGTTAGCTGGGACTGAATATTTTAAATGGTATCTCACACAGCCTTCAAAATACTAAAACCCCGACTAAAACCCAAGCGGCACTGCTCTCCTGAGGATTAGGAAGTTATGAAAATAGAACTATGCAATAATATCATAAGGGCAGAAACTCACAGAATATGATAGCCATTTGCAATTGGCTAGAAAAATGACCACTGGAAGTGGTCAGCATATTGGGTTCTTACCAATAATTTGAACATTATGCTTGACTCATTTCACAAATTCTGTCCTTACAATACATTCCACCAGTTTTTGTCAAAAAATGTTGAAGTAAAATCCCCAATATTAACGAATGCTTAATGTGTCAAAGCAGAAGAAATTACAGGGAGTCAGCAATGTCTCACATAACAGAACTCTCCAAAGATGGACACTGACAACGTACTAAAGATGGAGGTATCATTTAAAAATCTGGGTATGGTTAATCCAGTATATACTGTACCAGAGGAAAGACCAAGCAGAGCTGTGTCTGATGTTTCTGTATGCTAAATAGTCTCACCTAATAGGAGAGTGAGAGCTGAACAACACTTGGAGTAAGAACATCCCAGAAAATGTGAGAATACGGAGGTTTTGAAAGTCTATATGGCATCTTAAAAATTCATCCCTAAAAAAGACAGGCCTGTGAATGTAATACATACGGCAACAATATAGTCAACACAGTAAAAGTTGTTACTATAATGACCACATTTTTAACCACACAATAAGACCTGCTATAATTCTGCCCGTACCTATTGATTTATGCTGCATATCATCCCCTAGATTACTGGTAGGATTATTGAATTCTATTACCAATCTTAAATTTTGCAAATTAGAATGATTTTCTGTGATAACCAAAGGTAATGCCCTGTTTGTGATGTTAAAACCCTTAAGATTGATTGCAGTCTGGGTATATAGCTCCACGAGTAACACAAAATTAGGAAATTGTCAGGAAAAGGTATCAATTGATGTTTGGAGGGTACCTTTGGTACTTTCTCTGCATCATCAATTAATGTTAGCTCTGTTATAAATTTCCCGTCTTGTGTCAGAGACAGACAAAAATACAAAAAAATATTTTAAAAATAGAACCATACCTACTGGGGGTGCCTTCCTGATTGAGCAATCACAGGATTACAGCAGGTGCTTTTGTGAATTAAAGCACAATAGGAAAACAAAAGCCTTAGAAGACAATATGGTACAGAATTAGAGAAGCTAAGGATAGGACACAAAAAAACAAATGGTCAATTAACAGTGTTATCATGTACATGACCTTCCTACTGCTCTACATTATGACATCTGCATCATAATTATTAAATCATACCTGAATGACACCTACATCTTCAGTGAAAAGGTATGGAAATGTTAGTAACTGCAAATAAGGATTAGGACATTACCTGACCCAGAAAGCTCATTTTTTAAAGCTTCTGAGAATTTGCATCAATAGCCAGAAGGGGATTATTTTACCCTGCACAACTAATTCACTTATTTTCATTATATGCAACTTGGACCTTTGTGGAGTATTCACAATGTTTGTCTTCAGGTATCCAGACTCCCTAAACTGGTCAATAGAATGTAAAGGTGCCTAAATTAGACTCCTACTCCTAGGCTTGGGGAGATCATCCCTATTTCCCTATTTGATGATACCTGAACCACAGTTAAACTAGTTTGTCTGTGTTAGGTCCTGGGAATACTTCCATATATTTTCAGGATAGAGTTATTATTAATTCAACGTATACAACATAGTAGCATTTGTTGTAATGTATCAGCAATATTCTTTGGTGTCAATCTGTATTGTCAAACAGCTACGGGTCAATGTTTCTGGCTTTTCCAGAAACGTTCTCAAAGAAAATGTGAGTAGAAAATGAAAACAAGTTTAATGAGCAGATTTCTCCCACATCCTTTACAATAGAAATGAGTTGAGTCACAATACCAAAGATGGCATTTTAGTATGAATTCATTCCTGAAACAATATATCTATCTATAACATGTCAGCAAACAAGGGGCCACCATTCTAGTCTCTGTCAGTTATAACATACTGTTTCAGGGTCAATTTTTGTTACCTGAGCAAATGAGGTTTTCTGGCTCATCTAGCTGAGCAGCGACACAGGGGAGAAAAAAAAAGAGCCAAACAAAACTTAGGAAGATTTTTAAGGATATAACTTTTAGACATCTTCTTTCAGAAGTTTTTAATTCCAATTTAGATAGAGAACTTTTCAAGAATTAGTAAGAAAATAATTGCTACTTAAGAATAAAAACTCGTATTGAATTTTTTTTTTTGTAAAAGGATGGGTGTCTTAACAATGAAGAATGTCATGTTGAAAAGTGTACTAAAACACCTATTTAAAAGTATGTTGCTATAAGCAACAGTTCAGATACCAATATTCCTCCAAAAATCTATGTGCATAATTTTTGTATTATGAATGTGGTCATAATATATTTTTCTAATGATTAAGAGCCATCACAACAATACCTAAATCTCAAGAAAAAAATAATGCTAAGGTTATGAGATATGACAGGGACAAATAACCGGGCCAGGTACTGTTATTAATATTGACTTTCAGGTTATTATATTATTCCAAATGTTTATATTATGCTTTTTGTTTTCAGTAAGCATGTTTCATTGGTACTGTACAGCAAAAAACAAGTGATTAACCTGATCATTTATAAACAAATTTTGACATTCCCCTTTTAAAGCAGCACAGTACAATTCCTCTAGGAGACTGTATCAGGCATCAGTAGCATGCCTCCTTTTCCACTTACATTTATCTCCCGGAGAAACATCTGTTGTGGTGAGTAAAAGAAATGACCCTCAGCATTTGTATTTGAGTTCCCTCTGTCCTTGTCCAGGGCACTGGTGCAGAACAGACTCTTGTTCCATGTCTTTTATGTAGGTCTCTCTTTCAAGGCTTAAGGGCCTTAGACAAAGCTGGTAGGATTTAGAGATCTGTACCAGTGGGTCTGTCCTTTTGAAAGACATGGTGATTTTTTTTGTCATCCTGATGTATCAAATTCCATGGTGTCTAAAACTGTGCATTGGCTCCAGTGGCAAAGGGCACACAGGTGGATGTTTCCAGGGATTGCTTTTTCAACTAGATGGCTGTTTTCAAGCCATTTTTCCATGTAACATAGATTCTTAGCCTGTTTTCTGCAGTAACAGGGAAAGCTTTACACTAAGTGATGGCATTACAGGAAAGAATCCATGAAGAACATCATATAGTTAGTGACATACCAAGTCACCAGAATTTTTCTGTCATGTCATGTTAATATTACATTTTTCCTTGTTGTCTCCTTCTGAACAGTTGGTTAATGGAAATTAATACAACTTGGTAAGCGTTCTCAAAAGCAACAAGGTGAGTGAAAGAGGTCAAAAGAGGAGGAAAAGGCTTAGGCAGCATTCACCATGGAAGAAGAGGAAGATAAGGAAGATTTGATCTTTTCCCCTGCCCAAATATGTAAAAAGGGTTCCGTGGGTTATAGTTACATATTGAGTAGACATTTATTTAGGCATAACGGAATTCATATTCTATAGAAGCAAAAAGATCTCTTGTATACATGAAAATTAGTGAGGAGAGTAGAAGGATGCCTGGGATTTTTTGATTAATCTATATTAAAGAAAGCCTGCCACTCTACTAATTTGAAGTTTTGTACTCATTTATTTATGTAGCACATGTGGTTGCCTTACCCAAAGCAACAACTGAATGCATTATTCCTCCTTCTTCTATTTCCTTCTATCAAAGGTACAGGGTTAAATTTAAGTATACAGAACTCAACAAGCTATTTTTCTGAAAAAAAGAAACTAATGAACAAATCATCTTTCAGTAAAAACATTTCTTAAATCATATTAAAGATTTTTTGGTCAACATTTTTGATTAGTGTCAGTTAAAGCTTTTGCATCTTCAGCTGGCAGTTCATTAAATGAGGAAATCACACAGTCCATCACATCAAGCGTTTGACTGAAGGAATGAAAAATGGCAGGCTGTTATCACATCTGTTTATTATTATTTTAATGTGAGATGATCAGCTGCACTGACAAACAAAATTCATTGCTGGTTAACATGAAGAAGGCACAGCTTGTGAACAGTTTAATAGGAACATTTGGGGATCATTCTTGCTGCCATTTAAATGAATGGGAATTTTGCCATTAAGTTCAATGGAAGCAAGAGCAGATCCTATACAGTGCACTCATAATTATACTAATATAATTTGAAATTTTAGTGATAGCAAAGCAAATAGCACAGTCAAATAGGTTTAGCACAGATAGAAATGCAATGTCCTTTCTCTTGGGTTCCTAGAATGTCTGCTAATGAAATATATCTGTACCTACCTATGTAACTATGCACATGTAAAAAATTCTATATTCATATATTATATTCCAGAGCCTTCCAAAGATTATTTTTTTTTCCAGAATGGTATCATCTGAAGTTTAACACTAGATTTGTGAACACTTGAAATTTTAATTTTTCATACTTTGTCGAAGTCCATAGAAACATACTAATTTCCAGAAAGATGATATCCCTGCTTTGAGATGTAAAATACATGTTCCCTCCTATAATTCAGTGCTATTTCCTTACACAGCCTAACTTCACTTTCTCTTAAGGATTAAAATCAAAGTGAAGAATTGGCTCACTGATGTTACAAGGTACACTGTTGCTTGTACAAGACCTTGGAAAAATCATGGCATTTGCAATACAGATAAGAATCTCCTAATGGTCACAAAGATGTGGACATAGATTACAGCATTTTACAGAAACTGTTACAATGGTCACTCAGTCATTCAGCTCTGCCTCCAAAGGTCAGACCTTTCACTATCATCAATCTCTTTTTTCATATCATGCAAATATGATATGAAAACTCTCCCTTCTGCCTGTGTTCTTCCACACACACCCTCATTCTCTTCCTCTTCATTCCTGTTTGACACTCAGTTGTTCTTGTGAATCCAGAAGGCACCACAGTTTTTTGATGTTTTAGGTCCTACATATGGGTCAGTATAGTAGTTAGCTGCTGCTAAGCAATCACCAGGATAGTGCAAGCTTCGAGGAGAAATGTCTTTCTCCACAACAGGCAAGAGAGAAGGTAGTCACAGGCCACCTCACAAGGCAAGTCAGATAAGAGGAGTGAGTGGAAAATTCCAAGAAGTTTTATTTCTTCTTTTTGGAGTCCCACATAGATTACAGCACAGCTAGCAAACCAGTTTATTCACTAATCTGCTGCTTCTTCAAAGATCCAAAGGAATATGTATAAAGACAACTATAGGGAAATGCAGAACTGATATTCAAAGCAGAGTTTCATTCCTTTCTTGAAGTAAAATGTATTTGTAGACACAAAATAAAATACTTTTTAGGAATAATCCTTTAGTTAAACCAACCATAGCAGTTGGCAGGCCAAGCAAGAAGGAAATCAATTATTTGGATTATATGGCTGTTTTTTAAGTCTTTTTAAATTTTAAATCAAGATAAAAGTGCATTTTCCAAGTTGGATGATATGAAAGGCTTTTTTGAATCATATTAAATTAAAGGAAGGAAAATGGAGGTATTTTTCTGGATACTGTTTTAACTGATGGCTGCCAGTTTTCTATTCTTGCATTTAGCATGTAGCTTTCCTACCAAATTTCACTCCTTTTCTTCCTCAACTTCACAAGATGATCAGATTTTCATCAGAAATGATCAGAAACTCAAAGCATACTACTGCCTGAATCCACTAATTCATTTCCTATTTTAAGAAGGTCAATCGGTTTGTTTTCTGAATTATGGTTCTTCCCTAAAATATTCTAAAGTTTCTTTTATGACAAAAAGTTTTGCTTTTTTTCTGCTACATCAAAGATAATGAGTTAAAATGCATTTTAAAAGTAAAACTAACCATTTCGGTCTTTATTCCTTAGATAGTTTATAATATTATAATTCCAATAAAAAGAATGGCAGGCATTTAGATACAAACAAAAACTGTATAATTTAGAGCTTCAGCTTCAATAACGTTAATTTCCAGCTGCAAAGACCTGGTCAGTATTACTGTGCTAGGAATGGAAGTCACAAGGAACTCATCTTTCATGAAAGAGTAGTCAAATTAATGTGAGTGGAGCAGATGTCTCAGCAGATCAATAATATCCCCTTGACAGTCACTAACATACGCCAAAACATAACATCAGAAAAACAATGAGGAAGAACAAGACAATAAGCACCTGTTACACTATCCCAGTTTTATTGTTAAGGTGACACCAAGTAGTTCAAGCTGAATACAAACCATCCAGGAGAGAATTTTTATATTCTCCTTAAATATTTAGCCTAAGTTTAGAGGAAGAAAATTCAAAGACAACCACTTTAGCGCATGGAAGGCACAGGTTCAAGGAACTTCCCTTCAGGAGCAAGGAGAAAAATAATATCCTGGTTTTAAGGGTTCAAAACCAAGAATAGATTTGGTTCCAGTTGATGTGAGATTCTGTCAGTTAAATTACTCCAAGGTTCTGATTTTGTTGCTCTTAAATTAGTTTCTCCTTTATTCCTCAAATTTATTTGTTAATATGGAGGAAAATGGTAGAACCTATCTTTAAAATAAGTAATAAAATCAGACAGAAGCATGTTCCTCAATAGAGGTATAAGTATGAACAAGGACAGGTGAGAAGAGGAAGCTATAGGAGTGACTTGCTGAGAAAACAACAACAGAATTTTAAATTCTTCACCCGTATCTATAACAGATAGCAGCTAATTTCTCAACATAGCAACACTGACAACGCCATCTGAGTAACTATACTAGAATTGCCAAAACTGTCCAAGACAAACAGACGTTCTCAACATTCATTATCTCTCATTTAGTTTTAGCAAAATATTCCTAACTTCTTAACTCACTTTACAAAAATAAAAATCTCTTATGAACACAATGCAGGATTGCATACTTGGAATTCAAACCCCCAGTTTCTGAAGAGGTTGTATGATAATTGCAACACACCTCAGTGTCTATCAAGCAGAGGTTCCTCACGAAGAACAAATTGGAATCACATGCACCCCTTTAAGACCATTTTTGTCACTGTCACATTGAGGGCACTTACAGCCCTCAATGGCCTTCCCAGCATGCCACGGAGCCTCACCCTACCTACTGCCTAGAAGGAACCCCATTTCAGCTCACTTCAGAGCCCTTCGTCCCTGCCTGAGCAATGCTGTAGGTGTTTGGGTGTCTCCGATCCTGTCTCCTTGATGATTCTGAGACCTATGCTGTTGGTAGCTCACCTCCTTGATGGGCCCCTTAAACATAGGCTGCAGGTTGTCTGC
>JAOXNG010000021.1:99779339-99789341 GCA_028566535.1 Scolopax minor
TGTTCCAGTGCTGACATCATATTTTGCTCTGGGTTGGAGCCCCTGGGAAAACCCTGGACCTTGATCATTGCTTGCTTTGTCTGCATTCAGCCTCCTTTCACCTGTGCCCTATATACAAAGGGACTACCTGCACTGGGTCACCCTAGTTCCCTGGCCAAGAAGAAATAGCCTGCCCCCTGCTCCCTGACTTTTTTTTTTCAACCTTTATATACAAAATGATCCATGAAGAAATGCAAACAACTTAATTGGTGTCTAATCCATCTGTGATCAAGACTTTGAACTTATGCTTTAATAATCATAGAATAATAGAAAATTGGTCTTGAAGGAACTATGGGAAGTCATCTAGTTTATCTACTTAGCCCCCAGATAAGATAAATGATATCTATGTTGTTTCCAAAAGCTGTTTGTCTGACCACTTCTTAAAAACCTCCAGTGGTGGAAGTTCCATCACTTACCAAAAAACCTTTGACAGTTTTTCACTGACTTTGCCATTTTAAAGTGTTTTCCAATAGTGAAATAGGTCACATTTTCCAGAAGTGTAATCCATCTCATTCATTTCTTCTGGACTATCTCCACTAGACCGTGTAGCTCTTGAGGTACAATGCTCCAAACTGCAGTTTTCTAGCTGGCTAGTCTATCAGAGGTCTCATTTATTCCTGAGTACAAGATTACTTCACACATCTTACTGGCTGTATTTTAGCTTTATGCTTGCTTTTTTCACAGTGCTCTGCTCATCTCTAGCTTCTTCTGAAAAACTGCTACCAAAGCAGCTGTCCTTAGTTTGCATCACTGCAGTAAATAATTCCTGCTTTATATCTTCATGTGCTTTGCCTCTTTGTCATTATCAATTTGAATTCTGATCAGATCCTCCAGTGCAAGTTGTCTCTCCCAGTTTTGCATCGTATGAAGATACAATAAACTCACTCTCTATTCCATCATCTAGGTCATTAATAAAAGTACCCTAGACAGTGTACTGCATCAAATATAAGACACATGACAGCTAATGCTTTGCTACTCTATTTGACTTTTTGCTCTAGGATTTTTCTAAGGATTGATGTTAACTGACAGCAATTGCTGTATTGTTCTCTTTGCTCTGTTTACAGTCAAGCACTGTGCTTGCCTTTCTCCAATTCTCTTTATGTCTTGTGCCCTGCAAGATCTCAAACATAAAGAGTTCTGGATGCAGACATATATAGGGTAGTAACAAAGTTCATGTCATGAAATTGCATAGAGGAGTTGTACTGCTTACCCAGCAGAAAATACCAGATTTCTCTGCTTTAAACATGAATCACGAGATGCCCTGTGCTATGCCAAAGTGGCAATATGCCATGCATTTGTTGCAAAACTAATCACTAGGGAAGATCAAAATTGTTCAAATAAAAGGGGGGAAATTTGTACTGCAGCTGGCAGCCACACAGGACACAGGGCACATGCTGTGACTGGAATATCATCTACCACAAAACACAGACTGAGCAACTATGATGAAGAAACATATTAACTAAACATACTGGTATTAGTCACATAACAAACTTTATTGTTTGGAACAAAAGTAAGGATGGATTCTTAAAAAAGAATTTAAAAAACAATTTAAAAAAATAAAATAAAAAAACCCCAAACAAACTAAAGCAAGGAATGATTTTGGATTTTGTGATCAGGTCTGCATGCAGCTAGGAACCAATTAGTCCTCAACATGGAGATGAGAAAAATTCACCGACCAAATTCTAGCAATCATCTTCTACACAACAGAAAACTCTGTAAAAGACTTGTTAACAGCACACAAGAGCAGCTGTGCAGCTTCCAAACTCACTAGGGACACAGTACAGGTGTTCAGAGAAATACTAGGTCTAGAAATGTCAGAACAATGAACCAGGAAATTGCCCCACAGCCGGATGTTATTCCTACCAGCAATATTAGTATTTGTAATTACAAGACAATTCGCAAATCAGTACATTTCAGAACTGGGCTCAAATCCTGACAGTAACCTATTAGCTCTCTGTCTAAGAAAATAGAAAGAGCTGGTAAGAGAACTATAATCAGTCTTCAGAGCTACATAAACTACTTTGCAAAATCTATGCTGAAAATTGGTATTTAATGAATATATACAAATTTAATCCAACAACGTTAATTAACTTTTCATTCTGCTTGATGATATTATACCAAAATACAGATCTAATTTTAAAAGAAAGCAGCAAAACCAGGAAATTATTCATGGTATCTTGGGCATGAAGAGTCCTGAATGTTCAAGGAAAAAATAAATCTCGATTTCATCTGACTCACAGGATTTTGTTTGGGTCTATATCTATCTAAATATATGTATATATTCCATCTATCTTACCACATATACTTCCCACCTCTATGAATCAGAGACATCCTTATTAGCAGCACAGCACTTAACACCCATAAAGCCCCTTCTTCTCTCTAAATGCATTTAGAATGAGAGAAAAACCTTGGTGTGAAGTCCTTCGTCCACTTACGTCCCCAACAAAACATGTAATGATTGCATCTCCAGCCAGGCTCCCACATCTTAGCTCTGCTTATTATTCTTCCAGCAGAGGAGATTTCCAGCCTTACTACCAAATTTCCTTACAAAGGTAACTAACCAGAGTTTTACTATGTCAATGCCACTAGTAGAATGATAAATGATGTAAAAAGTGAACATTTATGCATCAGGTACTATAATGCAGTGTATTCCCTGAACACTTACATCTGAATGCTAAACAAACAACACAAAAAGGTGACCTTGGTGAAACAGTCCTTAACAAATAAGAGTTCTTAGCTATTCAGTATATACAAAGTGCCTTACAAACATGTTGCAAAATTATATTCAAAAGCATTTGTTCTCATTTCAGTCTTTTTCTCAAATATTCAGTTTTTATCTGAAACTCTCCAGTTCTTGAAACGTACCCCACAATACCATTTCCTGTTTATTAAAGGTTTCATATTTCATTTTAGAAATAAGCAGTTATTTTTTTCCAGCAATTTCCTAGGTCTTAGGAAATATTTCACTACCATGCCTTTTATCTTTTGCTTTATAATTGGATAAGGGAACACAATGAGAAAACTCTGAAAATATATGCCAGCAGAGGCTGTTGCTGATGGAATGTTGGGATGTTTTATCAGTCTTTATTAACATCAACTCTTTGAATTTTACTTGATGTCCTTCTGTGTTGGGAACTGCACAAGCAGAAATTAAAAGACAATTTATCATTTGGAATTTATTGCCTTCTTTTGGTTGGATTACACTTGTGATTGTAAAACAATGAACAAAAGATAAGAGAAAGGTGATCACGAGTAATTGCTTAATTAAACTTTGAGCCTGCTGAGTCTTTTTTAGGTAGGAGATGTGAAAAAGTTATCACAGGCCATACAATCTTGCTATAAGTAGACTCTTTTAACGGTTCAGTAATGGACCACTGGTAACATAATTTGAATATTACCCTATATTTGTTTGCTTTTTGTACCCCATTTCATGATGTCTCCAGTCCATCATGACAAGCAAGTGACTGTCAATTGCAAGAGCAATCTATTATGCATCATAAACTCCACAGACACTTGTGAAATGCCATACTGGTAAGTCAAGGTCTTGATGAATGGCCAGTGATAAGAGCCATGTCTAGTGCAGCACTCCTGTACCACAAGAGAAAGCAAGCTACCTCCCAAAGTAGGCCCACTCTTCTATCTCTTCACAACAGGAAGTAGTAGAATGAAATTTCTGCAAAATATTACAGTGCCTGCAGTGGCAGAATCCACTATAATTGAAGTTGGAAAGATTATTTTAAAATTTAATTTAAAATTTTAAAATATTCACCCTCTGTGCTTGACATTTTCCAGGCTTCCTTGGCAAGAAACCATATTAGTTCATAATATATTTTTGCAAATACACTTTCTTCTGTTTTGAATTCTAAAAGAAACAATGTTATGTCTTTGTTCTTCCAAGGGCTATAGCACAAGTGTCCCAGAAATGCTGTCACTTTGTCACTCTCACTGCTGCAAAACTTCGATCACAGGTGCAAAAATTAAAAATTTTTTCAAAATGGACATTTGAGCCAACAGCAAAAGACCTACTGCCTTCAGCAGGACCTCACTCAAACTTTAGAAGCTTAAGAGGGATACACAGCTGATTTTTAGAAAGCAGCATATCCTTCATCAAATTTGTAATACAAGGGTTGTTTTCAGTAAAAATTGGGAATGTCTGAGTGCTGTTCTGAGTGTATAAAACACACGGTTCAAAGAAGAGGTAAGTGTCACTCAGGCAGAGCACATTAACCAGAGCAGGTCCTGGGCTCCATAATATTTTTCTTTTATGGTCTTACCCTCAGTCTCTTAGTTATTGCTTCAAACTCTTTCCAGGATTTCTTTCTTTCTTTCTTTAAATGAGACAGCATTAAAATGATCTAAGGCTTTGAACACTGCTTAGAAGTTTAACCTCACTAAAGACTCATACATTTTACGTTATCTGAAATATTAGTCTGCCTTACATTAGTTTAAAAATAAATAAATAAAAGCAAGACAAATTTGGTAGCTAAGTAGCCAAGAGAGAGATTGCATAATTGATTAATACCTTGTATTAACTGTTATATACCAGGAGCTAGGAGAATAGTCTGAAATCCAGAGTTGTCAGAGTTTTCAAAGCTTAGTAATTTTAAAGAATTTTTTTAAGACTAATTAATAAATATTAGGGAAAGTAACTTTGGCTGCATGTAAACTGAATGGTGATCACACTATATAAAACTCCCTGAGCTCCTGAGCTATAAAATCATCCAGAACAGAGACTTGGCCAAAGCATCCTGTGGCTTGTTACCATGCCACGGGTGGCCTTGCCTGGGAAACAAGGACACCCAGAGGGCTACAAAAAGAAGGGAGAAAAAGACATGGCTACATCCGAACTCTGAGCTTGAAAGCTTAGAGGTAGCTATGGGAGACATTTGCTTATTGTCCTTTCATTTTCCCTTTGGAAAATTTCTCCTGGGGGTCCTAGGAGGTATTTACCTATGACAGTAATGGGGTATTTTCATTAGGCAGGTAAACAGACACATAATCCACAGTCCACAGGCTCCTTTGCACTGAGTACTTCTGCAGCTCAGTTATTTTCCATGATACTTATGTTTCTAAGCCTGGCTTTCTAGAAATAAAATATTGCTACTTTAAGATTTTTCTGTAGGAGGAAGAGCTAGCTGACAAGTATGTGACAAACTTCAAATAAATCCTTTTATTGAAACATTTGTGAAAGTTTGAAGCTGAACTGGACATTTGCAATTTTCCCTGTTGCTACAGCACATTGTCATAGCATTTGACCTCTGTATTCTGTTTACACGAGTTATGAGGGCTTCTAGGAATCAATCACACACCTCTATGGAAAGAAAGCAGAGAATGATGAGAAAACGGGGCCCCAAAATCATGGGGTTGTTTCAGGCTGTTTGTCTTTCTTCATAACCTGCAATGACCAGAAGCACTTCAGAGAGGAGAGGTGTGAAGCAAACAGGGAGGGATCAAACAGAGCATCTGATACAACTTCCAGGCTTGGGATATACAGACCTGGGGAATCCAGGTGAACGGCTCACAATGTCCATGGCTGTGGGCAACTGCTCTTCATGCAAAGACACAGAGACTAAGGAAGAACACCACCAAAAACTTGGATAGGGTCACCCACAAGCAGGGAGCCAGCCCAAATCCTGTACCTCACAATGTAGTTTGCATTTTGACAGACTTCTTAGGGCAGTGAAAAGTACTGAAGTTTGCCTGTGTAGATTTAAGCAGCAGACATACAAATAGAAAAACTGTATGTAAATTCATATGTTCATGCTGTAAATAAAGCTACTATGAACACTACTGCCTTTCTGACCCCAAGAATTTTCTTTTACTCCATCACCTTTTGTATCTTTTCAACATCCTGGCATTTTGAAAAAGACAATATATTTGTAGTTTCACACTTCGTCTTTGATTTTTTTTTAGGATTTAGACATTTCCTACACTGATATGCTCCAACGTGGATTAAACACCTGTTTACTCATTAGAGATATTTATACCTAGTTATTCCCAATAGGCTCCTGCTGGCATGTTTAAAAATACTCTTGCAGGAGCAGTGCTACATTTCAAACCTCTTTGCAAAGCAAGAGGTAAAAAAACGAAAAATCAATTATTTCTTTTAATGGAAATTCATATTTTAGGGAGACACAGGTGTTACCAATTTTAAGATAAGTACTCAAGCAAATGACAAAACGTAACTGCATTGGGTTTAGAGCTGAAGGACTGAACAGATGGTTCAAGGATGGTAACAAGTGAACTTAACATTTGTGAACTAGATAAAAGATGGGCAGAGGACTGTGTGATTACAACATTAACACTGAACCACTTGGAAAATCATTTTTGGCTTTTTTCCCTTAATGTGCATTTATAGCTCCCCAAGTTTATGATCAATGACAATCAAATTGTACAACTTTAACAGCAAAACTACATTATTAGACTAAGAAAGGTCATTTAAAAAAAAAAGCCTTGCAGTGGTCAGCACTTGTTAAACACAAAGACCAATCCTGTTACCAAGAAATTTTCTTCAACTTAAGAGGTTTTTTTTTGCCTTAACCCTCTGAAAACTAAGTGGCTGATTGGAAATAAAAATAAGTTTTCAGTCATTACAGATAAAAAATTTTCACAAGATGAAGTTGCAAGCTATCTTTTCACCTGGAATTTGTCAACAAGTTAGAGTTTGAGGCATAGGAAAAAAATAACATGCTAAATAATGAAAAGGAACACACTATTTCTGTGTTTGAAAGGTACAATTCTTACTTCTGTCCTCAGATTTCACATTGCTAAAAGCTTCCCAGTGACACAGAACTATCATAAAGACTTCACATGCAAAAAAAAGGTTTGATAAATATGCTGCTATTTCCCAAATCACTGCAAGTGGTAAATAATCGGATATAAACTGTCAGTAGCTGAATATATTCACAAACTTTGATTTGCCACAATGATCAAAGGTGAATTTGTTCAGAGCATTTAAGGGTTGTATATACATTCACCCTGCCTGCTCTATGCCACGACAAACCTTTCCACTACCATGCTCTTGTGCTTTCATTGCTTTTCACAAAGTTCATCCACCTCAGCCCCTTACTTTCTTATTTCTATTTACTCTAATAATAAATTTATCATCCTTCTTGCCTCTTACTCATCATTCCTCCAGTCAGCACCTGAACAACATTGAACATCTCACTAAAGAGGTTTGAGACAGACCCTGCCACCATCTAGCAGCGAAACCCCCCACCTTTATTGGTTTATGTGACATGGTTGCCTGTGACAGCAGGGCACTGGGCTCCGCAGTCAGAAGGTCCTTTCCAGTCCTTGTCCCCACATCATGCTGTGCAGCACAGGGTGCACGAGAGAGGGGAGAAGTCTGGGAGGTGGAACCATTTCCACTCCAGCATCTCTACTGAATCCCAAGCTGGCCATCCCAATAACAACACCCTAAAGTGACTCTCTGTAAAGATCTGTTGTTTAACTGGAGCAGGTGGACCAGCTCTTGTTTCCATTGCACTGCACCACAGTGACAGCAAAGCCACATATCCTTAAGCTAATAAGAAGAAAAAGTAGCAGCGTGGGTGCATAAGTGGGTAATATTTTTAGCATCTGGGCTTATCAAGCACAGCCACTCTTAATTCTCCACACGTTTCACTGACAGTGGTGTCACATACTCTTAAACTAATGTGTGAGGAAAGAAATAATAGGAGAGAACAGCAGGAGGAAGATGTGACATGGTGAAAACAGAAACTTTGGAAATGGAAAAAGACCGGAGCTATTCTGCTCAAGAGGCTCTGACATCTGTTTCAGAAGGAAAGCTAATGAAAACTACCACAAAACTTTTTAACAATCCAGCTCAAATTTCAGCCTGTCTTAACACACTTGTGTAATTACATATGAATAATACAATATGTAAAGATCTTCAGCAAGCTGTACATGTGGTTGAACATGTATTCATCTGTAGACATTCCATCCTCTTCTAGTTTGGCAAAGGTAGAGTTAGACTTTTCGTTTAGTACAGTGGAGAGGAACTGACAATTCATACCTGGTTTCTTGATTTCTTTAGGTTAGCCCTAACTCCACCAAGCAGAACAAAGCAGCTGACAGGAGCCCCAATTATCCACGTAACTGTCCCTGTGCTCCCTGCTTGAGAAATTGAAAGGAAAATGGGAAATGATTGTGGTGTCTCAGTAAGGGTTCTCTTTTCACATTCTGGCCATGCATTTATCAGTGAGTAGATTATGCTTTTGTTCCCCTTCCCATTTTTTGTTGCCTGAAGATACCAAACTTGGACACTGTAACATATCATTCAGTTTTGATAGAGAGTACCCTCATTAAAGAGCTGTAACAGAAAATCTGGGTTCTTCAGAACCCATTCTCTTAGCCTCATATGCTTTTTCTCCTCAGGTTACAAAGGTGAACTACATACATTCAGATTAGCACAGGAAGGACAGGACAGAGAGGAATAGAGTGTTTCACTGACCAAATACATATATCCAACACAGACATTGTATCTGCCTTCATCATCTAGGTTTCCTTTAAAGTCAGTGATGACAAACATGCAATTCTAAGGCACAATTTTACCTTATCTTAAAGCTGAGCTCAAATGAGTTACACTGTTACTTTCCTCCCTTGATTTTGAAGATTGCTTTGCACCACTCATTTGCATAGAAAAATCCAAATTGCAAAACCTCATGGTAAATTAGATTAATTCCTTACACCTGCTTCCCCATTGAACACCAGCACACATAACTATCCTCTGTCTCAGATCATAATTTGTAGAGTTATTTTGATTTTTTTGAATTTTCTCCTTTCATGTGTCTCATGCACAAACATACTAAATGGCTCCAAAGCATCTCAGAACTCATCTTACATATTCACTCTTTATTGCTTTAATTCACCATCCACCACAGCTTTCCAGAATCCCTCCATCCCTCCCAATTTCTGAATGCTCAGAAATTGCCTACTCCTAGAAACAAAAGTTTATCACCTCTGACTTTACTGACTTGTTTCCTGCCTCATAATCACATCTAAAGATAAATCCTATCTCTTTACTACACTTGGTCTTTTTACTGTCCTTTCTTTTCTGCAGATTTATGCTTTCCCCATCCTGTAAAATTGATATAAGTTCATGTTTTTCTATAAACTAGAGCAAAATTCATCTTCATCTGCTCCATTTTATGAATCTCTGTGATCTCTGCGTATCTCTTATGATAACATTCCCTATGAAGGATGGTTTGTAAAGTAATAGTGTTGCTTTCTAGAGTAGTTATTCCTCTCCTACAAACTAAAAAAATGTTTGAAAGACACTATGACTTTTTGCATTAGTTCACAAGTCAGGTGTGAGTGCCAAATACAAAGGAATAATTTACAGTAGGCATTAAAGCTTTTGACAGAAATTCATGCATACAATGCACAAATAAAACCCTCAAAACTTGGAGGAGCAAAAGCACAAATGGGAGGAGGAAAAATACCAGGCAGAGGAAGCCAAGTAACCTAACCAGTTCATTGAATCGACTGCTCCCTAAGACCACCCAGGGGAGTGGTTAGGCCATGGTACTGGGGTGAAACCCCCCAAGGTGACCCACTGAAAGGAACACCTTTGCCTGACCATCTTCTATGCTGAAGGGAAGGGCTGTCTATGAGGGTTTGAGACTCACTGTGGGATGCAGGGAGAATTACATTTGGAGACTGTGTAAAGCTTGCTGGTTGGATATTTTAAAAAGATTGTGGGAATGTGTGAAATTTATTATGAGATGCTTAGTGGAAGGACTAAAGGTGGAGAAAGGCAGGTATCTAGGTGGCTTAGGGAGGAGTGGTAACAGAAAGGGCAGGTGGGATAAAAGGGGTCAATCAACTGAAAAGAGGCAATGGTACAATATGCCCGTCTGACTATACCTTGTGCTTGATCACTACAATCTATTGTATAGACACATTTAACCCTGTTTTTACCTAAATTCTGTGGGGATGCTCCTCTCTTCTGAGTGGACG
>JAOXNG010000021.1:99789441-99830674 GCA_028566535.1 Scolopax minor
AGAGACTGAGGTGAGTCTAAGGATAGCTGCTAAAGTGATCTGTAGTGCATGGGTCTATGTATACATACATGTGTGTATATATATGTATGCCTATCAGAAATAGGTGCTCAGCCTTGCTGAGCAGAAGCAAAGGTTCTGAACCTAAAAACGTCTACACTCACAGACATTAACATTCACGTGTTCAGAACCTGAGCTGGAAAAGATAAAGATATCCAAAAGCAGATGGCTTGGAAAAAGGAATCATTTTAGTAACTGGAGAGATCACAAGTGTTATGGTGAGAAAGCAAAAACCAAATGCAATAAAGGGAGCAAGGTAGAGAGTTTTTCCAGGGTACTGATGGAAAATGAGGGAGGGAAAAAAGGCAAAAAGATTTGAACAGAAGCAGAACTGTGGATGATGAAGGGAAAGAATGAGAAGAATCGAACAGATTCTTATCACAGTTTTGTGATAGGTTTGCGGGAACAGAAAAGTAAGACTAGATGCAACACATTTGGTATATGGGAGAGTTAATACCTATCTAGAAAGGCCAATGCAAAGGTGGAAATCATCAGGCATGATGAGGACAGTGTGGAATTATCTACTGTGATGAGATAGGAGAAAGCAAAAAATATCTGATAGGGGAAACCATCAATCATGAGAGAGAAATGGGATTCCCTCAGGGAATATGACCTTCACAGGTAATTCTTTACAGAGAGATTATAACTACGTGTGTCCCTTTTTCAACAATTCTTCACTTTATGTTGCAAATTATCAGAGTTATAGTAATAAAGGCAGATAATCTTAACAGATGAACTACTTCACACCAAAGTTCTTGGTAAATTATGCTTTTTCAACAGAGTACATACTATTCACAGCTTCTGGAGCCACAATTTCTAGCCTTTCCCCACTTGACACATCTTAAATATTTTAAAACATATATGAAAATTCTAGTAAATATTTAAACACAGGTATGCCAACACTCAAAATCTGAAGTACTGTAAATAAACGTTAACACCTCTTTAAATAAAGAATAGCTAATTTTGATGAACTGCAAAGCAAGTGGTCTACTGCTGAGATTCCGGAGAATTGCCGTGTATCCGTTATGGGGGAAAAATGTATACAATAGAGCCTATTACTCATCCCTCCCACACAGTCCAGTAGGAAACGCATTTCTAACATGAAGTTTCATAAGAACTTGTTCTTGGCTCTTCTGAACTGCTTTGTTGGAGGTAGTGGTTAGTTTCTCTGGACATAACTTTTGATCTATGTTTCAGTCTTGCAGAGTATTTCAGACGTGGCCATGACGAACGGGATGTTCAGTCTGTCAGAGGCAAGAGACACAATGAACTGTGCTCTCTGAAGCATGCCCTGTTCTGAGTTTCTTTGCTATTTTATTCACAACTACCTACCTGGGTTTAGGTTTGCACTATATATCACGGGGAGGTTACTATGAGATCATTTCTTGATTCCACTGTTTCATTTTGGCAGTTTTTCTGCGGTGCTCCTGTTCCAGCTTTCTCTCTTTTTGATAACGGTGTGCATGGCTACTCCATAGGGTAAATAGATGCCAACAAAACAGCCTATGCTCCTAACTGAAGTGGTAGAAAGAATCTCATCTTCCTCTACACAGTCCTGTGCTCCAGGCAGCTGTACATTGCCAACCAGCTGCCAAACTTCCTAAGCTGGCACAAGCACTGGCAACAGCTCTCCGTGGAGTGGGCAATTAGGGAAGACGTGCCATTCTGTCTTCAGCATTTTCTTTAGAGGAAAGTTTATGTGTATTCTTACATAAATAAATTGGAGTGTTTAGGCTCAAGTATGTGTCCACAGCCTATAGCTGCTGCTTGCAGCTCCTACTGAAGTTATCAGCTGTGTTGTTTTCATGGTTGATTTTTTTCCCATTGGACAAAATCTATTACTCACAGCGAAAATTATAACAAGTTGCTTGATATTCTGAAAAGGTACTGAAAGATACCATTCCACATAACAAATAAAAATTAAAAACCTATTTCTATTGAAAAGCGGCAGGCAACATGACAATTAATTAGACTTTCAATCACAAACAACAACCAATCACCTGCAAATATGTATTATCACACACACAAAAAATGCATTAAAGAGCATTATTTTCATAAGTGAGCCTTTCAATAGTTGGGAATTGCAAGAAAAGCTTCCTGGGGTACTTCAATTTGCCAGCACAGCTTTACTGGCCTTAATTTCATGATCTGATTTTATTTTCCACGGGCTTTGGGCTTCACTCAGAACTCATGATGTTGGGTGCTCACTTAACATGCATCTATACCGTATTCTGTCATCTCAATGAGCAGTCAAACAACATCTGTAGTTATTATTAGTCTCACAGATTATTCAACTCCAGAGTTTAAAAGCATTTCACAAACTGATTCATTTTCTTTATGCCCCATTTTATGCACAAAGAACTGAGAAACACTGAAAAAAAGTCAGAAGTTTCAACTAGCAATGAATGTCCATTCTGAACTGCCTAGGAGCCAACCTTTCAGATAATTTTATTTTATGTATCCCATCTGGTGCTCAAAGCAGCCTTCCTAGTGCCTGCTCTCCCACCTGAGGAGACCCAGCATTCCTCCACAGCAGATCCCACCTCCTCAAGTCAGGTCTCAGAAAAGAAGAAACACTGTGTTTGTGACCCTTTGTAGAAAGGATGGTAAAAACGCATCATCTAGGAATTGCAAGATGCAGGCAATTTTCCCAGAGTTTGTTTTTTTCCCAGTGTTTTTTCCCTAATGATTGGAACACTTTTTTCTTCAGGCAATGAAATCACTAACAGTATTCCCTCTTTTGAAAATGATTTAGATTACACATCTCTCTTTTCTTTGGTAAGGCTATGTGTCAACTAGTGTGTGTATATATATACATATACAAAATTCACATGAGCAGAGCCAAAGAGGTTCCTAATCTATGTAAATGAATATGTACAGCACTAAGGGTAGCAGAATCAAAATCTATTGAGAATTTCTTATTAAGAAAAATGTCTGTTGTCCTTCATGTCAATATTGTCACTTGTGGAAACAAGAGTAGACTGAATATAACAAAACTACAAAATCAGAGTAGGGATAGTCACACTTCTTCCTGATTAGGTCTCAAAAAAAAGTATGGAAAAATAATAAATTCACACAAAATTCTGTATCGATGCTTTCTGACTTTACTGCATTTGCAAAATGCATCATGATAAATGGGGAGATATTACCTAAAGATTTGGAAATCCATACAATGCTATTTGGCCAAAATTATCAAGAAAAGTGTATTGGTGTCTGCTGCTGAATGATAACATTTTTCCTATAGAGAAGAAACTGTTTCAGCTCACTAAAAAATAAGTGGTGCCCACACTCTGTAGCTTTCAAATTATTTCCTGACTCAAGCAAGTTGCTGCTTGTATTTTAAAGCTCTACTAGACCCTGGTACACATACTTCTACTCTGGAATTCTTTGTGAAATCATTTTCTCCTGAGACAGCATGTTTTATCTATCCGACTAAACAACCAAAAGTTAAAGAAAGATTGTTTTCACTATTTCTTTGTGAGACAAATCACAGAATTGCAATATTGACCTGAGTGGTAAGAATAATGAAGAAAAGTGGCAGAAGTGGCAAAAGAAGAAAGTGTTATATTCCACAAGAAGTCAGGAAGACGGAAGAGTCCAGTTTATTCAATGTCATAATAGGAGGTCTGAGAAGAAAATGAGGATGGACAAGGCTTTCCTTTTATTGATGCAGTGAGCAGCTCTGTCACATTTAAGTTTAATTAATAGCGAGGAATTGATTGAGAATCTAGAGGGAGAAAATTAGTTGTGAAAACAGCTATTATAGTAAATATTTGAATTAATTGGGAGGTTGAGTAAAATAAATAAGGATAATGGACTTCAAAACCTTTGTCTCTTGAAAAGAAAATCTAAGTCAGAGTAAGCAAGCTAATACAGAGAAGCTGGAGACAGCAGAGGTAGATAGGTAGCACTAGGAAGCAGGGGTAATATAGAGCCAAGAACAAGGAGTGACAGCATCATCAGAGGCATTGATGAAGGCAACATCTCCCAGGTGCTGGTTCCTGCTGAATTCCAGGTTCTGCAATGGCCAAGAGCTGCTATCTTGCCTAAAAGAAAGTTGTAACTAATAATTTGATTGACAGCATCTGTCTCTTTGAGAGGCATTATATTCCAATTCCTGCTAAGACTTAGTCCCATTGGCTATGCTGTTCTTGGCACTATCCTGACTAAAACATCAACTGCAGAAGACCTGACTGTTCTTGTGAATAGCTACAGAAATTAAGAATTTGCTAATCTAAGTGACTTGATTTGCTGAATGCGGAATCTTTTGCTGTTTCCACTATTATCAATGCCATAAGACTTTTTCCATCTTTGTGTGCACACTTTAAAATCTGTCTGTCCTTTTCTTAGTCTGAAAAAACACAGTACTATATTCAGTAGCTTATTCAAAAAATACATCCTATTAAGTACAGAAACACACTAAGCCACTGATCTGAGTGTCACAGAGTTTGAAAATATTTCCATTAGCTAAACTGTACTTTTTGTTATCAAATGCACAGACAAATTATACATACGAGAAAGAAATAGAGGGAGCAAAGTTAGAGATCTTTCTGGCTGAGCCAGCAGTTCTTTAATGATCTGAAAGCAGAAAAAGAATCATAGAAACATATGATAACGAGCACATATCACTGAGGATAAAGGAGTACTTTATGTTCATATGAAAAAGGATCAAAAAGACTAGTGTGGAAAGAGAAAAATAAAAGTCTTATTAGAATAAGGTATAGAAGGCAACAGGCAACAGAAAGGCTTCATAACTACACTTAAATGATGAAAACCAAAGAATGGAAAAAAGAACAGAGACAAAATTACAGATTATAAAAAAGAAAGGTAACCTATTCATTGCCTTTTTCTTAAATCTTCACACAAAAGACAAATTTTGAAGACACACTTAACAGAATTAATTTAACAAGGATATTAAAATACACTGATGAAAAAACCATGCTGGAAGAAGATGCATATCATTCAAACGTGAGCATTGGAGCAGAGACTGAAAATATTCCCTTTGGAATTTTTAGGAAATTAGCCATTGGAATTCTGAACATTAGTAAGTATTTATCAAGAACCTGTAGGAG
The DNA here is from genome assembly GCA_028566535.1 of Scolopax minor. NCBI lineage: Eukaryota > Metazoa > Chordata > Aves > Charadriiformes > Scolopacidae > Scolopax > Scolopax minor. The sequence continues at coordinate 99,794,571 of JAOXNG010000021.1, forward strand.
AAAAAAGAAAAACAAAACCCAAAACTTCTCAGTTCTAACAGAGAACAACTTAGTCAAATTAATAACTTAAAAGTATTAAACATTGCATGTGTGAGTTCCTGAGAGATAAGATACTAAAACAACCTATATGCATGTGTCAAAAAGAAACCATGACAAGCCAGTCTTCTCTCCTTCTTTGACAAGCTAACTGGAAAAAAGGGAAGTTGTTGATATGATATATCCTTTCTTTTAATTAAAGCTCCTGCCACTATTCCATATAATATTCTCATAAATAAGCTAAGGCAGGAGACGCAGTCACCATCAGGTGGGTGGACAACCAGGTGAGAAATTGCTCTCAGTGAACAATTATCAATGATTTGCTGTCAGACTGGAAAGGGATTTCAAGTGGGACTAGACCAAGGGCCTTAGGGCCGAGATCTAACAAGCATTTTCATCGGTTCCACTAGTAATGGCAAAGACAAGACCAAATTTGACAATTAGACTAAGTGTGGAGGAGTTCTAAGCACACTGGAGGCTGGAATAAAAATTATTTTTAGACTAGGGGTTGAAACTTCATCATCTGTCTGGAATTCAGTAGAGGCAAGCTCAAAGTGTGATACTGGAAAACAGCAATCAGCCACACAGTCATAACACAAAGAGTAAAAGGGTAAGCAGCACCCGAGCAAATAAAAATGCCATAATTGTGCTCAATTCAGACCAATGAGCTCCAAGTAATGCAGAACCCCCTTTTTACAACAACACTTTACAGAAGATGAAGATAAAATTAAGAAAACTGCAGGGAACAGTAAAAGGGGATTTTAAAAAAAGAGCAGAAAAATATAACCAGTGATTCAAGCAATAGAATTTATTTAGTTTACAGATGAGAAAACTGAGAGGTGACATGGTAATATTCTTCTAACACGCACAAACGGTGTTTGCTTAGTGGCCACTGTAGGGTAGAGAAGAAACCAACATAATTTGCAAAAACTACTAGCAAAGCTGTATAGCCAGAAACTTTACAATTGTTAGGATGAAATAAACTAAGAATATTACCAAATCATTTATTTGGAAATTTTAAATTGCATATATATTGGTGGACCGGCCTGTTTTAGTGGTCCAGAGCTGAGAGGCTGGACTAAATTACTTGAATTTTCTTCTTGATGTCATCTATTTGGATGTCATCCAGGGAAGCGGAGGATTCCCCAACATTGGACACTTTTAAGGTTCATCACAGGATGGTGCTGGGCCATCCTGTCTAGACCCAGCCTTTGCCACAAAAGGTCAGACCAGATGATTCTTGAATATTCTCCAAGTATTCTCCTTGGTAATCTATGATTCTATGATATTTTAATCTCTCGTTTGATATTGACAACAATTTTATCACAAAGAAGTTATGTTACAAAGTTGAATCAGCCTGCCCCATAGACTTCCACACCACTTCTGAATAATAAATTATGCTTTGATGTCCAGACAGTCTAGACAAGCTGAGACCCTCAGCATGATACTGATTACTCTTAGCTATTATGTGCACATTCAGATCAAGAATCAAGCTTTAAATTTTTTTCACATAACCATTACAATATAACTTAAGAGGGAAAAAATTCCTGTTGATCCAGAACCAGACTCAGAACAACTATCTCCAGCTAAAAAACTGGGACTCCCACGAGTTTCACTGCATATGTAACATTTCTGCAAGAATAAATATAGTTTCATTTTCCAGAGAACGATAAAGCTTCCAAATGAGGGCATACTGGTAAATAGATGATGCAACATGAAACTGAAATCAAAAAACTCTAAAAGATCATCAAAAGATATAAAATATGAAAAATACTCAAAGTACTCGAATTTATGTAGAAGTAGATTTAGCGCAGCTACGACCAAAAGGTCATCATTGCTCCCAGGAAAATCACCAGAGACATTTCTTTTAATATAAATAAAATGGGATTTCATTTTTAAATTACACCCTTCTGAAGATATATTGCTGCTCTTCGGAAGGTGCTTACATAAAGAGTTTTACCCTGGTTCAAAATGTGCATTGATACTGCAATCATAGCCCTGCATTTGAAGAGATGAACAATCCACACACCTCTAAGTGCTGAAGAACACCTAGAGCTTTTAGAAGCAGAAAGGAGTTAGGCAGTTACTATGCCAGAGTGAAAAAAATACAAGAGCTTTGTGATTTCTTATATGGCATTTTGTAGTAGATCAACATCTCCTTCAGATCATCACCACATGTATCTTAAGTGGGTTGTTTTTTTGTTGGTTTGGTTTTGTTTTGTTACCCTACTAAAATGCATTAGTTTTGCTCAGAGAAAACTTCCTCTTTTCCCCTTTCTGTTACCTGCCTCTTTGCTGAGCTCACTCAGAATTTGGGAACTTGTTAGGCAAAGCTGACTCTCTGGCAATCCATAAGAAAACAAAAAACCCCATCCATCCAAGTATAGTTTGTACATCATCAGGAACTTCCATAGAAACAATTATTTCTCACATGAATGTGTGATAAAGTTTCTAAATGTCATCTACAATGAATAATATTTTTTACTTGGCAACTTGATTCTTTATCTTGAAATGGCAAAGTCTTTTAGGGAAAATCACAGAATCATAGAACACGTTCAGGGATGGGGCAGCCACAATTTCATACAACAGTGTAAGTTTATGTTTGACCTAATTTTTTAATTGTTTATAAAACTTTGGCTTATTTCCATAAAGAGGTGTAGCTTCTTGCTTTACAAGACACCTTCCACATCTCCCAGTGGCTTTTCTGTTTTAGTTTCTCAAAAAGCCTAACTCTTCCTCTATTTTTTAAGTAAAGTGAGACAAAAAGTCACATTGCCAGCTAAAATATAAACAAGAATTTGGCCACTTTGGAAGTGGATATTCACATCTATTTATTCCATTGCCTGTTTTACCTGAATATATCTAATTAATAAATTAGATATATTAAAAATGAAATTAAATTTTAAATAAAATTAAATAAATAAATAAAAAATAAAAATTAAATTAAAATAAATTTTTAAATTAAAATAAATTTTTAAATTAAAATAAATTTTTAAATTAAAATAAAAATTAAAAATAAATTTTAATATAAAATTAAAGAAGATCCTGTACACAACTCTTATAAAAGAGAATACAATCCAATTGATACTGTGTTTTTTCATGACACCGAAGTAGTACTTTTGTACTATGGCAGAGAAAAGGTATTGATAACATCCCAGCTTGTGCAATATGAACCATCTATCAACAGTCATTGAATTACACAAAATAGATCTGTTTATCCAAGTCAAGCTTTGAACAGTTTGTTCCAATTTAGAGAAAGGTAAAAGGACATGTAAAACCAACCGAGATACAAAATGCATCATACATTGCAGATACACTTCATTAAGAGAACAGAAGACTCAACAGACCTACTTAGACTAAGATGTTTGGTTTCATTCAGCTGGAGTATAGAGAAAAAAAAGTGTACAAGATATTTATTTTTCGTTTAAAAAAATATAAATTAGAAGTAAAATACCTTCCTAATTACTGATTTGTCAAGTACATAAAATTATTCCATTGCTTAATACTACACAAATACAGGTGACAGTCCTAGTAAAAGGTAATTAGCATATCCAATGATCCAGGAAGCACACAGGTTTCAGTATAGAGTTTAATTACCACAGTCTCACACTAGCCTGAATATTACGTTGAGATATATGGGAAAAATAAAAGATTATCATTATCAAAGATGTTGAATACACTTTTGGTGCAAATATACTTTCTAGACTACTCAGGTAGAACAAGAAACATAAAAGGTCTTCATGATGGTATAGGGTAAAGTAACTCAATCCTATGTCCAGGCTGTAGAGTCAGAGGGAGGGCTGTCATTATCATTAGCAGGGCCAGTGCAATTAGACTTATTAGTTAACACAGAAACTCATCCAGCCCAACAGATTGAATTAATCTAAACCTAGCAGATTCCAAGTCTTACCCATCTTCAAAGGCACATCGGTGTAAACACTGCCACTGGGCTTTATCCAGCAAGAAGACATTAAAATGAAATAACCTTGCCTAACCTTATAGAGCCAGAAAAAAAAAAATTATGATGAAACATATAAATGTAAATTCTAAATTACACACAAATAAAGACTTTCAGAACATGTTCTAGTTTTTTGGTCCAGTCCACTTTTAAAAAAGATTTTAAGAGACTTAAAGGCAGCTACTCATCCTTCTTGTAAAGCTAAAATAAATTTTTGCTCTGTTGCTTTGGTCAAACTTTCTGCTGAATTTGCAGATGGAAAGATAACGGTCATGGGTAATGTAATGGGATGAAATACTGTGTTTATGTGATGAAGCCTTTGTGAAGGTAAATCTAATCTAAGCTGATAGATCAAACACATTTAGGAGTATTTGAAATACTGTGAAATTTCAATAATTCAAACATTTTTTTGTACTCTGAATTTGCTCCTGTATTTTTTACAGTCAGAGTCTCTTGCTGTAGTGGAGTTGGAAGCAGCTAGAATTGATATTGGGGAACAGACCTCTCTAGTCAAAGACTGAAACGGACAATGCAGCTTAGCAACAAGAATCTCTTGCTCCTAAATTAAATTCTTTCGGCTTCTCTAGAATTTCTTTAATTAGCCCTTGTACACAAATACCAAAACAATTAGAAAAAAAAAAAAAAGAAAGAATTTTCTTGTAGGTGAAGAACAAATCAAGCTGAAGTTTTAGAATCTCAAAATGAAAGTATGTGCACTAAAAAGCACAGGTAGATTTTAATGAAATTGCGCTCATTAGAACATAAGAAAAAATAGAATCCAAACAGGATAGAATTCATGACAGTTTGAACTTTCACAAGACCACAACCTCTACAGCTAAGAACAAATCTCCCTTGTTTGATCTACATATCTAATCACATTAGCTGCTTTCTATAGGTTATACATATCTCCAGAAAGGAGTATATATAGTATACTCTAACTTATAGAAAAGTAAAATTTCTTCTTCAGTTACACAGGTTTCAAAAATATAATAAAATCATTTTTAAAAAAAAAGACCACAAAAACTTCAAAAAGATAAAAAATAAACAGAAAACCCATTAGAAAAACTTTAAACCAAGCATCCTGAGGATAACCAAATATTTTGACCATGAACAAAAGTCTTCCTAAGTTAAGGAATGAAAATTAAACCCATTCAAAACTTTTTAGGAGTTCTGATTAGAGAGCCTAGAAACATACTCCAAAGTCTTCCATGACAAAATAAATATTAATAAAAATGTATATTTGTAAACCACCATTTTTCTTTTTTCAACAGTACTATACTAGTTTTAAGCAACCTTAGAGTCAGAGTAAAGTTCAGTAATATCTGATTTTCTGGGACTGAAATTACTATTAAAAAAGAAAAAAAAAAAAACAGAATTTGAAGCTGATGGAATCATACTTTGTATGATAACAACCAATAAAACATCAAAACAATACACTCACTACAGGAAAAAAAAGTAGTATTTTACAGTTAAGCTGGTATCTTGACTTACCTTTTGTGGCCATCATTGGGAAAAAGAAAATTAAAAAAAAGGAAACCTAAACAAAATTTAAAATAATGAAAGAGATTAAGATATTTAGACAAAATACCCTTTTGATATGAAAACGCAGATAAGGACTTCAGGTCTCTCAATATCTTTGTTAACTGTATAATGCTTTCTGATAGATACCTTGTTCTGAATACCATAACACCTATGGTTTTACATCCCAATAGAAAAGCATTTCTAGAACAGCTTTGTAACTGGGAATCTTCCGACAGCCGTTGAGTTCCTTGAGCATTATGCTGGCCTGAACCCTCCTCCTTTTCCTCTCCCAAGTCTTTTCCCAGCAACTGCACCCACAGCTGAAGGAATTCAAGGTTTGCCGTTTCCTCCCCACTTCCTCGTGAAAGGCTGGTTGCATCTTGAGCACCAATCACAACGTGGGTGTTTCGTCCATAAAATGGAGCAGTTTTGTAACAAGCCTAGCAAACAAATACACACCAGAGGCAGCAAAGCAGCAAATGCAGCACCTCTGCTTTTCCTCTTGTCCATGTACAATTACGGACGTGTAATTGTATCAAAAGTGCTGTGGTAAGGTCGTAGTACATCTGTAAGTACTAACCCACCTACTTCTGCTTCCAACAGCAGTGATGACTCTCTTCACTCAGCAACGTAAAAGCAAATTTCTTCCTTTCTAAGCACAGAAATGAGAGCATAAGAGTCTCTGTGTAGGCTCTATAGGCAGAACCAAAGAATCCAGACAGTATCAGGTCCTGACTGACTGCTGGATCAAATGATGCAGGCCTTCCAAGACCACATTTCAAAGAAAACTGGAGCTGTTACTGAGGGTGGGATTTATCTGACCAAGAGCTGATATCTGCAGTTTTCTGTGACGTCTGCTTCTGTCATCACTTTTATAGCTAGCAAAGATTCATCTCACCTCATAGAGGCCTTTAAAATGATGATGAGCAGACTTGCTTTGTTGCTTGTACTGGGGTGTAAGGTGTAGGATGTTATGTTATGGCTCTAGGGTACAAAAAAAGCAAAATGCCAAACATGAGCACTATGCAGAGAGAAGGAGCAGTACCAGGATGAAGTGGGAAGAAAGGAGGAGAAATAGCTTTGGGGGATAGAACTGGAAATGGAGAGAGAAATAAGGAAAGAGAGAAAGAAAAGACGGCTAAGAACACTCCCTTGCTTGAAAAACAAACACATCCAAAAGGTTAATAAGCTCTATTTATTAAGCTTCCTAATTGCTTGAATTATTAATTTTTTAAGAGAGTGCTACTGGCACTTAAGAATAAAGCCAAGGCTCCGTATATTGTAAAGTTATAATTTATTTATTTTTTTAAATCGATGAACATGATTAACCACTGGTTTACTTGGGAAGATACGCTCTTCCACCTGCTAAATCTTCCCACCAGAAAGGTACTTAAATAACACACTAGTTTTGTTTTGCCACAGCACAGGATTTAGTGTTCACTTGATGGAGCTACTCTCCTGACACTGACATAAAAATCGTAACACCATCAGGAAAAAAAGAATCTGAAGATAAACAATGACTTAAAGTTTGAGCTTTAAGGCATAAATCTTCCTAATGGCAGTAGTTTATTTCTTCAGTGACTGAAATAAATTAAATTCCTGCCTGGTTAAAGAAGGTAAAAATGGAGGTTTAGTAGTTAAGTCCTAGCTAGGATTCAAAGGGTGGTTTTGAAGGAGAAATTTTAGGTTCCTTGTTGTAATTGAAGAAAGAGATTGTTCCAGGCATAGAGAGAAAGCAATGTGAAAATACTGCAGAAATTAAAGGCGAGCAGTCAGTAACGCGCCCAGAGTTCTGGATGGGTGCATTTTAATTAAATCAAAGTAAACAAGTCACAGCAGGGCCAAGTGTGAGCCAAGCTGTAGGCAGGCTTGATATACGAGGTTTGAAGGTGAATCTGAGGAAGTCTGAAGTTGCTGAGGAATGAGAAAAGACAATAACAAAGAGAGAAGAGCCGGGTAATATGCTTGGGGGAGAAAGAAGGACAGTAACTGTGTCTGGAAAATGATGAATAGCCTACAGCAGTGAGAGATGAAGGGTGTACAAGCTGGAGGAGAGATGGTATTGTCAGAATGCAGCTGAGATATATAACTCACCCTGGACTTGGTAAGAACGGTGGCTCATGGTTTACATGCTTTTCCAGTCCTTATCTTTACCCCACACATCCAGAAAAAATACCCCTTTGAATTATATTTTTATGTTCCATTTATGGGTCACTGACCATATTTTGCATTTTAAAACAAGTTGATATATTTATTTCTTAATTTTGTCACTGGTGAATTGTGCAGCAGCTAAGTATTTAACAGATACTCTAATTTCTGGAAACAAGTTTAGGATTAAGTTTATGAATGTCTGTAGAGACTAATAAAAAAAAAAAAGTTCCTCAGCCTTGCTCCCCAGGAATTCTACTAGTCAGGGCTTGGAGTTAAAAAAAAACAACAAAAAACAAAACAAAAAGATCATCCATGTCTGTCATGAGAAGAGCCCACTCTCCATCCAGAACTAACACTATAGAAGTGATCATCCTGTGGTGTTCCCTTTGCAGTGCACCTTTTCCCCTAATTTTTTCCTTGGATTGAATGAAAATTAAATAAAAGCCTTGCTATAAATCTAACCTCATAACAAATAGCAATTGTGAGCCAATGCTAGGACAACTTGTGAAAATATTTTTCCCAGCTATTTCACCATCATTTTACAGGAAAAAGTAAAGATGCACTTACATGTTCAAGTGATCTAATAGTTACAGCTCTGATGTGTGATTGGTTTTTTTAAAATCCAAAATGAGAATATAAGTTTTTATACTAAAATTATTAAATCTAAGGCCATTCATCTTATGACCACTTACACATACAGTACACTGATTCACAGTGAAAATTACGGACACAGCTGTAGGAACAGAAGAATTTGATGTATGTATGGAAAGCAGACTTATTATCTAATTCCCAGAATTGGTTACAAGACAAAATGAATTCACTTCATTGTAAAATGTTTTTAGAATTTACAGTTCCATAGAAGTTTGCAGGTCATTAACTGTTAATACTTCTCAGCAAAGAGGTCTTACGTTACAGAGTAAATCAATTCCAAGAAACATATTAAGCTCAAACTTGATCGCAATGATCAAAGTGCTCATTTTGAATACATATATGTATGAATACATATATATATGAATACATTGTCTGAATGTCTACGGCGAGAAAAACAGGCTTGTGTTGTTTTTGTAACAGCAAAGACACCTGCAAAGAGACTTTGTTCCACAGCAAATTAACCATCATTCTCTGTGTTTGCAGCAGATGAGTTAATGCTGGAGGTGTCGTGGGATATCTGTACATAGAAAATGCACTACTTTGATAACACAGATGGCAGCATCCTGCCTGTCAGTCAACAACAGCAGCAACGTTCTCATGGAAAGTAGGCTTTTAAAATATCGTTTGCATACAGAAAGCATCTTGGGTTTTTATTATTTTAAGTTATTCTTTATTTCAGCTCTATATTTTTGGTAACTTGATTACGCAAGTACAGCACAGCAGAGACACATACATGTACCTTTGAAACTCCCAAACTATAGCCCTGAACTCCTACTTTTCCCATCCCATTTTACTTTGCTTCACTGTAATTGTCAGGTTTAGGTTCTTGACAATTAAGACTGACTCGACAATTACAAGCCCAGCCAATACTTACTTTTTAACGGGAATTTAATGGCAGGTGAGACAGTCCTATTGATCTATGAAACAAATAGCCTGTCCTTTTCCACAGCTATCAAACAAATATACCTAATTCAACAAAACGTGTCAGCACAGGCTTAAGCTGATTATTATTGAAATATAATGAAATATTTAAACTTGGCTGCTTAAAGCAAAGCATGTGCTCAATTGCCCAGTTGAGCAGTCATCTAAACAAATACCGTATTAACCTTTCTTGGGTTGCTGGTTGACACTAACCAGCAATTTCACAGTTGAATTTTATATGTGAAATTGCGTATGCTGTTCAGTCAAAGCCTGACAACCACATACTTCAGAATGTCTCCTGAGATCCTGTGGAGGATTGCTGTCATTGTCCTATGGCCCAATAGGTCAACAGTAGAATGCACAAGTGTCTTGTGATAATAATCCTTTGACCAACTCACAAGCCTAGCATCTAAATAATCCTGAATCAGCAATATTTTTGCTGCTCCTATGGAGCTTCCTTCAACTATTTAGTTTTGCTTTGTGGCTTGTTTTTTTTATAACTTCTTTGATTCTGAGTTTTCTCCAAGAATAGATTATTTCACCTTCTAGTAAAGGTGTCAATAGGTAGTTTGCTCATCCTCTGCTACTGAAATATTTATCTTAGGGTGATATGCATTCCAGACACAGAGCAGAGCAACTGCAATTCTGCAAGTGAGCTTTTTTCCATCTTTAGAGCACTTTGGGAACAGCCAAAGCTCTGACAGGCCTGTAGTCTATAACTACTGAAAGGCTCCAGTCTCACCAGAGCTTTAACAGGGATGCCACAGTTGATCAAACAATTGCCACTGTTGCAGATCTCCTGAGAGCTGCAGCAGTTTTCATTCATCATCACACACCCGAATAATTGAACCTCCAGGGCAATTCTGTCACACATCATACTTACTAGTGTATGACACTTACTAGCATATGTGTTACGGGTGCAGTTCATGGACATTTAGGGAGAAGAGGTTGTGGAAGTAAAGAACGATTTGAGGGACTTTTCAAAATATTTAATATTTTGGTATACAAGAAATAGGAACTATATATTGGTCTTAATTTGTTATTACTTTTGTTGTAAAACCCCTCTCAAGAGTTTCCTTTCCACCCATCCAGCTACCTTGTCCCTGAAGCGTACAGCTCTGGAAGGAAAACAGTGATCAAAACAATCATATATGCTAACACTCAATTATTTGATTTAGACTTTTATGAAGTCTACTTGGTAGAAATAAGACAAACATGAAAGCAGAGAGGGAAGAGAGGGAAAGAAGTCAGCCTTCTTTTGGGCATCGGTTTGAGAAAGGAGACAAAGGACAGAATGGATTTGGATATCAAGCTTACTTAAGGAACTGATAAGTTCTGTTTCAAGACCATGTGTAATTCCTGCTACATGCTTAATTAAGAATTCATTTTCTTTGCATTAACACTTTTTTTTTTTCTCACAAAACCCCTCCAAATAAAACTGAAAGACAACCCACTTGGTGAAGCTTTGATCTGCACTCAGACAGCAGCCCTTAAGTTCGTCTTTGTTCCTTGATATAAACATCCAGATGTGTTTTTGAGGATCAAGGATGTTTCACTATTCAATGTGGTAAAATGGTAACAGACACAAATCGACTTGAGGGTAAACAAGAGATGTTGAAAAATAGAGGATTATTTTGTCCTTTTGTTTCTCATATATACTGAAAACACAAAAATCACACATTAAGTGGCACGACTCAGATTAGTCAGTTATTGGAGGAAGCCACTTCTTTTACACTTGGTTTGAAAATAACCCTTGGTAGCTGATGAAGGTAGGACAGAGCAAGGCTACTGTGACAGTTGTCCAGGACCAGCAGCCCCATTGTTTTAGCCAGGGCTGTCAATTCAAGCACCTCAGTGTGCGCAGTGGATTCAGTGTCTCACTCAAAAGGAAGTTGTGAGTCAACAAAGAGAATCCCAAACCAGAGAGGTTGACATCAGCAGCATAAAATTCATCCAGAAACCTACTGGCAACTGGCATAGTGAGCATCTCCTTTTGTTGTTCTAAATAATATTCTGTAAAATTGTCTTAATAGTGAGACTTTACTGCCTAGTAATCCAGTGTATAATCTCTCCAAACTATGATGGTTCTATAAATGTCTCTTGAACATGTTGGGATATATACCAAGAGGCCATGCTTTAGATCTGATTATCCACATTAACATTTCCTAAACTGGAAAAATGTAAATCATAGGAAATACTAAACAAATTAAAGTTATGAAAATGGAATAATTCACTGAACAGAGCTGTTGTTTCCATGCGTTTCCCTTCACCCATTTTTCTTCCTTATAAACAGAACAATAAGAGGTGACTGAATTTTGTTTCCATTTTTGGTTAATGTGTTTATCTATTCTCTTGCACATTATGGAAAAAGAATCATCTACTGTCTCAAAGAAACGTGGATTACAGAGACCTGTTCTACATTAGCCTAAAATCCAGACCAGGGCATTCATCTGGAAAACAGACTCTCAGCTTCAGTTCCCTTTTCTGAACCGAGTGGAGTAGGGACTGAAGGGTCCCTCACACCTTCTCACACCATCTCACATCTTCTGAAGGCAAGCTTGTCAATAAGCTACTGAGTATATTTATCTTATGAAACCTTAGTAAGGACACTGTCATCTGAATCCCTACATTTCCATGAGAAGTTTTCTTTTCAATAAGTCTGTCCTTTTCTTGAAAAATGAACCTCAACCTACAATTTCAGATCACTTCTTTAAAATTAGTATTAATTATAGTCACTTCTCCTAAGAAGAGATGCTGTTATCAATGTTATTTCACCACAAATTATGGCCAGAAAGAAGCTCTCCAAAAGCTCAGTACTGCTAGAAAGCTTAACTTATCACTGTATGAGCAATTATTTCTTCAATAAATTATGCAGCATTTATTAATCAATGTATTATCTGTTCAAACAAGAAACAAAATCCTCCGCTGTGCATATATTAACAGTAGATAGATTATGATACATTATGCTGCAAGGAAACAGAAAGAAGGATGGTGTGGAGATTTTGGGTTCTAAATTCAGGGTGAGACAGGAGAGATGTTTACCTCAGAGTGAAAAATGTTCTAAAAGGAATTGGTGAGTTGAAGAGAACATCAAAGCTGTGAATATTTACAATGCATGTACCTCTTTCTAAGCCAGTAAGGGAGGACAATCCTGGCACTTCTTGGAATTGCCATGCTATGTTCCCACATTTTAGTGTGAAAACAATTATCATTCATTTCTTCAAATTGCAATGAAGTGTTGCTGCTGCTAAATAGTGTCACTTTCACTTCATAAATTTCTTTTGGCTTCACTGTACATTTGATCCCTTTTTAGATCATACAGCTTATTAAGCAGGTCTCTATGAACTCAACCAAAACATACTAGACATTATTTGAAATTTAGAATTTAGTAACCAACCAATCAGTACAAAACAAGCATAAACATCCTGACGAGAGTGTAAGCAGCATTAGCTATTTAAAAATAGCTATATGTGTTAGGTTCTGCCTCAGTGCCTTCTATTACTGTGGTCACATTGCTGCACATTGAATGGCACAGCATTGTGTGAAGTGATCAGTCAATTTGAAACAGCTTAAAATGTGACACTGATATTTTATTACATTAAAAAAAATAAATTCTGAAAGAACCCTTGTTAATAAACCAGGCTATAAACCCACAAAAATGTCTTTATTTGGGATTCCAGGATTTCTTTCAGAAATTACTTGCAGTGTTTAATTGCACTGTTTACTACTACAGCTTTTAAACTTTAAAAGTCATCCAAATGTTGATTCTTTGGGTTTTTCTAATACTCAGTTGTAACCACTTAATTATCTGGCAGAAGGTTTTTCTGGAGAAAATAGCCTCTGACAAAAAAAGATACACTGAAAGCCATACAAAGTCACTGTAATATTTTCTTTTTTTAGATATTATTCAATATGATATATTATTTAATAATGGGTCTGTAGCAGTGTCAATGCTACAGATGGAACATTACTATCTCTTTTTAATTATAAGTATTGAATTTATGTCTCCAGAGTTTGTTGTTTCTGAAGACTCAACTGAAAATATAACTCATCACATGTTAATGGGCAATCTCATTTTTAGTTGTGAGGATAACTAAATCCTCTACTACAGCATGCTAGTTATTTAGACCCAAGTAGCAATTGTAGTTTGATCATAAGACCTTTTAATCAATCAGCAGGAAGAGTAGCCGACTCCACAGCTAGGGCAGTATTTTGTTTCTGCTTCTGTAAATGTTCTACTTTGGATCCTCCTCCAACTCTTCTGCCAGTTACCTCCATCCTTCTTGGAGACAGTAACAAATTACCTATTTCTTTCCCCTGTGTGATGGAATGACTGATTTGTCAATGTCTAGTTAAAATTTATAATAAAGTAAGCAAGATCTTGCACAAGTTTTGTATGTCTTCATATTCAGAGGCTGATCTTTCTGAAAGACGTTAGGAATAGAGCACAGATGCAGGCACAAAGTTTTCAATCTCACCTGTCTTGTAGAAGAAATTAGAAAATTTCCTCAACCTTCTAATTTCAAACAAATTAATCATTTCAATGCCTTGTCATTCAGATACATCAAATCCTGAGCTGGCTACTCTGAAGCAAATATGGCAGGAAGGTATAATTAAATTAAAATGCTAAAATGGGAGCAAATTCAGTGTAGGTGTTAAACCTGCCATGGGAGGCTATGAGGCTGGAACAAATGGCATCAATGGAATAGAGCAAGAATTCCAGTGATGAAGTTGGACTTGGTCCCTCTTCTGAGACACCATCTATCACATCCACAGCTGATCTCTTCTGCTAGCTGCTACTGCTGCTGTATTTAGTTTCCCCAGAAAGATAAATGGGTGTGTTTAATCTCCTTCCACGGTCTCTCTCCTGTCTCTCCTGTCACAGAATGAGAACTTGAAGCTCAGCTATGTTGTTCTGGGGGATCACAAACGTGTTTGTCTCTCCTAAAGTTATAGATAATCTGAGTTCACCTTTTCAAGGTTAAGGACATTGAATGCCAACAGACACACAAGATTTATAAATATTCTGCATATAAATTACATTTAGCTTATTGTGACATAAATAATGATCCAACACAAGAAAAACAGCTTACACTGTGCCATAAAAAGAAAACAGGTATCTTCCTTCTTTCATTCTTTGCTGCTCTTGACTATCTTTTGGTGGTAGTTCAGAAGTTCTTCATGTTTTCAGATGTGTGCTCTTGTGTAAATCCCACCATCTAAAACCTCACACCTATTCCACAACTCTGGCTTCTCCTTTGTTAAGTGGAACTTGACCCCTTTGCTACCTGAAGTCATCCATCAGTTTGTGAATCTGTTGCTTATTTACTAAATATCTGGAATTCAGAATCGAAAGCTGAGTTTGACCCTGACAGTATCTCTTGGCCTATGGGTACTACAATGAAATCTATGGTTGTTGAAGTCTAGCAGACCTCCATTGTTAGTCTTGTGTCCAAAATAAGAATTTCTTCTGTTACCTTTTTTAGATTTTAGACCAATATGAAGACATTTGGTAATACAGAGTATAATCAAGCCTCATATTTAAAACAGAGTGCAATCAGACCCAACTTTCACAGGCAAGAGACCTCTAGTATCAAGCAGAATTCCTAAATTACATACTGATGCCTCCAAAAAAATTATCATGGCAGAGACAGTCATAAAATGTTCTTTTCTATGAGCATTTTCACAACATGAAATAAATATTTCCAATAAACAGTCTCCCAAGCTGGGTTTAAACTCTCAGCAGCTGGCTAGCTAGAAAACACAATACACACATAAGCCTTATGGTATCGGGAATCTGATTTATCTAACAGAAGAAAAGGCTGGAATTTGAACTGCACGGACTTTTCTTGATCTTAAAGTGTCTAGCATGCTAGCATAGACCAAAAAAAGTAGAATTGTTTGGCTTAGCTTCAGAATATCCTCCAGCTCCTCTCTGCTGTTTCTGTGATACAAGGTAAATATTGAAGTGGTTTGAACAATCACTAATCTGATGCTTCACCACTGCCAGAAAACTGAAAATCACTATGTCTGGAACAAAATTATTTTTGAAGTAGTTTATATAGAGTAAATACAAAGGAAAACAAAGGCAAAAAGAAAACACCCACATGTTCTTCATCAGTAAGAAAAATTAACTGTCTTCTATATCAATATGATCTACTGAAGATTACAGAGGAAAAGGCAAAAATAAAATCTCCATGGTGCCATTCATGGCGTTGACTTAGAGCCTTCTTTCATTTAATGAAATCCATAATAATCTGTATGAGGAATGTGGTTCCATTGCTAAAGTACAGAGATCATGTGTGTTAAAGCACAAAGACTATCAAAATAGTTCCATCTCAACACCGTAACTATTTCACGTTAGCTGAGAAGCACTTAAAGAAGTTTATTTTCAGAATGGAGTCTGATTTGTCCTTAAAAAGGACACTGTCATGATATACTTGACAAACTAATAATGAAAATTCATAATGAAAATTCAACAAAAAAAGAAAAATCCCAAGAGATTACTGTCTCTACATATGCCAAAAGAGAAAATATTTCCATGGTTTAATAAAATAAGCTATGGGAAAAGAACCCACCACTCAATTTTCAGATATATTGTATAGGGTTTGTAAAACCAGCACTGGGGTGGAAACTGCACTGTGGAGGACATGTTGCCTTTCGATGCACCTGGAAATCAAGTTTTCAAGTAACTGGAACAATACACTGTCAAGATTTTTCAGAAATATTTTTCAGAGAAAAGCGCTGAAGAGCTTGCTTAACATTCAGCTGCACAAGCTAATTGCTATTAACACAGCTGCTGCCATCATATTATTCATTTTCAGGGACAGTCAGTCAGCAATACGAAAAAGCACTTCCAACCACATATTCAAAGCTATGTCTTTGTCACATCTTATTACAGACAAATGTTGGCTTTAATATTTTATAAGGTGTGTGACGATTCCAGTGACTAAAATTGTGATGAAAGCTGATGGAAAATAATCACCAGGTACAGAAGTATAAATCATTCTGCTTGAAGTTCTCTGCTGTGAAAGTCCTTGCTTTTTTTTTTTCTACAAAATAGTTCCACTAATATAGGTTGTAGCTCTGCACAAGGTAAGAGCTCAGGATTTTTATACATTGTTGAGATGAATCTTGCCAAAATTTATCTAAGATTTATGCAAACATACACTCTACGAGAAGTTAGCCTTCCTTCTGCATGAAAATCTCTTCTAAATTAATGTAGTTTTTGACTTCAGGAAAGGGTTCCCTCTCCTTTGTAACTTTTCAGAATGATAATCCAGAATCAAAGTAAAAAGCATTCATGATCTGCTCAGTCAGAATGAAATGTGTACATGTGTGCAATAATAATAAATTTATTTGTGCGTGGGTTTCAAAAGATGGACTGGAAACAGTCGATCCTGAATGTCACAGGGGGTGGTGACAGGAAAGGAAGTTTGCTTTCTGTTACAGCTGTGGTTCTCAAACTTTACAAACACTGTGTTTTTTTTAAAGATTTTCTCCCTACCTAGAAGAATTATACAGTGATTGAGAAACTGTGACTTATTCTTCCACGCAGAAGATTCCATGATATTCCACCCATGATACTTTAAGCGTTTTACATCTCACTGGTGTTCAACTTTAGATCCAGAATTAGTGTCAGTTTCCTAGAAGGTGGCAGATACTGATAATTCCCCTGTAGCACAAGGCTACTGTTGGATTTTTAGCTGGAAGCCATGGCAGGCTTAGCTTTTCTTCCAAACCAGCTGCTTGCAGAGGCCAGACTGACCACCTGAGCACCCCCTGAGCCTGGGACTATGGGACAGATCCAGGAAATGATACAGAAAAAGTCAAGTGAAGCTCACAAACCATCCACCCCAAAATATACACTACAAACTAAAAACCTGTCCGTAACATTTGTAACTTCAACTTTACTCAGTCAAATCCTTAGTAACTTAAATAAGGAATGAATGTTGAAATGTGCCCCCCTTTTATTTTTTATTTTAAAACAAACAAAAAAACCCCCAAAACCCAAACCACCTGTATGTTTTGGTAAAAATCCATCGTGTTTCTTATACTACAAAGGCACAAAAATATCCTTCTAAAATACAAAGTAACCTAGAAGCTGCAGGCAATATTCAGGAGACATTACTGTTCAACCTAAAGAGATCTGCTATGTATACATACAAAGGAGTATTACAGCTGAATGAATACACAAACCCTAAGCATTGCACAGCATGAAAATTAGAAGGCAAGGGAAAGAACAGACAATTCACACTATAAAAGAAAGGTTCTTATTTAAGATATATACTTCTAAAATAACATCTTTAAGAGAAATATTCTACTGATGCTACTGCAGAAATTAACACATAATGAACAAATCTGTCATACAAATAGCTACTCAAAACAGGACATTTCATGTAATATGAAAACATGCTAGAAAAATAAGAAAATTGGGGGGAAAAAAAGTGTGTATATGCACATAGATACTTCTATTCAAAGGTTAATTAAAATACAAGCATCTTCTAGGCTTGTACAGCACTAACCTTACTGACTGCTCCATCAAATGCTGAAGTCCTGACCTCTATAGGACTAAATAATATTTGTCACTTCATTCACTGGTGGCAGAGAAAACATGCACAGTACTGCATGCAGCCTCCAGAGTTTGCTGATTAAAACCTTTGAGGACAATTCTCCCCCCCACAAGAAATCAAATCAGCTTTTCATGTATTCATTCATATTGGAGCAGGAAAGACAAGACGGTCCTTCTGTTTGGTTTTGTTTGTTTTTTTAATCAAAACAATGTAAAATGAATGTACAAATAATACCTTCTACATTTGGGATTACATCCTATTTGTCCAAATTAAATCAGCGTTTTTGCTGTTTTTGGATTTGTACAACCCAGGAGAGTGAATGAGTAGATGAAAAAAACCAAGGACAAAAATGCAGTTTTGAGTAGAGCTGTTTCCTGTATGTATGAGAAATAGATAACAGGGGAACAATGAATTTAATTTATTTTAAATGACAGCTGAAGGCCTGAAAAACATTTTTTAAAAGAAAATAATTTGTTTTCTTAAAATACACCTGAGGACTTTTTTCTTTTAAAACTTTTATCTTAAATTACCATAAGCTATTCTGTAACAGGAATTTACCCAAAATTATGATCACTATCTCACACAGCTTACACAGGCCCTAGTCTTTTAAATGTTCTACTCCTGATTTCAGTACAACTAAATAAGATGGGCAACTTTATTCCTTATTATAGACAAAAGTATTCATTTTACTAATTGCATATATAACCTTGCAAACTATACAAATATAGACTATAGAATTTAGAATAGTTCAAAACTAAATCTTCAAATATTTCAAGTATAACTAGACACGGGAGCTATCTGCAACTAAATCTTCTGCAGGCATATGTAGACAACTTATGATGTCTGCCCAGATGCAGGCAACATGAAAATTCAGTACTAGCATGTTGTTCAATATTGTTGACTAAAAACATACTGTAACTCTTTCCTAAAAATCATGATACACATTTCATCTCTTCACTTTCTATAAAACCCAGCGCTGTTCAATAAATACACTATAGCTTTTTATCCTAAAAAAAATTAATGAGTAAAATCAGACATATTAGCCCAGTGAGAAATAGATTTAAAAATCTTTAAGTTCATACAATCTCCAAATTTTGCAGGTTATTTTATTTAAAAAAAAATAAATTTAGTGTTGTTAATTTGCATATTTTCCTTTGATCTCAGAGAAAAAAAAAGTTCAATATTTACAGACTACACAATGAAAAATGACAGCAATATGTTTCTATGCAACTTGAAAAAGTTTCCATGAAGATGAAAAATCTAATCACTTCATTTTGAGAGTAGTAGATAAAGTGTTAAAAAAAATCAAAACCAAAAAATAAACAAAAAACCCCCACAAAGAAACAAAGAAGGATATATTAGCAATACTCGGATCAGGAGGAAGTTTCATGCTACCAGTGATTTTCCCAGAACCTATTATTTAAATGTTAGGAAGTAAGTCACACAGTGACACAAATGTGACTATTCCGGGAACCCAAGGTGTTGGCCTACAAATGGATCAAAATAGATACATCAAAGACATTGACCTTGTATTTACATAAAATTTTTCATACATGACTGAATGAAGTCAGCATTATGTCCTTCACTTCAGGTAGTAATTATGAATTATTATTATGTTGATAGCAGGAACAACAATATTTAACTGTTTCAGTGGTACATATACAGAACAAGAAACTTACTAATTTGAACAAATAATGTGAAATTTTTATAATTAGCAGAAAAGGAAGCAATATTGAAATTAAGCAAAGTAGATTTTATTGCATGTTATCATTTCCTTAAAATTGTTAGGATTATGTGTTGTGAAATGTACTTTGCTTCCTACGACAACCTCAATTTTTGTTACTGATAACTGTTGGTCTAGTAAATACAGCCTAAGTATGAAAAAGTTAAGACTACAGGACTCTTGAAAGTCATTGCTAACAGTGTAAAACCTGCCAATTTTCAGTGTGGATTGCTAAATGTTAAGATTAGTGAAATGAAGATTAGCAAAATTCTCTGGAGTTATTAATATGCCTGTAATAGTTTTCCACTGGATACCAAGGGAAATGTTTATATTCAGAGCCAGAACTATCCAGATGGAACATCATCAATATTAAGACATATTGCCAATTTTAAGGTATTTTTCTGAAGTACCTATTGTCCGATGTTTTATTTTAGCAAAAAAACAAACCAGACCAAAGGAAAACAAAAAACTCCCAAACTCAGACTTATTTCCCCTTCCTCAAACCCTAATACACTAGTATTAACCAGAGCACCACTCTAATATCGACAAAACTAAAAAAGTCCATTTTTTCCTTAAGGAAATCAACATTTTTGTTGTTGCTGCCAATTATTTATTGATAGTTCTTGTATTTCCCAAATTCTTCTGAATATTTCATGCAAAACCAAAAGATCAATTAAATACATCTTCAGCTTTTAATCATTAAAAACATTTCCATTTTTAATTGACATAAACTTCTGTGCGGATAAGTGACATTCTTGTAACTGCTAAAATTTTTGCAGAAACTCATTTCTTCTCAGAGAAAGACAAAATTATTCTGGCATCCTAGCTTGAAAATGCAAATCAACAGTAAAAAACAATCTTCATCTTCTGACACTTGGATTTATTGTCAGATAATATGTAATTGTCAGAATATTCTCAATCTTGTGACACTTGGGAGTCACACAGTGTCTCTGCGTTTGCTGTTTGAACTATTAACTGTTTTAACAACCAAAGAATAGTTAGTTTAGAAAAAAAGACAATGCTGGCTTTGAGAGACATTAAGATATAGGTATCCTTCAAGCACTCCTTTTCAAAGGAACATTTATTTTACTAATTAATGGAAAATCATTGTTCTAAGGTTGCTACTAAAAGCTTGAATTCAAAATCTAACAAACAGCAACCACTTCTTGTACCTTGTTACTTGCAAAAAATAATGGGCAAATTTAATTCAATGTAGGTGCATAGCACAGCCCAAAAGAAATCTGAGATGATGAAGAAGAATCTGAAAGAGCAATAGGCAGGACTGCCTGCTATTTACTCCAGAGACTTTGTATAATTGCTCAGTGTATTCTACCACTCTCATAACTTTTACACAGAGAAGCTTATTTCATCATGGATTGCTTCTAAATCAATTGGAAATTGCTTTCAGCATCACTAACAGGAAAGAAACCTGAACACCTACAGCAAAGTTAACCCGGTTTTCCTCTCTCATGCATACCGATCAAAATTCTACACATAGACACTGTTTTTTATCTCAAACTGATAAGAATCCAACAAGCCCTTAAGATCACCAACAGAAGGTCAGATGAAAAGGCAGTGTTCCCAGTGCTCTATCTCTTATAACAGGGAGAGCAGATACTTGGAAAAAATGCATTTTTCCATTCTCTCACTAGTTTGAAGAGAGAAGTGTCTGAGGACAAGGAGAACATACAATGATGCTTTATGTGGATCCAGTAATATATAGCTTCTGGTGGATAAAGGACTACCTGAAGAAAGTTGTCTTTAACATTATTTTCTTCTGTTGAAACTGGTGAGACACTGAAATGCTGGAGATAGTCAGACCTTGTATTATTTCTTCTCAAATTTCAGTAGAAAGATCCCCATTCAGTGCTATTCCTTTTTAACACCATATTTTCCACATCGGTGTGTTCAGGTAAAGCTTGTGCTGTCAAAGAATGTATAGAGATGTCTATTTTTACAAAAGCTGAAAAGCGCTGGTATTGTACAAGACTGCCCATTTATCTTTAAGAAGGAAAAAATTGAATAATAATAAAATACAAAGGCAAAAGCCTTGAATAGAAACAGTAGGTTACTAATGGAGTTGTGAAGGATATTCGGAGAGCCTGGAAGAAGAGCTTCCATTTGCATATGCTTTAAGAAGACAGAGTGGCCTACTGAAATCTTAGCTGCCACCAAACTTACTTGTTTGCTGCTTTGGTAACAATGATAATTATAGTTGTTAATATAGTCTTTTCAAACTTCTGTAGAAAAAACAAACATCTGCTTAAGGATTAATGGACATAATTGTTCCTGAAACTTCTCATGGCTACACCTGTCTTTCTAACAGAGTATGTTGTCAGTCACAAAGACTGAAGGAGACACACATATGTACAACGTTCTCTTCTCACTTAAAATCTGAGCAGGAAGAAGAAAGAGGAAAACAACACAAAATAGTATTTACCAGGACAACATAATCTGTCAACTGCAGATCAGTTCCACAAAAAGAACTGTTGTTGTATGTTTGAAAACACATCGTTGCTGCCCTTGCATTTCCAGATGGAGCAGCTCGAAGTAGCTACACTAATGGGATTTATTAAAGCACTAGTTTAATAGTTTTGCCATCTGCAACTTAGTTTCCTCCCATTATAAAATGGGCCGACTGGTCTTCAGGCATCTCACACTGACAGGAATGGTAGCTGACGTGCTTCTCAGTAGCATGATTTTTGAAACAGAACACATAACCCTTTTCAGCTCACAGAAAAGTCTGGTGCTCAGAGCCCTCAGCGTCGTGCAATTCATTCTCTTTAGAGGGGCTGCAGAGCAGGACACATGACACACATCTTTCGACGGATCCACAAATTCCACAGACAAAACACAGAAATGTGAAATCTGTATTCTAATAATGTATATCACCCTCTCAAATCTGATATTTTTTCACTCTACAAACCATGTACCTCCACTGTCCCACACCTGTGCAACAACATGTATGCAGATAAATGCACTTGCTACCAAAGTGCAACACTAACTCCTAAAAACTTTGCAAAGTGCCCCCAGCAAAAAGTCCAGTTTTACAGAGCCATTTCCTATTACACTTGGAAATACTGATAATCCAGGGAAAAACTGCTGGTTTTGAAAGGAGGGGTGATGGCCAGATAAAGGATGAACCATCACAAAAACACTGAAGACTTCAGCTGACCAATTTGATAATCGGAATTTGTGGCTTGGAATAGGCTTGCATTCAGCCACCTTTCTTCTAGAAGGTGTTCAGAAACTCCCCACTAGCAGCCTGTAGGGTTTTCAATAAATGGCACAAACAGTTCCAGGGGGACTCAGAAGTGTTAAGACGTGAAGCCCTATCTTCTTCTCTCTCAAGTCAGGGAGCTTTCTCCACATCTACTATTTCATGAATGAGTTTCTGCGTACCACTTTGGAAATGAATATAGGAGGCCTACACCAATGTGTCTCCATACTACAATTTTGCAAATTCATCTCAAAATACATTAATATACTTAGTGAACTTTGATTTTTTTTCTGAAAAGGATGAGGAAAAGGAACCTGGAAGTAAATACTATCTACCGTTAATTGATATTCTTTGAATTTGCCTCAGATACCAAAAATACAAATTATAAGCCAAAGAGTATCTCAAATTTCTGAAGAAGACTACATAGAAAAGTCAGCAATTCTAACTAAAACATTGCAAAAAGTTGATTTTTTTAGTTCTTCTAAGTAACTCAATTAGTTTACATGAAACCCAAGCAAAATTTACAGAATGTTCTCAAGGAAAACTATATTTTTTGAGGTTTGAGTTGTTGTTTTTTTGGTTTTTGGTTACATGAAAAAGATGGGAAGTTTTCTTTAAGAATAGTCTTTTTAAAACTAAAGTCATGTGTATTGAACAACATTTTCTTCCTCACAAAATCCCATTCTGTCAATGTTCGGTCTTAGATCAGAAATTTTGTTCATCTGGCAAATTAAAAACCTAAGATTCTAAGTCTTGTCAGTAATCTGAGCTGACATTAACATCGATACTTTCAAAAATGAGGCAGAGAATTAATAATTAACCTTCTAGTAATACTATGTCTGAGGGGAGAGTGTGGTGATCCAGGAGACGCCTACTCCTGGGAAAGTTCATTTCTACTCAGCTAAAAAGTGAACATTATGTTCTTGAGGTCTCTTCCCACACCAATACGTATAATCATCTTTGGATTGTGGGTTTTTAGTCATGTAAAGGTTAAACATTTTTATTACTGATTATTTTTGGAGTTCCCTTTTTACAAAGCCTTTGTATATTTATTAAAATTTGCAAAGCTGAAGAAGTATGAAAGAACAGCAATGAAAAGAAAGGGGAATTATTGTTATAAAGCAGTTACAAAGCATGCAGTATAACAGAATTAATCCACTGCACAACTTTAAAGTTGGATAACCTCACCAAGAAAGGAATATCTCATGAAAGGCAAACAAGCACTTATCTTTTTTTTTTTTCCTTTTTATACATGTATCTGTGCTATTATAAATTTATCAATTAAAGGACAAAGAAAATTAACAAATTTTGACTGTTTATTTTAATAGGAATGTAAAGTAAAAAAAAATATCTCTAAAACAATTAGTTGTCAGCAGATAACAAAGGAGAAACAGATAACTAATACTTAATTTTCTGAGTTATTGCATTAGTTGCAAGGTCTCAAGCCTTTCACTTCTGGGCTTCATCTCTTAATAACTTCTCCCTCCTAAAATTATAAAACATTAGAAGTTTAAATTGTTTTTCAGAAAATACTCAAGATTAATGTCTTTGGGAAGAGCCATATACTTTGCCTCAGCATTTACATTTGCTATTTCAGACTATGTTTCTTAGACAGAATCCAGATGGTTGATTTAAAACTAAGGTCAGCTTTCTGACATTTTCTTTATAATAGCACCAATGTTAATAAATAAATGAATTAGAGAGTTATTCCTCAATAATGGCCTACTTTAAAAATCATAATCTCATTGCTTCAGTGTTCATTTAGGTAAATTGTGGGTCTCACCCTGGCATTTAATTAGTCACTTGGAAAAAAACCAAACCAAACAAACCACCAAACACCTTCACGTGGACACATATTTGCACTGCGTAATAGTTATTGCTTAATTACCTTTATTGCAGAAGCAATATTTATTCACTTCACCTGCTAAAAGTATTAGCCTCTCTCACTTCTCTGTAAATGTAATATCAAATAGAAAAACATTTTCTCATTTCCCTTTAATGTCTAGTCTTTTTGTTTTCCGTCCTCAAAATGATGTCCTTAAATGTGTCTTCACACTCTCCCTTACCCCAAATTAGTTTGAAAAACACACAAAAGAACAAGAAGTAAATATTTCTATTTTTGCCCTAGTGGAATATTTGTCCTTAGAGATTATTTCCTGCCTGGAGCATGTACTGTGCTTTACTCAGCTTAATTCGATTCATTTTTTGGTATCTAACATAGGGAAGAATTGGTTCTCTCTTATTGGTTCTCATCATTCAGATACCATTTACAATCTACAGTACATGTGTATAATGTGAGTCAAGTCACATGTTCACCCCTATCTGCTTTGAAAAACAGTAGTAGGAAAATATGCTCACCTTCAGGCTCCCCACAAAGTGTACACTGTGACTCTGCAAAGAAAAAGAGAAAAATTGCAGTTTCTTAATTTGAAGATGTATCACAATTCACATCCAAATATAACAAAACTTAGAGAACTCAAAGTTAGCATGAAAAATGCAATTCCATTTTCCGCACCCAATTTTTAACAGCTGCAAAATAACTTTCAAAGAAGAGGTTTTGCAAGAAGAATTTTAAAATAGAACTATATAAATGTCTAGTTACATTTCTATAACTATCACCTTCATCACCTCCAGATGAACGCGTTCCTGTGGCAGGACTTTTTGCTTCCACATGACTTTTTTTGTATTCGTAGGTGTAAATACTGCAATGACAACACTCAGTCAAATAAAAAGTTTAAGCCTCCTAATATTTTATTACTGGAGGATGCAAACTGTAATAGTGACAGAGTTATTATATTCCATTCTCATAAAAGGCTTCCAAGTCCTCCCCGGTAAGAGAAGTCAAACAGTCAATTTAAATGTGCACTTATACTCTGCAAAATATTCAAGTATAGAAATGAAGGAAATAAAACTCCATCATAACAAACAGAAGGTCTTTAAGCATACGATTACTATTTTATTCACACTCCACTATTTGGAAGTTGGCTGACTTAAAAATTTTTTTGCATAATGTACAAATATATACACACACGGAGGAAATATTTTAAAGTATCCCTGGAGATTGAGCTGCTTCAGGTGATAATATGAAGCTGCAGAACAAAGCTATTGTTTGGAATCCAAATACCAGAATCAATTGAAATCACAGAGAATGTAACTAAGTCAGCAGATAATTCTGATATAATTGAAAAAATCTTACTAGAACAAAACAGCACAATGTATTTTAAATCAGAAATCTCTGAAATCTCTATTTTAACACTCAGCAGAAAAATGACATCTCTAACAACAAGAAGTATGCTGGGGGAAATATATGTATAAGCAGGCACAGACACATGTGCGTGTGTATACATTTTTATATAAATTCAGTAGAAAAAGCAGTTTAACATGTCTGGTACATAGAAATCTATTTCAAAATCTTGCTGAAATTATCTCTGGCCTTTAATGAGAAATAGAAGATTGGACTTTAGCTGTGATCTTGAGTCAAAGGCCAAAAAAAGCCAGAAACATAAAATATGAAGCACATTCACTGAGTAGACTGTCCTTTATAGTGCCACTATGACATTGGACATTGTAAGTTCTTTAGAAATATTTTCTCCATAAAAGTAAGAGACACCATCCCATCGTAATCCACTGTTATAACGGTACTTAGCCCTACATCTTTCATGTATTTTAAAAACGTTAATAATTGTTTTTTACTACTGCCAGAGGTTGTAGTGTTCATGAGGGAAAGGAACGAGAAAAAATATTTTTATGCAGGCAACTCTGCAGATCACAACTTTTAAAGCAGCATACAGTGGCATGCTAGAGAGGAATTCATTCACCGGGAAACACGCAGCTGAGCTGTCACTGAGAGACTCACCAGTGTCCCCAAACAGATCTGACAAACTGCAAACACCCCAAGAGCAAGCTTGAGAAAAATCACCAGGGAAAAGCATGAAAAGCCCAGTCTCAGGTAACAAAGGTCAGTTTCTTTCACTGCTGGGTGACAAACGTACTTGCCTCAACCTGAAGTGGTGCAGAGAAAGTAGCTCAGAAGATCTTTTTTTCATTTTTAATTCAAAGACTTTCTGAGCTTTTACTGAGAGGGGCTGCCTGTCTGTGTGCAGTTTATTATCCTGATTGATAAGGAAGAACAAGCTGAGGCTTGGTTTCTGAACTTCTGACTTTTAGCTGATCCTCTGCGTCCTGCTAACAACTGCTTCACTGGCTTCTTACAATCCAAAGAGTCTGCCTGACATTTTTGGCAGTTCTAAACACCACCTTCCAAAGGTCCCCATCAACAGTACAAATTATTAGCTTCCTTCTTTTCCTCGCTCCCATAAATTAGCGTCAATATTACAAATCTGCACCAGGGTAAAAAGTTTAACTGCAAAATAAGGCTTGCAGCTATGACTGGTGCCAGGAAGTTGTCCAAAAGCTAGACAGATGTCAGGATGGTCCCCACCAGACCACTGATTCTTTGGAACTTTTGGGTATTTGTTTAAGGTCCCGTGTTTAAGGGAGAGTCAGGTGTTTCATCCCCTGCCTCAGCATCCCCGGGGAGAGGTCAGGGGTGGGAGTATTTTGTTTTAATTCATCAATGTATGATGAATTATCATACATTGATGAATTCATACCATCGTATCATACCATCCAGAGCCTGGGACTTGTTTTGGACTGACAGCAGTGCCTCTTTCTCCACTGGTAAGAAGCAGACTTTGTGGATGGGGATGATTCACCAGTGAGCCTCTGTTTACGAATTTCCCCACTGTAGTTTGCTGCTGTGGGGGTGGATTAGATACCCTTGTTGTGCTTGACACATACAGATCGAGTGACAAATCAAAACACAACCACTTCTACAAGACACGTGAACAACATGACAGGGGGGTTGTAGGGAGCACTGTTTTCCACAGAGCCTCTGTGTGTGTCTGTGTTTGAGAAAGAGAAATAATTAGGTCTATTTCTATCCATATATTCCATGGTAATTGTTGAGAGATTGCATGTCCTAAGTTTCCAAGACCAAAATAATACAAAACGTGCACATCACACTTAGGTATTTGTAGGTTTGCATTCTACGGAAATACAGAAATCTTAAAATCCTGTAAAAAAGCTATGTCTTGAAACTTATTTCAACGTCTTTCCTCTGTAAGAAACTTGCTGTATCTTGGTAGAAATAATCTTTCTGGAAGATAGCTCAATACTAAACAACTGTACTAATTTGGAAATTTTCTAATTAAAATTTCTGTTCTGGGGTCAGATGACAGCAATGAAGGATATGACAAAACTGTAAAAAGTTACTACTCCATCAGGTGAAATGACATTGTTTAGGCTGAGATGCACTGCACCTAAGGTTGGGTGTCTCGGTATTCCTGTGCAAAATCTAAACTAGTCTTAAATGATTTGCCAACTAGTGGAAAGAAACAGGCACGTAACCTGTCTTAGAAATTTCTATCAGCATGAGATAAATCAATATATTGCTTTTTTAAATTACCCCTTCCTTTTTCTTATGTTGTCAGGGGTCTTAGACTTAGGCTACATCTTCACAATAACATTCACAGCAAGAGAAAGGAGTGAGGGTTCATTGTATGAGACCTCTGGAGGTCTGCTGTTCAGGCTCCCACTGTGAGCAGGGCTGTCACCAACACGAGTCCAGCTCAGCTGGGGCTTCGATACCCATGTCCTGAAAGCCACCACAGATGGAGATTCCATAGCCTCAATGGGCAGCCTGCTCCAGGGCTGCATCAGCCTCATAGGTCCTACTTGCAGCTCTCAGCCTGCACTTCGTGGCCATTCTTCCTTCTTATATCACTGCCAAAAAGACTTGGGTTCCATCCTGCCTGTAACTCGCCTTCAAATAGCTGTAGCCCACTATGGATCTTCACCTCAACAGGCTAAATAAACCCAGCTCCTTCAACTACTCTGACCAGAAGGCCTTCTGCTAGACTCCTTCCAATTTCTCCTTATGCTTCTGGAAGCAGGGAGCCCCCACCACTGAACACAGTACACAGTTTGCCCATTTGCAATGAGAATGAGTCTGCTGACCCATGTGAAACTTGCTATTCACGTTCCTTCAGATAAAAAATAAATGAAAAAAATCAAGTTTTAGTAAGACCAGTCCCTTGATCCACATCTTCCACCAATTCTAACAGTGTTTATGCAGGGCACAAGGGAAGAGGGAACATGGCAATTCCAGGGGACAACCCCAGAAAAAGGGAAGTGTGTGAAGGCTGATCGCTCAGGAGAATAGATGGAGAAGGTGTCAGAGAGGTACACCAAGCAGAGTACCCCAGACAACATCCACTGATGCTGGAAAGTGTCCAGCGTTGCTCTGCTCAATGACCTGAGTGGAAGCAGACCCGTGGCTGCTGCAAACACAGCTCCCCTCCTGATGGCACGGATGGCCAGCTCAGCCAGGGCTGGCAGGAGGCTGCTGAACAGATTGAGAGTAAACAGGACAATTCAGCCTCTCCAATTGTCTACCAGGCTCCTCTTGCTGAATTGTCACTAAAAGTGGCAATGCTTTGGCTGCCCATGTGCTCAGGAGAAGGCAGCCAGTGCTCCAAGTGATGGCAAGACCTGTCAGGGGTTTGCAAACCTTCCATGACAATGACATCATCCCGCTGAGGGAAGGGAGGTCTGGTTGTGCTCCTTCTCTCTCATTCCATTCTCCCCTTACCGGTGGTTCCTGAAAAGGGGTCACATGCGTGTGGAGGTATTAATATTATTAGAGATAACGGCATTTTTTCCAAGGAAAAGGTTCCATAAAACTTCCTGGTTTTCTCCCTGCCCTCTCCACATGTCTTTGATTACATTTTTTCTGTGGTTTTTTGCCTTAAATAGCAAAATGCCTCATTTTGAATTCCCAAAGAGTAATTTTCATGACATTATTAAAACATATATAATAGAAAATACAGATAAATTTTGGAGCCAGGTCTGCTTGTCAGGATTATGTTGTATCTGTCTTACAATAGCCCATTTATGATCAGCCTGAGGATATCTCTGAAGATTGAAACTGGCGGTCCTCGTAAGCTCTTTCACAGATGATTACAGCAGCACTGCTGAAACAGGAGAGCAAGGTCTAAGCTAACAAAATTCATTGGAGTGAAGAAAAGCATAAAGAGCAATGTGATACAGAGACTGCTGTTTATTACCAGTGCTGTTCAGGCGAGTCAAGCAAACAGGTTGGATTTACATGATGGATGCAAGAAAGACATTGGATCCCATCAATCTGTAAACCAGAGCTGTGTGGACAGGGCTGGCTGCTGCTGGCAGGTTGAATCTGTACAGTCTTTGGACAATGACCCACCTTCCTACAACCTTCAACGCATCAAAGGGGGGTATAAATTAGTACAACATACATTGTATATGCAGAACTAATAATAATACAAAGAACAGAAACGTTGACCTCAGGTTTGAGACACATGGGGAAAAATACTAGTGTCAATGGGAGATGTAGTGTCTGATCAATATTGTTTCAATCACTGTACTAGACGAGTAAAAACAGATCCATAATATTTGCTTACAGCATAGTTAGACAGGCACCAAATAATAACAATTTTCAACCTAAAAAGGCACATCATCTGTGACTGCAAAGACTCACAGCTGCAACTTTAAGGCTCATGCTTTTGAGATATTGGTCATTCCAAGAGAAAAGCAGAAGGACTAGCCAACAGACACGGACTTGGTTCATTTTGCCACTGACGACACAGCTCATGTTGACAAAAACATTTGATCAAATCCCCTCCCAGATTGCGTCAGCTATAAAAATATATATAAATGAGCTTCTGTTGCATGTGTATCTTGCCTCTCCATGGAGAGTATTGCGATGTTGCTATTTTAGTTTATGTTATGATTCTGTCCCACTCTAGATCAATACAGCCACGTCAGCAAATCTTTGTATTTTAGATCTGCCCTAACCTGGAAGTGCTGGGGAGCAGGAGGATGTTTCTTGATGTGCTTGGACACAGGACACGTCTGGGCCAGCCTCAGCTTAAATGGGCTGGTCCCACACTTCAACCCTTCACTTGCCAAAAGTCAGGGTTTGGGAGGCCGGGTAACTCTCAGCTAATATATTGAAATGCAATATAAATTTGTGCTGGTGTTTTCGGATGGTGTTGTGAACGGATCTAGGATGCTGCTGGCTGTGGCTTGGCTGGGTGATGCTCAATGTGTCTCCAGCATAGACTTCCTCCTGCACAGAGGCTGCTGGACTCAGGAGCAGGTGGGGGTTCCCCAAGCAAAGGATTTGACTAATGTTTGTTTGTGTTTAGAGGACCAGATGTTTGTGTCTCCCTTAAAAATAAACAAGAATAGCCCCAAGAAATAGCTGGCTCCTGGCAATTTCTCTCCACATCAGAAACAAAAATTGCAAGGCTCCAACAGCCAGTAGATAATGTGTGCAACAGAATATGAAACATTATGAGGTCTTTGCTTTTATGTTTTTTAAAGGTCTAAATGGTTGAACTTACCTTAATCATCAGAATGTAGCTGAAAGAAAGACCATAGCAGGACAGACAATGCCCAGCATTGACCAGAAGACCAACTCCTGTGCAGCGATCTCATGACTTGGAAGAACTCACTCACATCTATTTGTTACATGAAGCATTGATATGTAATTCTGTTTCTTTTGGATTTTGCTCCTCATACTGTTGATAATGAAGATTAAGGAAGGTATATTGTTTTAGCCAGGCCATGAGGAATCCGATATCTTTATTTTTATCATAGTCCTCCTTACAGGTTTGCAATTATTTTTGCTGGCAAAATTTGATTTAAATTTTATTTTTAGTGAAAGAAGGAAAAAGCTTATTGCACTTCATATTTTACTTTGGAAAGTGTCAAAAGTCCATTATTCCCCTCTGTTCTATCTTATTGCTACATGCCGAGTGTTGATGGTGAAGAAGTGTTGTAGCGTATTAGATTTCAGGGAGAAAGTGAACTTCAGGTCCTTACACAATTTTTCCTCAGATAGATACACCACTTCTCAGACCAGGATAAAAAAGTTTTGGACATGCCTTTGAAAAACTTCAGCTTTTACCTCATGCTTTTCAATGCATCAGTTAGTTTGTTGATGGAAAGAAATTAACTTTTTTGTGCAAAAACTTTGTCTTGCATAGAACGTGGACACTTCTCAAACAACATGAAGAAATAAGGTCCATTCCTTTGCCTCCTGTCAAGTGACAGGGTCATTTTAAGCACAGGAGCAGTACTTGCAGATAGAAGCCAAAACGGTGGCCCTTATCTGAGCTGCGATGTGGTTATGATTGTGTCACTGGCATATATTCAGGTAACCTGGCACAGCTGTGTTTTGTTGTGCATTGTTTCTTGGGGAGGATGGGTCCTTGCACAACCTGTGAGATCCCTGATTTCCTTCTTGGTGAACTGATGACATTGTCACTCTGGCAAACCTCACCTCTCCTCCAGCTGTTCAGTAGCTTAAACTCATTTCACAGTGACACCTTCTACCCCAGATGAGCTCATTTGGCTTTAGTGACCACTGAAGACCTCCACAACAAAGTTGAGGTGCTGGTAAATGGAGATCTTGTGGGTTAAACTAAGTACTGGAACCACTGAACAGAACTTGAGAGTCCTGACACTCTGAACCAGCTTCCCAAAAGGATTTGCTCTGTAGACTGCAGAAAATTAAATAGCTGAATAGCGGACCAAAGACTACCAAACCAATGAATCACAATGTCAAGCTCTCTCTGTTTTAATGTTAATTAATTATTGCTTGTACAGTGTTACTGATTAAACATAATTAGAGCAGTTGTACAAGGGAATATCCTGTAGACAACTAATTAAAATACTCTCTGAGCAAGGGTGAATGCTGCTGAAGAAAACAGGAACACAAGACTAGATCACACTAATCAGTGGGCTTTTGGTCAAAGAACAGCGGCAGTTTGGATGTGATTAATTTCAGCAGTGTTTGACCAGCTTCTTAAGCTACTATTGAGTCTAAGCAAGCCAAAGGAGAGAGAGATACTTCAAGGCAATGATTCATTTTTACTTTTTTTTAAGGAAAGAAAACTGAGCAAAGAAATGAGGGAGAGGAAAGGCAAAGCAGACTAGCAAAAAACAGAATGGGCAACAGGAAAAGTGCAGACCCAACTCAGAAGCTGTAATGTTCCAAAAGTGTCACAGGGCAAAATAGCAGGATCAACCATGGAGAGGGCAGGGTGCCAATGGAACCTGCTGAGGTATGGCTGTCCATAGCCAAACCCCCACAGCTGAGAAGAGCAAAGAGTTGCCCACATTGGGAGTCTTGATGGGGCTTATGTTTGAAATTACACTGAGCCCCTTCTGAGCAGAAGTTTAAATGGGACAGCAGATACAACTTGGAAAGCTTGAAATGCCAGAAGTTCTAGGTGTCTTCAAACACAGAAAAAATGGGTTTGAGTGTCTCCTGATACTTGGACTGTAGTTTTCTCTTGAGTTTAAAATCAATAAATTGAAAGGACATCTAAGCTGTTAAAAATATCAGTAGCCTCCCTAAACTGTGGTTGCACAATGCTGAAATAAACAGCTTTGCTGACTATAAACCCTCCCTTTACAAAACAATACCAAGAATGGACTGTTTGTGGCAGCCCTCTGGTCAGGTGAAACTATTTAATGAATAACAGCTATAAATATACACTCAGCAAAATTTCACGTACAGGCAAAGGGCTTAGCCCTTCCCAGGGCAGAGGCAGTGGGGGAGTTGTAATGTTGACAAATGACACAGGGTCAGATGTTTTTCCCATGTACTGCTGAGACAGCTGAGCTGCAGTGCAGAGCTGGGAGAAGCAAAGTAGCTGGGCATTGTCTTTTTTGGACCTCACCTGTGTCATTTAAAAGTGGAATTTATCTATGCAAAGAGGCAGGTCAGTCATTTGCAAGCACTGCAGAAGCACCTATGCAAGACAATTCTTATTGCAAGACATCCTTAAAGGAGTGTCTAAGAGGGGTTGAATTGTCCTCCCATGTGTTTACTTTCTCCACTGATTATGGAGGGAGTGTACAAGACTAGTTTGCATTAGATATCACACCTTTAAGTAGGAAAAATTAGGTAATCTCACACCCATCCACATCCTTGAGAGCGCTGTGAACTACAAGGAGATATAATCTGAATCCCTTTTATGAGAGCAGATATAGTGAGCTCTAGCAGCTAGCTAATAAGAGGTATGTGAAAAGCCTTTGCCTACTCTATCGTAAAAAGTCTGACGATCCCAGATGCTGAGAACAGAGTGGAGCCCAACAGGTCCTGCTCCGCATGTCCACAGTGAAGAACCATGCTGTGTCAACCAAAGGGTGCCATACTTCATCATTTCCACCAAAACTGGGAGAGACAGTTCCTGGGCTGTGGCTGGGACTATGAGGCATGACTTCAGTACAAATTAAAAATCAGGATCCAATTAGCCACAGACTACAAGTATCTCATAAAGAAACCAAGAATTTATTTTGGAAAATTTGAAAAATGAAAAAAGAAAACTCCTAGTGATGATACTAATATTTGTTTGTGCCTGTATTGCTACTGCCAAGAAAAACCAGAATCTGGCTGAATGAGGCTGCCAGAAGTTGGACTGGTTTGCCTTTGTGCAGCAGGGAGGTGTGTAGATTTTTTGCATCTCTGCATGGAAATTTAACTTTACTCTCAAAAAGTCCAAGCCTATTTCAGATGACCTTCTAAGTGCAATAATGCCCACCACTCAAGAAAAAAAGTAGATGAGCTTCTGCGTATTGACCGTGGAATAAAAGTCTCCTTCTGATTTCCATGGACGTGCACCACCTCCAAGTACCAACCTCAGGCACCCACCTGAGCTCGTGGCTGCTGCAGGGCCAGGTGTCACATGGGACCTAGGTGTGAAGGGCTGCTAGAAGTTTGGTGCAGTGACTCTTTGGAGGTGCCTGTTAAGGAAATCTCCTGCCACAGTCACGTTGAGGTAAGTGGCTAGGATTAGGCTGCTGAGAGTCCTTCAGAAGCATTTTTCTGTCCCTCCTTTTTGCAGGGAGTGCAGAATTCCCTTCTCCTCCCACTCTCTCTCTATGGTATTTGAAAGGATACTTGAGTTCAGGGTTTTGTTAAATGCCACCCCTGTAAAAATATACTGAACACAGCTTACAAGGTCAATAAAGCTTAAAAAAGAGAGAGAGAAAAAAGTAGTCTTTACCTGGACGAAACCAGAGTGACATTCCTGTATCTTATCTCGGATTGTAAATAAAGAAAACTTTCTTAACTTAATACTTTTAACAAGATGAACAAATGTGAAAAAGAAAGAACGGCAGTTTGGTAATTTGGGATATGTAACGTTTTTGGAACACTGTCCAAACAGTTGTTATCAAAAAAGTTGGGTTGTTTTTAACAATAGTTTAAGTCTTTTAAGTACATTTTTCTTTAATAGCTAACTTGTTTCATTTAAAGTATATTAAACATGGGACTCTAGTTCAATTCCACTAGCAAAAAAGAGTAAAGTTGAAGCATGTAAGAGTTCAAATGACCAAATTGAAATTTAAGATGGATATGAAATGAAATCTTGGATCTATATGTTACAGGATTATTTTGATTCCTTATTTCAATAGATAAATCTCTGCATCAGAGCAAATATCCTGAAATTTGAATTCCTTAATCTAAATATGCTTGAAAACCCCTCAACCCCCAAACACTTAGATTGCAGAAAATTTGGGCTAGGCTTTGAAACTGGTAAGTTCATTCCCAGAGTAGAATTTCATAAATAAGTGCCATCCCTCCCTGCAGTTGTTGCTTAGGTGTCAGTCCAGTTTATAGAAAAATAGACTGAGAGTTTGCAGTTGATCCTATCCAGTCCAATCTTACCCAATCTCAGCCTATCCAGTAAAGAACCCGTGGGCTAGAAATAGACAAGGCTCCCAAATCAACCAAAGAGACTTTCTACTTTTGAGGTACTTAAACTCATTAGATTCATTTTGAGGGATGATTTCTTGGAAACTGAAGGCACCCTAGAAAGCACCGGCTGATAGGCTATGTCCTCCAGCCTTCCCCTACTGGCTATCTACACTCCTAGGTCTCCTAGATGGCCAATCCTATCCAGAGATGTCTAGGCTAAGTCATTCAGTGATTACATCAGGATCCAGGAGCCCAGCAGAGGCTTCCTGCAAGATTCAGTCCATTAGGGACTCTCAGAGCACTTATAATGTAGCAAGTATCCCACCAACTACAATTTAGGCTACCCTTCTTGGTGGGGGTGGCCTCTACATGTTGACCAGAACAGCGAATGATCCCTTCTGTTGCGAGTGCTGTGGCCGCTCTGGAGTTAGACTCGCTCCCGGCACTCTGTCTTTTGACACTAAGGTTCTGGCTTGATGTATTATCCCATTTTGTCTTGGCATTTGCTGGTTTGACCTATCCAAAGCCAAACCCCAACT
>JAOXNG010000021.1:99886080-99905099 GCA_028566535.1 Scolopax minor
GCAAAAACAATACTTGTAGAGGGAGCGAATGCCTCATCTTCCTTTACCTGTTTTATAAATTATTAATATATTAGAAATAATAAATTTGATCATTTTTGGTAGTAGTGGCATTGTAACAACAGAAAAATCTTAAAGCCTTAAACCATTTTAGTTTCCAGAGATTTCTGCCTAATAATCGCCTTACATATTTTTGCGACTCTAAACTGCTGTCAAACAGAGCAGAACACGACCTTCCTTACACCTGAGATCGGGAGTGATAGCATTGCATGGGATTGCAACCACACGAACAGATATTTTTGTAGTAGTTAAAAGTGCACAACTCATCCTCACGTCTCCATTCAGAAAGTTTTGCAGAGTGACATGAGTATTTCTGTTAATGCAGTTATCACGAATTTTGGTTTCTTAGAGAATTTCAATTTCCACCTAACCTTAATTATTTCTATAAGATGGAAGCTGGAAGTATTTCCTCCCTCTACAGCCACTGGGGAGAGAGAGAGGCAAACCACTCTCACTGGCAGTAGAGACAACAGAAACAAGCTATTACCTCTGCCACCTTAAGCAAAGCTCTGATAGTTATTTGGAATAAATATTAGCTATTCTCTGTCTTCACCCCATTGTGTGAGCATGGGATTATCTTAAACTCTTCTTCAAATAATAAGAAATTATTAATATGTTTAATAAAGGAGTTTCTTATAGACAGCAATCAAACCCACAGATACTTTTATATATGCACTTTTATACCCGCAGATCACTGGATTATCATATAATGGCTACAAGCCATCCACATATGTGAAGTATTATTCAGCACTACTCTGATGAAAACACTGGCAGCTGCTAAAATCCAAACAGCAATAAAATAAAACATGCTGGATATTTATCCTTTGCACTATATATAGCTCTGTAGAATGACCTGAACTTGTGAGTTACAATAATAAAACTGTTGGCTGTTTTTCATAATAGATGCTGGAGAATGAGGTTATTGTTGAGAATAATAAATGTGATTTTGAATAGATCTCCACAGTAAAACATGCATTATGAATGGACACCAGAGGACAATCAAAATTTTCACTCATTTATAGGCAATAATATTGTGTAAATAATGCACTGTGGTTGCATTCTTGCTTTGCTCAAAATAGCCTGGATCATGATGGGGATAACTTTCTGAGTCCTGAGCCACATCTAGGCTTTTGCCCTAGATCTTCATCTTCCAGACTTACTTCCAAGAGAGAATAAGCACTTAACCCTTTTGCTGCAAGATATATTATTGACCAAAGCATAGTAATATAGGAAATTGCTACTATCAAAGGTACTGGAATAATACAACTCCTAAATTATTCTGAGACAAAGGAGAAATACTGCTGTAGCCCAAAATTACAGAGTATCTGATATTCAGTGCTGTAAGTTAGTAGGTTTACTAATGTGAACCTACTATGAACCTGGCACTGAATTCAATTGAATGACCTGGACCTATTGAACTTGTTCAGAGAACACTTTGAAAGGGAAGAATTTATTTGACCTCTCTACTCAAGTCTGCTCTTTTTTGTTGTTGTTTTTTAGAGACTATTGAACCAGATTTAAAGAACAGAGCAATGAGAATAATAATAATTTTACTTCTTATATATGTTCCCCTGCTTGTTTTGTAAGTAACACAGTTTTCTACAGTTTTAAACAATAACTGGCCCCCTCTTATACTCTTATCCATGGTATCAAGTGAGAAGACAAGAGGCAATGGACATGAATTGAAATACAAGAAATGCTATTTAAAACTTAGAAAATACTTCTTCACCATGAGGCTAGTCAAACACTGGAGTATGTTGCCCAAAGAGGTTGTGGAGTCCCCCATCATTGGAGATACACAAAACCTGACTGCCATGGACAGTGTCATGGGCAACCCACTCAGGAGCCTGCTTCAAACAAGTAGGCTTTGACTGGAAAATCTCCAGGCGTGCCATCCAAACTCAACTATTTCTTTGATTTTATGGAATAATTCCACTTTAAAGCATTTGCTGAACATGTACTCCCAGCATAAAAGGTCAAATCATGATTGTTTTGACTCTTCTAGCAGAGAATCGAACAGCTAGGAGAAAAAAGACACCTTTGACACTGGAGGTCAGTCCAATATTTCTTGCCTGATAATCTTAGACTTCATGGCAAAGTTGGTGCTATTGTTGCATTCACAAGGCAGCTTTCTGGGGTAATTGTTGGCATTGAAATAAACTTTCCCAGTCTAGGCAATTTCTTTAAATAAAGATAGTAATAATATAGCAAGCTTATATCCACTACCTATTTTCTTTAAAGATGGTTATTAACGGAAGACTCAGTCTACCTTCCCTTCTTGGATAATCCTTCTCTTACTGAAGGTCTCTCTGGAGCAAGGTAATTGGCCAATATTTGAAATAACTCAGTTTTGTACATAGAGTTTAGAGGTCACTGCATGGTCAGAAAGGTATTTCAGTACTGCTTTATTATTCCATTTATAGAAGCCTAAAATAATAGTACATAAGCTGGTTTTCCATCAAAATATTTTTCTCCTGCTTCACTGCACATTTTAGGGCAGTTTGTGGTTTCTTCTAGCCTACCTGAGCATGGTTATCTACACTGAAGGGAAAGGAAGATATTGCAAAAGTTAACTCCTTCCTTATTCCAGGCAATCAGTATTGCTTTACCAATTCAAACCAAGAGTAGATTCCTTCTTCTATCCATATCTGATCATGGGTGTCATAAGAGAATTAAGAAGCAAAACTTCTTCCAGATCAATTCCTTTATTGTCCATTAGTTCAGCTTATAGTGCCCATCCCTTTCCTGCCCATATAGAGCTTATGAGAGCACTGGGTGTGAGGAAAATTCCCTTTCCTTACATCTTGAATGGCCATAAAAGTCAGGATAGATGTTTGCCATTAATTATTTAATATTGATAGGTGAGTTAGAGTGTTCAAAACACATAAAATAACAGTACATTTCCCCAAAATCTAGAAGTCGGTGTACATTTAAATGTTTAACCCATCTTAGATATATGAAAGCTATTATTTAAAACACTTGTTATTTCATCTGCTGAGAAATTTGGCAAAATTCATTTCAAATTTTGGGCTAAGGCTTCTTCCTTGACCTCAGAAACACTTATTCTGTAAAAATAAAAGTCATTAGCAGCTTTCTAAGAGGCAGTAAGCAGCTTTCAGTACTTCTTGCTTCCCTTTCTACTCTGACTTTACAGTCTTTCGAGTATAAAGGAAAATTCCTTCAGCCAGAAAGCAAAGCAGACCCAGCAGCCAGAACAGGGACTCGTGAGATTTGCATTGAACAACGCCTCTGAATATGCAAGGACAAGAAAAAAAAAAAAAAACCTAGTGGAGAATGGACACTTCTGATACAATTTTTATACAGTAATATTTAAATAATATCTTCAGAAATGAAAATGAATATATTAAAGGGACCTATCTGTGTTCACAGCAGTGATGAAAATCAAGGAGGATGAAGTTCACATTGGGAACTCTGTGGGTTCCTCACAGCTTCTGTGACTGCAGACTTGCACTCACACAGTGCCCTTGATCAGAAAGGCATGGCTGGGGAAAGGGGAAGGGCGGCCTCAGGAGAGGGATGTGTCTCCCAGAGAGATATAAATGTGGAGCATTGTTTTTTTTTTTTGGCTGGAGCACTTCAGATAGAAAAAGATGGCAAGAAGTGACGCTTTTCTTTCTCCAATCTACTCAGCCTTTAAACCTTTCTTCCTTGGATGAAGTCTTATCTACACCTTCTGCATGGCAGAGGCAAGGAGCAAATACTGGAGCCATCATTTGTCAGTCTGGATCACTTTCTAAGAGGAAAAGGATTTGCCTTCAGTTGTTTTCTCCACCATTGTAGGCATTTAGTGACCACGGAGGAATACAGACCGTGCAGAAAATGAAAACATTCAGCATCTAATGATGTTTAGATGTTTAATATAAGTGACAGGTCACACATAGTAAGAGAGAGAAAGTGCACTGCTGGCACGACCTGGGAGAAGGGAAAGGGACAGAATTTGGCAAAGATAGATATCATGTGGTGAGAAA
Organism: Scolopax minor; assembly: GCA_028566535.1. NCBI lineage: Eukaryota > Metazoa > Chordata > Aves > Charadriiformes > Scolopacidae > Scolopax > Scolopax minor. The sequence continues at coordinate 99,890,127 of JAOXNG010000021.1, forward strand.
GCCTTTAGTATTTCCAGTTAACAGCTGACTAGTTGGCAAAACTCACGACAGAGTCCTTAAATTGCTGACAACATTTTGTTTCCATTCAATCTGATCCAGCTGCAGCTGGGTGAACGCTGTAGTGAACAGAGTGTTGAAGCGTTACTGAGAGTAACCCCGTGCAAGTCAGAGAGGTATTGCCTGTCTGGAGAGGGCAGTCGAAGGATATAGCAAGGGTTAGGGCAACATATGGCAGAAGAGAGCCTCTGTTTGTTACTCCAGTTCACTATAGTTGGCTAGACTCACTCTGCATGTTTGGATAAACCCCAAATAAGCAGTACATGAGGTGGTTTTTCTTCCTGAAGTGCTGCCACGCATAGCTTTATTAATGCCAGCCTGAATTTCTTCATGGCACTCTACGTCTTACATCTGGTGTGAAGTGGAGCTGATGCAGCACATCTGGTAAATGATACATTAATACTAACACAGGGATTGGTGTGGGCTGCTGCTATGCTGCTAGCTTCCAAAAACATGGTTCACTTTTTACATACAGAGTTTTCAGCCACCTGGGCTGTGTTCCTACTTCTTTACTGTCGCATTATCAGTAAGCAAAGACATCTGACTTTCAGAAAATGCCCCATACAGATAACTGTTTCTAATGCTATATAGAACCTCTTTTAAGGAAGTATTTTTTTCTTTTAGTCCCATACTAAACTGTATCAACTTAAAAGAGATCCTTTATTGTTCAAATCATCCACAGAAGGGAGAGAACAAGAACTGGTACCAGGAAAAATATCATTATGATTAATTCCTTGGTTGGATAATTTTGTCTGGTGATGGAGTTATGATTAAATAGCCACATTAATTATTTATATAAGACTGTTTAAAATATAGGTCATGGTTTTCAAGTGTCTGAGGAAAATACTTTCCATTAATCCATACAGAACAAAATAAAGACCGCTAGAGTGATCAGCTGTCTAGTCAGTCCTTAAACACAAGCTTCTTTCTACCTTGCCCTTTATTTCTGTTCAGTCACCTCAAGGCTGAAAATCTGACTATCTGACTAATCTGAGTATCTGACTAATGTAGTGGCACCCTGGCTACCCTCGGGGGTCCACAACTGCAGCTGCTGCCTGCCTGCCTCCCTCCAGGGCTCTCTCCTTGCTCTTCAGCTGCCAGCCAGCTCTCTGTGCCTACTCCTCACAGCTCCTGTTGCTCAGCCATCACCATCTTCTAGCTCTCCTCAGCCCGACAATTGCACCCACTAAGCAATTGCAGTTACTTCTCTCCCAAGTTCCCTCTCCTACAAAAGATAAAAGATTGTGCTTCTTAATATCTAGCTTCATGCACAGTTCAGAACATTTCTGAAAGAGGTTTTGAGCTCTGGTCTCTATAGCAGGCAGGACCAGTCCTCATCCTATAGACTCTGGTGGGAGTTTCTGGTCTAATTCACTGGCTGTAGTGTCAGTTAGAGCAGAATTAGGCTATTTGATACTAAATTCTCAGGATGTGCCTGAATAAAAATAGTACAAATACTGTGGAATTCAAGCTCTTCATCCATAATATATTCATCTTGAAGTGCACAGCTGCCGTACATGTATTTATGTAACTGCTATCTGTAGAAATATTTTAGCATTCAGTTCAATTCTGAAAAAAATATTTAGAAAAGTTAAGGAAGGCTAAGTGGTTACAGCAAGCAAGGAGAGAGAGTCATTAGACATACGTGTCTTCAGAAGGCAGCAAACCACTAACATTTTCATCTAAATCACTGAAGAAATAGAGCATAGCTAGAAAATGTACAGAGGGACAAGGATGACCAGACATATGCAATAGAGGAGAATCTAAGCAGACCACCACTTTTCAGCCTATAATTAGACAGCTTAAGGTGTCAACGATAACAACCTCTGTGAGATGTACTATTCACTCTTCACAGTAAAAACACTTGAGGCAATCCGTAAAATCCTCAAACAGGAGGCTTAAAACAAAGACAATGTGATTAATTCATAGAACCCATTTCCATAACATGTTTTTTTTTTTTTTAAATCAATAATGTAAACAGGTTGAAAAACCAAGATTGGATAAATTCATGAACAATTGAGACATCAGACACTTTTAAACACGGCACGACCTCCAGCCCGAGCGGAGCAGAAGCTGGATAAGGATCAGAGAGGAAGGAGGCAGCACTCCCCACAAACCCCCTCTCCTGTATTGTTGTGCTTCACCATCATCTACTGAGAGCTCTGCTCTCTCCCATTATGGCAGCTGTCACACACTTGTTCCTAACCTTTGAAGAGAAAAATGCTGCAGATAAACCTGATCTATATATGCAGTAAGTACTGAGGGCTGCAGGAACATCTCTGCCTCCCCACTCTGCCCAGCTGATGGAGCTATACAGAACCCCCCTACACCTGCCTGTTTTTTCCAGATTGCTGTTCCTTTCTAAACTCATCTATGGCAAAGTCTTTAGTATCACATGGTAACACAAGCACAGTGACATTAATCAGCAATATTTTTATTCCGTGGCATCTCCTGGCAGTACAGCAGCAAACATCCCAGTAATAAGTGAGCTTTTAAGTGCACCACACTTGACTATTCAGCTGCTGGCATGTGGTCTCTGATCAAAACTTAACTTATACAGCCCCTGTACAGGCAGCACAACAAGTAGCAATAACAGCAACAACACTAATAAACAATGTAAGACACTGCTCTGACCTCAATTTAAGAACACAGGTCAACTATCTTCCTAACTATACCAAAATCTATTACTTCAGAGGCTCTTTTCCTAAGCTACACGAATACACCACTGAATTACAGTGAGGTAGGTAAGTAGGAGCCCGATGCACATTAAATCTCCATAAACAATTAACTTTCACAGCTGAGCTCAACAACAAAACACCCTCTCTGCTGCCATGGGATGTTTCTCCACTTCATGTAGGTCATCAGTGAGGTAATAGACAGTTTTAACCAGCAACAGCAGAAAAGTACCAAAAGCCCAGCACAACACATTCCTTTGACAGGTCTTAATAAATATCAAGTTTATAGCAGAAGAAATTGGGGGGGGGAAAAAAAGCAATTACCTCACTTTAATGTATTTTAAATGTTTTTAAAGTATACAGAATTTTACTGCTAAAAATACCCCAACAAAACATAAATTCAATGTAAAAAAATGCCTTAAACTTACCTCTTAGTTTACACTGATTTAATATATTTTTTCTTCTAATTTTCAACTTTCCTTGCATCTTGGGAATATAGTGGTTTTCTCCACCCGCTTCCTTCCTCTCACCTCCTCCCCCTCCAATCTGGCCTCCTTTCCTTCCTTGGAGGTTTTTAAGCTTTAATTTGAGAGTGTAAAGCTGAAAAATATTTGATACAATTTTTTTTTTTAATTAGAGAATTGAGCTCCTCACCATGGTTGAAGCATTTCTGGGAACAGCACCAAAAAAGCTGGAAGCTACTGCACTGAGTAGCCACAGCATTTCTCTTAAAATCATCACTCATTTATTTTCCCCAGTCAACTAACGTTTCAGCATTTTACTTACAGACGTGACTGCAGTTTAGGAGACTAAGGCTAGAAATGAGTCCGAGTCTCTTTGTTCAGTTTTTGGAACGTGAAAACTAGATTCCTAAATTCCAGCGTGGGCCCATCTCCAGCTGGAACAGGAACAAGACTCACCAAGTGGGATTTGACAACGTATGAGCTGAGGCTGGAGTTAGTCACATTTTCAATGAGCTCAGAAGGGTATTGATGATTATATGTTCTAACTGGAGGAGGTGGCTGTCAGTCTGCCTGCAGTGTGCATGTCACCACACCGGGGAAGGGGAAGTATTTTAGAGCCTGTGTGGGACTGGGCTTGATGAATGGAGGACTTGGGAAGTCTCCTCTCCTATAATTTGGATATTGTTGGGGGAAAAAAAAAAAAAAGAACAGGTTAGATGTTAGATCTAACAATTTAGGGACTTTGCAACGCTTTTTCACACTGAGGGGTGTTGAAGAGACTCGGCATTTCCATATGCTAGTGAGCAGCAGCCTACAGCCTGTTTTAGGTTTCCATCAGTTGACACTAGTTGTGCTTTACAGCCTCTATGTATTTATTTTTTAATTCTTGACATAATAGGGTAAGAGGTTGCTTTCACCTAATGAACATTTTCCTGATATGATATGCAGTTTTTGGTGATGCTACACAAGTCCTATTTTCTCTAAATGCTTACAGATATGTCAGGCATGCAGATTATAGTAGTCTTCCTCTCCATTCCTTGTTTGCTCGGTCATTACATTCTTTCCTCTTAAATCAGTCTATTTAACCACTGGTTTTTATTTGCTGCTGCTTGAACAACAGCAAATTGCTCCTACAATCCACCTATTTGTGTAAAACCCAGCAATTACTTATCTGCTTTTTTACACTATCTACACATTCTTCCAAAGGCAGTATTGCTCTTTTAGGTATTACACTGATCACAAACCAGACCTTTCTCAACCAGAAAAAAAAGAGTTTTAGTGTAATTTAGTGTGTATATTTCTGCATACTTAATATGTATTGGCCATATAACATCAGGTTTGAATTGATTTATCCCAGATGTGTTAGCTTTTATTTTTGTTTTTTCACAATCTGAATATGATACATTCATAAGTCCTCTTGCTCATGTTTCTAATCTCTAAGTATCTTCTATTTTTTGTTTCCTACTGTTTACATCATCTGCTGACTTCATTAACATGCTGATCACTTGCTTTCTTTAATACTATTAATGAAACTGTTAAATAAGGCTGAAACAATCACTGTAGTACTATGTTGGACATGCAGAACGTGTCATCAGCCAGGTCTACAGCACCTAAAAGCCTGTCTGTCAAAATCTTTTAATTGGTTTCAGTAAGTTATTGTTTGTAGAATTGACTAATGTTTAATTGTGGCATTACCAGAAAGCTGTTTGGGAAACCTTGGCATAGAAAAGCTGACTGCTTATATATGTGCTCTTGCTAAAGACAATCCTACAGGAAAGTTTGCATTTGCTTCAGGATGGGTTTTAAACTTGATTTATTTCTCCTTTCTATTTACCTGTTCATTCTCACAATTTCATACCACAGTTTACCCTTACAGGTTTGAGATATTTTAATTAACTTCATGCAATTGATAAAACAATTAAGATGCTTAAAAGCTGTGCAGAAGAGTACATGATAACAATCAAATAATACTAAATAATACTAGAAGATAGTATTATTTATTTAAATAGACACATATAGTGTGAAAATATATGAATGTACAACAGACACAAACATTTCCAAATACATTTCCAGCATAACTAAGGGAAGCATGAGAGGTGTCTTTCTGCTAAACATCAAGAACAAATAAACACAGAGAAGACCTATAAAAGACCTATTTAACTTAGTTACCGGTGACCTGCAAACAGACTGAGAATAAATTAGGCTAGAAATGAGAAGGTATATAACAACCATCAGCAACGGGAGGCTTCAGATAACTCTTCCAGCACGTGTAGCCAAGGCAACAAAACTAATGTCTATAATACAAAAAAGCTGGTTTGGTTCACGGAAGGAGTTGTCGAGTGGTTGCTGGAAAAGGCAGTGTACCCAGCCGTCACCTCAGACATGCCCAGCCCTGTCTTCCTTCCAGCTCTACAAACACAACAGTGAATATTGCTGAATCCTAAACCCTAAACCTAAACTTTGCCTTTGAAATTACTGATTGTTCTCAAGTCCATTTTCTTTATCCCGAAAGTCTGAAATTAATACTGCTTGGGTTTGATGCACCGAAATTGCTTCATGAAATTTAAAATTAGGATAGCGAAAGCATTATTCTGAATTACAAAGTAAAATTTTAACTGCCAAAATTCTGGCCTCTAAAACATTAATTATCGATAAATACACAAGGGGGAAAGCTTCACAAGTATGGGCACTCCTGAAAACAAGGGACTTTAGCACTGGCCAAGGTCTTTGCTGAAAAGCTGAAAAGCTTTGCTGAAAGCTCCTGACATAGAGCAGGTGTGTCGGGGTCTCCTGCCTTCCCAGTCTTAACAACACAGACCTGGAGAAAAAAATCTAGACCATAAGAATAAAACCTTGCCATTTATTCTCCTTTCACTGTCAAAAAGTATGGAAATCTCTCATGGGTTATAAAAGATGGAAAATATCTGAATCCAGGTCCCTGGATCTATTTTGGATCCATGGAGTGTCAGAGCTGACAGCAAAGGACAACTGGGCATTTTTGCACTCCCAACATTTTGGGTATATAGGTCATTTCATTCGGTGGTTTTCATCTCAGAAACCACTCCCAGACATGCAAAAAATTCAGCAGATCCCTTTTGATACATTAAAAAGTAGTTAAAAAAAGAGTATAAAAAGATTTGCTCATGGATATGTATGAGATTTCATGGAATGAAGTGTTCCTGGTCCTCCTTGGAGCATTCTCTAAGTTTTTACCTCATCAGTGGAAGAAGGAGCTTTGGTGAAAGGATCTATTTAACCTTTATAGTCTGTTATTTACATAGACTACTGAAAGAAAACTAACAGGGCTGTTACTCTAGGTATGATCTCTTTCTATGGCTGAATAGTTCTTGGCCTCTTGAAAGCACACGATTCATTGTTTTCATCAGCCTATGATCATAATGATACAAAGAAAAATCACAGTAATTATAGAGCAGTCTTCATAAGAGCTATATTTAATAAGCTATGTTCATCTCTGTTCCAACTGCACTAGCTTCCGTCAAAAGCAAGGATATATTTAACCATTATGTGCTATCTTGCATAGCTACAATTATCCTTGTGAAATCAGTAATGCTCTGGTCCATTTAGAGGTTAAACCTTGCTGTCTGTCTGTTAACAAAAATACCAAATAGTTAAAATAAATTGAGAGTGCAATAAATGTTCACAGAGTTCAAACAAAGCAGTCGTTCTGAAACCTCATCTAAAAAAAGGCTTAATTGTATTTTCTGCTTTTCAGTTTGACAACAAAAAGGGTAACAAAAGGCAAATGTACATATATCTGTATGTATGCATGTAGAAACACACATGCAAACATTGGCTAGAAATACTAGTCAGCAGCATATCATCAAAACTCCTTGTTTTTACTAGCTGCTGCAGCATTTAAGTACTACAATTCAACTTCAGAAGTCCATAAGAAGTTGGAAAAAAAAAAAAAAAGACAAAAACCTATTGTTTTTCTAAAGGGGACAACAATGTATGAGACAGCAGGAGGAGCCAGACAGCACAAAGAAAATATGAGAAGAAAGTTGCTCATCCTACATCTCAGCACATGAGTACATAAACTGAGCACTAGATGTAATCTTTTGCCATCAGCAGGTGGTTTATGTAAACATTTATCAGTTACGAGGCCTCTGCGAATGCTGTCTTGAATTGTTACTGCAAATTTATTTCAATATAACATAGGCTAATAACAAAAAAGTCTCAGGGCACCAGCATGGCCTAGTGCTATTTTACCTGTAGAATTTAACCGGGGAAAAATAATTCAGACGACCTTGCAGGAAGAAAAAGCTTGTTACTGACTTCAAAGGGCTCACTAACAGCATGCAACTTCCAGGCTGGCATCATTTCAGTCTCACTGATTCTTGATAATTAAAAATACTATTTACTTCACAATATATTTTTAATTAAAAAACAAAACAAAACAAAACAAAACAAAACGTAATTTACATAGTTTCTTTCTTATGCTCTTTGCAAACACGTTGTGTTCTGCCACACAAGTGTTTACTTTGCACTGTCCCGAAGAGGAAGCCTTGTGCATTCAGGGAGGAAGAATATGGCTTGGAGAATTAGATCTCCAGAATTGTCATGCAATAATTCAGCATTTGGGGCAGGAAGGATAAGGGGGAAAATTTAACATAATAGTTATGAGGAGGACCAATCAGACCAAATGATAACTCTGATAATGTTAAGAGAATAAAATTCAAAGATCCCACTAATCTGCTTTAAGGGCATGACAGAACTCTGCACATCCTTCCTATTATTAAAAAGCATGAAGTATCATAAAATCCTCCCATCTCATCTACTGCATATAAGATATCCATCTTCCCACCCTGCCTTCCAATACAGCTTAGAATTATGGTCTTATAAGCCTCAAGATAAAATGTGCTGTTCTTTAAAATAAAACTTTGAAAGCATACATTGTGCTTATAGGTTGGCTCACAGTCACAGGGGTCATGTGCGTCTGTGCATGTATATGTGAGTGTATGAGACAAGACTGCCGAACCTATTGATTAATTTCTAATTAAAAGAGAAGAGATTGAAGCACTGGGAAAATTCTGAAGCAACCTTGTATTGTGATATGCAGAAGAATGCAAGCTGCAGTTCATTGGTGTCTCCATAGAAACAAGACATATTGGAGGGTGTAAGACATTGTCAGAGGACTAAAAAAATTCAGCTTCAGCAGAAAACAGAAAAGCACCTGAGGGATTTTTTTAACCAGGAAAACAAAATTAATTATTCATTTCCCATATAGGAAGCATCCGTTTTTTTGATGAGTTACTTAACATACATCAGGATTAATTTACGGACTGGCTAATCCTATGATTTTCAAATCCATAAAAGCTGTAGAATACACATGGTTACATTTCTAAGTATAATGCCAAAGAGGAATATAAGTAGGCTCTCAAAGAATAATTGAAAGCTCTATTCAATGTACTGGTAATTCTTGCTACCATTTTCACACTTGCTTTGGATACAGTGCTTATGCATTCGTATGAATATTGCCCCATATGCAGAACCCTGTCTTGGTGTGGGCAAAAGGTGTCCCCAGGAAAACTAAAAGGCAGTGGGGAGAGGTTGCTTCAATAAGACACTACGCTCTAAATGTGCTCAGCATCCCTCCTCCTTCAAACGAACAGAGACTCACAGTGTGCAGCTGCAGCGACTATTTTTAAGAAGTTGAACCCCCACACAGGATGGATTAAAAAGGCTCATCTCCTTATGCCAGACCTGAAGCTATAGGCAGAGGGTTTTTTCGTACGTGACCAAGAGCCCTGTGCCAGCTTCACAAGTTGGGTTGCTGTTTCCTGACAGACCTGGCTCCTGCAGCCTCAAGGACAGCCTGCCAGCTGAACCGACCTCAGCGCCTTTCCTAAAGGTATCCTTTATCCATGGAGCTCTCATCCATCTCCTTTTCTACTGAAACAAAAATGCTGGAGAAATTACCAGTTAGCAGTTGCCCCATTGAGTGGTTTCTGCTCCGTTTCCACCAAGACTGCCACACTGCCTCCATTGCTTGAGACACAGACAATGTATATACATACATTCCTGCTTGTGCTCTGCAAGCACACTGAAGGTGACAACTGCTGTTAACTTGTGGCTGGAGGTCACCAGTTTTAGGAGCCCCTCTGAGGGCTGCATTAAGAGAGTGTATGTCAGACACCAAAAGAGAAAAGGTCCTTCAGAATAATCAGGCCTTATCCTGGTGGCATGGCGTGCCATGATGCTGTGGGGAAGTCCAACCCTTCCACAGCAACGAGCTGCTCTAAGGCTGCTTGCTCTGGAAGATGAGCATTAAGGAAATGGATCAAAACTATGAGACTTCCCAGCAGCAAACAAGAATTAAGGGCTCTAAAAGATGCATCAATGAGTGAGAAGGGAAGAAAAGAGTTAAGTTAAAGTGAAAAGAGTTATTTTGGAGATATTTTGGTGCGTATGTCACTCATAACCAAGTTCTATACACAGCACCCATGTTAGTAAAAATGTGCAGAGGACATACTGGAAATTAAGTATTATGAATCTTTTTTATCAGTTTTGATCATCAACATAAATATACAGAGCTCTGCCAGAGGATGCTGACTGGTTCTCTACCTCTCTACAGACTTGTATCAGTATACATCTAAGAACAGAGACAATCTTTAATTAATAAAGCATTGCATCTTCCAGTCAGTTGCCAAAATTGATACAAAACACAAAAATGAAAGCTTATGGGTCGTTTGTCTCCAGTTGTGCTTTTTAGCATTTGTGAAAAGCTGGGAATTTGGAGAAGTACGAATGGATGGACACTCATTTACACTACAGGTTCTCCAACGTGTGCACCAGAACTGAAAGCACTGAACTTGCTAATGGTCACCCCTCTTTCACAGACAGGATTACAAATACATTGCTGCCTGCATAGGGTCTCCAGAAAAAAGTTAGAATTGATAAGTACGCATGCAAAAGAAAAATATGGTAAAAGAGATGCAGAAGATGATGAGAAATAGTTTACATTGCTTATTTTTTCTAAGGAGGATAAGAAGTAAACTCTGGGATTTATTTTTGCTCTTATGAGGACTAATGCAATGGCCCTTTAATTGACTTTTGGGCTTAGAATAGTCACTGATACTGCCCGATACCTTTGCTTATATGTGCCATTCTTGCCCACATAATCAGTCTTACTGATCTGAAGGCCATTTCTCATGCAAGTAAAATTTACTCAAGGAATAAGAGATACCAAAAAAAGCATGTTTTCTGAAGGACATAACGCTATGGTGCTCCTTTAGGGAATCTCTTAAACTCTTCTTTGTTACATCTAAAGGAAAAGACAAAAGAGCTGTGTGATCTCAAATATTCTAGCTTCACATCCTTCACTGTGATCACAACTTTATGCCTCCTAATTACTTATAGACACTGATGTAAAATGAGGAAAGGCTACAATAATCTGAAGTCTCTTTTGCGCATCCCTGTGACCCTTAGCCATTTCCCAAACAAGGCCACGAGTAAGGGAAATTATTAACATTTTTCACTAGTCGCACTATTTATAAATGAAAGTCAGACTGAAGGGATGCTAAGAAGTAACAGAGAGGAAGAGCAGACCACGCCACCTGATAGACGGTTGTTGATACGTACACTGTGATGATCTATTACTGCAATTCCAGATTAAATTAGATGGAATGGCGTTGACGTATCTCGGGAGAAAATTAGCTATAGCTTACCCAATAAAGTCTTTATTATCCGTGAAGCGTGTTTGACACTTATTTTTACTAAGTATGATACTTTATGGGAGGCTGCCCAAACACTCTGCCTAAATGCTTTATTCTATCAGTTTGTCAGTGCATTCTTTGATATTAGATCTATTCCATCAAATGCACAGATCTGCATCATGCAGTGATGGAACTTCAGCATGATTTGGACATTAGTAATGCATTTTAAGTTCCCAGTAATGACTTAAAGTGTCATGCTTACAGGCAGGTATGAAGATGCCTTGCACACTGGACAAACCAGAAAAGACCCTTCTAAACATCTTCACCAGTTCACCTACGAGGCAAGTCTATCCCCAGACATAAATGGTTCAGGTGTTTGTAGCAAAGATCCTAACAAGTTGTTTGGCTCCAGGGCTGTGTTACACATATTGCAGAAGGATCACAGCTGAATTTTCCTAATCTCAGTTCTAAGAACAGTGAGATAAAAGATTTCTGCCAGATCTTCTGTCCCCGCAGATGCACATAGACCCAAATTTTCCAGAGATTCAAATTATCTGGGTAGCCAAGGCTGATTCAGCACAAGATATATATGAATTTTAGCACAATTACTGGAGAAAACACATTGGCCATATTGGTTGTCATAGAATTTTGTCACAGTTAACAGAGATAGGGGAAAAAGTTGTAAATAACTTTTATGAAAAACTGAAGACTAGTGCAGCGTGTCCATCATTCAGGTCAGTGGTTATGACTGTAGGGTGAGACTTGTGAATAATGGGTTTAATTACATGCTTTGCCAAAGGCTTCTTAAGGGACACGAGGGAAGTTACAGAGCCTCTGTTTAATTCTTAAAATAAGGATAATGCTATTTCCCCACTTTAGATATTTGCTTGGATGAAGACTGAGGCAGGCTGCTGTAGTATGCAACAGGTTCATGTTAGTTTGTTCCTATATCTACGCATGTATACATACAGATACACACAAATATGTACATACATAGATTCTCAGCAACAGACCAACATCAAGGACCTCACATGGTGAGTTCAGATAAACATCCCAAGTTCATGTGCTCTCCTAAAATTTGCAGGCAGCATGTCTTACTTAGAAGGAGAGATGCTTTTGTAAATATAAGCATCTTTATAATATAGTAGTTAAATCTATCCTGGACAACATAGTGCAATATTCTTCCTTTAGTTATTTTACCACTTTGGCATATAACATATTGATTGTGAGCATATTTAAGAGAGTTTGTTTGGGTTTTTGCATTTTGTATACTTAATCCAAGCTGCTTTGAGCAACTTTACTACTTTCCTTAATTAAAATAAAGCAGAAAAGGGACAAATTAGTTTTCATGCCAGAGTTGCATTTAGCCCTAAGCACTTTGAGCAAGGCACAGCGATGCACAATATGTTGCACAGCAATTCTGCCCGAGTAAAGCTCCTGATATTAAAGAATAACCACGCATCCAAGAGACAGCCAGCCTCAGACGTAGACAGATTGACACAGCGTGGTGCAACATTTTGGTCCAGAGTCTGGAAACGGCTGCTTGTGAAACTTTGGCAAGAGTAAGTCTGCACCATGTGCATCTCCTTGTAAGTTTAATTGTCTGTATACAAGCTATTAGACTACCTTCAGGAGTTACTTTTCTTAACATTTTCCTGTTTCCTTTGTGGCATTCTGGCTAAATGAATACCATTAAGTCAAATAAATGAGAAGCAATCCATGGTAATTTGAGGCTTTTGACCAAGTCTGAAGTCAGAGCTAGTTAATAAGATAAATAAATAAATAAATGTTTGGCTCTAAATCAGTACTGCTATTCCACAGGCTGAATTACCCAAAGGCAAAGGCTCCTTTAGCGTGGGCCAAAGCTAACGTGTTGATCTCCTGCCATCATTGCCCCACAGCACAGACCTCCTTCTCTTGTATTCCTCATTATTATCCCTTCACTGTAGTAAATAATGGACTTATACTCGATGAAAACAGATATAAAATATCCCCGTGTAATAAAAAGTTACACTAAGAAATAGTGGTTAATCCCACTGAAAATGCATGACAGATCTGCAGCAAAATCAGAGATTTCTTAGTAGAATTTGTATGCTGATTACCTAGTTAGTAGCACTAATCAAGACACCCATAAAGGAAAGGCATTAAGTGAAAACAGGCACAGTATATTTTATGTCTCCACCATACATTTCAGTGCCCCAGCACAATGAATCACCACGCATAGTATGGTGATGGCTTCTTTAGAAGGCATATCTATCTCTCTGCTAAAAAGGACGAGCACACCATATTATGTCCTGTGTAAGTCTATTCAGATAGTTCAATTGCATAACAAACTGTACAGACTAGAGTTTATACATATCACTTGCACATGTTATCTAAATTATTGTCATCAGTATAGTCCCAAAATATCACAATCACATTTTGTCTTGGTGTCTAACTCTCTTCGGAATTATACATTTTTCTTGGATATTTGCTTTGGGCTTCATTTCAAAGAAATCATAATTTAAATAAACATTCATTCTCATGTATCTGTGGGCTACATGGGACTACTTATGGCTTCTGATGACTTATAGAGGTGTCACTGCCAGCAGAAATCCGAAAAACATGCAACTGCATAGTTCTGCTATTGCGGTAATACCTCTTTGAAGACATGAACTGTTTTGTTCTCTTTATGTGTGATTCTGCAGCAGGGGAAGGAACTCAGCATTGCTATCAAGTTGCAGTTGAAGGGATCTGGAAGATAACTTACACTAACACACTGCAGAGCAGCTCACATCCGAGGACATGGTCAAACTTCCACTTGTAAAGGAGGAGATGTGCTGCTTGCTGCTCCCTTCAAGGGAAGCTTTTGGAGGACAAGATGCTGTGTGCAGGGCCCTGGAAGCAATCAGTCTAGCTCCCTGCTGGTGAGGCATTTCTCCTCAATCTGGAAGATGTTCCCTGCGAGCAGCTGGGACTGGTCCCCTCTCTAACACTAAGGAAGGACCCTCATCCCCTCCTCATGGGCTGAGGAGAGGACCCAGAGCCACAGGGGCTGCTCTGGTGCCCACCTGCTCTGATTTCCACTGCATCGGGTGCCATACAACCTCTTGTGGTCTGAACCACATCAAAAATAGACACAAAGTAAAGGCATGAATACTATTGCTTCTACAAATGTATTTTTCCTCATATTGAAATGTTTTGGAAATAGTTGATCCATACTGTCAAACTTGAGGATTTTTTCTAAAAAAACCTACAGGAGAATAATGCTTAAAAGAGAATTTCTATAACCTGAAACACTATGGAATTTATCAAAATATAGCTATTTTAGAATACTTCACTAAAAACTGGGTTTCCCCACTGGAATTTTTCTATGACACTTTTTAAAAATCCATGCAACAAAATCTCTAAAGACATCAAAGTAAAAGAGATTAGGTTTTAAACAGAAGAAATTCAGGACAACTTTGACATTTCAGATCAGGGTTTCATTTTTCATCCAGGTCAGCCCTCCACTCCTTCCCTCTCCCGAGGAGAAGGCAGGACGCAACCACAGAAAAAGCTTACATTACTGAATTTTCTCCTTGGTTTGCCTACACATCATTACCTACACACCACCCGTGCTACCTCAGGCTCTTTAAAACTGCTGCTCTGTGCTGGAATAATCAGATATATTAAGAACTTTTATTTTAAACATCTTTAAAGAAAAAAAAAAAAAATCTGTGTACAGGGTGTGTGTGCGGGGCCTGTGGGGCGGCCTCTGCGAGGAGAGGCCAGGGCTGCCCTGGGCCCGACGCAGCCGGATCCAGCCGACCCACCACAGGGCAGGGCTGAGCCCCGCAGCCACAGCGGGAGCACCACAGGGAAAGTGAATTTAAGAAAAGGCAAAAAACGCTGCACAAAATTGAAGAGTGAGGGGAAAAATTTAAAATGTGAGAGGAACAGCCCTTCCAGCACCAAAGCGAGAGAAGGAGGAGGGGGAGGAGGTGCTCCCTTGCAGCCCATGGAGAGGATCAGCAGGAAGCACAGAATCACACAGGGTTGGAAGGGTCCTCTGGAGATCATCTAGACCAGCCCCCTGACAAAGCAGGTCCACCTAGAGAAGGTTGCACAGGAACATGCCCA
>JAOXNG010000021.1:99912480-99923048 GCA_028566535.1 Scolopax minor
CCCCTTGCTGAAATCTAAATCAGTTCATATAGGAAAGCCTGGGAAGCCAGATGCTCACCAGCCACCCCATCGTCTGATCCCTGTTACAGGAACATTTATCTGGACAGGCCTGGCCTGCCCTCGCCCCTCCTCTCTCGGCGGGTAAAGCACACGAGGTCTGGAAGAGCTCTTCCTCTTCGTGAACTGTTGTGAGATTTCTCGCCTGCAGGAACGGAACCTGGATCTGACAAGTGAAAAAGCAGCCTAATATTTTCTGGCCTGGATTATTAAATGGTGGGTTGCCCTCATCATGATCCCCGGTTAAGCCAGTAAATGTTTTGCCATCAGCTTCAGCAGAAGCGTGTTCGAGCCCTAGATACCAAGGATTTGATGACGGCAGGTCACCTAGAAAATGAACTGAAATTTATAAAGGATGTTGCTGCTCTTGCATCAAAGACAGAAAGAGTGGTAAGAACTGGGAGTAGAGACAACACAGGAGTGTTTTCACAACATATTACTATCCAGATCAGTTAAAACTTGAACCCTGAAAGCAAAGAAGGTTTTTCTCAGAAATTTCAAGGACATGAATGATCCTTAAGAGATTCTCTGCTTTGGATCTCTTTCCCTCTTTCTTTTGATGGGTAACAGTCACCTTTAAACCTTTGATAGTGCAAGTAATTATTGCTAGCACGATGGCTGCAGTAACATTTATTAATTGCACACTCTTTCTTTTAAGATGTTAATGGTGACTCTGATGCAGCTTCGCTTTCCTTCAGTAACAGAAATCTATGAACTACTACCTGGTTTCCTCTATATATCACTAAATGCTCTACTGTGCAGGTTGTCTGACAGTAACAGACTTGTTACCCTATTTGTACCTTGGTAACATGCTGCTAAGAGGAATTAAGAGCTTGCTAAGCAGAACTCCTTTGCTGCTTTCTGTATGCTTTGCTGGCATTCACACTGTCCTGTATGATTTTCAGGCTTTAACATCAATTTTGCAAGTGTGTCTGGCAAAGACAATTAAATTATATGACAGATATCATTCGTATTGGACTAATCCATGCAAATCTCTCATCGTTGCAGGTATGAAGATTTTATATTACAAAATGAGAAACTAAAAGCAATTCATTTTGATTCAGCCATGGGGGCTCCAGGCAGGGCTGTGAGCTTTCATACATACTCCAGCCCTTTGCACTGACCTTGGGCAGGATTTTTGAAGTATCTATAAAAAGAAAAAAATGTATTGCCTGTGGTATTCAAAGAAAACGAAGCTGGCATTCACAGAGCCTGTGCTATACTGAACTCTTATCAGTGAGCAGAACTTCCTTTTAAAATGACTGTAAAAAGCCAGCTCATTTTCCTTACTACTGTAGAATAAATTATTAGGATTTTCTTTTTGATAGCAATTAGGAAACACGGAAATGTGGATCCTATATTCTTTCCTTTGTGTGCACACGTAACTCCCTTTATAGTCACATCAGAGACATCTATCTGGTCTCATTTATGCTACACTCATGAAACTTGAATGTACAGAAGTCCAGTTATTTGTGGTTTTCCCTGAGGTACTCCAGTTCAAATTCAAGGCTTTCTCCTCAAAAACAGAACCAAACTATTAGCTATATAAACTTACTGCAATGAGAAAGCTAAGAGCATAAAATTAACTATCTAAGAATAAAAATCCCAAGCATATAGATCAAAAAGTTTTCAGAAAAATATGGCTGAGATTTCCAACATATTGGCAAGAATTCAATGCAAAAAATAAGGAAAAATTATAAAGCATAACTAATATGACGTAATCTATGTTACAGAGTTGTATGACTCTTGGATATATAATTTAAAAGCTTATTAGATAGAGCAAAAGTGGAACACTGTATGCACTGTGGTATGGTTATTCCTTCTTTATGTTTGTTAAATTAATTTGAGAACTGTACATACTGTTTTAAACATACTGGATGGAATGTTTATATACCCTTCAGCGTTCCTATTACTCCAATTATGTTGATTATATTTCCTATTAATTTTCAATTATTTTATTATTTTTTAAAAGCTGCTGTCAAATCTGCTTTCCTTCAGTGGGAAATTATAAGAGAGATGCACAACTGATAGAAAATTATTAATGTCAAGTAAATTCAAACGTGTAGGGTGGGCTACAAAAAGCAGTGAGTACACTATCATTTCTTTATGCTTATTCTCTAAAAGATGCACCCTGCAAACCACTCGATATTTGAAATTTGATCAGCCTAAGGTACATAACAGTTGTATCCCTGAATTACAGAAATTGGGCTTCTACATTCAGTATATGCCACTTGCCTTCCACTTTTGCTTAACATGCAACAATGAAATCTGTGGGAATGCCTTCATTTTTCTAGATCACTTTAAGAGACATTTAGAGTGAAATAACTTCCATGAAACATATTAGGCAGATCTAATTGTGCAATTATTAGAACAAAATAGCCTTAATTCTGTGGGGTTTTTGCAAAAGCAAAGGATAATGTCAGGCAGAGGCTGCTGTTTAATATGCTCATGTGCTGAAGTACCTTAACGTGCCTTTTAGCATTATAAAATAACATGTTTCATTCAAAAAAGGATGTGAGTATTCACCAACTTTGCTAAACAGTTTTTAAACACTTAGTAAATATTGTTTAACTGTTTTCACGTTTCAGAAAATACATTTTAAAACGCACTGCACTGGGCACTACATGATCATGTTGATCACTTGTTGCTAAATAAAAAGGACGTGGGCTGTCTCAGATGACAAGGAAGCCTGACAGATACGGATCCGCGGACTAATTATGAGAAAATGCTAGAACTGATATTAATGCAGGCCTGTAGAATAATCACATTGGTACTACATAAATCAAGCCTTCAAACTTCTCCACAGAGGGGAGAAAGTAACAGTAATTACAACTTGTGAATTGATGACAGCCACCCTGTAGCTTTGTTCTTATTTCATACAGAACTCACTATTATTTTTTTTTTTTTTCCTTTTTGGCTTTGTTCCTATATAAGCTTTTTAAGAGTGAGCTATTTTACTTGAATATCAGAAACCTATACTGGCAAATACAAATGTATTGTTTTTTTTTTTTTTTTGATAGGCATATCCAAAACTAGAAGGACTAATACTCACGGAGGGGAAAAAAAAAAGCCACAAAAAGTCTACTGTTGAAAAGTTGAAGACATGGGAGGGGAAAAAACCCCAAATCTACATACAGAAAATACTTCCCATATCCAAACATTTCAGGCAAATTGAATGCAGTTCACTTGCTACAAAGTTGCCAATTGTAAAAGCAGGATTGAATGAATCTTACTAAAGGAGACCCAGTAACCCAGTGATCCCTCAGACCTCTGCTTGAAGGTAGGTTTCTCTAAAAAATTCTTAAATCTTAACCCTTACTGTACAATTCCTGTCAGATATCTGAAAGGCTGAATACTACGTGTATGATCACAGCACTTTTTTAAAGCTCTTTAAGGAATATATCTGTTCAACAGCATTTTTGTTAGCAACATATCTATAATACAAAGGCTCCTAGCACTGTGCAGCAAATTATGTGGGGTTTTTTTTGCACTTCTCTCCTGTAGTGCACTCGATATGGGGTACTACTGAATCTTCTTCTGCACGCTGCATTACAAAGAAAACTGTCTTTCTGTAAGGCATTTTCTCTCCACTGCTGTCACGTAAAATAAAGGCTCTTGTAACTGGATGCATCTGACTGTATTAATACTCAAATGAAAGCTGAAACCTCCTACTTACCTAAAGTATAAATCCCTGAAAAGATTCCTGCCTTTCCAATTATGTTTCTTGTAATAAAGGTTAATACTGAACTGAACTTATCGTATTCTAGCATCACATGTTAAGTTCCAAATCTGTGTGTGTGATCTATTTTCTTTTCTATTGCTGAAATTAAGCAATAGGATAAAATGTTGACAATATTATTACAAATAACAAAGCAAAAGCATGTTACTTAAAGACAGTTCAAACCTATTGCTTTCAGGAGGAGGAAGAAAAAACATGGTGCAAAGTACTGGGGGGAGGGAAGGGAAGAGCATCTGTTGAAAATTAACTACTTCATCCTTAATTAACACATCATTTTCTACCTGATGAGATGGTGTTGTAGAAAGTATAAATTGAAGGCACAAGAGTAAGAAATGAGTCATCTTAGACTTACCGTATCAAAGACTATTGCTGTATTGCAGTCAGCATCCAAACACAGAGCATGAAGCTTCTCACAAATCAGAAAAAATACACCATCAATGAACAAATCAAATTCATTGTAAAAATAAAGGCCAGAGATTAGAGTATGTATCCAAGGGTCTGGTTAGTCACAGCTTTGACTAGCCTGCTAGAGAGCTCTGCAAAACAAGTATACTGCAGCAGTGTGGCAAGCATAGGATTGCAATGCATGTCCCATATATTCAAGCATAATAGAAAACATGGTCTGGAGCTTATTCCATGTGGAAGTGGGGTTTGTTTTATGCAGGCAGAAAAAAGAGGGGCTTTTTTCCCACATAATAGAATTAGAAATGAAGATTTTTCTTGATTATTGTACACAATAATTCCCCAGGATATCAATTACATAAAGCAGGTGCCTCTGTCTCCTGTTTCCCAGATAAATGCCTGTAATCTCATTTCACAAATGATCCTATTTAGACAGGAGCCACCTATTGTGATGATATCATTTGCTCTAGTATCCATAAATGGGCAACTTCCTACCAAACGTCATGACCACTGACGACCCAAATCTTTATAATATTGAGTGGGCAGGGTGGTTGATGGGGTCCCATCAATCTACAGCAGCTTCTGCTGATGTGATAGCATGAATCCTGCATAATCATCTAAAAGGCTGAAAATGAAGAGAAGCATTAAACCTGGCTGGTGGAGCTCATTTAAAACAAAAGCCCAAAAACCTAAAGCTGAAAAGGGGGAAAAAAAAATCCTAGATAGATAGTAAAGGCAAATAAAAGATATCCACATAGCAGTGGCACCTTTTCAAATGCTTCCTGCACTCACAAGGATACTGGTAGCTCTGAACAAAATCACTCTCGGTTAAGAAGTGTAGCTGTCAGTTTCTTTTTAGCAAGTAATAAAGACTCTATATCCTCTTTTCTTGCAAATGCAAAATATACATTGACAGCAAAAAAGACCAGTGCTTCAATGATGCACAAATTAGCCCACTCTTACTGAATATTTTTAGAATTAGCAACTGCTTGTCACAGTAGCTTGGAATATGAACTCTGTAACAAAATATCCTTAGACTGTTTGAAATCCAGTCTGCTAGAGTGATTTGCTTCATGCTCGAGCTGCACGGATTTCATTTCTCAGATCAGTGTTTTCTTAAGAAAAAAACATTCCATTAAATATACATATTTGGGAAACGTTATGATGCTCACAGCTGAAAATAGTTTCCATCTGCCTGCTTTAACACATAGAGATTTGAGGGGAGTTAAAGGTGATAGAGGGTTCATTGCTTCCCCACCCTGTCCCCAGGGGACTCGGTTGTGCCTAGAGGCTAAAGCAAATCGCTTAAGAACTTTATATTTAATATCCCTCCTGGCAAAAGTTGGTAAGAACTTCAAAAGAAGGTCCCCGAGTTGGAAAAAAAAAATTTAAAAAATGACCTGAGGACATTTTTCAACAGGATCTCCATAAAACTCCATAAAACTTGGTTTACACAGTCCTGCTTTGAACAGACTGAGCTGCATCTAAAGAACTTCTCAATAGACAGACATTAGGATCCACCCCTATTAGTGTTTGGGCAAAGTTCACCACATCACCACCCAAGCTCTGGTTCTGGTATAGAAAACTTTAAGTTTTTAAATCACAAAAAAATAGAGGATTTTATATACTTTTGTACTGAGGTAGTTCCATCACAACAGAGCCCATTTCTCAAAATCCATCCCCCCTGTTGTAGATGTTCCTTTACTGTTTGCTTTTACTTCACAGTCTCTCTGGGGCAGGGACACCCTTTACTAAACTGCTGCATTGCACATGGGGGGGTCCCCAAAGGCAAATGGTGTAAATGTTAATAATGCAAGCACCTCTCTTAGAATTAACTACAACCACAGTGACTCACATCACATCTAGGTGGGTGAAAGCAAAATTTGAGCACAGCATCCATGGCTCCAAGAAGCAGCTATGCTGTCAAAGCAGAAAGGCCAACGGGTTTTCTAAAAGCACCCTAAAGAGAAGAACTCCTCCCTCAGAGATTGAAAACAATGAAGAAAACCATTTCAGTGCACTGAATAGCCCTTTAGACATGAGCAGGTGCTTTTCTTCTCCCTCCCTCCCTCCTCTGCTTGTCTTCAAGATAACACTAGCTGATCTCCCTAGATATGCTGTCTGGGCAAAGACAGAAGCATAGCTTTGACTCTGGGGATCATAACCCCTTCGTTTCACTACTGGGTGGAAGTAGAAAAGCATATACTCTGCCTGTCCAGATGGCATAAATATTTTCCGTGTGTTTCCATGACAAAAGATAAAGATAACACAAGAAACAGTTAGAAAGTGGAAGCGCGTGTGAGTGTAACTGAGATTGATGGTCCAGAAGTTTCTCTCTTGGCTAGATAAAAGATGATGAAATGGGAATGAAAAAAAATAGGCAGAAAATAGCTATAAAGAATATTCATCACTGCTCCATCAAATTCAGTCCTGCCTTGGGAAACGCCAAAGGTCAGATTTTCTTGGTAATGTACAAAGACTTTTAAGGCTGTTCCAGGACATAGTAGGAAAGCGTGCATTTCTTAAAACAATATCTTTTTAAGCATCTGAGCCAAAGAATGTCACTACTCTTCCTCAACCCAGTTTTGAGCTCACCAAGCACACAGTGAGAGAACTGACCATCATTCCCAAACTGTTCCCATTTGTGTAGGGCTATACTGTGAGAAAATACCCCGAGCACATTACTGTCTCAGGAACAGCCTGAAGGATTATACTGAAAGGATGAGTCACCCCAGTAAAAGAAAGCTGTTGTATTTGGTCCAGGGGAGACTGTCATGAGTTGCAACATCTCACATTAAGCAAGAAAACTGTGGACATCCAACAAAAATTGCAGACAATTTTGCAAAAATGCAACAGAATATTCTACCCCTCTTAATATCTTTGCTTTATATTTGAAATCATAAGAAAACCTTGATATCCTAACAAATAAGTGCAAACATCCTTTAGGCCACTTTTGAAATTCCTATTAGTTTCCCTTTTATAGGGCTTATTTTTTGTAGCATACCTGGAAAAAATCTCTCCTGGCATTAGAGCCTTTCTATGAACCAGCACCTTCCTGGGCAAAGCCTGGGCAAAGTACCTTCTTTAAAATGTCTAGATGTTCCACTAATTGGAATTGAAACCCAAGTCAAAAAACACAAGTGGATTATTGAAACGACATTCTGAAAGGTCAGAGACAGAAAGATGCTCTAAAACACCTACTGATATTTTAGTAGATAATCTCTTTAGAGACGTAAGAAACTGCTGCTCTTAGCCAGGTCTACTGTGTCTAAAATCTCTTGAGGAGCTGAACTTAATTGATAGGACAAACTGCACAGACATTACTACAAGATGCATCACGTTGCTGTACTGAGGCAAAGATTCTTCCTTAAATCCCTCTGAGATTCATCACTATTGCTTTTCAACAAGACCAGGGAAAACTCCAAGAGGGGATTTCAACCGCATAAGGCCAAATGTAATTTGTCATAATATAATAATGATGATGAAGAATAATCTGCAGTTTTTAATTACTTAACAAAATCCTATTACCCAACGAAAAGCTAGAAATATCTATTGCCAATATCATACCTGAACATATTCTTAAGAATAATAATCACCATAAATTATTACTTAACGGCTAAAACAATCAGGAAAAAGCCTTGTCCACCATAAACTCATTCTTTACCACCAGCTGCAATGCTGGGATCCCAAAGAAAACATGGATATTCATTTTAATTTCACACTCCATTAGGAATACAGGTGTAAAAAAAAATCCACCAAATAAAAAGTGACATGTTCTGATAGGAAAACACATAATTTTCATTTCCATATCAATGTTAAAATAATTGAGAGCAGAAATGTTTAAAATTTTTAAGGGAAGCTTTGCTCTGTTTTTCAAAGCCTGGTTAGCCCACCTGTTGATTGACAGGGGATGACCATGGTTTGCATTGAGTGACCCTCCTAAATACATCATCATTTTTTGAGAAATTGGAAGAAATGGATAAAAATTTCCATCTTATGTCACTCTGCTTTTAAAATTGCATTTTACTGTCATTCTCTTTTCAGTGGAACTTTCCACTGCTTTGAAAGGGAGCTGTGTTGAAACATTTATGGCTCAAAAGTTTGTGCAAAATGCTGTTTAATATAAGCAGTACCCAAATATTCTCTTCTACCACAGACCCTGATACTGTAAAATGCCTGGCAGAAAGAGCCAAAGATCAGAAGGTTTGCAGGCTTCACCCTGGTAGCCTATAGTTCTAATTCTTATAGCGTTTCAGATAAGGATTTTCTACAAATTATAGCTATTGTGACAAAACATTCCCATTGGCAGACAAGTGATTTATGGAGGTAGTTTTCTCCACTGAAGACCGAAGCTATAAAATGATCCTAACATTGACCAGTAAACTATGGTATGATCATGAACCTGTGATATGAAAAAAGAGGGTTCTTGTAGGTTAGAATGTCAGAAATTCTTTATATTCGGATATTACCAAGGTGGAAGATGCATCTGTGAGCAGGGCAGTTTTGTGAACAATTCCTTGCTCATTTGGAGGCAACACTGCAAAAACTTCTGGCTACTCTTCAATGAAAGCCTTTTTGTCATGATTGTCATTCTTCAAAGAGAAAGACAATCCTGAAAGACCATATACCAACATAAAAAAAAAAAAACCAAACCAGTAATGCCTTCTTTGAAAGACAATGAGACCGCTTCAAAAAGTTCCCTATCTTCTCCTTATCAACATCTCCAAAAGGCCTAATTTAGAGGCTCTTAATAGCCCAGCCTTTCTTTCTTCCTCTTCAGAGCTTCCAACCTTTTCTTTGCAGTAGCATTTTCAGAATGTACCCAAGAACTTGGTATCTCAAAATGATTATTGGAAAAGAAAAATAATCAGTGTGTAAGCTTACAGCAGTTAAGAAGTGTCACGACTTTGCATTGTTAAATTTTAGCAAACTTTTTGACTGGGCCATTATTTTTTACCAGATCTGCAAATATTTTTCTCAGGTAACCCTGCCTCATAAACCACTGGTGTGAAAGTGTCAGCTTAGACTTTCTGAGCCTTTCTTGTTTTGAGTAAAAATAGTTACCAGTGACTTGTGATAAGTGACAGGCATTATCTTTGTCTTTTTGTTTTCTGATGGATGTCCCATGACAAGCACAAGTCTCTCACGTGCAATCCTGTGTCCCTTGCCTTGACTCCCCCTCCTCCTTCCCAATTTTCTAAATTCAAATAGAAGTGACATAAAGCAATCTTTTCCTATCTGTTTTTGGATTTTACACATTCCCGGTGTCCTGTAGATTTTATGAGAAAACTGAAGATGCTGCCCAAAGAAATCATTCTAGAAACTATGGGAAAAATATAACAAAGAGGAAGGCTTTGAAGATGACCAAAGGATGATCAGGTTCTGGATAAATCTAACATCAAGAAATCTGTTCTCCTGTAACAAGCTGAAGAATCTGGCACATTTTCAATTAGTACAATTGGACTGGCAGTTTGTAAATGTGATCAGTAGCAGCATTTCAGAGAAAAACACTGGGACGTGGCTACGAGCTTATGACACGCTCACATCAGCTGTGTGTAAGGGAGGAAAACATTCATTTTCTCTGAAGCTAGAACTTCCATCTTTACATTTGACTTCAGTGACCATGAATGACAATAATGAAATGTGAGGATAGCAATGGCAAAGACTGGAATGCCTTGGTTTGAGGTTTTAAGTCTTAAATGCATGGCATAAATGCTTGCTGTGTGTGTCAATTGCACACAGCATTCTAAATAACAAAGACTAGTTTGCTTTTATGTGTTAGAGAATTTAAACATAGGCAAAACATGTTCTGCAAAATTCTTGCTGCTGTTTATGCTCAGCCACGGGTACTAAGTAATAAGATACTGATAAGAACTGAAGCTACTCGGATCAGTCTTCTGGATGAGCCTTACCCAGTCACAGTGTCTGAAGTAAAATAAAAATACCCCAGCTAAATGGTTACATCTAAATTCTTGGAAATAAAAGTCAATAGAATTTCCTCTATGTACCTCTGTATTAAGTTTAATTCTTTTTATACCTTAAAAAAAAGGCAAAATAATTAGAAAAACAAATTTTTCACTTATAATACAAGCTGAATGTCCGCTTGAAGAGGAAGGAACAATCTGAGGTTTTAGCCCAGGAAGTAAGAAGACTAAGACTTTATAATTTGGCTTCATCTAAGAAACCAAGAAGAATGCATCAGTGAAAAGCAAAAGCAGGTAAAGAAAATTTTGGGGAAAGGAGAAAAGCAACATGCATCAGCAGCTGCAGAGAGCTTGAGGGCTTTCCCAGGGGTGGTGAGCCCAAAAGAGGCACCTCACACATGTGAGGCTCCAAGTGGCAGCACTGTCTCCAAGTCACAGCCAGGAGA
>JAOXNG010000021.1:99969247-99983381 GCA_028566535.1 Scolopax minor
GAGCTTACTAACAAACCTGCATGGGTGTGTGCAAGTAAACTGTTATTAACAGTTCCTCCAGACTTCATTTCTCAGGCAGTATTTTCCATCATTTGGGCCTTCCTGGGCTTTCTTGGTGCTAGTGAACTAAACATAGGTAGGGTGTAAGCTCAGTCTCTGGTGCTATGGATATCATCTACAGCATTTAATGCTAGTGCACCATTTTATATCATTTTGTCCCATTTGACATCATTTTCCTGTAGGTTCAGCCTGTGGATAGCCTGGGGCTGTTTCAGTGGGCCGTACAGACAGTGGTACCCTGCTTTGGGGAAGAAGAGCTTTTAGCTGTATGGATGCCATACCATGTCTCTTGTTCTCAGGGTCAGAAAATGATCCATTTTATTTATTAGCAGAGATGTGAGACATACCCCTGTACCTAAGTTAAGAGCTGCAGATTTAGTGCCAGTTCCATTTGTGCGGACGGCTATGCTCCTGAAACATGCCATAAACCTGAGGGGAGCTCCATGGATCTCTGCTGATGGATGCCATGGTGCAGCTCATGGCCCAAAGCTTGTTTTGAGACACACTGTAAAGTTTACTGCAACGCTTTGGGACCATAAGGCCAATTTCTACAAAAAATAATGCAGGCAAAACTCCTGTTGAAGTAAAGAGTAATTTTACCAGAATAAGATCTGGGGATTAGCTCTGTTGCTATTGAAAATATAAAGCTTAAAGCTCAGGGAACGGAGTGTCCTCACAAATGACTGAACATCCTCTTGCTTTTCCTGCAGCAAACCGCTGTGCTTGGCGTGAACATCGGGGGGGAGTGGATGTGGACCACCCCTCTGGAAGTATAGGGAGTGAAAGTATTGATGGATTTCCCAGGGCAGGGGAGGGAGAGCAGTCATAGCATATACCTTGTAGGCAGGGCATATGCTCAGTGTCACACACAGATCTGCTATCACCACTATGGCTGCATCCAGCCTGGGGAACTTGTGCCTTTCCTGTACGTATGGTCAGAGCTCAGTCTCATAATCGTGGGATGTATGCTTAGTAAAAGGGATGAATAGTTGTACTGGGAAGCAGATGAATCAGTCTGAAGAAAACTTTCTTGGCTGGAAAACTTAAAATTAGGTAATGAAACTGAAACTGTAAGACTTGTTGTGAACAAATGTTTTGTTTCTCTGCCTGTTTCCAAATGTAATATTTGGGAAAGAATCTTATTAGATTTTAAATTCACTGGGTAGGAGCAGACACCGCTACCTAAGCTTCCTATTTGTAAGCATGTGGTATCACCCTTTATGTCACAGGCATATTAACTCGAGCTAGTTGGGACTTGAGGAAAATTACTGTGGGATTTTTAAATTGTAAAATGCTCGTTCATGCTTTGTAAGTACAAATCCATTTCTATAAAGCTTACATACTTTTCCTTTTGAAGAACTTACTTTCATCCTGGCGTATAATGAAAAATAATATCAGAACTTAGGGGTTTTCTGTGACAAAATTCTTGTTTTTTCAGCCAACGAAGATGAATCTTTGTAATCCTGCTTTAGGAACAAGAGTCCTACCTCCTACCACTACTTCAGGCCTATCATCTATCTTGGGTGTTTTGCAGGGGTAGGAAAGAATGGCTGAAGGCACCTGTTCACTTCAGTAGTTCAGTTACCTAAAAGAGCAAGTTATCTACAGATGTTCATCTTTTTTTCATTGAATCTTTTTTCATTTGCATGAGTGTTTAGTGCAAAACTTTGAGGGCGTTACAATAAATTCTACAAAACTAATGCAGGAAAAACAACTGTTGAACTCAACATAAATTTTGCCACAGTTAGATTTGTCAATTAGCTTTGTTGCCACCGAAAATTTGTTACATGGAGGGAGGTCAGAGACTGACATAGGTTGCACAGAGAGGATTGTGGTGCCTTCATCCTTGGAGATATTCAAAACCCACTGCACACAGCCCTGGGCATCCTGCTTTGGATGATCCTGCTTTGAGCAGGGGGGCTGGATTAGGTTAGCTGCAGACGCCCCTTCCAGTCCAAACTGCTTTTTGGTTTTGTGATTCTGTTTTAAAACCAATATTTTGGAAGAATCATTGAATCATAGAATCATAGAATGGTTTGAAGGGACCTTAAAGATCATCTAGTTCCAACCCAACCCCCTTGCCATGGGCAGGGACACCTCCCACTAGACCAGGTTGCACAAAGCACCATCCAGCCTGGCCTTGAACTCTTCCAGGGATGGGGCTTCCACGACTTCCTCGGGCAACCTGTTCCAGTGCCTCACCACCCTCACTGTAAAGAATTTCTTTCTAGTATCTAATCTAAATTTCCCCTCTTCCAATTTAAACCCATTGACCCTTGTCCTTTCACTGCACTTCCTGACACAGAGTCCCTCTCTGGCTCTTCTGTAGGCTCCCTTCAGATATTGAAAGGCTGTTATAAGGTCTCCCAAAAGACCTTTCTAGAATTGAGCTATTACTAAAAACAAGTAACCAAAAAAAGGTCTTATTTTTCAAGTCTATAGCCAGCATTAACATACTTACCCAAGTCAACCTAGTCTTCTGGAAGAAGAAAGTCACAGACTAAAGTATACAAGAGTTTCTGTAGCATAGATATGAGACACAAGACATTTGCTAGTCAAAAATAATGCCATATTTAGGAAACTATCATACATCACATGAGGGAACTGCTACACCCTGCCTTCTCTTCTAAACAAACCCAGGGTGAGAAAAGATTCATATTTCAAGGTGCCCATTGTCAATACAAGTCAATGAGTTTAAGCTGCAGCAAGGTAAGGCATCAGGAAAAGTCCTCACTGGCAAGGTCAGGGAAGCTTTATAAAAGGCTTGGAAAGGCCACAGAACCATCTGTCACAAGAGAGGGGAGTATAGCTGAGCCTCCTTTGGGCATGGCATAAGCCTGCTTCTTTCCTATTCCCAACTGTGTCATTTCACTGGTCACTTCTGTCTGGAGTAACAGGAATAGCAGCCTGTTCTAGAGAACCTGGACCTTCTCTTCCCAAGGATAGGCTAATATTAAGCTGTGGCTGGGGTACAGCCACTGCAGAAGGGGCAGAAGAGCATATAGAAGAATATGCTGCTTGCTCACCATGCACTCATCCATACAGCATCTGCTCCACAGTCCTGACTTTGCTGATATCAGTGTCAGCAATGTGAAGGGAAAAAAAGGAGAGCAGGAATCTCTAGGGAAACATGAGAGCCCTAAATTATCTTCTGTATGCATCAGGTGATACCCTTTGTTTCACTTTCAGTCCAGAGCATTTCAATTAGATCTTCTCCAAACTGGATGTTTTCCTCCCCTAGGCTGATGTGGAGCTATTAAATTAATTACTGTTAATCTCTTTCACAATGCAAACTAGAACTGACCAGAAGCTCTGTCACAGCTTATCACCTCTGCCACTGGGTAGTGCCTCACACCCTCTCATCAGTTCCAGTGCAGTTCTCCCCTCTTCATCCTTTACTGGGGATCCTGTGCACCTCTAAAGAGTTACAGTAACAGGTATTGCTCATAAAAAAAATAATTAAAATCTGTTATTAGAGCTGTTATGTTGCAAAAGTTGGCATGATACGCCTAGCCAACTCAAAGCCAAACAACCTTGATATCAAGGTACGAGAACTTCCGGATTAACTAGAAGAAAATACTTACTCTTGCTTTATTTTCCCCCCTCTAATTCCCATTTCCATGGAAACCGGGCTGGAAAGTACCAGCAGGCAGCCTGCAGCTGAACATCTGAATGAGAACGCTCATGTTGAGCTCAGCAAGCAGACAGCAGGTGAAGTCTGCAGGAACTGCCGAAAAATCTATAGCTACATTTTGAAAGTAACGGGACAATCTCAGTTTAAGCAAAGAACTTCCAAAGAGGATGATCCGTAAAAAGAGTGAATATTCTTGTGTTGCACCACCTCACAATCTTTCTCTTTGTGCATCTATAAAACACAGGAATAAAAATTCTTTATCTCAAAGGCTCAAGACAAAAATTCATCACAATTAATTACATATCTCCAAATGTTCAGATGGAAGATGATATGCTAGCGAATATGGCAGGTTATTTTTTTAACATTGCCCTGTAATTCCTTCTGTGAAATCAAACAGGCTGCTGTACAGTTCATATATATGCATGGTGACCCCAGTCATTTGGAAGGCTCTTCTTACAAACATACATTGCATTAGAAAAAAAAATTAACTAGCAATTAGTAACATACTTGCATAACATATAAAACACATTGCATTTGAGCACAAATCCACACCTTTTGTTTTAAAAAGCTACTAAAGCAACACAGTTGGTAAGGCAGGGGGAGGAAAAGCAATGTTAACTTCTTTATGCAATTTAGTAAAGTTTAATGCAGCATTTTTTTTTTTTTTAATACTGCCTTAGATTTTTCTCCTGTTCAATATTTGCTCTTCAAGCAACAGGAAGAAAAGCAAACAAGCAAAGGATGAAACATTACTGTCTCGGGCTATGCTTTATCCAATGAAGAGATTGGTTATTATTAAACTCCTGCTTTTGTATCTAAAGCAATTACCACTCTCTCAAACAGATATTATTCATTCTTTGCAGAGAGCAGAATATTGGTCACACTTTTTTTTTCCAATGTACTTTCAGCCAATACACTGGACAAAAGAAAATTATTCTAACAAGGGATTTAACGTCTTCTGCAAGTTCAATATCAGCACACAAGAGCTGACCTGAAAATGGATGATAAAGAAACTTGATACAGCATAAATTTTTTTTTTTTAAAGCGTGTTTCTTAAAGTTTAAAAGAGCTATTTATCAGAATCAAGTCAGCCAGGTACAGCAACGAGCATCCACACCTATGTTCTTCACCATCAGAGAGGAAATGCAAGCTTAAAGCACCAAAGAACAGATCAACCCAAGAAGCTGTTACTGACTATTGATCCGTTCCTTCCTTTGGGATCTTCAGTGGAAAAATGAGCCCAAATTTGCAGGCCACAACATATTAAACTCACAGGTATGACGGAAAAGCATAGGACAGAAGCTGCTTGTGCTATTTCCTTGCATGACAGGAAACTAATAACTGTGTATCAAGAGCACAGCAGCAGCAGGCAAAGCACAGAGCTATTGGCATCTCTGCAGTGGCAGAGTGTCCATCTAACAGCTGCAACAACAACAGTAAAAACCTCACAGAGCACCTTCTGTTAATGAGTCCCATTGATAACTCACATTTTACTGCACTAAGTATAGTTGTGCTCACTTTGAGGATCACTTACTGTGCTAGATCATGACACAGGGAGCTCTGGGATAAACAGACAAACTCCAAATAATTCACTTATCTGGGCTAAGACTGCTTAAACACAGCATACACAAAAGCATAAGGCTTCAGACATATTTCCACTTTTATTTACATGCAATTATCTAGCACTAAACAACCCACATGTAGTGACTGAAAAGCTCTATTTCAAGCATGATTAGAAATAAAAATAAATTTTTAAAACAAACTTAAGTAAAAAGCAACCCACATCATGGAATATTGACTTCTCTGTTTCAGAGCTGCACTCTTACCCCTCAATTTTTTTTTTTCTTAGGAATGCCAAAACATGTTTTATTTAATGGCTATCTTTGTTTCGAGGATAGAAACAGAGTGTACTACTCACACTGTGTGAGAAACTTTTTAAACCACTATTATAACCAGGACCAACACTAAGGGAGAGGGGAAAGAACAACCTCAGCATCTGCCAAAGGTTTACAGAAGGGACAAGGGGGAATATTCTGACTTGACTGAAGAGTTCTCACTGGCAGGGGATGGATCGTTGCTGGGAAATATTTATTAAGTGAATTAGAGCTGGCTGCATGTGTACACAGAGGGCAGTGGATGTCCATCAAAAGGGGTGGGCTATTTCTCCCAGCTGGAGCTGGAGAAAGGCAGGGTTATAATTTCAGAAAATAAGCAAGCTGCTCCCCACCAGGTCATGAGCACCTTCACACTGTTTCCCCTGACGATCTCGTTAGTAACACCTGTACAGAGCATGTAACTGCTTTTCTTTCAATTAACTTGATAACTGCTAATGTGTCTCAGTTGTTACTGGCTGGTTAAGTTACAGGAGATGGAAAGAAACTGAGAAGGGACATCAATACAGCTCTTATAGTACATTGGTGGCATATAACAAGGAAGTGCAGAATAAAGGTGTCTGGTCTGGAATCTTTTGCTTCCTGAGGCACAGGGTACGTGACAAAGTTCTGGATACCAGCTACCACAATAACAAACATACATTATGCCAGTGCATAACATAAAAACTTTTAATTTATTAATCAGAATATATTTATGCTTAATGGAAAGCCACAAATAAGACTGAAGAAAGGAAACATCACTGTCTATTAGAAAGGCTTAATGCAAGCAACCAACTTGCAGCATTTGGTGTTTTATTTAGAGATTGAGATTTTGTAAATGTTTAACATGTTTGCAAAATGAATCATTCTTTAACCTTTGAAAAGCCTAATCTTATTAAATACATATCTTCTTCCAAACGGCATTGCTGTGGAACAGCTGAATTACTTTTTTTATCCTCCCTTTTGAAAGTCTCTGCAGGAGATGTTTTTATAGCCAAGTTAAAAGCACTGAAAATAAAAGCTCATGGCAGAAGTACCAGCACTTCTGACTTCCCAGCATCACAAGGGGAAGGTGGTGGGTGCTCCCATCTACCCTTCCTTCCACGCACAGCTCTCTTCTCCAGTTTACAAATACAGCATATCAATACTGACAAAGTGCTGCCACGTCAGACTCACATGCAGTGTAGGGAGGGACAGTGGGATGCACAGTTTTCCCAGCAGCACTGGCTCCGTGGCTCCCAATGGCTCATTTCTTTCTCCAGGGTGCAGCCCCCATGCTACCAGCAAAGAGGCAAGTCATGGAGGCACTTTTCAACAAGAAGCCCAAGACCCCCAAGCTGTCCCCTCCTGAACTGCTGAATGGATATAAACAAGCAGGGAAACTACTACTGTGTCTCTCCCTGTCCCCTATCCTGTTCCCTACAGCCTCTCTGTTCATCCCTAATGGTTTTGGAGGTCTCATTTTAAGTTTTTCCTTTTTCTTATCCCATCCCTCCTCTTCAGTCCATCTCTCTATGTTCCTCTCTCCTCTTTATAGGAAACACTTCTTAAGTCTGCATATTGCTAAATTCCTCCAAATGTCAGCAGCTGAAAACAGACCTAAAGCTCATAATCAGACCGTTTCTCTGGGTTTCACTTAATGAGAATGCAGCTGAACAGACCATATATGATGTATACATGT
Source organism: Scolopax minor (assembly GCA_028566535.1). Classification (NCBI taxonomy): domain Eukaryota; kingdom Metazoa; phylum Chordata; class Aves; order Charadriiformes; family Scolopacidae; genus Scolopax; species Scolopax minor. The sequence continues at coordinate 99,976,494 of JAOXNG010000021.1, forward strand.
GAATGCAAAGAACACATTCCACATTTACACTAATTTAATGAATGTAATCTTCTTAGTTCAGACTAGCTAATTCATACATAATCAAACAAGAAAATGGTTCACTTATATCTAACCAACTCAAATTCAAATCTAATTCAAAAATTTAGTTGTTATTTTCCTCCAGAAACGAGCTGAAAAATCCCCAGTGTCCTGTCTGAACTCTTCTTCTCCTCCTTTCTGCCAAGTACTTAAACACCATAAACAGGGAAATGGCAAAAATGGAACACAGACATTTACTTTGCACCTGCTGGAAACTCCCAACTATATAATATGTAGGAATAAAAATATTTGCTGTAGCAGTCACAGAGAAGCAATAGAAGTTACCGTTATTTTCATACCAAGTTGCACAGCTGTTGTTAGGTACCAAAACCCGATAGGATTCCTCTTCAAAAAGCTTAGTTCAAAATTTTCAAAATCAAATTTTACACAAGGAGGCTCCTCCTTTCTCTTATGTCCAAAGGAAAGCACTTTTGAAAGTGACTGGTAAATGGTTTTCTTGATACTGTATAAAAGTGTATTTCACCCTCTTAGATAAATGGTCAGTCTTACTGCCCAACCCCAAGCCATCACTTCAGAAAACCCTGGCTTTGATATCTACTTCATACACTGCTGCCCAAGCCAAGAAAAGTTTGGTCATTAAATGAATCTAGATCAATTTTTTACATTGGAAATAAATTTTGAAAAAATATAATTGGCGCATGATATTATCACAGGAGCACACAGACTGGGCTATGGTCATTATACAGTGTTTCCTTTGGCCTTTACAATTATTTCAAGTTTTCCTGAAAACTGGTCTAAGTCTTTCTGCAATCTGTTCACTAATTATAAACCTTCAAATTCTTGCTAGAAGAGGTGTGTTATTAACTGTCTTACTATAATGTATTGCTCCCATGTTCACAGATGAAAATGGAAACGAGATTTTAACTTTCATTTGAGCAGTTGCAGGTAACCAGAAGTCACACTGGAGTTCAACACAGGTGACAAGTTCTCTATGCAATTACCCTTAGTGCAAACCTTGCCTGAAACACAAATAATAGCAAGCCAAAGAGCAAACCAGTTTATTTTGGTGGTAGCTAGTGGCAGAAGGGAGAACGAAGCCTACAGAGCTGCAAGCATTCACATATGTTCTATTAATCAGATATCAAAAATAAGCTAAATCAAAGTCATAATTGCATATGCAGTCACTTTCACACAATTCATAAAATTATAGAAAGGATTTGAAAACTTATTTTAGAAGACATTTTTTTCCTGTAATTAAATAACGTAAAATTAAATCATCACTCTCTTCACATCCATGTCATCATTCTCATCAAATGATTTGTTCTGGTCAAAAACATATGACTTTAAGTGTCCTCCTGCACAGTAGTAAGGCATTACGAGCAAAACTCCTTGTCTACTCCTCTAGTCTCCGACAAATAAGCATGGACCAAGAATTCTTCTGCAGTCAGAACCACATATAAGACTTGCCACTTAACACCTTTGCAAATCGAGACAACCAGGCTGCAGGCTCCAGTATTACATCCTTTTTCTTGCCAAAACTTTGTAATTAGCAAGAGACACTTCAGAAGTTCATAGGAATACCTTTACAAGCAAGACCTGATACGATATTGCAGAGAACTGACTCTACAAGAGAATTAGCTCCAGAAAGCAAACAGAATACACTAAATTTTCACTGAAAGCAGATCATTTAAATGAAGTACTGAAGTAGCCAGCTGCTAGAAAAGGACTTCAGTGATAGTAAGTAGCAAACAAGACTTCTCTATAATATCTCTTTTGTGTTTGCATTTCTCCAAATCACATTACAACATTAACTCATTAGAAAAAAAGTTTACCTGTGTTCCTGTCAGGTAAAATACAGCAATGCTTCTGCAGTATGCCAGGCAGAACCTGTTGCAACAAAGAAAAAAACATTAATGTAGATACATATTTTAACATCATATGAAGAAAAGCCAATGATTGCTGGAATGCATATCTGATCAAGCTTTGTGCTCTCATACTGCATACAAATTAGTTATTGTGCAATGCAAATGTGAACCTCGCTCATTAGCAATAGCACAGAGAAGAATCTTATAAAATTAGCTGCTTACTACCTGCCTCTAAAGATAGTTTTACCCTCTCCCATAGACTACAATATTAAAAAGCTGAGTAAAAGAATGTGAGACCATAACTAACATGCTCAACTTAAAAAAAGAGAATATGCTACCAGTCAATGACGTCGCTGTTCCTGATTTTGCCCATGTGGCCCTGGGGTTATGAGAGCAAGCTTTCCACAAATTGCTCAGGACCAATTCCCAAGGCCCAGGGTTTCCTTCCTCGCACACCCACTTCCAGCAGACAACACAAAACCCCAGAAACCTGAGCAGGAAACTCAAGGGAACAGGGATGGAGAAGATTCCAAGCTTGTGGTTCACCACATCCACCATGCTGAGACACCACCAGCAGACTAGAGAAGCTTCCCACCACCCCTGGCCCTCCCCTATAGGCAGGACCTCGCCCTTCTTCACAGATTGGCACATTGAGATCACCTGTTTTGGTGCAGACAAAACAGGTGGAAGGTTTAATGCTCTTATCACTCGAAGCACCCAAGACCTTATTTTAATCTGACTTTTAGATCTATAATTTACACCCTCTAAAATGTTACCAGCATTGATAAAACTGTAGCTTGAAGTTTAATAGCTTTTCCTTTGCTCTTTCTGAGAAAAGGCCAATTAAAAAACCATGCTCTGAGATGGCTTCTTTAAATTTTCTCTTGGAGGTCAACATGCACCCTTTGAAGTCTAAAAATTTAAAAACAAACAAACAAAAAAACCCCAAAACAACAGTTATTTTGCTGTTTGGCAAAGCTTAATAGCTGGGGATGAGACAGCTAAGATATGTACTGCCCCCACAGAGGGGGGGCAGAGTCATTGCAAAATTTTGCTCTTGTTGCCATTATAAGCTGGAAAGTCAGGCTGTGGTCAGAAAGCAGCAGCGAGAACTGTCAAAGCTAAGAACAGTTCCCCCATCAACGCCTCAAAACTCTACTGAAGGCAAAACATTCAAATGAAAGCTCTGACACACAAAAAACCCAACCAACCAACCAACCAAAAAACCAAAACCCACAAAACATTTATTCTGGCATAATCCTAAAATTCAGCTTGTGGATAAAAAGGAAAACAAATGGTGTTTAAGCAGCAGATGTCAGCCATGGGGTGGATCGAGTCAGATCCCCAGAGATACGTCTCACAGATCCCCCCAATGGCTTATCAAGAAACTGCTTTGTTGCAAATACAAATTATGGTCACATCTGGGACTTTATCGCATTACTGTACGTATATCTTCAAAATGAATTTGACTTGCTAAGTAGCTTATTTTTCTCAAATTCCTTCTATTTCGCTCTTTCACACACACATGCAGAGGGCTTTTCATTCTGGTTTAGGTCTGTAACTGCCAGAGCTTCTGGGAGGCTGCCAGACCAGTGATTCCTCCACTAGACATGGCATAGGACCTCACGGGTCACCCGCGGCCCCTCTGTAAAGTCCCCAAAATTTGAGGGAAGAAAGAATACCCACGTCAGGTTCAGAGCCACCTGCTTCCAAGATGTGCAACAGTCTTTTACTTCAGCCTGGTGCAACCCCACTTAAGCAGCTCCCACCACCCTGAAGTTGAGGTGGCTCCTTGTCTACAGAAATACCTCACCAGGAGGCAAACCACTCTGGGGTACATACATGGGTATCTCCTATCTCCCACTTCCAAACCCCTGTGTGCTCAGCTACATCAGTTAAGTACAATCCTTTCTCATCTCTTTTGGGCTACACGAGACCTTTCAATAAGTAAATGGGTTCCTTAAGCAGAAATCCCTCTCCCTTGAAGTGGTCTCAAAACTAGCTGGCTTGCTTCAGGGAGGACTATTTGCGGGAACAAAGTAGGACTTGAACCAAAGTTTCAACTTGCCTTACGGCGATTCACAGCCAGCAGACAGCTTGTATTTTAAGAAGAATCAATAGCATGAATAACAACCTTCTGAAAACCACACTCGTCATTCTACAGCGTTTCTTAAATTTTAAAATAAAACCCCAATAATTCTTAAGAGTACAGCATCATGCATAAAAACTATAGCATTTTCCTTATGGTCACAGATATAAATAACAGCACAGTCTTATATCTTGAGTCTAGGCACATCTTGGGATTTCAAGAGTATTGTAGCCTTTTTCCAGCTCTGTCTCAAATCTTTTGGATAATCTTAGATTGACTACCTTTCTCCACATCTACATTTAAGAATCAACATTAAGCAATTCAGATGGGCAAGGTTTTGATCTTTTTCTCCCCATCTCAATAAGTGCTGAGTCCTCTCCACATTCCCCTTGTTTTTACATGGCTGTGGGCTCTTTGTGGCCCGGATTACATTTTTATGATGTGCAAAATGCTGTAAAATAAAACCATCATTTTCTTGATGACAAAAACATTGAAGACAAACCGATATCTCCATTATACGGGACAAACCTTTCCACTGTGAGAGTGTACAGCTGTGTGTGTTGGGGTGTGTGTGTGTGAGTGTAGATGTGCAATGCGGGCGTCTGCATGTGCATATGTCCCCTCTTGGGTTTTGTGTGTGTCTGGCTCCCTTGACTTCATGCACATAACAAAGTCTGCAAATCTGGTCCCTGGCATGTTGTTCCCAGCTTTCATGAGCAAGTGCAATCTGTGTGGTCTAACTGTAGCATAAAACAATACCTTGAGGGAACAGTAATGATGCTGCTGATGTCAGAACGCCGAATTGTTCTGCACAGGGATTTCTCAGGCCACACCCCTGTGATCCAAAGGTAAAAAATCAGGGTTAATGCTTTGAGAGGACCACTGCATTTTGGTAAAGGAGAACATGGGCTGTGACACATAAAAGCACTGCTTCATTAGTTCTTTCATTTTAAAAGCTCAGATCTCATTTTCATGTCTTCAGGTTTATATCGACATACTATTGAATTTGGAATTCCCTAGGCCCATTTTAAAGGCTTTCTTTGCCTCTATAAATGCACATCTGTTTTGGCTGGAAATTCTCTGGTCTTGGCATGAGCCAACTTGCCACCTATATAGTCCGCACATATAAAGCTTTGAGGCTGTTGCTGCTGGAGGGAGGATTTTATGTTTTTTTGTCTGTTTGTTTTCATGGGGTATCCCAGCATTCTCTTAACTCTTTCCTTTTTCCTTCTTTGCCATCTTTCAAACCACCACAACCCTCCCCAATGATTTCACTTGCCCTTAATCCCTTTTCGGATTGGCTGTGTTGCTGTTGCCGTGTTAACAAAACCAGAACTTCCTTTCTCAGACCTTCCAGTTTATAACAGCAGTTATCATAATTTCCAACTGATTTCAAGCTCCAGTTGACAGCCAAGAGCTGGTTTATGTTGCCAGTAATGTGTGTCAATCATAAGGGAGCAAATTATTGTGCAGAGAAGCTTGGATGACTGTGAGACTAACCTTCAATATTTCATATGGACTAACAACTCCCAGTTGCTTTGTTTTCTCTTATAACAATTACAGAGGGTGCTGCTACGAGAAAGAGTGAAGCTCTCCAAATTTTTTTGGTGTGCTAGAACATTGAGCCAAGAGCAATGGGGTTTCACTAAAAACTAGCAGTGACTCAGACAGAGGAAGGAGGGAAATATGATCAAACTGATTTGGGGCACATATTGTATGAATAAGGTGGTCTTTATAACATCCAGTAAATAACTCTGTACTGCAAGTGATCAAGAAGCAGCATGATGAACATGTATGTATTTGTCTTCTGAATTTCTCCTGTTGTCACTCCATGAACAAAATACCTGCTGCCAGTGCACGAGAACATCACTTTTTGCAACGTACATCCTCAATCTTTAAAAGACTTAAGTACATGGATAGTTTTATAAACATGATATAGGATCCTACTGATTGTGGAACTGTTTTTTCTTCTCATGTTGAAGTATTTCCTGTTTCATAGGCTAACAGCTGGTCCTTTGGTGAAATATATCAGTAATGAATTAGGAAATCTGCCACCCTTTCTTAGTTTCGAGATGTATTTCCTGAAAAATTACCCTGGTTCACCTACATCCTCTTTATAAAATATATAGGCTGCTAATTCCCTGGGAAATAATTGATGACCAAGTATCTATAACCTTCTGATAAACCCTGAGTTTTATTTTTCTATCCAAACAAATCAATAATGTTTGGTGAAACATAGGTTTGAGAGGGCAAAAGCATTGTTCTTGTCCACCAGCAGCGGTTCATCTACATTCCTGGTGCTTGAACACTGTTTTAAAGGTGAGTTGAATTAAACATCCTGTCTATAGCTTTGACTTGGTTGCTGTCTTTGCAACAGATCATTCTAGGAAAGATCTCAATTCAGTTTACGTGTCTAATGGCAATGCTACAATACTACTGCTGGCGTGGAGTTGGTAGAAGGTGGCATCTAGAGCTTACTGAAAGTCACAGAAAGGGGAACCAGAATAGAAATATAACCCTTGTTTTGTTTTTTCTCTCTATAACTCACCTCAAGTGTCTTTACTAGGCGTTAGAAGCTTCTTACAAGCTGCTGTGACACAGTCTTTTTAACGAAGCAACAGGAGGTAGAGATGTGGCCAGTGCCTTCAAGCTGAGTTCTTAATTTCATTTACTCCAGAGTCAGTTCAAAGTCTGCTGCCAGTGGGGATCTACATTGCTCCTGATTGGCATAACTCAGTTCAGCGCTTGGACCCTTTCAGAACAACTGCTGTCAACAAGCCACACAGTAATATTTCAGCTTATCATCTGCCAAGTGGTTGAAGCTCAAAGTAGATGTGGTTTAATCACCATTTTATGTAATTTTTAGGTATTCCAAGGTCTAAAATACATGGGATT
>JAOXNG010000021.1:100031665-100047272 GCA_028566535.1 Scolopax minor
GGCTCAGTTTGGGATTCACTTACCCCCAGGGTTTCCAAAAGTTCAGGTTTGTTAACCTTCAAAGTGTGCTGTAAAACTCCTCTCTTCTCTCAGGCTGCAGGACAAGGACAAGCTAAACGCCGTAGCAAATGTTATATTCACGAGCTGTCCTCTGGCACTATTTAATGTGTGTTACTGCATAGAGAAGATAAGCAGAACACAGCTGTACTTGTTGGCTGCCTGCAATGATAGTTTATGTATTGAAAGAAGAGGGACATGTAGAACAGGTGAAGAGGAGGTGCCAATTGTTGAGTTCTTAAATCTGCCTAATCAGCGCAGCCACACAGTAAGCTAAGAAACAGAAATTCATCTGACCATTTTGCTTGTAACACTATTGTCTTCTCTGTATAACCACTCCATTGCTATGGTCTTGTTTCATTTCTTTTGCTTGAAAAAGCAAACAAACTATTTTACTTCATTTCCTTTCTCTATTTTCCCCTATTTCATCTCTACTTCCGTTCCTTTTCTCTCTGTAGAACAATAACTTCATTTTTCTTTTAAGAAGTTGATGACTTGAGGAAGGAATTCTTAGATGAAATTTTAGCGAAGGAAGCTCCTGGTCTTTGCTGACTGATGGGCAGCTATATCTAGCAACTAGTTCTGGAAAACAGCTGCAATTGTAGACCTTAATTTTAAGCTTCCATGAGCAACAACAGGCATTCTTGAGAGGAACGTGGGTTAAGGATCATTGGTCCCTCACCAGCAACATTCAAGAGGCAAGTTCAGATATTCAAGGTAGCACTTTTAGCCTTAAATTCTGTGAATCAGTGAAGCTCTACACCTCACAGTGTCATCTTCTTTCTAATCCAAGTCCTGTAACATCAGAGGTCACCATACCTGTCCCACTGCCGAGTCTCAAATGCGTGTCTAGGCCATCCCCTGGCTTTTACAGGTGGTTGATGCAATGTGACAGTCAACAGAAACACCATCTGACATGGAGTATTTATAGACAGGAGAGGATATTTCCACAAAAAGAAGAGAGGGAAAACCAAAAGACGATGGAAACATCATTAAGTTCCCATGACACGACACTAAATATTTGAGGAACAGGGATCTCAAATGAGAGAGATGAGAGTGTGAATTAGACCTGTCAAATGACTAGCAAAAGTGCTTGAAAATACAAAAAGAGACAGAGGACTCTGAGGTATCAGTCATGAAGTCCAGGAGAGGAATTCTAATGCAAGAAAAGCCTGGAGGGAGCTAAGGAAAAAGGTGCACTGAGAAGCTGAGGGAGCTGAAACAGCACTGAGAGTGAGTGTGTGGTCCCAGACCTGCAAACATGCAACTAACTTTAACCATGAGAATTAACTCAATTCATTTCAGTCGATTCCACATTCCATTCCACATTCCATTCAATGAAGTATTGGCTTCATTGGGTGCCATCTTCCTGTAGACTCTCAGATACACTGAACAGCGAAGAAGCAGTAACCCTTATAATTCGATTATGTATTCATTTCCACTATACAATGTTTGCCATTTCCTTTGAAATGTTCTCTTAATTTCTGCAGACTTCAAACTTTAGCAGGCACATAAATCATGGAGGTACTTTTTGCCTTGCCCGGGAAAAAAAAAATCCATTTTTATTTGGGGATGATACAGTGGCATTTCTTGTCCATGTATCAGAGCGCACAGGGCACTGCTCTCAGCCTGATAACACTCTTCAGTACTTTATTTCTACTCTGCATACATTGCTTTAGAATTAATATTGGTTAGGAACAATTTGATAACATAGATATTTTACTTGGAACAATACTCAATTCCTGAAAACACTTTTCAAGTTAAGAGTGATATTTTAGTGAGCGTGGTGAAAACAGCTAATAGTCTTTTATCTTAAAGCACTGACCAGTGATGCGGAAAAGACAAGTTAAGCCACTAAATCTATGCACAGTAAGAATTGAATATTGGTCTTCCACTTCCAAGACAAATACCTTAAACATCCCAACAGTGCTCAGGTAGATGAAGAAGGGAAGGAGAGTGCTGTCTGATAGAACCAAAATTAAATTTGGTTTTCTTTAAACACTTGGAGTTGCAAAGACCTACAGCTTTCCAAAATATGAAATAAGGACAAAAATCAAAATAACCAACAAGAAAGAAAAATGGGACTAAAGTCAGTCTTATTGAGATACATAACAATGTTACCTCACTGATTCAAGTGATTTTTCTCAATTCTCAACACTTTATTGCTAAGAGTAATTTCTCTTATGAGAAGAATTACAAGAAATGAAATTCTTGGTTTTTGAGCAGGCTTGTCACTATATCAGTCAAACAGACACACCAGGGAGGGGAAATCTTCCTCCTGTTGGATAAATGTAATTCTTAAGCATGAGTGACAAAAGTGTGTGGTAGCTACTGATGTAAAGTTTATTAAAAATATTTTTTTTTAATTTTATTTCTTTTTAATCCAAAAGGATCTAGAAGAGTAAATGAAAATAAAATATTTTAGGTTATGAAGTCAGGCACTTCCAAGTCAGGGAATATGAAACGCCTTTATCTGGGCACTTCTGAATATGCATTAGGATACAAACTTAAATTACACAGTGACTGACTGATGACCAGAAAGACTCCCATTTCATCCATTCAATGCAAAAAATAATTGTCACCTTGTACATAAAAATCGTGGTAATGATTAAGGAAACTCCAGTGTTGCTAAGGGTAATAGCAGTCATACTTCACTAAGTCCACACGCAAGAGGACATTAAATTACTTCAGAGAATGAGATAAATGAAACAACAGGAGCACATCCAGCATCTAGGCCCCATACAGAATTGTTCAGAAGAGATTCACCAAGTCTTTAGTGGAAAGTGCAAGAAGGGGTTGAAACTGGAAGGAAGAGCTATTTCAATGTTTCTCAGGAGAAAGGAAAAAAAGAAAAAGACTTCAGTCTCTAAAATTTAACAGGGAAATCAAATCTACACTCCAATAAAACAACCCAGAAAGCTTAAAGCAGAGATAACCTTTTAATCTGTAAAGGGATAACAACACGTAATTACAGATTTAGACAGCCAAAGTCTGATAGCCAAAGGCTTACATGGGATATGTTAATTAAAGTAGTTGTAACAATTTACTTTCCTTGCTGATGAGCAGTTTTCAAAGCTATTGGCTGGGAAGCTGATACTCTTCCATGTGAGTCATTCCTAAAGACTAGAATCATATTCTGTCGGTCACTATACTGGCTTGATACTTTCAAAGAAATCTGAAGACACTAGTACTGAGACTCAATTTATGTAAAGTGCTTTAATTTTCTTAATTAAAGAAATTTACTAACTCAGGATTTGGCCAAACATCCATATCCTTAAAAGATGAACCCAGAATGACCAGCAGCCTAGGTCTGAGATCCTCCTGACTAGAAGTTGCATCTGATCACTCTGTGAAACACCTGCCAAGAGCTCATTTTTCTATCTGATGCTCAGGAAAGTAAATCTTGTTTCATGAGTAATCACACAAGAATCAATAGAACAACTATACGAACAAAATTACTTGCATGTTGAAAAGCCTAGGCCAGAAGAGTAAAAGCCTTTCTGAATGTAGCCCTGTCCACCGCTGCTCTGGCTCCTCACTCCCTTCCTCAAGCCAACTTCTCACAACCCGTCTTTTCAATTTGAGCTGACAACTGCTGGTCATAAACAACCAAAATACGTATCCTTTACGGCTGGGAGAGCTGTGCTTCCAACATCCAGGGACTCTGGGAGGACACATGGACTCACAGAGGAGTTCCCAGAGGTGGAGGCACGGGATACAAGGAGCCAGGGCACGGAGATACGAGCAGGGGAATACAAACTGGTGATTAAGAGTGTGACCAGAGTATGATAAAGATGAACAAGTATAATGGAGAACAGCAGAAAGAGGAACAGAGCCACAAGCCATACAATGAAAGGTCTTGAAGACGTTATAAGCTCTCATTTGGTGGAGACTAGAGATGCATTGATCTCTTTCAATAATCTGATCATATTTTTAACTGCTTCTCTATCTTTCATATAATGTAGGTTTCTTTTGTCAACTCTCCATTTTTACAATATCTATTCACACTTCTAGAGTAATTTTTTTACCACAGTCATATCCATTCTAGATTTCAAAATCTGCCTTTTATATTCCTATTATACTGATGTAAATTTAGAGAGAAAAACTGAATAGCAAGTGAAAAGGTTGCACTGCTAGGCTACTTTTCATTCTCCATTTAGGACAGGAATGCCTTGATTCAAAAGCAATCACATAAAGGCACACTAAAACATTTAATTGGACTGATCTAAAAATGTTTATTGAAGAGAGACAACTGTGCTTGACAGATTTTAAGAGATGAAATAACAAACCACATTCATACATGGACTAATAAGACTCCCACTGAAACTAATATCAGGATTGTGGCTCTGAACATAACTGCCCTTTGTATTTATGAGTAATACCATTGCAGCATTGTGTTATCACACTAATGGCATGAGAAATTACTGAACTGCTACAGATACCACACAACAGACAGCTCAGTTTATCCTCTGTTTAGTTATTTGCTTACAACTTTTCCAAGCGAGGGCAAGGTGTCTCTAATATACCATCATCCCAACCAAAGAAACTCTCTCACCCACCAAAAACTTCACAAATACGAGACCAAAAAAAAGTGATTCTTCAGCACAAAAATCAAAGTATCTCAATTGTTAAGTATCTCAAAGTTAATCCAAAAAGATATTTGTATATGAAGTTTTTATAAACCTTGCTGAGTTTATAGACACTGAAGTTTTAGAATAAATTTAAGCGTGATGCTAAATGTAACAGAAAATTTCCTACACACTCAATTTGGAATATTTAATTTCTCAACTGTATCTCTTAAATGCCACTCATGTCATTTCTGAGTATGCCCGACAAGTTACCATTTCCCCTGGATACACCATGGCCAAGCCCTTGCACTCATCAGCAAAAGTGGCAGGAAAAAATCATTAAACCCAACAGTTTAGCCCATCTGTTCACAGACAGGACAGGGCTTATTAGACTGTGCAGAGCATCCCCCTCGTGCAGCTTTGTAGCTTTTGGAGGAGAGGAGATCCTCCCTTACAGTTTGCTTTCCCACCCCTCCGTTCAGTTATGCCATTTCCACTGCTGCTGGTGGAGATGGGGAATATAAGGCTGCTGTGCAGCAGGTACAGGTAAAGCAAATACACACTTGTCCTCTGCTCCACTTAGATACACACAGCTTCTTAACATGACTCACATTATTCTTTCTGTAACTCCCACCATTTATAATTTGCCTTGCCTGTGGAGTCCCTGCCTGGCAGACTGCTAACACTTCTGGCCTTTTTTCTTGTCTGGCATTTTCACTAATAAGAGTAAGGGCTTGGAGTTGGTACTAGATCCAGACTGGTACTAATAGATTTGCCCTTCCAATTAACGTAGCTTACAATTCAATTTTCCTATGTTTAAGCATTAAAATTTTATGGTTGGTTTTAAAATATGAGATATCAAATACATGGTTGTAGCTACAGCACTTGAGCAGGTTTCAGGATATCCGAGTTCTGTGGCTTGACTGGCCACACTGACATAGAATATTTATTAGGAAAAACACCACATGAATCACTTAATACCCTTTTGTAAGTGCTATGGATATCCAATAATGCACCACTTGTGGTTTCATAGCAAACATAGGGCTTAAATATTCATCTACTTTAATGTGAATCAGCAGTATGTTTTTTCTTCTTCATATTCAAATCATCTAGCCTTTGAATACAGAATGGAATTTCAAAGAATTTGCCAGTAAATTGTGTGATCAGCATTTGAATAACATTATTTAAAAAAAAAAAACCTGCAAGAAATTCAGCATCAAACTATAGGTTTCAGTAACACTGATTCCGGTCCCATACATTCACATTTACTAAAATCTTAGTGCTTTAAGTTGTTTCACAACTCCTTTTTTTTTTTTTTAAAGGGGAGGAGTATTTTCAGTTGTTTGTTTGGAAGTGGGGGATTTTTACTGTATTGCTGGTTACTAAGACATCCCCTACCACTAAAAGGTGGTTGGGGAATTCCCAAGCAAATACAGCTTTCTTCCAATATGGAGCAATCTCCAAGTCTTTGAAATTTGTCAAAATCCACTAAAATGATTCTTGGATTAATTTGTGAGGTACAATGTGAACATCCAGCTATTGCTGTAGAACAAACATTTGATTATGGAGAATAATAAAGCAATGCCAATAATCCTACTCACTTACTTTAAAAGATTAACGTATTTTCCCAGTAAGAAAATCAGGCACAGCTGTGAAAGAAACAGGGCAGAAGAAAGTTGCAGCTAATTAGGATGAGAATGAGAGCTCAGGTCAGGAAACCTGTGCAGTTCCAGAGACATGATCTGTGCTTGCTCTGAAACTCTGTGTCTAGAACATGATTTTCTTTGAGATGAGGATAACTTTTGAGTTTAAGAGTTCCAAACATAGTTTTTTTACTCATATGTGCCTACAGACACATGAGGTATAAAGACCTTGTACTCAGGTGAGATTTAGGAATTAATACAGTACCTTAAATGAAGCTCTCCAAGGCCACTTGAGGTACCTTGAGGTACTTTTGGCGACTACTTTTTGGCTATGTGGATGCCAAGCTCAGGTGTCTCAGTGTAAGGCAGGTGCAAGACAGAGTACCCTCTCCTCCATCTCATGAGTAGGCATGTTTTTGCTACATTAAATAATTAGTTCAGTCCATCAATTGACCACAAAAACATAGACACTGCATACTGGCACCCTCTCACACGTAGACAAGTAAATTCACAGACCTTAATCTTGATGCAAATCTTATCAATTGTCCATCTATGATGTCCAGTGCCATTCCAAGACTCTCAGGTACTAGTACTTGAGTCACCTGCACAGTGGCAGGTATGATACAGGAGCTATAGAAGACCACACAAGGGCATCTAGTATTGCATTAAATGTATGGGGAACCTGGAAAAAAGTCCCAAAAGATTAAGGAAAAGTGTAGAAGTCCTAGAAATTTTCCTCAGTCCTCCACTGCAAAACCTTGTTCATTGCTCTGCCTGCTGCTCCAGATGACCCACGCAGACATAATGGGTACTGGCCTCCTGTTTGTGTAGCACGATGGAACAATTATTTGGTACTTTTAATTACATGAAAATTCTGATATGACAATCTGTGTAAATGCCTAGAACAGACTTATTCTGAGACTGTTCTACATCTGGTGTGCTAACTGTGGCTCAGTAAAGTTAAATGTATATTTTTAAAGAGAAAATCATAGCAGTTTTGCCCACAGAACAGGTAGGATGTGATTCAGTTCTCCTACATCTGAACTAGTCACCCCCATGTGTCCTTTGCAGTCTGTCTGATCTATTCAGACACCTACTTTAAAATGAGACTAATTGCACTTTACACTGACTAGACCTCCATCGACTACAAAGAAGTGCAAGGGCAACAAGCTCAGATGGAGACGTCTGCACTGTATGAATTCCACACATTATGATAAATGCAAGTAAGAAGTGTGCACAGAGTCCCTTTTTGCATTATTTTGGGCTGCAAAAACACCCCTGCACTTGCCATTTTAGCTAGCAATACCCTCCCAGCTCCCCACGGAATACAGAAGCGCTACTATCCAGCTACAGCAGGAGCTAGCAGTATGAATGATTTCCCCAAGGTCTCAGGAAGAGTTTATAGCTGCTTTTTTATTCAGTATTCATTCCCACAGACATGGGGATAAGGTAACAACTCATACTGCACTCTGTTGCAACGCCAGTTAATATTTGAAATCCTTCGTTGATCCATAATTGTGAAGTTCTGTTACAGTGGTTATTACATAGTTTGACTTTGGCCCTGACTTCTGTGCAATGCTCCTAGCTCTGCTCTGATGGGAGGGCTGCCTTAGACAGCAGATTCCCACACTTTCAAACATTTGAACTTCATAAAATTGAAGTGATGTTTCAAGAGTAGAAGGTCAAAAAATAATTCAATAAAGAGCCTGTCGACATGGCTTGCCGATCCTGCTCCTAGGTTGATTGATTAAAATTAGTGATGCTTGTTCAAAGGTTTAATCAGGCACAGAAAATGTACAAAACGGGATATTTGGATTTCAAGTCAAAATCTTGAATAAGATTTATAGGCCAAACTGCAGAGAGGATTAGTTTATGGGAATGGGCCTCCAGTTGAGTGACTAGTAGTTTGTCTCATATATACATGACAATGAAGTCTTGAGTTACTACAGGAAAATACCCAAATTATTTGGGTATGTTAAATTAATATCCAAGTCCTCAGTGAGGTGGAATTCCGCTGATAGATGTACAATGCCCAAATTCAGGTGTCTACAATAACCAAAGTGCCTATGCCTCTAATTCAACCAATGAGGTCTACGATTGAGGGCTCAAGTCAGGTGCTTAGTGTCACTACAGGTGCTCTGGGACACCATGCCTAATCTCCAACTTCCATTTCTAAAGAACAACATGCACTCTCTGTAGGTCCCACAACACATGTTCTAGCCCATGCAGATGTCTCAGATAATGCGAAACACCATAGGATGCTTAAGTTTACTGCACACACAGTGGCTGATCAGCTGAACTTCCCTGTTGCCTTCGCTGTACTGACCAGATGTGGTCAAGTGGGATCTTGAGCATGTAGGGATCAAGGCAGTGCATAAAAACAGGTGTCTAATGACTTCTGGAACCGCCGATTTATTCAATAGCTCTGCTGAGGCTGGGAGAAGAAGGCTGGGCAGAAGGGGGCTAGCAGCTGAGAGCCCCATGGAGTAACTTAGGGCTTCTGAAAAGGCACTGGATGCCTGAGTTGATGCAGCTGAGTCCCCCCACATACAGTCAGACAGCTACCTTCAGATTCTGACATAAATGGTACCCCAAGAATTTGTAGCTAGATTGTAGACTTGATGAGAGCAAAGGTCAGAAAGAATGTCATTTTCAAAAGTAACCATTTATGCTCACGAAAAAGTGAAAAGGAGTCTGGAGGAAGCAAAGCCAGTGGTGCTCACAACTGTGTCATTTAATAGCTTAGCAAACACCAACATGCCTTGCACATTACTTTATAAAAAGTGCAGTGAAATGTTTTTAACCAAAGAATTTACCATCTGAATGGTGACAATGCATACAGGCTACAGTTCTGTAGAAGAAAAAAGTCTACATTCATCTTCCCTACAAAGTATTATTTATCTATGCTTACACCTAATTTATAGATATGTACTATATCTATGCATAGTTAATCTAAAAACTACATATTTCTAATATTTTATGAATTAAAAAAAAAACCCTAAATGTTTTATGTAACAAGTTGTGGATGCCCTATCTCTGGAAATGTTCAAGGCAAGGTTGGAACATGCTTTGAGCCTCATCCTGGTCTAGTGGGAGGTGTTGCTGCCCATTGGAGAGGAGTTGGAATTTGGTGATCTTTATGATTTAAACAGTCTAAATCTAAACGAGGCACAACACTGGTGATAGGGAATGGTAACTGCAACCAAAATGTTAAAAATGTGCCTTTTGAGGGGGCATTCATGCAATATTACCATTCATACAATTTTATCATTCAAAATAGTAATTGCTTGGAAGAACACTTTCTTCTCTCAAGAAGCAGGATCTACATAAACATTTTTTTTTTTCAAGAACTGGAGTATAAAGATAATTTCTATGAAAGTTAGAAACATCTTTTCTAAGAAAGTTATCTTCACACTTTTCACTGGGACAGTGAAAGACTGATAGAAATTAATTCACTGACTGCTTTTGACCCACATTTCATTGATGATGGTGATAAAATCATGCATAAAACTACTAATTCATGAATGTGTTAATACTGAAGATTTTATTTGGGAAAGGTCTTCCAACAAAAACAGCAGATAATTACTCAAAATGGTTTGAAGAGTTTCCCAATTCAGTTTACACTCCCTTCACCAGTGAATTGCTGAGGACATCAGTAAATCAGACAGAAGAAATTACTGTTTCTAATCGCTAAATTTGCAAGAAAAGAATGTGGAGACTCCCTTCGGCAAGAGGTTTATTTCCTCTGCATCCTCGACCTAGACACAGACTTGTAGAAATTATTAATTTTTTTGTTCTAAACGCAATATGAATCCATATCTGCAACAGACTAGAAATGAAATGGGTAAAACCAGAATGAGTGGGAGTGAGAAAGAGGAACACAGTTTTAGAAATGTTAAGAGTTTTCCTGGTTCATGCCATTTTGTTAGGACTGCAAAATTTTGGGTTTAACCTTTTACTTAACCTCAATCTTCAACAATGTCAATCATAAAATTAAACTTTTACCAGAGAGGTAATAACAATAGCATGTCATGAAATTTCAGTAATATAAGCCTGTGCAAAACTTCAGAATGGTTTGAAAACATTATTTGGGTGCATACCCCAAGTGCAAATGACCCACATGGTGTGAGTGAACACAAGCAATCATGAAAATGGTGAACAGAACTCAGATATCTGCAAAAGATTTTCCTTTTCAACCTTGTCTCTTTTGTAATTAAAAACGTAAATTAAAAATATAAGCTGAAATTCTAGGGGGAAAAAAATCATTGGGCAATTTCCTTTAACTGATCTGCATTGATTGTTGATTGAAATCATTTCAGTGACTGCATCTACTGAATGTAATGCATCCTCAAAGCCTCTTGAGTGCAAGGAGAGCAGAGCCTCTCCTGAGCTTGCTGTTAGACCACTTTCCTGAGAGGTGACACCTGAACACCAGCTCGACAGCCAGAGTGGGTTAGTTATGAGCCTGGAACTTTTAATCCCCTCTTTCCAGGGCCGATGCTATGAGTCTTTTAGTTTATAGCTTAGCTCTACAGGAGCTGCGTGACAGACAGACACATGGCACACAGACTTTGCACATGCCTTTAACACTGCGTTGCTCTTCCCTTAATATTGCATAGATAGACATCACTTAGCAAAACCACCATCCTGAAACCAATTCTTTTTATTTTATTCTAGCTTGGCTGAGACAGCATCTGGAACTGGTGAATCACTTTTGTGTCTCACTCAAGCTACAGTCCACTGCTCTTCAATGTCCTCTTTGACCACTGCTACCACCTGGCCAGTCTCTCCAACCTCAGGATCCTCCTCAAGAAGTGTAAAAAGTGGCTATTCCACTTGAAGACAAAGCACTGGTCAAAATTTTATCTGTAAAGTAAACATTTTCTATTATGCCTAGTCTGGAGGGTATTAATAGAGGTCTTACTAGTAGTAGTATACGTAGCCTCACAAAGACTTTTGTTGTATAGCAACAGCCACCGTAATAGCTCCATAGCATTAAAAAAGAATAAAACCTAAAAAAAAAAAAAAACCACCGGATGTTTAATTCATTCAGCAGCTGCCCAAATAATTGCACTGCTTTCTTCTGCATTTCAGATTTCTGCTGCTCAATATTTTCTCATTTCTTCAAGATAAGATAGGAGCCCATGGAGGCCTTGGAGTGAGGAAGCGATCCAGCTCAGAGCTACCTACCCAAGCACACTGTGCCACTAGTTCTGGCGTAGATATCAGGATGTCTTCTAGCATCTTACTGATGGCGACGGAGCACTGATTTCAGTCTTAGAAGTCCATAAATTTCTTCTATCAACAGTAACAGGAGCCTTCTGTGCTTTGCCTTATATTGTCACTATTGAGAGGTCCACAGATTCATGGTACTTGGGGGATGTGCAAGACAAAAGGAAATAACACAGATGACATCAACACAAGCAGGATTGCCACATATCTCTGCCTTCTTCCCTACGAGTTTAACTAGAAGCAGCTACAGCTGAGCAGTGGAAATGGGTCACCTGTAAGAAAGTGGAGAGACTGAGACAACATGGACCACATCTGCAGCTCTTGAGTGTTGGTAATTTGGTAGTTTATAGTAATTTGGTAATTTGCACCAGCTGAGTGTGAGGCCTTTTTCTAAGTTAACCAAGTCCTGCATTTTCACATTAGGGGTTGTAATGAGACCATTTGAATAATCTGAGTCCCATGATTTAGTACACCAGTTCATGAGTGCCAAGTACACTCGCAGACAGGCACAGCACATGTGGAATACGTTCGGGAATTCATGCAGATGTAGAAAGAGGAGCTGTTCTCCTCAGTCCTAAAAAACAACTTCAGCAACATTATAAATAAAACGCATCCTTAAACCAAAAGCAGTGATTTTGCAAGAAGAAGAAAGTACCGTGTTGTCAGAGACGACAGAATACAACCCTTTTTAACTATAGGATACTTCAGAAATTATTTCACAAGCTTTTACTCTCTGGAACACAAGAAGTTGGCTCCAGAGCTCAAGCTGCAAAGAGCAATTGTTATAGCTGAAAGTATTTGTTTCAAAGCACTGTGGAAGTAAATGGAAGTGTCATTTTGCGCTAATGTGATAGGCAGCTACTCTGCCTTGTCAGAACAAGCAAAGTCCTGTTAGCTTTATCCCATTGCCACAGGCACTTGGGCACCTCTCTGGAAATCAATCACAGATTGGCCTGAAGAAGAGCAGAGCTGAAACAATGGCACCAGAGTAGAGGACCCTTAATGAAAGCCATTTGCTAGTCCACACCTAGGCTGTCTAGACAGCACCTCCTGTGCTTTGATCACTGATAAACCATTCTAAATGTTACCAGTGCCCCTTTTTTGTTTCTGTTTACAGGCAATCAGTGGGCCTCTGGCCATTGCCTCTATTTCAAAGCAGCGCTTTTCATCTGACTGCAATCAAATAAAAAAGAACAAAGAGATGGACATTTTGGATATGAGATACTTATTTTCCTGTGATTTATACAGTTCCAAATGAAGAGCGAAAACAAAAAAGCAATTGTGAGTGTACATGTGATAAATGTTTCTAATTAGGCGTGCCCTCTTAATCAATTTGAAAGCAGATTTCCCTCCCAAACCAGCAAAAATTCAGTGTAAGTTTGCGTGTGTTCATGTGTGTCTGCAGGCATGTTGCACCACACACCCCTCTAGATTTTAGAGCCCTTTTCATCTGCATTGGAGCAACACTTCATGGTGCTGCTTTGTGCTGTTTGCTAGTAGAGCCATCAGCTCTGCTCTGAAAAACCCACATGAAATATCCAGGTATTTTTCCGAGTGGCTCTGTTTTATGATTTAAACACAGTAAAATTAAAACCATGAAAACTGAAAAATCTATCCCAAAAAATTGTGTGAAGCTTATATCCTATGTTCACACGGCATACATTGGCCTATAAATAACTCAGACATTTTAGTTATACATACCAAGCTACGCAAGCTCTTAAAGATTTGTCTAAATGTTGTTTTGTATGTGGATTTAAACACATTTTTGTCCAAATTCAAGTCCACAAATACCATGTGGTTGCCTTTAGCTGGATGTCAGTACTTGAACTCTAAGCCCTCCTCATCTTTTATCTTCAGCAAGTTGAAGCGGCCTACTTAAATTCAGCCTTTGAAACCTTCTCAGCCCTTCCCTACTTATGTCATGCCAGTTTAGGCATCTTAAGCCTCAATAACATAAATTCTTTGAGAAAACCTAAAAGATCATAAAGTCATGAAGAGATTTGATTTCATCTCTTAATTTGGCTCAACCAGTATATAATTTGAAAACACTTTATTTCTTGTGTAGGAATCCAAAGGCTATCTGGATGCAGCTTAACAACAGTGAAAAAAAAAGTCAGTCTTGTAAAGCTATGCTTTATGCTTGCTATGCTAAAAAATTTTGTGTTTCAAAAGTCAGGATCAAGACCAACTTTTTTTGGTTCATCTATAACCTCCTAAAATCATGTATTTCTTTTTATTTCCTCTTCTCTTTCCTCTAAAGAGAGAATGGAGAAATTTAATTAGGGGCCACATGGGAAAAGGGACAGATAGGCTCTTCCAATAGCATACTGTACTAGACTGCTGAAGATGACACACTCTCTGGTCCTGACCGGCCAATTCTTTGACTTCAGATGCTGTAGGCTAAAACATCATATGGTCTACCCTTGCCCCAAATACACACACAGTATTTTCACTCCCTATAAAAATCCCATTAAGCTAATCAACATTTACTATATAGAGATAGTAGTAGTGATAGTATCTGTTTTTTCCATAAAAAAACATGACAGTGCATCAAAAACCCTCTCCAAAATATTCTATGTCAACAAAATAGGTAAGCAGAGGGGAAAAATATGACTTAATAAACTTGTTTAAGAACACAAATGATGAAGAACAGAGAAACCAAGACTCTTTCCCACGGCTATATGCACATCATTTATTTGTTAAACCTAATCTGATGTTATTTATCCAGAGGATGCACACAGTTTGCAGAGTTTAAGTCAAGTTCCCATATTATATCACTGGTTACAGTAGGAGGAGTAACTATAGAAACAAATTCATAAGAATCTTTAATTTCTTTTAATTCCTTTGACAATGTATTCTTTCAGATTGATGTCATAAGTGAGAGATTCCCAGGTCTCTGCAACATGAGGCTATGGGGCTGCATAGAAAAATCAACCAATACTTATAGTTTCACTTGTTCTTCTCCACTGTTTCTTATCAAAGGTAGAACATGTCTGACTGAAACAGAACTGGAGTTGCTGAAAATGATTTTCTGCTCCTGGAGTAATTATAGCAGGTTTAGGGCTATGAAACTTAATGATGAAAGATGAAACAAATAATGCAGGAGAGAAAAAGGCCAATGACATTGTTTATAAACACACTGTGATTCTTACAGGGTGCCATAATGGTACAGCAGGCTGCAATCATGATCTTCTTATTCTTTGTAATATTCTCATTCCAATTTAATTCAGGAATCATTCCCTTTCCTTGAAGTCAAAAGAGTTAACTGGGTGTAAATCTCCTGAGAATAAAGGGAAATGAAACAGTGCCCCTTGGAATAAGACCAAAACAGCTTTCCCAGAAAAGAAAAAACCCTGAAATCCTATGAGTACCCAATAACTTTGTGAACATAGTGCAGATTTGAGCCAAAAAGACATCAAAACCAGCAGAACTTTGCCTGACTTCAGTTTGCTTTGAATGAAGTTTTTAATTATCTGTGCCTTCAAATTATATATTTAAACATTCAGCATAATTGGGAAAAAATACAGAAATAGGAGTGAGATTGGGAAATTTTTTTCTGTAGCAGTCTTTCTTCTTCTAGCTGCAGTTAGCCATCAGATCTGTCATGTATCATTTTTCAGCTCATTAGGTGGGATTTTGGCAATTTCTGTGTACAGTAAGAAGTTTTGAGCAGTTGAAACTGGGAAGGTCAAATATTAAGAACAATGTCATCATCCCTCATCGCTTCCAATGAAAAATTCTTGCATAATTGTTTAGTGCCATGAGCCGCCTTTACTGGGACACACTCGTTTTTGCCAATTTCCATTAACTCTTGAGGCTCACAGCCAGAAATCTTATGAGCAAAGAAACAGATTGGATCAAGCTGTTGTTTTGCTAATATCACTGCTGCCCCATATTTATTTAACAAGACTCCCCAGCAATGAGGGAGATGCCTCAGAGAGATACGCAGCATATGGTCCAGTAGGACACCAGAACATGCATCCCTTCACATCTCCAGACTGTGTAAATTCTGCACCAAGTGATGTGTTTGCATGCTTTGGCCCCAAATCAGCAAACAACTTGCATGTGGATTTTACTTAGGCAAGTCCTCATGAGTTCAATAACATT
>JAOXNG010000021.1:100093133-100115522 GCA_028566535.1 Scolopax minor
GGGATCTTCTAGCAGGTTTGTGATGTAAGGAGGATAATTATGCCCACCTGCCAAAGATGCTTTTACTGGACATTATTTTCACAGTCTGTCCATGTGTTTTAAAGGGGCAAATTGCCCCCAAGAAGGGAAGGCTAACGCTGTGTCTCTGATGGGTTATGGAGGTGGCAGAATGTAAAAAAACATCTAAAATTACATTTCAGATGCCTCTGGAGACATCCTGAACATCCTGGCATTTTGGAAAGGCTTTTGTCTCCCTGTGGTTTGCCTCTACCAGTGTCACAACTGAGCAAAAAAATACAGTCTACAATTTGGACTGGTTTTGTGTACCGGAGCAGGGATGTGTCTGTCATTCCTACAGTTCTTGTCTGGTGAAAAAATGAAAACTTTGTCATGCTACTCTTGCACATGTTTTTAAATACCTTTTAAAGGGGAAGATAGTTCTACAAAAACAGTACTGCCATCATCACAAATAGTTTCCTAGCTAAATAGTTGGAAAGCTGGCCCTTGGCACTCTATTTTTTCCTCCCAGAAAGTAGCAGAGAAAGGATGAGGAGATGAGCCCTCTAGGGCAGGCACTGCTGGGGGTTAGTCAGGTGTGACTTTCAACCTCCCCCCATCTTTGTGCCCTTCAGAACAGCACAGGCTGTTTAAAAGGTCTGTAAATGGACAAACCACAGTTCAGTGATTCTTTTTCTGTTAGTTCTGTCACTCTATAGTCAGCTTGTATCTTTCCATCCATCCAACTTCTATGAAACTGTTCTTAAAGAAATAGCATGCGCTCATGCAGAAAGGGGAAAAATGTGTAGAATGTCTCTTAAAATAGCAGTGTAAGTGGAAGCTGCTTCTGAAATTAGGGCAGAAGAGTTGCCTGATGGAAGGGGAAAAAAAAAAGTGTTTCTAGTGAAAAGAATGAACCTGTAGAGTATTTGCTTATTTGTGACTGCTACAGAACTTGGTGCAATTTTGTTGGTCATAGGATAATTCCAGCATTCTACAAATGATTTTCTCTCTTTTTTTTTTTTCTTCTGTAAGGACTTTCAAGACTACTTTCTATTGTTGCTGTAGTTGGGAAAATGTTTGAGAAAATCTATACAAAGATCAATAGCCAGACACTTTGTTTTTTTCTGTTTTGCAGGAAGTGATGATACGATTCTGTCTCCAAGGAGAATGTACACAGTGAGTCTTCCTCCAGAGGGTTACACCACAGTTACTCCAGATGCTATTAGTATTTCAGTTTCTGAAAACTCAGACAGTAGTGCTGACTCAACAGGTAAGCCTGTATGGTTGCTACAACCGTGAATTTTTGTCAAAAGAAACTTCTTAGCAGCTCTTAAGTGGATCCAAAGTGCTACAATTAAGTATTTAAACTGTTGCTGCCAGTGGGTGTCACTGTTTTGCAACATAAGCAAAATGAAGATGTACGTCCCTATGGGTTCGTTTTTAGGGTTTGAAGACCAGGTTCAACATTTGGTTGCAGCCATACAGCGTCTTACTGAAGTTACATAAAGTGTAAGTGAAAATAAAGCCTTCTGCCCCTCCCACTCAAATGCCACATGTATATTCATGTTATGTCTGCTTACAGTCATATTATTTTTAAGGGTTAAGGCTGTTTTAGTAGGTCTTACTGTAGGTAAGTCTTTAGTAGGTCTTACTGCTGATGTTCTGAGGAGTTGGGCAAAGATTTAATGACTTTTCAAATTTACCTCTCCCAATTAGAACAGACCTCCACCTAACTAGAATTGATGGGGGGAGATACCAATCCTTTAGCATTGAGAGGCTTTCTGATGAGAAAATGTGACCAGTTAACTTCAGAACCAATATTTAGTGTTGTCAAAGGATACAAGGAAAGCAGCACAGAATCTGTAAAGAAGTGGGCTCTAAGTTGACCTCAGTTAAAAACATGGTATTCGGAATGACATTTCCAGAATTAAATTGATTCTATCTACCTTAGAAAGAAGTCAAAAGCTTAGATAAGACAAATTAATTTAGTTTTTTTCAAGTGCTATGTTCCTGTGGGTGTATGTCTGTCCAAAGCTGTGTATCATTGTCATTTGCTGCTAGGGGCAGTTTTACAGCAAATAAAACATCCAGGTGAGGCTGCTGAAGTAGAACACTTGATAAGCAGTATTTATTAAACTAGAATGTCTCCTTCAGCCTGGAGACTGCCTAAACGTAAGGAAAACCTGAGATACAACCTGCAGATACAGGAAGGAAAATGCTCCTTGCCTTTGAAAATAGTACCCACGGGTGAATTTTCAGCTTGGAAATAGGGTTTACTCCCTATTCTGAGCTCAGTTCAGAATCTGAATACACGTAAACTGTCAAAGTAACCCAAGTGACTGAAGCAAAGTACAGCATAACTGATGGCACATCAAGAAAGTTCTTGCTTGGTGTGAAATGTTTTAAAGATGTTTTTTGGATTGGGGAAGAAGTAACTTTGCCAGAATAACATGAGTCGATCTTGATACTGTTGGGATTATGGATAAGAAGGTGTTCTAATACACAGCTTCCAGGTGTTGCTTTTCTCTTTATTTCTCTTTATGCATTCACATTCAGATTACAGAGTCTGTTCCTAGACTGTCCTTAAATTTCAGGTACATAGTTCTCTTTGGACAGTTCATTGGGTTTCTGTTTCACAGTGTGTCAGCCTCAAGCTTTTTATGCTGATGTTGAAGCACCCTTTCTCTCCCACCGTGCCATATAATCTGTTTATTCTTTGATGTCATCTCCTTTCAGATATTAAAGGGACCCTCTCTGCCTTTATTTTGCTAATAAGGCTAAATGAATTTTCATAATAGTTTGTAGGTAAATAGACCTATAACATTCAGTTGTGTGTAGGGACTGAAGTGACTTTTAAACATTTAGAAAGCAGAGCTCTGAACACTACTGCAACTTAGATCTTTGTTAAGGTATCAGCCCAGAACTTTTTTTTGTCAAATTTACTCAGCTTCTGTTTAAAGTCTATGAATAAATCAATACATGTTAAATGTTGATATACTGTATAGCAGTGAAGTAGAATAGAATTTAGGATTGTGCTATATTGTTCCTTTTTAAGGTCATAAAAATATTTGTCTGATTTTACAATGGATAGACTATTGAACAGTGGCTTTATTTACCCATTTTTTTAGATTTAATCTTTTCCTCCAGAATTTCAAAACAAATGTACTCAACCATGACAGCCATAAGTAGTTCTTGTGTTGCTTAGTGACAGCATCGACTGTTGGATGGGGATCTCTTTTAGCTGATCCCAGTCTCAATGTTCAGGAAGAGTAGGTGTTGGACTCCAGCCACTTTTTTAACACTTAACAAATGCATCTGGAATTTTGGGAGGCTTATTTTATCGATTGGTTTGTTACTTGACTTTACAGTTTATCATAGAATCAAGAAAAACTAAGTTTGAAGTGATCTTTGGAGGTTTTTAATCTGTTCTCTTTGGAAGGTAGGTTTGACTATAAATGTCATTCTTGTCAGGTATTTGCCTAACTTGTTCTTAAAAACCTCCTCGTAGGGAGGTTTTTTCTTAAATGGCCTTTTCCATTTGCACTAGATCTTTAGATCTACTCTGTAATGCTAGATCTTTCTTGCTGCAGCTTAAGACCCTTATTATTTGTTCTGTCTGAATACTATTACAGAATTACAGGTCTGTGCTCATCCTGCAAGAAGGAGGGACATGGTTGACTTTACTTTCAATGGTATTGAATTTAAGCTTATGCATAAAATCTATTGCAGGATAAAGGCTGTGATTCTGGGCAGTGCTCATAAAATATAAAAGAAACAGTTTAGGCAATCACATGAGTTGCTTAGTTTTCTCACATAGATTTAGTTGTATATCCCTTATTTAGATCTTTTTTGAAAGAATAAAGGAAAGCTCCAACAAGAGTGTTTCACACAGAAGAAAAAAGGAATATGCGTGTCTGTATGTATGAACATTCTAGATATATAAATCTAGAATTTTAAATCTAGAATTCTAGATATATAAATCTAGATTGTTTCGAAATACCTAAGGTAGTCCCAAAAAAACAGTTCCATAAGGTGCAAATGCAGATCTATTGCTTGCATTGTTTTACTTCTAATATTCTGTGATTATCTATGTGATATATTTTGCAGGGCAACAGAGTATCTTCTGTGTTTCCTAAAAAAATGGAACACGTTGTATATATGCTGCCTTGCTACCTTTTATATTCTTTGGATCTAGAACTAAGGGAAACAAATTCTCTGGAAAATTCAAATAAACAGAAACCTAACTCAGAAAATAATTTCATTGTTTATTAAACCTGTCTCATGAAAATAATTTGACCATATCTCAGGATTAAAAATTTTCAGTTGTAACTTAGTTATATATCAGTGTGATTTTTCTATTATGTCTTTTCAATAAATTAAGAAAACCAAAGCCTTGTCTATCTGAATCAACATAACAAGATTATCAGGATGAATAGATATGCCATGGCCGATATTTCATGGTGTTAAATTAATCTGTGGAAGAATTAAATACTCAGTCACTAGAATATGCATTTAAGACATCAGTTATTTTTGAGAGGTTATTTCAAAGTTGATGTTAATTACAATTATACATTAATTTCTTGTCGGTGCTAAAATATCTTTGGTTTGTCCATTATTATTTTTCTTTAAACTAGTAGTTACATTATGGTTGATGCTGTCAGACTGACATAAATCCTGTCCATACTAGCTTCTTAACAAGGAAAAAAAAATAAGAAGCAAAGCAGGTCTGCATGAATATCTCAGTATGTTTTTCTCCATGCTTCTCTGCATGTTGTTTTTAGAACTTCAGATAATTTTCCGAATACATTTCTCTGCTGTGTCAAATAAATTGGGACCAGTTATGCCTATAACATTACAGAGTCACCTTGTGATGCATGCATAAATGCTAATGGTGTGGGGATTTAAAGTTTTGTGAAGTGTTGTGGCTTCCTTGTGTAACTCTCTTATACATTTTCCAAAAATGGGGGGAGAGACTGCTCTTTCAAGTTTGTTTTCTTTGTGTAAGCAGGTGATTCATGAATCTGTAATAATGAGAAATCTAAGGCTGCCTGGTCTTTCAAGAAAATAATGAAAATTAAGTTCATCCAACATTCTTAGAATAATAAATTAGTTTTCTAATTTTTAAAAACTTATTTGACTGTTTTGGAGGAATTGAGTCACCCTGATGGTGGGATCATGTCAGCCTTCTGTTGACTGCATTGAGTAACAAGAATTAGACAGTCAAGAGAGGAAATAATGCAGAGAATTTCTTTTGGTTTTCATAGGATTTTCCTATTGACTTTGGTCCACGTTAATGCCCTGCTAGCTTTCTTTTAGCAAAAGACTTTATACTTTTAACAAAGGTATTAAAATGTGTAATTTTCAAGCTACATATAAGTTACAAGTTATCATCCATCAAATTCTGGTTGTAAACTTAATATCCTAATAGCTTAAAGCTCTTAGATTAAAATGAATTTATTTTTATCATCTATTTATTGAGAAGTATTTCTTCAGGACTAGTGACTTAAGAGATACACCATCATGTTTAAAAGGGTGGTTTATATGAAAGGAGAATCCACAAAACTTTAATTATGTGTTCCTTAGCTTACTAGAAAGCAGTAGCTTAGTATTGATTTCTTTTGGATTTTAATTGCATAAAATGAAGTGAAATTGTGGAGTTCTTGCTTCTTATTTTAAGATAGGTGCAACAGTAGGAAATACTGCATCTTGCATTAAAATAAGAATCCTAAGCATGTAACCTTATTCCTTCTAAGAGACAAACTGTGTGATTTTATTTGTCTAGCAATGTTTCTTCTTGGATACTCTAATTTAAGCTATGATAATAGAATATAACTTTTTTATTTGTGCACAAAGCAGTGTGATGGATTATATTTTCTCTCAAGTGCTTTAATATTACATCCATATTTTTAGGTAGAGTCCCAAAGTGGTGTGTGGTGTGTCTTAGACTCACGGCAGAGCAAATTCCTGACCCAGAGACTGCGGAAAATAAAAAGACTGTGCATGTAGGAGTTCAGGAATATGCAATAGTTGAGGGCACCTGGAAGAACAGATAGAATAAAAAGAAAAGTGTTCTTAGGTAATTTTTATTTTTAATTTAATAGCCCATTGTTTTTGTTCTTGTCAAGCCTTACTCATTTTTCCTTCATATTTTTGAACTCCAGTATTTGTCTGATAATATCCTGTTCTTACTATCTTGATAACAACGTACCCAATTTTGGTGAAACCCTTTATGGAGACAAAAGGAACAAGACCTAACTGTGCTTTAATCTGTCTCCTAATGGGTATGTTTCAAGACAAAGTTTTAACGAGGAGGAAGAGTCCAGTCTCAATGCTCCATTCAGTTAGTCAAGTTAGAGAAATAGAAGAAAGCAGCCCATTTTTTTTCTTACCTTTTGGCAGCTGGCAACTCTGGAATAATGTGGAAGGTGGTACTTGTGTGGGACACTTCCTCCTCGAGTTAAATTTGCTTGTTGGCCTGAGGCAGTGAAGTTGTATATGATAGATGTATGCATGTTAGTTTTTAATGTAGCTGGCCTTTGGACTTTTACTTTTTTCAGTTGTTCCTGTCAAAAAGGACAGTACTGAAAAGAATTGCTACTGCTGTAGCTACAGGTTCAAGCTGAGGGAATGAATTTAGAGATCTGTCATTTACATACAAGTAAATGAAGTTACTCCAGTGAGATGCATCCCAGGAAATCGTTAGCTTTGTTGGTGAAGGAGAAGGGACACTGGGGAGGGGTCCGTAGCAGAACTCCCGAAAACTACTGCATTTCTTGGTTCTGATGGCAAAAAATGTTGGGATTTGCTGATCAGCAAAAGATAAATCTGGTAAAGGCATTATCAGGTAGTCTCTGATCTGTCTGTAGCATCTTGATTCACTTAATGTCTAAGGCAGCCATTTTAGGAAGACTTAATAATGCTTAAGCTTGTGTTGGCTGTTAAGGAGATGCTGGTATGAATCACGTGTCGACTCCTTACGTTCCTGGCAGGTGGTTGGGAACGTGAGACGTTACAGAACTGATACACTCAGCACACCAAGGGAACAATATGTCTTAAGCAGCTAAGGTTGGCAGCAAACCTATTTTGCTGGTAGGTAGCATGGGTTGTGAAACTCAAGCGTTATGAACCTTTTTGTAGCCTTCAAACCAGCAGGATCATTAGACCGTGTAATTTAATCTTCTGTACCTGTTAGAGAGGTCTTACCCATATTGAGCTCAGCAGTTGGTGTTTGCAAAAAAAAAAAAAAAAAAGAACATTTCAAAGATGTCACAGAGGCTCCACTACTTTCTGGTAATTTGTTCTAATAGTTAATTGGCCTCAATCTATTAAAAAAAAAAAAATGGTTTGAAAATTGCTTTTTTCTGCCTTCCTCCATTTGAGTAAAGAGCTTTTATTAAGCAGTATTTTCTTACCGCAAAGAAGCACAGTAATCAAGTCACAATCAATCTTTTTGATTACATGAACACATTCATTTGTGTATTTAATTCAAATCTCAATTCACTTCTGTAGCTCTTTTATCTGTCTCCCTTTTCATGGCATCCTTTTAAGCATATGAACTCCGGTACTGGCTGTGGTATTTATGGTTTCAGCAAGGCTGTGTGTTGAAGTAAAATAGGCTTTGTGTTTCTACCCACTGCTCTGGAGTTTTATGTGTCAAAAAATTGTATCAATGTTTTTCTGCCACCAACATTCCACCAAGAATTCCTGTTACTTGATACATTGGTACCCTGGCTATTGGTACTGATAATAATCTGGTCTGATTTTTTTTTTTTTTTTTTTGGTTGGTTGGGAGTCTGAGGGGTTTTTTGTTTTGGTTTGGTTTTTTTGTTGTTGTTGTTTTGGTTTGGTTTTAGAACTAGGTTACCAATTAGTGCTTATGTATAACTTCACTGTTCTTATTGCTTTTATTTTTTATATCAATAGTAATTTTAATGTTAATCATTGATGAAAAAAAGCCAAGAAGCTACAAACTTCCTGCCAGTCCCTGCAGAACTGGGCTTTTTCAAATAGACAGTTGTTTTAAGTTGTCTCAAACCTTATCTCAAAATCTCAATGCTATGAGTTCATAGGCTGTATGTGTTGAAAGAAAAGAGTATCCAAAGCTGTAAATGTTTTTATTCTCCCTATATATTAAAATAGCACACATCCAATTGCTTTTCTGAATCTGATGTCTGAGAGAGGTATGAAAAAAACAAGAAAAACCCCTCTGTGAATCATATTGTCTTGTAGCGTGTTCTGTCAGCTGCTCCTAGATTGACTGCCCTGAGTCTTGTGGCAGCTTCTTGTGTTCTAAATATTTAAAGCTTTTAACAGCTTTAAATAGGAAACTGGGGCAATTTGAGGATGAGGATTCTGCATTTGCAAACAAAAAGTAATAAAATTCTTTTTATCCGATTTTATTCCATTAAAAAAAAAATTAAATGGTGCTTACAGTTAAAAAACCATATCTATGTCACAACTTGATTAATGTTGTTAATGAAACAACACCCAGATAATGAAAGATGCTAAATAATCATCTCCAAAAATAAGATGCTAAAGCACAGCTCTTAACTTAGTACTGCAGCCTGTTTTTTGCAACACAGATGCACCAAATCGTATTTCAAATTATAGTATTAATAAATGAATGTGATTGATATGCCATTGATGTCCATATTTTTCTAACAACTTGCTAAAAAAAAAAAAAAAGGAAAGAGATTTCCTATCCCGCATTCGGCTAATTCTAAAACTATTACTGGAGGGTTTGTTTCTCTCTCTTCCTTTCCTCAGACTTGTTAGCATGAGTCTTTCCTCTTCTAGAAAGGGAAGTGTGGACTTGCAGGTTGAAAACTTATTTGTAGAAGAGTTATTACTTCAAAAAGTAGTTTTCAGTAATTCAACAAGGAAGGAGCAGTGATTATATGGTGGTTCTGGGTCTTTTGTATTTCTGATGGTCAAACTAAGTCTTTTTTAATTTCTGTTCATGAATTGTCCGTGTTAATTTTGGATGATCTGGTTTTAATTCCCTCCCAGATTGGATGTTAATGTTTATTGTTAAAACAATATCTTTGCGAATGATAAAATTTTAGATGATAGCATTCCGTAATTTAGCTCTGTCCTTGAAGAAATTAATATATGACTCCCAGTTTGTGAATGGCAGATTTTCCTGAGCTCCCAACAGCTTCTGGCATTCTCAAGTGTGTGTCATCCTCGGAAAGCAAGCTGTAGCAACAATGACACCTCTGTTAAGGCTGTTAATATAAGCCTTTCCATAATGTTGCTGGTGTTTATAGATTAATCGATAACTTGGAAAGGGAGATGTCTGTGAGGTTAAGCAACTTTCTCCTTTACAGCCAGTTTCTTCTTCAGCTTAAGTGTACTTGACATTTTGGAACCAGTTACAGTGAGAGATGCCACAAACAAGCTGAGATGTTGGACAGCTATAGCTGAAGGATTCTGTACTTCAGATGTTTTCTCCTTGAATAACCTTTCTGCTCATCTTGTGTTTGTTGACAGATGCAATGATTGTCCTAATAGATAAAATCACCACAGGCTTTTCCTAAAATTGAATAAGATTATATAAGCATTTTTATTTTCAGAATTCAGATAAAGTATTTAATCATTTGTTATCTCAAGCTTAATTTAAAAAAAAAGTAGTGCTTATATTTACACTGACACTGTTATCAGTTGACTTACATCACTGGAACTAAACTGCAAACTTAAGGAAGACATAATCAACTTCTCTAATTTAATACTGCTTTGGAAAAATTTTAAGTCCTGCTCTATCTGAACAGGAGAAGGTTTTCTTTTTCAAGTGACACCTGTTTTAAGAGTCATCCAGAGTTGTAGTAGTCGTGTATTTTTAACTTTTATTGTATTGACTTCCAGGGAATTAAAAGTAAGCTTAAAAGGAGATGCGTGCTGATGTCCTGTGCTGCAACAGCTGGCTGGGTAGTGCCATGGCTTCTGTCTTAGAAATCTTTCTTTAGGGTACTACATCTGACACTGAGCATAAACATTTGAGATCAGTGTAGCTTGGGCAGTCACTTACAGGTTCAATGCTCTGTCAAGCAGCCAGCTGGAGTCTAAACACCTCTCTTGTTTTCACAACAAACAAGCCTGAACCTCCTGAATGTGAGGGTGAAACTCAACAAGAAATTCACTGCTGCCCACGGAAGGCTTTTAAACACAAGGTTGGGCTATCAAAATAAACTATAAGTATGAATAATTAGGTTTATATACAATGTAGAAACCAGTCATTTCTAACTACCACTGTCTGTAACTATTTACGTCTTTTAAATGCCAATATATCCACAAGCATATGGGACTGTTACAGAACTCATGCATGATGGTATGGATTAGGAGTTGTTTAATATCACTGAAGTCTTTAGTAGTTCTTGTGTGATAGTTTCTAACATTAAGGCAATGGTAGACATCCCATTGAAAAAGGAAAAAAAAAAAGCCAAAAACCAAACCAAACAGTCATTAAAAAACCTCAGGAAAATGTCTTTGGAAATGGAGTGGCTTAAGCAGGGCAAGAGCTCACCAACAAGTGCATTTTTAAGGAGACGTGTTTACTCTGGCCATTATGACCTTTGCTTTCTGTGGTGGTTCTTGTCCTTCATCTTTTCTTTCTTATTCCTCTGTGATACAATCAGTATCTCAAACTGAATGTCCTCTCGTGTAGTTCCACCACTAAGTGGCACTACATGTGAAACAGGGGGAGAGGGAATTAGAGCCTTTATCTATATGGCTTTTTTCTTTCTTGATTTTGTTTTATTTTAAATTACAGCAAGGACAGACATTTTAGTTATGCATCACTTCCTCTAATAGATGAGGAAGGGATCCCACGCAGAAGGAAGAGGCGCTCTGGTCTTGTATTTTCTCTTCTTTCCTGACTGCATTCCTTTAGCTTTATCATATAATTTTTCTATTCTTGCCCCCCACCCACTGAGTCACTTCTCCCTATTCTGCCTCCTTGCAGCTGTGTTACAGCTGTGTTCCCATCCTCACAGTGACAGTAAGCGACTGATGAGAAAGGGAAAGAAATAGAGAACAGCATCAACAACCACCTTAGATCCCAGCAAAAGCCAGCTGCTGCCTCACTTGAGCAGATGCCCAGCACTTTGGAAATCTGACACTGCTTGACTACTTTCACCTTCTTATTTAATAATGAAAACATAATCAAGACTGAGCTTTTGTACTTAAATCATTGTGGAGCAGCAGGGTAAAGTCACTAGGGTGATGGATTGAGGGGAAAGGCACGTCGATAAACTTACAGCTTGGTCTCTGGCAGCTGAACTGCTTCATCGTTCTGTGTCTCAGTTCATCCTCTGTAAAAGCGGGAGATTTGATTGTTTTGTAGGTCTTGGAGAGGTTTCTGATCACTATTAATGCAGATGATATTTTAATTTCAGCTGTTAGGTGTATAGTTGGTTGCATGTAAAATTATAACATCCACTGCTCTATTGCCTATGAAACCATTAGTGTTGAACCAAAGCAACATGTGACTGTCTGCCCTGTCCAAACCTAAATATTCACTGACAGGCTACACACTTGTGAAATACTGCAAGTGAGAATGCAACCCTGGCTCATACTCTTACTGTTAGGGCTCATGCTGCTCTTTCTCTCTAAGGAGACTTTTTTCAATAAAGCATTTAAATTCTCACTGTAAAAAAAAAAAAAAAAAAAAAAAATGAGCAAGGAAGAGGAAAGCTTTACTAAGATTCTGTGATTCTATTGGAATGACGTATTTCTATTGCTATATATTACCTTGCTCTTTAAATATCTGGATGCTCTAAAAACAGACTATAAATCTCATTTCTAACATGAAGGGTCTTACAATCAGTATGGCTGAGCGGACAAGCGAAACGAAGACAGCAGGAAGAAGAATGTGTAAGTAGTAGTAACCATGCCTTTTTACAGTTGTGTTTTGTTTAACATACAGAAAATGCTGCTGGTTTGTGTAGGAAGTCAGAATCGGGCATATGGTCAGGCCAATGATTTCATTTTATTGTTATTCTGCTATAGCAGTTGTTCTAATTTATGGTAGTTCCAGACATTGATACAGCTTCCAGTAGACTGTTTCCACTGACTTCAGTCTCAACGTGAGAAATTTCTTGATCTCATACCCTTTGCCTTTGGTTACTGCCCTCTGCAGAATTTACAGGTAGCAGCCTTTTAAAGGACTGAACAACCCTCTGTACGACTGTAACCTGTGCTCAGGAAGCTTTGAAAATCTTTCTCTGACCATCTTTTTTCCAATATTTTTGTTAAATAGTTTTGTTTGCTAGTTTCATGCTATCTTCCTTCCATTTTATCCCTCTGAGTGGAAATTGGTTTGTAATTAGAGTATGCCCTGTTGGTAATTTGAGCTCTATCAGAGCTTTCTGTATAGTAGACTAATGGAGGGAGAGGAAGTCCCTTGCTTCAGTGTAGAATCATGATTGCTCAGTATTACAGGACTTGCACTGCACGTGCTGTGCATCAGCTTCCCTCACCCTCTCTTCCCAGTGATCTGTGGAGGGATGAAAAAGATGAATGTTACATTGGTATAGAGGAAGATAGAAATACAGCAATGCACAAATGTATTGCTGTAATCTAGCCAAAATGCACTACAAGCAATCTGAGTGCGTTCCAAGGATCCCCAGTTCCTTTGAAGAGCATGTTCTGGCTGGCCAAAGCTACTGCAGTTTTTCTTACTGCTACTGAAGTTGTATATTCCTTTGCTGCATCTCTTTACCATTGGTGTCATCTCCTGGCTGCTTTGGCACTTTCAGCTGCACGAGTAGGCATGAGGGCAAATAGTCAGGCTCTCCTGATTAAGAGCAAATCACTTCAACAGCTGCATCTCCGCTTCACAGTACTAGCTGATTTGTATCCAGATGATGATGTTCCACCTCACAAACTCCTCTGTGTGAAATCTGAGTGTTCTCAGACTCTCAGATGGTATAACCAGCACAGCTGTGCTGATGGGAATGACTCTGCTAGTTGATAGCAGCTGAACCCCCAGCTCTGTGTGGTTGTACGGGGAACAGGACCTTCACTGACCTGTGGACCAGTGTCAACAGCTGACACTTTCCTTCTTTTCTTGATGCATATATTCTAAAAAATAGTCTTGAGCCTCCAGTCTTGGCCTAGCTGGTCTAATGACAGATAAAGTTTTGAGTGAATTCATACCTGCTCTGCCTGCTTTGGTACTTTTCCATAAGAAATGAGTTACCTTGCTTTTTTAGAGCTATTTATTTCTGGGTGGGTTGATGGTATTTGGCAAGAACTCTTTTATATCTCGCCCTACAAACTATCTCTCTGCATCATGCTGCTGAGAGTAGGAGAGAACTCAACCAGTTTTACAGAACTATTTTTGCTTCGTTTGGTTGATGTTACCAATTTTCCACTGATCTAACATAATAAGTGGGAATGAAAGATTTCTTAAGCTGCTGTTTTTACTACGGATTATTTAAAAGCTGAATTCATAAATGTTAGGAACATTGAGAGAATGCAACACAAGCCTAATCCACTGATAAGTCCAACTTAAAGGTGTGTAGAATAGGATGAAAATGCCTTGTGATCCGATTGTTACAAACAGATTCTGCCAATTCAAATCTTTTCAGTACATTAGTCTCAGTGGGTGATACGGTGGTGGGATTTTTGGAACCAGGAACCACAGTGTGTGTGGAATGCTGAGCTGGATGGCAGCATCACACACGTCCTCACACAGCTAGCCACAAATATAAATTTATTTTGTTGCTTTGCTTTTCACTGGAAATAACAGTTGCTCTGTCACAATGCCAGATATAATATTAGATAAAACCTTTGCTTTGGTGGCTTGAATAACAGATGAATGATGCAAAAATCTTAAGTATAATGGAACTGTAATGGTTCCAACACCGTAAAGAGGCCATATAGAAAAAAGAAGCCTCCTTAACACACAATTGGCTTGACTCTTTTCATGCTTCTGACTTAAATGCAACTTAAGTACCTTTTCATCTGGATGTCGTGGGTTTGCAGTGTCGTCACAGATTGTTCCATTCTGTTTGTGTTTACTATGCACTCAGCTCCATTAGTATATCAGCATTTCTTGAGTATTTGCAAATGGAAACATCTTTTATCAATTTGGACAAATAAATAGCTGTATCTCATTTTTTGGTCATTGTCTCTCTAAAGATGAGGACTTAGAAGCCAGTACCCTTTATTATGTATGTCTTGGTGGATTTTAATAGAATGCTTTGTTATCCCGATTATAAACTGAAGTGCAAGGTACAATTTGTAAAAATGACAAAGGCATGCAGCTCTTTAGTTGATAGGAAGATGATTTGCTGTGAAACTTTATGAAAAGTGACTATCACAAAATATAGGGATTATATCTGTAGTTTCTAGAGAAAGCAGCAAATAAAGTGAAAACATCTCAAGCAGTTCTTAATGCTAAAGTGTAGCACCTGTTCTTTTCCAGCCTTCATTCAGAATACTAATACTACTTCCATTAACTTTGAGTCCTTTATTTTTCTGTTTTCAATATTAGCTATTCCCTTGTGTCTTTGTATTTCTGTCCATCATCTGTACTGATGCTGACACAGTAAAGCCCAAGTGTCTTTGGGTGCTGTTTTAATAAACAATTGTTTTAGGGTTTAAAGACAGGATAGCTGAATTAAGTATGCACCTCTGCTGGGAGTCGTTCCCAAGAGAGCTTGACTTTATTCAGTGCTCAGATCAATTCACTTTTCCTATCACAAGCTGTATAAAATAATGAAGACTCTAGTGTGGAAGCCGAAGCGTATAAAGACATGAGGAAAAATATGCTTATAAGAATGTGGTTGAAATTGAGACAGTGCTGATAACTCAGTACAGAGAGGCAGCAAGAGTCTGCAGGTCTGTGACCCGTCACAGCCTGAACTGCTCCAACAGAACACATTGGTGCAAAGACTGATTTTATTCCACCTCTTCACCAAAGCAGATCAGAATACCCTACTAAACTGCTTGTATAATAAGAAGAGTGAGGCACCTAGTGATAATATAACAAGTGATGATAATAAAGTCCAGCTGGGATCAGACTTACAGTTTGGAGGAGCCAGTCTCCTGTGGCTCAGACACAGAAAGGGGAGTAGCTTATGGCGGCTTGTACTTCTCAGTGAAATATCTTAGCTGAACTGTAGTGGTTTTACTGAAAAGAACATAGCGTCCACCCTTCTTGTTCTTCTGCCAGAGAAAAGAATTGATTGATTTTTGTGCTCAGTACTACTTTATTTGGTATATAGTTGAACACTACAGAGGAGAGAATGGAAATACGTAGAGTTAGGATAAACAGGCAAACACAAAGTAATAAGCAGTGATACAGCTCTTCCACTTTCATCTCAGGATCCAGATAGAATCTTGTTCTTTTTTGCCAGCTTTTCTCCTCTGGCAAAAAATTCCAGATTTTTTTGGCATCTCCTTTGTAGCACTTGCCAGTGGAAATCTCACATTTACCTCCATTACTCTTGAGCTTTTTGTGTTTATATTGGTCTTTTTTTTCTTTTCCCCACAAACATTTTCTGGTACCCTTTTTGGTTTTTCTGCTCTTCAGTGATTCTTTATCTCTGTTTGCCAATGATTGTTTTAAGGCATACAGGTGTGTGGTAAAGTACTTGTAGTCAGTTCTGAAATGCTGCTCAGCTGAACTTCATTACCATAATCTTGAATATGCTATTGATGGGTGGATTGTTGATAAATATTATACAGCTTTGAATGGAGATTTTTTTTTCTCTGAAAGGGAAGAAGCATATATCAAAGAAGGATTAAAGATTGTTAAATGCAATATGCAGTATTTCCTTATTTCATAGGTATTACATACATGTATGTATCTGTGTTTCTGATTTCAAA
Source organism: Scolopax minor (assembly GCA_028566535.1). Lineage (NCBI taxonomy): Eukaryota > Metazoa > Chordata > Aves > Charadriiformes > Scolopacidae > Scolopax > Scolopax minor. The sequence continues at coordinate 100,108,968 of JAOXNG010000021.1, forward strand.
CATATTGTAAACTATATTGGTGATTGCATGGAACTTGGATCTATAAGCAATCTCAGAAATTACTTTTTCTGAGAAAAATTCTGTTACAGAATTTTCTTTGACACATATTTAGAAATTGTATATGGCGGTACATGGCATCCACTAACAATGAGAAATGTTTGCATTTGAAAATCAGCATCACACTTTGTTTAGTGCAAAACCATATATATAGGCATATAGAACTTCAACAAAATATAGAAGGTGTAAAACTTTTGCTCATATACAGAAAAGTAAGTAAAAATGCAGTGGTTAAATTACTTGAATGTGTTCTCTAGTAATCATCTACAGGGCTTGTCCTTTTCACTAGCCCTAGCATTTTTGTTTTATTAAATACATTCTTGGTTAATATGTGTATTAAAGTGAAATGCCTAGCAGTTACATTGCAAGCAGTATAAACCTTTGTTGTGTATTATATATCACTTACTTCAAATGTATTTACAAGGTTTTTATACTTCCCTTTTTTATACCTTCTCTTTTAATAGCAGTAATTTCATATGCTTAAACTTGCTTGCAGTGAAATGCTTATTTTAAAAGCCAAGTAAATGGAAAGCCCTGAAATATTTTGAGCTGTTTGCAGTCTATTTTCTGGTGAACTTCTGCCAGCCTTTTGTGTCACCTTACTTGTTAATACTGTGGAAATTCTCTCTACCTGCTACAGTATAAGGTAACAGTAGAAGTGAATCTGGTGCAACCTTGTAGTGAGTGTGTGTGTCCTTTGGGGGATGAGTGAATAGTAAAATTTAGGCTGCAGTCTCCCATGATGTTGGTCAGGCAGAGAAGCAGCCAACACCACAGAGCCAGGCACCTGCTGCCTCCATCCAGATGGCCATCGTTCCCAGCCCTGCTTTCACAGAAAAGCTCTGGCCCCTATCTCCAGAGAACCTAAAGCTGTTCCTTCAAGATGTTGGTCACGTCACTTACTGCAAGATTTTTATGAACTCTTTAGTATTCCAGAATTAAAAAAAAAGGCCTTTGGATGCAGTAACTGACTTCCAAATCCAAGCTGCCAATTCTTTGAGCAGACAGATACCTGTACTCTCTGGCCTCTTGTCCAGCTTTGAGTAAAGATAGTTTTTGTGAAGACCACAGGGGTGGGACTTATCAGCTGTTGCTTGTGGTGATTTCAAACTCAGCATTCCAGGGAAACCTTAAGAAACTTGGTTTTGCTAATGCAATATGCAGGTAACTTGGAACCTTACTGCAGATTTCTTGCCCTTTATTTTCAGTTTAAATAAGTTAATTTTGTTGAGTTTCTGTCCTGCTTTCTCTTTCTGTTCATTAGTGTATAAGAAAAGAACCCACTTTCTCATGGTTCGTTTTGCATCTCTTTTAGTTGTCCTTTGGAAATAAGTGAGAGAGAGTTGTGCTGTGCATAAAAGCCTGTATTTTTAGGACTTGTATAAAACATAGTACATTGGGTTTGGTTGTTTGGTTTGGTTTGGTTTTGTTTTGCTTTGGGTTTTTTGGAAACACTTTTTCATAAAGGCATCGGCCATCCAGGAGACTTTGTACAAAAAGATAAAACCTTACTTTCCAAGAAATCAATTTTGATTTCCTGTATCCCCACAGTAAATATTCAGGTAGATACATTTGTAATAATTTTTGATGTGCTTCATGAGTAGCATATGATACAGCCAGGAGAGTCATAGTCATATAGTGTAAAAGCACTTGGATAGTTTGTACAGGGAAGAACAGCAACAATCATGTACGATTATACAATTATTACAGAAGCACACAGATCTTTTTAGATTTATGGTACCTATTCAGCCACCCAGCATTGTGTAGCCAGCTGTAAAAATGTGTGTGTTCTCAAGGTGAAAAAGGCCAAATGAAGCTAGTCTTTGACTCCAGATAAACCTTTGCATTTGCAATGAGGGGGTTTTGGTTTTTTCTCCAGACTTGCATTTGTTAATTAATTAAAATAAAACCTGTTACTGCTTAAACAAATTGAAAAATTGTTCCCAGAACTATGTCCCTTGCATCTAAATCCAGCACCTGCATTTCATGCAATTTACTTAATAATGTAGGGGACAATGTAACTGGAGCCTACAAGCAGACTCCCTTTTGTTCCAGATAAGTAAAACGAAGAAAGTTTTTAAATTTTGTTGTTTAAATAAAATTCTGTGTGGGAACTTGTCATTGGGCTCCATCTATAAAAATAAAATATTCCTTTAGAGGCAGAAAACTCTCTGTGGTGTAGTAGCTATCTTGGGGAAAAATCAGATGTGACTTGACTGCCCTAAGGATTGGTGGAAGCAAATTCTGCAGTTTAAGCATAGGAAGCCTGAACACCCCTTTCACAACAAGCATAAGTCAGATGAGAGACACTGGAACCCAAGTCTGTGCCAGAGGGAAAAAAAATTGTGTCACTTCATTAATTTCAGCTTTTGAAAAGATTCAGATTAAAGCATATCAGAAATCCAATGCAGAGGATATAGTATATCAACTAATGCCATCGGGTAACTTTGTCACTACTCCAAAAGAGCAGCGTGATGGACTTAAAGCTGAGTATTTTACTGAAGTTGTGCTAAAGATTTAAAGAAGTTCTGAGTATCTCCCTATTGGAACGATCTTCCAGAAATGGGAAGCAGTGTTCTTCATTCTAAACTGGAAAGAATAATGTCAAATTATGAAAATAAAGGGAAGCTACAATTTTGTACCCCATGTCAAATTACTGTTAGGTGGAACCAGGCTAGGAGGACAGAAGGGAGAGTTTTGAAGGGGGAGTTTGTTTATGTGTGCTTGTTAAATTTTAAGTTTCTCATCTATAGTCAGATAATGTAATTGCATCTCTTCACAAAGAGATTGCCAAGTAGATTTTAGTGATGAACTGTAGCAATGTTAGAGGCATTACACAAATACTGTCAGCACCAGGAAAGAAAAGAAACTTTTATTGGCAAGCTGAGAAGGCAACCTCACAACTGTAATGCCAGGAGAATAAGATGACAACCTGAACAGTTCTGCTCAGGTTTGTTTTGTTGTTTTTTTTTCCTGTCCCAATCAAGTGTCAGCCTTTGTGATATGTCTTATTAATTACTACTGAAAGGTTGGGAAGAGCAAAACAAAGTCTGAAGGGATTGAAGGAAAGGTGAATGACGCTGTGCTGTGCTGTCCAGCTCCACCAGGGTTAAGGCATCACCCAGTTATACTCTGTCTTCTTTTTTAGGACTGGAAGTGGTGAGTTTGGTAGAGGAAAGGTACTTTTCTTTGATGCTTTGTCTTCCCTAAGTCCAAAAATTCTTCAAAACTAACTTCTTAGTCAATGGTATGTGTACATCTCAAGATGCTTACAACAAATCATAGCCTGACTCAAAGCTATCTTCAGTGACTTAGTAGAACAATAGCCTCTTAGGTCAGAGCTTCCAAACTACTTGTGAAATACAATTTTTTGCCCAGTTCTGTTGTCTAGATTGTGGAAGATGTATAAAGGATATCATTAAGCCTTAGAGAGGGACTTATTAGACCTGGATTTATTCTTCCTTTCCTCTCACAGATTTCTTACCTGCTACTGTATTTCATTTAGGGAGAACATCCTGCCTAAAATTCAGCATATTGGTTACAGTTAGACGTTTGTGGCAGGATAAGTTCTCTTTGGGAGAACCCTTTTACTCTTTCCCTAAAGCAGCGGCGTCTTGTACCATTGAGGGGATTTACTTTCCTCCCAATGGGATTAATAGTAGAATACATCAGCCAGTTTGCAAAATCACGTGAGAGATTGAGTTAGTAATAAACATCTAAATACATGTATAGATATATCAAAGAAGGGAAAGAAAAATTCTATGAAGTGGAAAACAAAAATTAAACTTTCATTTTGCAGAGGTGCCAAGCAGTACACCAAGTAAATTTTAAAAGAAATAACATCACCACTAATCTGGACTGGGAGTGCAGCATGTGATGGAAAAAGCTGTGTACAGCAAGCAGATGACAAATTTTAAAATTTGTATGAAATATGTCAAGTGTAGACAGTTGAACACATTTCCCTTTATAACAATAGGGTTATTTCACAGCTCATGTTATGGAACTCAAGAATAGTGAGAAAGTCTCTCTTATTTTCAAGAGAAGATACTATGCTTCAGTGAGATGCAGAGCAACTCCTATTTTTCAAGAAATTAAATGGGAACTAAAAAGAACTTTACTAAGCTGAACAGACAAGTCATTGTGCTTGCATTGCAATTTTAAGTGCTTTGCTTTTGGATTGCAGCACAAGAAGTCCTGGAAATTGTAAAGACCAAGTGATATATGTTATCCCAGTAACATTTTGCTGTGCCTAGACCTAGGTGATCTAGTAAGACAAAACAGATGATGCACAGGGGGATGGATCCCTAGGAAAATATATGTAGTATGTGTAGTACATGATGTCTTCTTGAAAACATGTGACAAAATTATTTCAGTCACTTCCCAAACGTTTATTTGTGTAGCAGATAGTATCAGTTGTCTGGGTGGGTTTTTTTAAATTTGAATTTATTTGAATTTTAATTTATTATGAATAATCAAACGTTTATGTCATATATCATGTTTTATTCTTTGAAAAACTGTAGCCGCCCAGTAGAGAAGCAAGGATGGACCACTTAGGAGATGAGGAGACATTTGCTGAGAAAGAGTAGCTTTCTAGAATGTAAAGCACAATCAGGTTGTGGAGGAATGATGGTGGCCAAGGAATAAGCCCAATATATGGCAGAGACCAGATGTTTGCTGAGGACAGCAGGAACCCAAGCTCCAGAGGGACTTTCTCTAGAGACCCAAAGGGGACTGTGTAGACTTCTGCAACTCTGGAAGTCTTTGATGTGCTGCGCTGAGAGCAAGCCTAAGCGAAGAGGATTGATTTACCAGGATGCAGTAGGCAAGGTGGAGATATGGTAATGTGTTCTTTTGCTTTGATTTTCTTCATTTTGAGATTTCCTCAGAGCCCTGTCCAACCTGACTTTGTTTCCAGAGATGGGGCATCTACCACCTCTCTGGGCAACCTGTGCCAGTGTTTCACGACCCTCACTGTAAAGTGTTTCTTCTTCCTATCTAAAGCCCCACTGCAGCACAGCATGCAGTCAAGAACAAACCTACATCACAGGGAAGACTGTGGCACCACATTCCCATCTATTACAAACTGTAAACCTGTTTGCACAACTGTTCAGAATCCTCCCCATGGTTTTTCTCATTTTTACATCATACCTATCTGTAGACTTGTATGTATGATTAGCTTAACATAGAGGACTTGGTCAGTAAGAAATGCCTTATGTTAAAGTTTTCAACTAGTCTTTAAAATGTAGATCAACCCAGACCCTGAAATGTCCCTGTTTTTACAAAGCTGGTTATTATCATGGTTTGGGTTGGACTGGCTACTGAAGATACTGTATTACAAATACTGGGTAATTAAAAAAACTCTCATTAAATTTTATTCAAATCAGAGTTAAGAACAAAAGATAAAAAGATAAAGGAAATAGTTTAAAATAAAACAAATGGAAGGTTCTCATTCTTTCAGACTTTTCCAGAGTGTTTTGAAATAGGATTTACTGAAAGAACCATGTAATAAAATTCTGGTTGTGGCAGCTCATATATGGGGTTAAACGTGATTTTAAAGGTTATTTGATGCTGCGGAAAAAGTGAAGAGATGTGAAATATTGGAACAACATAATTGATGTAACACATTTATATATTTGAAAGCTGAAATTGATAAATTGAGGCTGGGTTTTGTTGCTGAGTATCCTCATTTTGCTACGTCAGTGTACTTTTAGGTAGCTCTTCCATACAAAAGATTGTACTTTTAGTTTAGATCTGCTCTTTGATACTGTTTTATCACAGGACAAAACTAGATATCAGTTTTCTGTTTGGTTGCTTATCATTTAATAGTCTGTGGTCTTTTATTCTAAATAGCTTCTTACACTTTTACACTATTTTAGCTGGTATATTTGGAAAGAACATTTTAAATGCCAAACAGGATTTTAAGATTTCAGCTCTTCTTATCATTTCTGTTTTTACTCTGAGCAAAGGCAGAGTTTTGGATTCTTTAAACTAAGCATTGGTTGAAAAGCAGCTGTGTGGGGGAAAAAATACTTTAAAGAGAACTCTGAATGTGTATTTGTGTCCTGCAAAGTTAAAAGAATAATTTTTTTAAATGTTAATGTGACATCAAATGCTTAAAATGTTTTCAGCTTTTTAATATAAACATTACAAATCTCCTCCAATTCATGGTGATCCTTTCTGTTCAAAAACTAAGACGTAATCTTATTACCCCAACACTAAGAAGATTTCTGTGTTTAGTAGCCATTAGTCTTTGCAGCTGCTAAACTGGAGAAACTCCATAGGCAGCTTTAGGATCCTTAAGCAATTCTGCTTTAGTAGCCTTCAAAACAGTTACGTTTTGTCGTTGAATCTCTGTTCTTCTTTCATGTTGGTGAATATGCTCAGCTCCATGATTTTATTTTATTTTCCTCACTGAGTCAACATAATAATTCTGAGTGTTTTGGGGAACCACCACTGAGCACATTTAGGAAGTGCTGCGTGATGCTTCTGTACAAAGGT
>JAOXNG010000021.1:100124539-100134810 GCA_028566535.1 Scolopax minor
TCTTTTTGTGAGTATTACCCCCCAGTAGGGGAAATAGATGTGCACTTATTATTGCTGTAGAATGGGCCAAAATTATTAGAGAAGTGTCTCTTTTGGACTCAGGAAGGTGTGAGGGTACTTAGTATTTGTCCAATTTTCTGGTATATCCATTAATATGTAAGAATCAACATCAATATAAAAAACTATGGTCCTAATCTCTTTGTTTCTCTGTTTTTGAAAGTATATATAATATCCCTTGATCTTTTTTAAATCATTCCAGTGAACTTGGTGTAAATGTAGTGGTTAAAATGGACAAAATTCTTCTCGTTGGTCTGCAAGCAAATGTCCAGAAACATTACTTATTTTCAGAGAGCTTCAAATGAGGCCAATAATCACTACCCTAAACGACTTTCATGCTTACTATCTCTGAACCAACCTACTTTTCAGAAAGTTTTCTTTCCCAGGGGGAGATTTATTTGTAATATGTAAGGAAATCTAGAGAGACAGCATCCAAGAGGAAAGGGGAAGGTACTTTTGGCACTGGGGTACTGTATTGGCAGAAAGCACTTGTGAACAAGCTGATGCTCAATGCACATTCTGTAGTACTTTAAAAAGGATTGCATGGATGTTATTCCTAATGGCCTATTGAATGGTCATCTGGCCACTAAAATTAGAGAAATTCCTACTCTATGATTGTTCCATTGCCTTCCTAAAAAGCTGCTTGTATGGTGTTTATGTCATAGATGCCTTTCAGAAATACTGAAGTTTTAATGGTAAGTACTGTAGTACTTATCTGTACATACACCAGATTATGTTGGTATCATCTAGAATTAAATGTGTTTTCTTAAGGGCAAGTTGGTGTGTTCTTTAGTTGCTCAGCTCAGGACATAGCTTTCAATTGATAACTGTCATGTAAAATTGGAAAAAAAACAGTGTAAAACTTTTCAAAGTGCCTGGCCTTGACTGTTTTTATGGAGGTGAGTGAAGAATATTGAACAGCTTACCTACCTGCATGAGTCCATCTTAAGTCAGAGCTGTCAGCTCCTACTCCCATAGAATTAATCTTTAGACTACAGAATAACTTTGCATACCCTGTTAAGATGGCATCAGGAATTTCATATTAATTTTTTTTTTCAAGATTTATACATAGAATTTTCTTTGTTTACTGTTAATTTTTTTTCTGCTGTGTCAGGTCTTTGTACTAAACCCAGCATTCAGAATCCATCTTCCTTTCTGGCTAAAGCACTTCCATCACCAAAAATAAGAATTTTACTACTTGAGTGTATGGCTAAGTAAATGTAAGCTGAACTACATGCATTTCCTGCAGTGGAGCTCCAGAGTAACTGAACAAGATTGCAAACTCTGTTAACAGTTCAGCTGTTGATACATGACCCAGAACAGAAACCTGGTCAATTGTCCACAGCTGTGTTCCATGTTGGCTCTTAAGAAAAAGTGTTGAGCTTCCAGCTTTCCTGGAAGTCAAGTTCAGATTTTAGCAGTGGTTGTCTGGCTCTGTTGTCAAAACTGCAGATCATGGAGACCTTGGAATCCACAGAGAGAAATTCCCAGGTAAAAGAAAGTTCATCTGCAGATAAGGTGTCACATCCGTAAATCAGAGTGTGACTAACTTTCTTGTTAGGCAAATCCCAGTTTATATATAGACGTGACATTATGCTGTTTGCCTTTTCTAGTTGAGTGACTTTAACACTCCTTTTTTTTTTTTTTTTCTTAGATAAAATTGGAAGGCATTGCTTTTAGCAGCATTTTCAAATGGTCACATTGGATTATGCTTCTTGTACTTTTGTCAGAAAGCTGATTCGGGAAAAATCTGTTCTTCTCAGATGGCTTGCTGGTAAAAACCAGGAGAAATTAAAGGGAGTCTGGTTAAAGGGACATACATTCATTCTTCCGTTGCATACATTGTTACTGGAATGGAAGAATGAATTTATGCTTTAGTAGTGTAGAAACAATGTATGTCCTTCTCTGCAGTCATGCATGCTGTAATATCTGCCTTTTAAATAAAATCGTAGAAGTGCAATAACAAGGTAATTGGATGCCTCCAGAGGCACTTTGTGGTAGTTCCACAGAGTTGTTCCCTGTCTCCACGTGTGTGTACATTTTTATCATACAGAGTGTGTAGGAAGCAAAAAACACAGGGCTTTGGCCACGGTACAGTTTCTTCATCACACCTTCTTCCTGTGCTAATTGTGAAAATCTTGCATTGCTGTCATTAGGAATTCACTTTTTTTTTTTAATTTGATACTTCTTCTCTTACCATTGTTTTAATATTTAACAAAAAAATAGGAGGAGCAGGCTGTTCTTTAGTACTTGATATTTGGTTGTAAGTTGGACTAAAAAGGAAGATGCTGTCTTTGGGAAAAAAATATAATTGGGAAAATTCTCTGTGCTCACTGACTATTTTTAATGTGGTGGTCCAATTATTTTTCCAGATAAATCAGAATGCACAGATTCTGCTGTAAATGCAGCAACTGCCCAAGAGCTTTTGCAGTATCTTGAATCCCGCACCATCTCCTCCTCAGATGTGACTCTTCTACATCAGCTGAAATCCCTCGTATTGCTGCGGGATATCGAGAGATTGAAGGATGCATTGAAACAATTCCAAGAACAGTCCATGATGCCTCCTGGTGGGTACCATTCACTCATGGTCATTCACTGATGGGGCTTTTTTTGTATGGATTAGAATTCAGGTTTGTCACAGTTGGTTTTTTTTTATTAGGAAGCTGTAAATAATTATATGGTGGTAGATAGATGCTTATACAAAATTTGAAAGCATTATTCCCACCCAAAATGCAGTGATTTTCCTTGTTTCTTGTTTGGTGACAGTACTTCAGAAACTTTTCATACTTTGTAGCAACTATAGAGTACAAGGTGATTCAGGTTCTTAAAATAATATTTTTAAAATCTTAACTGTTTTAAGATTTAATCATTTTTAAAGCATAGTTTTAATACATTGTCTTTGTAGACATTTTAAATCACAGGAATTAACTTGTTTATCTTGGAGATTTTGCTCATCTAGTTAAGGGTTAATTTTGCATGCATAAGAATTAATGAAGCCCATTATTTCATTTCTTGTTGGTCACCTACCTGGCTTTTTGAACACATAGATTTTACGTGCCAAAGTTTGGTTTACGGGTTTGTTTTTGTTTTGGTTTAAATGTCTGGTTTGAGTTTCTAACAAATCCTGCTTATTATCTAAAGAAAAGTCACTCTTCATAAGAAAAGATACTATAAAGCCATTCATAAAAAGAAAAATTATGCTGTTACTAAATCTTTTCATCCCTGAGGCACAAGACTGATTTCATTCATGCTCCTTTTGTTCTCTATTATAACCCCTATAATTTTAGTTGAATTTTTCCTTTGACATTTAGTGGTTCCTCAAGTGAATGTGGAATCAGCATGTTGTCCATAGATGATACAATAATTCATTGTCTCCTTGTCCAAGTAGTTTAAACAGACATTGTTACTTGTCATTAATACTTTTGTTGCAGCATCAGCCAAATCTACAAGATGTGCTGAATTTTCTTGCCTCCCAAAGAATTTAATCAGAGTTGAGAGCAAGCACTTTCTATGGCATGAGATAATCTCAACCATTTTAGATAGTGCTCTGAGTCTTTTGAAGAGTAACATCTGAGCTGGTAGTAGTGTGGTCACAGTGTAAATAAGATCATAGCCATCAGAGGCTTAGCAATAACCTTCAAAGAAGAGACTACAACTTGTAACATCCTTAAATAATTTACAGCATGATAGTGGCTAAAGATCCCAGTCAAGACAGGAGCCTACTGCGTGCTGTGCATTGTAAAAACACAATGAGAGAGAAGAGAGAATTCCTGCAGGTAGAGGCGTGCCTGACAGATTTTAAAAAGGACACTTAAAGAAGTACATATGTGTTCTTTAAAGTGTGGATACGGACTATGACAACCCTTAATGTTCTGATAGATCTGAAATATCCACATGTATGTAGAACAAAATCCTTCTGTGCATTCAATAATAATTTCAAGCCTAGATTCAGTGATCTTAATTGTAATCAGAGAGTCTCACTGGATGCAATACACATTTGCAAACTAAGTAGGACTCGGCAGAAATATTCATAACGGTATTGGCCCTTTATTGAATGACCTAATTCAGCTTCTGTTGATTAAATCAAAATGGAACTGCTGGAGTGACCACATTCAGGATATTCCTTACAGGCTTTATTCAAATTCCATTCAATATAGTAGGAATTCTGTTGGATTTTGCAGCCTTGAGGCAGGCTGCTCTGTTTACTTTTATATATCAGAAATGGCAAACTGAAGAGAGAAAAGAAAACAGAAACAAATTAGAAACAAATCCATGCAACTACCCTAATTTTCTGATACATGTTTTGTCATTTGAAGAAGCAGAAGACAATTTTCTGAGTAATTTTAAAAATGAATTTATGTTTCTGCTGGTATAGCCTAAAATTGTTACTCTTCTAGATGATTTTTTTTCCCTCGTAACTGTTGTCAGTCAGGGCTCAATTCTAATCTCATTCCAAGTTCATGGTGTGTATCCGTAGTAGTTGATTTGATATTCATGAGGCACAACACCATAAGAAAGAGGAAAATACATTGTTATAAATTATTTAAGGATAATTAAGCACCTACTAGATATTAGTTTGTCTGAGCAGAGTTTAACAATACATTCTATTTCTAATTCAGGAATGAGAAGATAGTGCTCTGAAATTTTAACTTGAATTTGGCTCTTAATGATACTTTTTTCCTACTTTTGCCTCAAAAATAGGTTATCTTGCTCAGTTTTTTTGAATTCTAGATTTTATACCCAATGAACACATGATAAAAGTTAAGCTGTTACAAAAACTTCTTGTCTCAGCAAATTTAAATTCTTGTTATAGAAATACAGGTTGGTGCTGTTTATGAAGATAAAAATGTACATACATCATAATAATCTCAGGTTTTTTACAAGTTTGTCTGATTATCTCATCTTTTTTCTGCTTTGTTTATTTTTACTGGGGCCTGATGTACTCGTTAACATGAGGGAAAGAGAAAAAAATTCTCTTAATTTTAGCAAGAATTATTATTTTTACAAAATGAACCTATTTTATTCCCTGCAGTTCAAGAAGCCTTTGGTGTGTTATGATTCTACTAAGATGCCACCATCAAAGGAATAATAATGGGTGCTATTTTTGTTGATTTTTGTCTTTAACTCTAGGAAAGAAAGAGTACCAAAAAAATGAGAAGCAATCCATCTCTTTCATATAAGTGCACATTCTCCATTAGTAAACTTTGCAGAGTAAACATACCATTATATATCTTTTATTTCCTCATATATATATTTATTTATCTATATATGTATGTAGGAGACATTCAAGGTGAGGCTTGACGAGGCCCTGGGCAACCTGGTCTAGTTGGAGGTGTCCCTGTGACTGCAGAGGGGTTGGACTAGACGACCTTTGAAGGTCCCTTCCGGCCTAGATGGTTCTATGATTCTATATGTTATGGTTTAATCTAATTGGGCTACCAAGTCCCACTTGGCAAGTTTATGTCTACTGATGATAAATTGGCTTTTCTTAGTAAATTTTTACAGATCTTTTAGAGTAAAGCAATGGATTGCCCAAGTTCTGCAGACCACAGATTGAAAACCACTGGTTCAAGACCATGTTTTGCTATTTCCTTCACCCCTCTTAGGACATTATTCAGACTGGGAATCATTCTTTCAACCAAAAGAAAAAAGAAACAATGAAGAAAAATGCTTCTGATTTACGTTAAGCTCTTTGGTCCCAGTATTTGCAGTCATATCAAAGAAAGGTCTAATAAGGTTGGCGGTAGGGTCTGAAAAATTTTGCAGGAAGAGGAAATTGCTAAGTAGATTGAAACAGAAAAAAGATCAACATTAAGGTATTATCTTTAACTCTTCTTTTAAATGAGAAAACATACTTGAAAAAGAAAATATCTACAATTAAGAGATACTGGTTGTTCTATCTTGGTGCCATCCATCAATTTACCTTGTACTTTGTGTTCCCTCACATTACCTTTGACCTCGTACTCCAGCGATCACACAAAGTTGACGTTGGTCAAGAGTTTTTGTTTGAACATGGCTATTTAAAGTGCCCTCATTCTCGGACTTCAGAAAAGAATACAGTGTCCCGTTCCTGTTTCCATTCATGATCCTGCACAGGGCAGGGGCGAAGGAGAAGAGCTGTGACTGGAGGCTCCAGCTCCATTTGCTGGTTGGAAGCTGTAGCTTCTGAAATGAGGGCTGCTCAATTCCCATTTCACATCAATTATTAAAGCATAGGTGATCGCCTAATTAAAAAAAAAAAGTCATTATCTCCTAATTTATGAACTCATTCAGCTCCTACTCATCAACTTCATTCCATTATCTATTAACATTTTCTCTCTGTTGGTTAGTATCAAGTCTCAAACATACTCTGCCCTCGCTGCCTACAGAATTATCACTCACAGAAGAGCTACAAGCCTCTTTTAACTCCTTTTTTTTTGGAGGGTTGTCCTTTATATATGTCTCTATTGAGCTGTGTGGGGAAGGTACATTTTGTATACTTTAGTACAAAGTCACTGTGTGCCACCAGTGCACAGAATGGATACACAGGGGCCCTAAAATGATTACATTTAAACTTTTTTTTTTAATGAACATTCGAAGAAAAGGAAATTAAATGTGAAAACTAAATTAGCATAACATTATAGAATCATCTAACATTATAGAATCATCTTAAATGTGATATTATGTGCTAAGTAGTGTAGAAAGTCCTGTCATTAAAAATAACTGAAGTCACATTGATAATCTCTGAATTTAGACAGAAACCATGGCAAGTTCAGTGTAGCTGTCTGGGCAAGATGGCTCATTCTCAACTGGGGCTTGTAGGTGCTACAGTAAATTAAATAGTAATGTGTGAAATTACTCTCCACACAGAAAGAAGTGAAAAAGATTGCACTCTTTTAGCCTTACCCAAATGATCATGTGATTTCAATCACCATTTTGTTGGTGTATTTAATCATAGCAAATAGGACATTCCAAAATACAGAATCAGAACCGTTTCTCATACAAATATGTGGCCTCTTAGAAGAAAAGGCACCTGTTTATCTAGAAATTCTTATGTATTATTCTTCAAGCTCCAATATCTGCATTGGTTTTATTGAAATGTTAATATTGAATGGAAACAGATGTTTGCACAAGTCTTTTTTCTTTAACATTCAGAAATGTCATAGAAGTATTTCAGAAGGAATGTGTTTTGTTTTTTTCAGATCATACGAAGATGGTCATGTCTCTGTTTCACTACTGGATTACAGATATCCTTCCTGTGAAGAGCAGGAAATAAACTCTTGCCTGCGTCCATATGCACCGGGTTAAAATTTGATATACAAAGTCTTAACCAAGTAGCAATTGTTCAGGAAGAGCAGTGTCAATACACTTTCTACACCTTCAGGTACATGAATTCTTTTTCTGTATTACAAACTCCAGAAGACAATAAACAGGGTATAACTACTTGTGATTTTTGTGTTTGGCTGGTCAAGAATATGCATTCGTTGTATAGCCTGAGTCTTCAGCTGGAGTAGTATGAACATTTGGCTTTAGGATGAGGAACTTATCTGAAAAGATAAAGCCTGTATGAAGTATTTTGTTTAAGAAATAGAGTATTTTTTGTTTGTTTATAATTTGATTATTCCTTTCTGGAAGTTTTATTTCATGAATTTTCTTGTTTATCTAACATATCTTTCCAGCTGAAAAACAAATATATTTTTATATTTAAATCTAAGCAACAGTACGTGTGATGAATGTATTTTTGCTGAATAAACTGCTAAATTATGGAAATAGAGACATTTCTACTTGTGGATCATGTAGGTGGCTGTTTGGAGTTATGCAGAAACTTGGGCAGCATTTTCAGAACTATTCCATGGCCCAACCTGTTCCATTCCAATGGGCTTCACTGCAGGATTACAGAACTGGGTTCTCTCAGTGATCACTGTATAGCCTTTCTGTAACTGAATTTGTCTATATGTAGATGATACAGTAAATAATATCCATGGTTGTGAAATGTTTTGGAAACCTGAAGAAAAAAGTGCTTTGTGAGAGGCTTTTTTCACAGATAAGTCATTCATTTGATACAGGAAACAAAGCAAACCATTTCTCATATCTTAGTGTGTTAGCTTCATCAGTAGGAGAGGGGCAACAGATTTCTCTCCTCCAACGTGTGCTTCGAGATGTATTACTGACAGGACTATATAAACACTGTGTGGGGTTTTTTTCCTTTTTTTTTATTATTATACTGCCTGATATATGCTATTGCAAGGCATTGTTTTTAGTGATGCTCAAGAATGTGTAATAAAAATGCAATCATAGCTCTTTCTCTTTAACTGAAGAAGTTAAAAGGGCTTCAGTAACGTGCCAGAGGATTGCAGGTGCAGAAAAAATGGTCTTATGGCTATAGCAGCTGTGTGCAGCTCTGCAGAACTTGAGTTAGGTCTGAATCTGCTAGGAAAGATATTTAAACCGGACTTTGCAGAGCAGAATCTAATACTGTGTTCCCTGGTTTAATGCTCCTGACTTGCTAATACGTAGGCACTGAACTGTAGTTGTGACTTTTCACTGAGATGCTGTGTGCTGGAGAACATCTGGAGAACGAAGAAGATATCACTTGAATGTGAAGCATCTAGAGACTCTGTTGACAGAACCCACCGGGAATTAAATCACTTCATCCTCAGGTTGAAGTTTGAATATCATGCAGTAAATGAGGCCTAGGAACTGCACAAAAAGGATATGCAGTGACTGGTTAGGTAAGCATCGTCTGTCATATATACTGAATATGAAAAAATAAACAAGATCATGTCATTAAAGATGGTATTTTGAAACACAAGTACAGACCAGGTCAAATTAGGACTGCAGTGCTTGCATTTCCTGATACTCGAAGGACTGTGCTGAGGGTTATAAGGCTACTGCCCTGGAGGACCCCAGGACCTGGGGATCCCTCCTCCTTGTCCTGCGGGCTCCAGGCTGGTGGATGTGGAGACTTGGATGTTTCTCTGTCCCACGCCAGCGGAGGTGCCTGCAGCTTTCATCTGCCCAGGTTCAGCTGGTGGCGATGCTCAGGGACATATCTCAGGGACACACACACACACACAAAACACACAGCTGACTATACACCAGCGTACCCAAATTTGCAGATCCCTCAAATACCAGTGCAGGCCCCAGCCTCTCTCATATTCTGGATCCAGGGCCCTCTCACCTGCTCTGTAGCTCTCCTTCCACCAGCTACCTCCAGCCCGACACACGCTACCACACACTCATCTCACAAGCACTTGTGCACCGGTCTCACCGCTTTGTCTATTTCATTTCTCCTCTCTATTATTTCTTTTACAGTGCTTGGCTATTTCTCGTAATATTAAAGTGATTTTTCAAATTATGCTGAATTCTAAACAGCTGCACACAGAGAATAAGATTTGTGTTTCTTTGCCAGGCAAATATTTTGTACCATCAGTAGGCTAATCCTGGAACGAGAGTAAAATTTCTCAGGTCAAAAATGTCCTTTGCTTGAATTGGGTAGTGATAGGGGAAAGATTGCTTTCAGTGCCTCTTTTTGTTTTTCTTTAACCACTG
The DNA here is from genome assembly GCA_028566535.1 of Scolopax minor. NCBI lineage: Eukaryota > Metazoa > Chordata > Aves > Charadriiformes > Scolopacidae > Scolopax > Scolopax minor. The sequence continues at coordinate 100,134,128 of JAOXNG010000021.1, forward strand.
TAGGACCTTTATATTCAGTGCAGAAATCAGCTGGTCCTCGCAAAGCAAGCCTGGGAATGGTTTCAGAGTGTAGCTCCTCAGAGTCAGGGATATCTGATGTCTTTGTAAATGACCTGCGATAGGAGATGAATCTTACACTTATCAAACCTGCCGCTATAACACTAACAGGGATTATACAGAGTAGAGGATAAAGTAAAATCTGAGATGTTGGAGATTTTAGAAAATTGGACCGAATTCAAGCAGATAAATTGCAGATTGTCACTGTAGATAAATGCAATCACATAAGGGCGTATTTGTTTCCGAAATAAATGTGCCGAACAACAGTGTGCTGAACTGCAACATGCATAAGGATGCTTAAGAGCAATATACAAATGAACACACCAGAAAGATGTAGTTTAAAAGCAAAAGAAATGGACATTACTCATCCTATAATAATATCAATTAGACAATTTGCTAAAAATGTCAGGGGGGAAGGATTATTTCCTGCCATGTTTAACATCCTATTTGCAGTCACAAATACACAAGAATTTTAATACCTGGTCCTTTTTTTGTGCTTCTTCTCTAAAAGAAATGGTGCTGAATCTTCCTACACCCTTTATGGTTTATTTGAGCAGCATTATAACCAACACAGCTGGGATATGAAAACTGAAAAATTTAAATTCATACCCACCTGTGAACACAGT
>JAOXNG010000021.1:100324090-100335243 GCA_028566535.1 Scolopax minor
GTTGAGTCCCCATCCCTGAATGTGTTGAAGAGTCATTTAGATGTGGGTTTGGGGGACATGGTGTAGGGGAGAACTTCATGGAGCAGGGTCGATGGTTGGACTCGATGATCCCAAGGGTCTTTTCCGACCTGACTGATTCTATGATTCTAAGAAGGTTTCTCAGTCACTTGCTCTACTCAGTGCCCAAAGCACATGGGTACCAGGATCTTGTCAATTTGCCCACTCACAAGCTGAGGCGAAGGTTACAAAGAAAAATAGTGTCATTCCTAAAGGAGCAGAATAACTAATGGGACCTTTCTGAGAGAGCAGGACAGCAAAAAGGTACCGTGTTTTCATGAGACACAGCTGACACTGTTTCCATTATGAAATTCAGCATTTCATAAATTCAGAGCACGGAAGCTGTAGGCACCGGTTCTTCATGCAGCAAACTGCTAGAATAAGGAGCGTATGACCACTGCTCCCCAGATCAGCAGCAGCAGCCTCGGACAGGTGGCAATTCTATTCATGTGCACCACACGCAAAATACACAAACACTTCAGAAATAAATGTGTGTTTTCACAGGATTGCAGCTCTCTCCCGATATCTATTTTGAAGGAGATAAAGCCCGACCCTTCCTAACAGCACTGTGAGGGAACAGTTGTATAACTCCTCCTCTTCTCCTCAAGGTGATCCACAAATACATTATCAGAAACACAGCCAGACCACATTCAGCGCTGTAGCAGAAGGATGAAATTCCCACCCAAGGCAGGAGGACTTGCCCTTCATTGAGACTCAGATTCACACGCTTTATTTTTATGTGCAGATTATTTTATTTACAGATAGCAAGAATGAGGAAGTTCTCCAGTCCTTTTATATAAGGAATATGAAGTACTGAAAGGCACTTTTAACCTGTCTATACTTCTATGAACTTTGACTGCAAAATTTGACTGATCAAAGGGTCAAGAAAGAAAGGGCCCATTCATAGCTGCCAGTGATGTATTTGCAGGTCACCTTTAAAGATGTAAACTGCCCTTATGGCCTATGACCTATGGGCACTCAATTTCTAAGGTCTCAGAGACACTACAGCAACTTCATTTCCCTTTCTTCTACAACCCACAAAACAACAGTGCCCAAACACCTTGCAGGCTTCAATGTGTTCCTCCCCCCAGAAATTCTGTGAAGCAGGGAAACGCTAACATATCTGCTCCACAGAAGGGCGGCCACAGCACAGGCACAACCCAAAATGGTGGAAGTTAGACTCCAAAGACCAATCAAGGTAAGTCCCTTCCATGTACACAGGCACTTCAGTGTCTAGAAATACCTCACTTTTCACCCCAAGGTTCAGGGTCCCAAACAGAACATCTACAGCACCTGCCTAGAGATGACACCATGGCAACAGCCTCAGGCCTTCAAGAATCTCCTTGGTCACCTCAGGTCACCTGAACGCCACAGGACTGTCATTTCTGTGACGCAATGCAGTAGAGGTGGCCAACACCTCCTGGTGACACTGAGTTCAAGGGAAGACCCATCAGTTGCAACAGGGGACATGGAGGCAGTGGCATCCAAGAAAGGGTACTCAGCTAAGAAATGGAAGGCCCAAGAGAAATTCTCCATTAAACCCACAAATACAGATGAAACAAGGAAATAGAAGTCTCTGTGTCCTAACAGAGAAGGGAGTGTTCACGCTGTCTAACATAGGTGACTCAAGTAACAACCTAGGCCTCCAAAGGATGATTCAGAATAATTGCCAATCTTAGTAATAATCTTAGAAAAGGCTCCAATTAAGCATGGTATTTAAAATTCATTGAAGTTAACAAGGCCAAGGAGACTGAACATTTGAGCAGCACATCACTGGAATTGGCATTTATGAACTGAAAGCTGGTCCCTTTCATGTTAGGGCTGAAGACGTTTAACTCGGACAGCACGAGGAAGCTCATGGTACCCATCCTGGCCTTGGTCCTCCTGTACCACCACCAGTCCCTGCCAGGATTGTTCTCAGAGTAGGGCCAACAGCTGAGATAATCCCAGTGAAAACCACTGCAATCACAACCATGTCTCAGTCCTTCTCCAGACCAGTGAACCAAAATTGGAACCACACAGAAAATTGCCTTTCCAGTTCACAGTTTATGAGAAAACTTTATGCTCAAGTCTTCGCTCTGTCATTTCTTCTCTATCTCAATATTCACCTTTGTTTCCAAGCTATGCTCTAATTCTCCGTTTTGCATGCTGGAACTATTTTGCTTTGTAAAAACAGCATCACAATGCAGCACGGGGATTAACTTGGTGGTCAAAGCTTCCACCTAAGATGTAGGAAAGGAAGAAAAAGGCTGTAGTGCTATCTGATCTGTATTAGATCAAATGAGAGAAAGAAGCTAGTCCCTAAGAGCCAATCTCCTCCTGCTTAGGGCTCTCATGTTACAGATGAGACTTGCACTCAACTACACATCTGAACCAAACAGGACACTGTCTTGAACTTGCCTCTTCTACATGTCCTTCAACTATCTCACGTCCAGAAGATCTAGCACAGCAGAAAGGAACATCTGGTCTCTCTCACCATCACCACACTCTGCTCAGAGAGGAATTCCGCCATTAATAAGGACAGAACTTGGGTCTTGGAAAGTTTTTTCAAGATGATGTATTTCTTAGAAAAAGTTATAATTTTAACAGAATTTAATTGTCCAACAAAAGCACATTTTCTCAAAAGATTCTCAGCCTGCTCTTACTGTACTGTTTGTCTTTGATCATGTCCCAGACTTGTTTTCTGTCACAGTAAAACATAGAGTTCATAATCGAATACATTTTGTCATAGCTGACACCACCACTATCTTACTGGTGGAAAGGGAAGACTAGGGCTGTCAGTCTGCCACCTTTCTTGAATTCACGCTTCTTTTTTATTTTTTCCTTTTCCTTAAAGACAACTTCTTTGTTGCCATGGTATCACTGATGCAGTATTTTGAGACAGGGAAAGAAGATAACCGTGCAGCATCGCAGTAACACATCTATCAAGTGCCATCCTCTCAAAAAGGGTAAGTAAGAAAGGATGCCAAAGTAGATTTTTAAAGGCTCCTCCACCCTGCTGTCTGCAAAGGTCATGCCTTGGTTTTATGACAGAGAAGGCCAGTATCTGTCTCTCAGTGAGCAGCACCTAGGTTTATTTTTTAATTCCTTCTCTCCCATCTAGGTTGATTTTTTAATTCCTTCTCTCCTGCCCATGCTGCATGCTACCAGCTGCAGTACACGCTCACAAGGGAACAGAAGCACCTGCGTGTTCAGAAAATCCCGATGTTAAACCATGCAGTTACTGCTTTGTAATTCTTCCTTGTGCAATGATTTCTTCCTGAACTAGTACAGCATCTCCTGCTGAACACAACCTACATTTATCTCACCAGTAAGTAAACAAAAAAGGGCACTCTGATGGTGTCTCCCATATGCCACCTTCAACTCAGCAGGTATGGTCCTGTTAGTGCTGTAGAATGTCTTTCCAATCACTTCCAGAATTTCTTTAAAGAAACTTTTACTAACAGAGCAAGCCAAGGCCTTGCACTCCATATCCATCCATCTGCCCTTCCTTTTCTGCTTTAAGAAGCAGCCTGACTCTCTGCTTACTACTTTGAAACTCTGCCCTTCCCATTCATCATTCTGCAGGACGTGGAAATGATGGCCATTCCATGTTCTTGCAAGATCAATGGATTATCATCTCTCTGTGAAAACCCCTACAATTTGCTCATGATTTTAATTACAAGTGTTTAGTAACAATTTCCCCTGACTCCAGTGAGAACAGTCAACATCAGACAGTGGTGGGGGTCTGGCCAATATCATTGGGAACATTCAGGTCATTGCACTGCCAGATATGTCAGGATCTTGTGAGGAGAAGAGCTGCTTGGTCCAAAGTATCTCAGAGCTTTAGCCCCTATGCCTGGCATAGTGCCAAGCCTGTCCTTCTGAAAAGGCTTATAGGAGCAGATTGGCTTTGGAGAATTTTAGGGCAGAATTTGTTTCTGTTTTGGATACGTTTGGCTGGAGATGGTTAACCTGTAAAAGAGGTTTGGGGAGAAAAGAATTACTGTTGTGACTGTGTAAGCGCTAATGTATTAGCAAAAGTACTGCAGTGCAGTGAGGGTCTGTCCTTTTAGTGTGCTGATTTAAATACCCAGGCAGAGAGAAAGGGAAAATGAATACACATGAAATGTATCTCATTGTGTTACATACAGTCTGCCATTACAGATGTCACTGATTCCATCCTATGCAATATTCAGCCGCAAAGCAGGGATGTGTGCATGATGCTGAACTGTATTTACAGTTTTCTTGCTATTACTGGGCAAGAACTTGACAAATGCTAAGCATCTATAAACTCTCAAGAGAGAGATGGGAAATAATCTTCCTCTTCACCTGAAGAGAACTGAACACTTCTCTGTATTTACTTCTCAAACACACAGTGAATGTGTGTTTCCTCTTCAGTACTAAGGGTGGCCTTTATTGAGGTGCTTGGCTGCTGTTGAGTGACATTTATGACATCCCCAATGGTTGTAGCCACAGAGATTTGTTCTGTCCCGTGACAAAGGGGTGCACTGCAGACGGGGGACTTCGGGATGGTGAAATGGGGAGATGCTGGGTAGGCTGACATGGGCTTCTCTCCACCACCTCCCCTCTCTGCAAGCTGGCAGAGACCCTCACCACAAAAAGTAGGAGTGTGGAGTCTCTTATCACTGCCCCCGGGGATCCCAACTGTGCTTCAGAGCCCTGAACAAAGAGAAATCATCAGACAGCTGCGCATTTGGCAAGCAGAATGATAAAGCTGTCTCACGTCAGAAACTGGATTCAAAAGAACTGCATTATTTCTTTATTTATTGCTATTTTTAATATGAATATTAATTAAAAAAAATAAGATGAACAGTGGGTTCAGCTGAGAAGAACTTGCAACCTAGTTAATACTGATTTTTCTAACAGAGGGTTTTTGAGGATTTGGGGTTTCTTGGCTAACAAAAGCAATTTCAGGGTCTGCTTCATTTTTAGCTCTAGCCGTTCCCGTTGAAGGCAGCACGTTGGCTACTCAGTTCAAGTCTGGAGAAGTACTTAAGACAGGGAGCAGTGTTTATATGTTTGTACAATTTATCTCACTAATAAAAAGCAGCAGCCAGAAGCGAGTGTTCTTCACATCCTCTTCAGCTTCCATGCAAACATCTCAGAAACCAAGGTCATAAAAACAGTTAAATATCGCACTGGAGAAGGCATCCCAGTGGAGCAGCTGTAGTGGGGAGCTTTTATACTGTATGCTTTTGTGGTGCTTTGACTGTAATGCTGGCACCCAAATTAGATACAGATGTCTAACCAAAGTCTTACCAAAGCAGAGTAGAGTAGAAATATTACTTCCTTATGTCTTTGGAGGCACATTTCTATTTATATATGCCACTATGGCTTCCTTCCACTGGCATGGCACTTCTGATTTTTCACGTTAATGCTGGCTTCAGTACCAGCATTGGAAGATGTATGAACCAGTATTTTTGCAAATTATTATTACTCCTGAAAAGTAATATTCTGCACTTGTACCTATGTTTTGGGACCACTTCTCCAATTTGTCAAGTTTCTTTTGGATTATATCTCTGTCCTGCAATAAATTTCTGCTGCCTTATGAGGTTTGCATGTCTGAGAGTCGTATTCTGTCCCTTGAATAAAGCTAGAGCCAGGAAGGGAAATACATCCTCTTATTTTGAAAGTGGACTACTGATTACTACCCCCTTAGTGGTTACACAGCGTTTGAGATAATAGCCTGTAGTGTATTATAATCTAGTTTATGGTAGATTATAGAAGGGACCTTTGCAGTGCTGCAATTTTCCAATACATTTTTGTCTCTTAATTTTGTAAATTCTTACCTGTTTTACTCTACTGGGTCAGATGGTCCAATTACTCTTTCAGGACATTTTCTCAGTCCACAATGTTTATTACATAAAAATTCTAAATGTGCCAATCAGAATCAGTAATTTGTACCTTTACTTCTTTCCTCTTGGCTGACATGATACCAACCTTGGTCTAAAACCTGTGTGTTTTTAGTATTAAAATTATCAAGAAACTCAAGACAAAACCAGAAACAATGTATATTGCTTTAATACTTAGAGTATATAATATTTTCTAAAAAAAGTCAATAATCATGGTAGGAAATTCCTGTATCTCGATTCTTTTCATGCCAGGTATTTTGGCATGATTAAAAAATACTTTGGACTTAATTTGGCTCCCAGACACACTTCTGCAAATCTGGAGGAATTTCACTTAGCTAATAGAGTTACTGGAAATTTAACATTGCTGGAACTGTGAACTAGCACCTACTTTTGCTAAAGTATGTAGCAATCTTCCCACGGATTACGTTAGGCTTTGATTTGCAGCCTCCAAATCTTAAGACATTCTTTTTATGTGTTAGTGTATTCAAAGTATTTTATTGTGACAGGTGTCATATACACCATCCATTTTTTTAATATAAAAAAAAAAATACTTAGCTTTAAAAAAAGACTAATTATGTCATTTTGTTGTTGCTAATACAAAGTCCTGGGTAGAGAAGGTTCCATGTGTAGAAAAAGGTGACGTTCTCTGTTTTTGTTAAATATAATTAATTCCTGAATGGAGTTGTTCTGTAGAAATTGAACATAAGGAGTAAGATCACTGAAGGAAGGCCTGCCTTGTATAGTGTTTGACTGCCTGTACTGGTATGTATTTATGGATAAAAACAGCCTCTCTGGCTACATTCATATTCACAAATTAAGGCATACCAGAGTATATCCCTGGGTTTGGGAACCAGATCCTCTTTCTTTATCGTTAAATTCTTGGAATGGTTTTTGCAAGATTTGACCCCAGCCAAGTAGCACATGGCAATTCCTGGGCACACTTTTGGAGTTAGCACAGGTCATTCCAAAATTAGAAATTTGTATAAGGACATAATTGCTTTTTGCTGGGTAAATAGAGTTTGGTAATACAGGTGTAGAGTAGAGGTATGGATGGCCATAGAAGAGTCTTGGACACATGCTTCTTAGCATAAAACACCTTAAAGCAGCAAAGCGCTGAACATGTCCTGTGGCTCTGAAGAAACACTATCGACAGATGGATTCAATTGAAAATATTGCTTCCCGAAGTCAGAGACATAAACCACACTTGTGTTAGTAAACTATACAAGGATGTGACATTGTTCCATGGTGACACATGCTCTTTAGCTCTTGGTATGTCTCCGGTGTGGGTTTGGCCTGGGTCATCTAACACCTTCCCAAACAGCATTTGTGTGTGCTTCAGGGAGCATCACAGGCCATCCCAGCAGCTAAAACCCTATTTTGGACTAGGAGAGAAGTCCCCAAGTGGTTTTGGGGCTTGCTATATGGTTTTGTCTCCAGACTCACCTTGTTTAGTAGCACAGATGTCTTCTTTTGTTTCAGGCATGCTAATTCATGTTTAAGTATCTAACATAAGCTCTTAGCTACTTTGCAAGAGAAAATGGCATTGAACTTTAGGTCAAATTAGAATACTGGGCTCATTAAACCTGTTTAATTACCGTAGTGCAATATTTGGTGCACTTTGCCAATATCCAGCAGATTTCTGCCTCTCACTGAAAAGTTTGATCACTCTTCAGGGAAGCAGGCTGCCAAAGTTGGGAAATGACTTCATTTTGAGCAGGTTTATCATTATGTCTGGGATTAATTAAAATTGACTCTCTGTATGTAGAAATGGAAATTATTCAAGTAAGACAAGCACTGCATTAAAACAACACTCAGAGGTAATGTAGCTGCTAAAAGAAATTCATACAGTCACAGTAAGATTTGCAGAAGGACTTGGTTATCATTTCCCTGGTGCTCGGCCTTGGGGACTTGTTCTCTGCAGTCCTTACCTGGAGACAAAAATGCCTTCCACGCTGTATTTATGAGTATTCATATTGATAAGGAACTTAGACAAAAATATAAGTGATTGATTTCAGACTGTATTTTTGTTGTTTTAGAACCTTGGGAGTGTCGTGCCCTGCATTCCTTTTGCATGTTTCACTGTAGCTTAAGAGTTAGCCACAGCCACGGCCAGGTGTCGGGGGGAGGATCAGAGACATCACCTCGCATGAGGAATACTGTGAGCATAGATAAATGCCTGGCATTTCAGCAAGCATTCCTGAACCTTATTTCTATTTTTAACTCAGTTTTGTGAGGGTGTAGACTTACTAAGGCAGGAGACATTGGGAAAGAAAGCTAATTGCAAAGTACAGAGATAAGAAACCTTCCCGTTATGTGTCCATGTACAATAACACTTTCTGGCACTGGATTAGGAGAATGTTGTAGACACTGATGCGAGCAGTTGCATGAAATATTTCTGCCTGCACGCTGAATTCCCTTACCTATACCATTACCATTGCCATTCCTTCAAAAATGCAACGGGATTTGATCTGACCTAATCTGTGAAATATATTCCAAATCTGAAGGTTCTGGGGACTTTTTCAAGCCATTGCACCAGTTTATAAGGTAGAGAACTTCCATAAAGGTCACTGCAGGTAATACACTTTTATTGTTAAAAAAAAAAAGTGGGGTTTGCTTACTGAGCAAGCCCTTAAAGGAATGGCATGGAAGTTGTGAACCTCCTCAGGTAATCTAAACTTATTTTGGGATAGTGGAAGTGGTACATTTTGGCTTCATTCTTTTTCTGCTTGCAGAAATAATCACAGGTGGGCTGGTAGGGATTCAAGGAAAATCTGGAGGTGTTTAGTTTCCCATCATAGATGCTTCCTGTTGCAGACAGGTGTGATTTGCTATCACTGGTGCATAGTTATATATTTTAGAGTGTGTCATGCAAAGCACATAGAAAACCAACCTGACATTTGTTATCACTAAGTAATACCTATACTTAGAACAAGGAACTTAGAGGCAAGGATCATAATTTTTGTTCTGTATTTGCACAAAAAGGTCCTGATATATGACTGTGATGTCTGTGCCGACACTTTAAAGTCAAATATAAGAGATTTGCCTGTTACTGTTAGTAAAGTTGAAGTTGAAATGGTTATTTTATTGATCATGGTCAGTGATCACACTGATTTCGGCTGTGGGAGATGAAAATGTCCCTTTTACCCTGAAAACTTTTGTAGTAATTTTAGGCTAGTGCTATTTCCACTGTAACATTGAGGCTGAGTTATGTGGCTAATAGTGATACATCCTGATGTAGGGGGAACTGCAGGGAGCAGCTGTAATATTACCAATTTTCTAAGTTACTTGTTTGTAGCATTTTATGATGGTAAGAAAGAAAGCATCATTATGATAACATGGCCACTGATCAGGAAAACGCAGCACAATGCTACTTTTCTTGCTGAGCAGAAAAGAAGTGGGGAGTTTGGCAAAGAAGAGGGAACATATCTTTTCTGCAAGCTTGCTCTCTTATATGAATAGGAATTTTCCATTGTTTTGTTTAACACAAACTCAGTTTGCTTATTTGCTTTTAATTTCAGAGAGTTTTTGGTGCATTGCAGTCACAGTACACCCCACTGAGATAACGGAGAAGGGCATTATGTTTTCATGCACGAGGAACAAATCATGCTCTTGCAGGCTATAGCTTCTTTAATTTCAATTAAGGGAAGTGACAAGAGGGAACAGAAAAAAAAAAAACTACGTGAGAGAATACATGAAGAATGTCTACTCTATTACATATTACAGAAAGCAAAATAGCAATTTGGAGGTGGAGGCATAGGTGCATTGAGTATTCCCTGTCTTTAAACTGTACATAAGCTCTCCTGTCAAAAGGAAGGATTAGGAATCCACAGGACTCACAGTATTTCATGGCACCATTCACAACACTAACTTTAGGTAGGCATTCATTCAGGATTTGGAATGGTGAGAACATCTATCACTCAGAATCTGCTAAAAACTTTCAAAACAAACCTCTGCACTGCATCTGTTTTAATGGCACATCCTTAAATGCACCAACTCTACACTTGTATCCTCATGATTACGTGACATTAAAGAAAGCTCTTTCAGGGAAAAATTTTCAACTGTATGTTCCAAGTCTCAAAATTCAGATGGCAAATATAAAAAAAGCAAGAAACAAAGTACTATTTTGAAAATACTCTGATTTTAAGCTAGTCACTCAAGCACTTGATCACACTTCTTATGACTGAGTAGCTGGGGATAGACAGCTAGGTCAGGATTTTAGGCTTGTTAAAATTTAAAGGAGGTTTATTGGGTTTTTCTTAAAATTCTTACTGATGTGAAGGGCGCAGAGGTCAGCAAATGTCACATGGGAAAGGTTGTCCCCATCTGACAGTTTCTTTTATTAGCTCTGAAGCCTCTGCCTTGTCCAGAGTACCCTAAGCTTGTGCTGGCACCCTGCACACAGCAGAGGTGAACCGGTCACCCTCTTTGGGGCCACCACCCCTCTGTGAATACAACCTCTGTGTGGCCTGTCAGCTGCTTGGATACTGCTTCGAAGAATGGAGAGCTCATAAGTAAAAGCAAGATGAACTTATTATCTTGCTAAAAAATACTTGACAAGTAGTGTGTCTGTAGCAAGTATGCAGAGGAAAACCCCAGGTGTTTCTAGCTACTGATGCTTTGCTTGGTACCCCAAGGTGTTCTCTACTCCATTGGGCACCTGGCATCATGCGGCTCTGCCACCTGGGACCCAGGCATTTGGAACACCTATCTTCCCGATTGCATCACCAGATCAGAACCTCGTTTGAGATAATGCCTTTTATTTTTGTCCCTTTTCTCTGGACAATCCATTCAAATCAAATGTGTTTGCCTGGTTGTCTTCTAAGCAAATCAATAGTTTTAAGCCATATTCCAAAGAGCTGTGGATTTCAAGATGGTTTAGGAATGCTGACGTCCCCAGGGCACATGAGACAGAGTTATCACTTAGCCAGATGGTAAACAAAACATTCATTAAAGGCAACATCTAATGAGTAGCTTGATACTTGACAATAAACAGATCATTTACCTGTTGAGAATTAAGTGTTCTTTGCAGAGTGTAAAGGAGTGGTATAAACCTCAGTGCACAGTCTCTATATCACATACATCTGAAATATGTTTTATATCAACATGGAAAGGAGAATTATGCAAGCACCTTATTACTAGTTATTGACAGAGTCTGGAAGTGATGACAATCAAGCAGGTTTAGACTGATGGTATGTTTGGGATGAGAACCCTCCCCCAGATTTGGCTTTCGGGGAGCAGACA
>JAOXNG010000021.1:100356715-100375656 GCA_028566535.1 Scolopax minor
CTCTAGCTCTGGGCAATCCTGCTTCAGCAGGGGAGTTGGACTAGATGATCTCTACAGTCCCTTCCAACTCTAAAAATATTCAATGAAAATTCAGTGAAACTTTAGGTTTGGTAAGATCATGTGACCATCCCACAGCCCTGAAAGAGAAGTGTGGGGAGCCGCCTTGGGGGGGTTGATGGTGCTAGGGGTATAGGGCTGAGAATAGGGGTCAGGCAACACTGAGCGTGTGCTTAGCCAGCCATTGGCAACCTTTAAATGATAGAGCATGTGTCTTTACAACTCAGGGACAATATGCCTGAGGGAACTGGAATCCTTTGCCTTTCAAAAATAGCTCTTTTGAGTCGCTGCTTTTGGAGCTTGCAGCCCGGTGCCAGCTTGGCTGTGTGGCAAGCAAAATCTATTTGGCCTCTGTGCTATGGGCTGCTGGCTCTGCCACCAGGCCGGGGATGAATATTTAAGCTCTGCCCCTGAATTTGGCACGGTTGCTGCCCATGGGCTCGGGCTTGTGTTGAGCAGCCAGCGAGACGGTGCGCAGCATTCACAGTTATGGTCAGCTTCTGAAGATCTCTGAAATATCTTCGTTTTCAGTGAATGTGACAAGACCGTACGGGCACAGGCTGGCTTGTGCTGGTTTCTCTGTCTGCGTTTGCAGCCAGGAAAATAAAACCTACTGAAACTTTGCTGTGCAGCACGTAGCTTGCCCAGTGTGCTCTAACCATGTCCCGTGAACAGAGAGGCAGCTGATGGGCTCAGGATTCTGCAAAGGGGACCCACCTGCTCTGCTCCCTTCAGGCTCATCTCTGGCTCTTGGTACAAGTTATCTTCCATCAAACAATGGTGCTGCACTAGCTGCAGATGCTGCTAGCTGGTGGGAACCCCCCAGAGAATAAGGAGGAACAGTCCTGGTCTTTTTGCAGGTCTAAACTAACTGCTGTGACAAGCTACTATGAGGAGAGGAGAAGTGTGATCCCCCTACTTAAGTAATTGCAGTCTGACGTAATTAAACCTTAATTAGTGAGTTGTTCTAACTTGCTCTAGCTCGTGGTCTCGTGTGGTCCAGAAATACACGCCAAGCTGTGGTTTGATTTGACAATTAAAAGATTGCTTATTTACCAAACAAAGGCTCATGCCTTGCTTGAGGGGTGGGATTCTGCTCTCAGTGAAAGTCTTGTTGTGTTTTTTTCCTCCAAAAGGTTTGATTTTTAATAGTGATGGTTCAGTGGTAGGAGAACAGTTGTTATTCTTAGTGTTGCTATAACAGCTACAAGCCTCAGACAGACCCACTGCATTGAGTTCTTCACTGTCACTACTCTGCCTAAGTATCTGTGGAAAATAGACATGTGAAGGGGGAGGTACTTTGAAATTACTTCTAGGAAGTCACAATTGCCCCCGTGTGATGAGGGGACTTCTGGACTGACCAGAAGACTCAGCTCTGTACCTTGGTAGTTGTGATACAGCCAAGGCCACAGATGCCTCCTTCTGCTTTTGGAGATTGTGCCCGCTCCTCTCTGATCTGATATTAGTTTAATTTAGTCACAGCACTGGCATGGTACGCTGTGATCCCTCTCTTCCATCTGCTAAAGAGTTCATTCCATTTAGAGGAGAGAACATTATCCGCAGCCATTGGGCTGGCAGGGAGAAACGGAGGCTAAGGCAGTAATCGTAAGTAAAACAGGGCCAGGGCACAGGTTCCAGCACTGGCACAGAATTGTTCAAACTGAATGTTAGCATAATGCCTGGTATGGGTTTTGGCATGAACCAGCTACCTCTCCCCTGAGAGATGCCCAGGCACAGTGTCTGTCAGAGACTGTTCCTTAAAAATCAGTGTGAGCGAGCGAGGATGCAAGGAGCGCTCTGCCCCTGGTCCATTTTACTCACTGATGTAGACAAAGCTGGAGATTCCAAATGTCTGATCCCTTTTTCCTGAGTCTGAGAAGCAAGAGCAACTGTAGGATAGCTTAGCCTTGGTACGACAAAGCTGCCCAGCGGCTTTTGTAGCCTGAGATTTTAGAGATTTCTTTTGTAATACTCAGGCTACATACAGGTTTATGTTGGAACTGCATGATGCCATTTCTTCCAGAGGCTCTGTAGAAAGTCTGCACCTTTTTAAAGAACAATATGCTCATGCTTTTTGTACCCCAGGTACAGCATATGCTGTGTAAAGCAATAATGGCTGGCAAATGTATACAACTCGTGGGAGCCATCCTTGCAATCAGTCTGCAGCTTTGCTATGAATTATGTAGCAACAAAAGCAATAAGGCATTGTTTTATTCTTTGAAAAGAAAAATGCCTCTTAGGCTGGCTGGATTATCTTTAATGCCTTTGAAATTTAGTAGAGCGATTTTTTTTCATGCTTTGGGAATTCACAGCGAGTACAGCTAATGAACCACTTTCAAGGAGCCTAAACTTAGCTAAAGCCTGTTCATGAATCCCTTTGATAATCAAGAACATCAGCAGAAGAACAAGGTTGAAAAGACAAAACGCAACAGCTTGATTTTACACTGTGTACAAATTAGGGAACCAACTCTTACATTTGATCTTTTAAGTAAAAGGGTAAAGTGTGGTTGGATTTACGTTTCCCCTTGACCCTCATCACCTCACTTCTGTCAGTAGGATTTGAACGGTGCTGATTTGTGATGCTACTGCTTTATACATCAGCCCAGCTGGATTTCAGCAACATTTCCACATGTTGCAGTTGCCATGTCCTGTCTTTGATCTGAGATGTTTGCAATTTGTCCTGCTGCAGCTTTTCCCCTGGACGGCGAATGCACAACCCAGCAGATCTTCTTCCATTCTTCCTGGTTACTGGAGAATGAAGTATGTTTTGGCTCTTCTCCTCGGCAGACCGAGCACCTGTATTTCTTCCCAGCTAACAGGAACGTGAAGCTGCTCCTTGAGCTCCATCCCGACGTCATGGAAAACTGGGGATGGGCAGCACTTCACAAAGCTGAGCCTTATAATCTGGCAATAGCTACTCGCAATGACCGAGCCGTCAAGGGGGTCTGCTTACAGGGAAGCAACACTCCTCAGCAGATTGTCTTTAATGTCTCTTCTTCACAGAAAGAGTTACAACTGCTTTGTTGCTGTTGCTACTTTTTGTCTGTTGAGGGATTGCTCCACTGCTGTTGCACTGATTAAATTTGTCCATTTGTTAAGCACCCTAAATTGCCTTCATTCCCAGCTGCTGCACAATGTAACTGTAATGGGACAGATTGTTTTACAGAGATGGCTTGATTTTTGTGGTAGGTTTTATGGTAATGAATTGTTTGTCAGAGAAATTCAACTGTAAATGCAACAATATGTGTGCAGACTGAAGTAATTAAATTTGTGATCATGATAATACTGCTTCTCCATTTTATCATATAGTCAATCTGTCCTTCCCTTAAAGATAAAAAGCCAGGTTTGATGACTGCTAAACAAAAGAACAGATGTTCCCTGCTCAAAGTTGAGCATTCAGAGTGTACGACCTAGTGACTGCTTCATACCACCTAGTGAGAGCCCTCTGGAAAGGATGTATTTATAAAATACTTTGGATCTGGAATGGCAGAACATAAGTATTAGACTGATTATTTTAAGTTTCAGCACTTAAGCACAATCCAGTACTTGACTGCAAACTTTTTGATCACCTCTCTGAAATTTTTCAGACTCTTGCTAACAGGAGACTGTCTTCTTCAGCAAGCCTGTATGTGGTACCGATGAGAAATCTACATGAAATGTTTTTCCTAGAGTGTGTTTTTGTAGTAGACAGGCGATCTGGGAATCAGCACTGAAAATTACAGCAAAAAGAATCATTTGGGCAAACACCACTAAACGGTTCTCTGGTGTGGTGACACTTTTCCAGTGAAGGACCTGTGCATTACAGGAAGGCTATCATCAGATTGTTCTCAGGTAGCTGCTGCTGGCTGGTCGCACAGCTCTGGTGTGAGGCAGAGGACAGGGCTCACATGGAAAGATGAAACTTCATGTGGTGCAGCCATCTCCATCTCCACTTGTTTTTCAAGCTTGCTTTCCTGTTAATGGAGAGAAGTATGCACTCTGGAAAACCAGGGATCCCTTAAAGCCAGCAAGGAAGAATAAGGACCTCTGTAAAACCAAGATCTCCTCATGGCTAATGTAGGTGGAGGATGAGTGTTTACCGCCTCCCACTACAGCAAGACTTTATCTCTCTGGTACCTAGAAGAGGGACATCAGGTGGCTAATGTGGATGAGTGATGAGGTGACAAAGAGCTGGTGAAATCCTATTCAAGTATTGGAATCATGTCAATGTACAGAGTACAGTACATCTTATTGCCCTTTCAAGCATATAAGCACTTTTAACCATTTCTACTGCATCCAAATGAAAGAGTGCCAGGCCACACCATGGTTATAGAAATATTAGCATTAATAAAGTTCTCCAGCATTTGAAGCCTTTTCAGATCTTCCCTGCACCTTTTTTTCCAGCTTAATCTCTCAAGAGCAAGTAGTTTCCCCTTACACTCTTATCTTTTCTCTTCATCTCTCCACTTTTCTCTGATGGTAACTTCAGACTGTAGCTTAATTGCTGCCTGACCAGCATTGTACTGGTGCAAGGTTTTTGAATTAAATGTTAATATTGTTTTATTTCATTGAGAATTGCTGACTAATAACAAGTTAATATTTGTAACTTAGGGTGAATGCACTTTTTGGTCAAAAAATGTAATTTCAGAAGCCTTTACCCTTTATACATTTTCAAATAAGCTACGGTTGCAGCTTTTGAAAAAATTCAAAGGAGACAAAAGCAAACCAAAATAAAACAAACTCCAAGGTGTTTTCTTTCCATGAAGGAGAAATTAGATTTTTGCATCTCAGAATTACATATGATTATTATTAACATAGCTGATGACAGCAGTCCTCACAGAAATTACATAAATCAGGTAAAATGAATTCTGATAAATGTTAAATGACCTCCCCAAATGCTTTTGTGATCTGTGGAGAAACCTGAGTTCATTCTTTCCTCTGATTTGCTGGTTTCTAGTCCAGAATATGTGGGGTGCAGAGGAGAGGAGCAGACTTGGGCACAGGGGATGGAGGGTGTCTAACCACGCAAAGTGGAAGCCATTCCACACGTGGTGGTGACGTGTTCCCATTGGTGGTCTGCATATTTAAAAAATACTCACCTGGGTTGGTGATACCTTGTAGATATAAACCTGATACCTGAGGTTCCAAGTTATATGAACCCTGTGCAGCAGCTTTGATCAGTGTGCTCCAGTACCTGCTTTCTCTCCCAGCTAAATGAAGTCCCAATAATGCTTGGATTTTTCAAAATACAGTGCCTTAGGAAAAAAGTGAGGGAATGGGGAAGAGAAATAAAACCACAAATGTTTCATTTTCTTGTGTTGCCAAAAGCACGCTTTTTTTCATTTAGGTACTGCATTTGAAAAAAAAGGCCACTTTCGGTCAACTTTGAAAATGCATCTAATGCCCAGTTCCTTTAGAAAGAGGTTTGGGAAAGAGTAGGTATGATTGCATACTTTCCTACAAAAGGCTCCTCCCTTGAGTAAAATGTTATTGTCGCCTGCCTCCTAGAGCAAACCCTGACCTCTTGTTTGCTTTAGGCATTGCCAAATGTTTTCTTCTGTCTCTCAGCTCTTTGATCAATGGATCTGAACTCTGGGAGTTAAGTGGAAGGTTTTGGTTTGCTTGTGGAGGCATGGAAAGCCTGATCCCCACTGAAGTAACAGGCACCGAAGTTCAGCCTTCTTCAGCAGTTGCCCGAGTTAATTTCTGTTAGAGCCTTGTTACAGAAAACCATTTCATGCTTTTGGCCTCCAGATCTGACATCACCTTTGCCCCATAATATGATATACTACAGCTTTTAGATGGCAAAAAATGCCTTCCTTTGCATTTGGAACAACTCAGGTCCAGTGTCAAGTATACAGCTTTTTTCACGGTTACCTAGAGACTGAGAGAAAAGTGCCCTTTACTGAGCTTACCTGGAAAGACAAATGCTTTTCAGCAGTCAATGAGCCTCAGACAAAGTAATAAGAAGCTGCACCTCTAATGGAAGATATAAAAGAATCACCATTGTCTCAAAAATATTTACTGGAAAAAGTAACCACAGGAAGGTTGCTGTGGATGGGAGTACGTGTTACACATCTTATGCGCTGCCAATGATTTTTTTGAAAAGGGTTATTCAATATGTTGTCTTTTAAGAATGTAAATCCAATTTTCCAAATAAAATCCTGGCCACCCTGACATCAGTGTTGGCATGTGCTGCAGTACAGCTAGGATTTCACCTTTCATCTGGGAGGCTTGTTTGGTTAATTACTACTCTCTGAAGACCAGGATTGTACCAGGTTCAGAAAAAGAACCACCTGCTGGTGTCATGGCCACTGTATTAATTAGTGATTTACACATGCAGCTTGGTCAGTTTACAAAGGATGTATGACCACAGCTCTAATTTTTGAAGCACAAACCCTATAGTTAATTACACATGCCTAGTCGTGTAACTGCTGTACTAGTAGTATGATACCTGAGGTTGTGCTGTAGCAAGTTCTAATCTGTACAGATCCCATTGACCTCCCTCTGATTACAGATGTATATTAAGGTATAAAGCATGAAAATTACCTACAGCTTGATTTGGAAGTAATTGTATAAAGCATTCATGTGTGCTGATTTAGGGTGTTAAATCAGCTGATTTTAGAAATATTAATTAAAACAAGAATGGATGAGGGTTTTTGGAGGAGATGAGTATTCTGAGTTGTTGATAGGGAGTTGTGTTTTTTGTGAAACCCTTCTCACATTTCTGCATCAAGTTGAATTCTTATCCATGCACCCTGCATCTTGGCATTTTTTCAGCTGCACAAACAGGAAAATAAAATACTTTAAAGTGGGAAAAAAAAGGCAAGGAAACATTCTGTCTCCAAAATATAAGGCTGTTGTCCTTTATAAGTAGTCTTTCATCAATTTTTGAGCAAGTAGCTCTGTGAAAGGAATCCTGGAAATAAGAAATAGCTTGATTGACTGAGTGTATAGACTATTTGCATTAAGGTGAATGACTAGAAGCCCTGGAACTATATGTATTTATTTCTTGAACTATATAATATGTTAATCCACAGTGGAGTATAGAAAGTCCTCTTTAGAGTACTTAAAGGTAACTCAAATATTTTGCTGTGTTAGACAGTAGTCATGAATTTCTGAAATTGTGGCTGATTGCAGCAATGATTTCAAAGCCAGGATTTTCAAACAGAAGTCTCAATGTAGAGGAAAAATAGACTGTCAGTTGGTTAGGTAATCCAGTGGGTGCACAGCAAGATACTTACGTGGGTGTGTTCAATCACCAAAGACTTCAGCACGTGCCTGATTCTCATATAGTTGCTACATAGCTAAATGAAGGTGAGGGTCTGGATTAAAATTCATCTCTACTGATGTTTCTCTTACTAACAAAAGAGAAGATACCTGTAAAAGAATGTGATATGGGCTAGCAAACAGAATGCAAGCCATCTATGGACTTTGAACGTCCTTAATTCCTCAGATGGCTGTATTGCTGTCATTCCCTTAAGGAGATACAGTTTCATACTGTCTTAATAAGCCTTAATACACAGCTTAAGGGCATCACATTTATGCCTACCCTTCCCCGGGCTGTACAACCTCTCTGTTGTGTGGTTCAGGTCAAATCTTATAGTTATGGATGTAATTTCTTGGCTGAGCATGTGTTTATTTTCCATGGAAAAGAAGCAGAGGCAGCAGAATCTGCTCCATGCTGGCTGCCAGCACACCCCAGCTCCACACGCATCTTTCAAAAAAGTGAACTACTTGTAGATTGCAAGTTTGTACTCAAATCTCAACATTTCTGCTAATATTAATGTGTGAAGTAAAATACACTTTTTGTATGACAGAAAAAATACTCTCTTCCTAAGTTTGGGCCATGGACATGTCTTTGACTTGTGAATTTGTGTGCTGGACATCATGTCTCCAGCATATGAGTTTCTCTTGGCTTAACATTTCAAACACCACATGCTACCTGAAGCTAGTAAGCACAGATAAAGTGCAGAGAGCTCAAAAAAATTAAAACAGAAGCACACACAGAAGCAAAATGAGAGGCAGAGTGGTTTCTTAAAGGCTTAAAGAAAGGAGACAAATTACTTATATTTGTGGTTTCTTAGGGGAAAAAAAAAAAGTTTTTTCTCTTTTTCCACTTAAGCATTGTGGAAACAAATTAAAAAACAAAGCAGAAGCCATAAAAGCTATTTGTGACCGGGACTTATTACCCATTATTAACAATTTTCTCTTCTGTGTCAAGATGAGAACCCTTTAGAGAGGATAATAATATATTCTGACCTTTTACAGTTTTTAGGATGGGTGGCAGGGTTTGGGGATTTCTTCTTGACCTTTTTGTTCTGTTATGGTTCTTATGGTTCTTCTGAACATGCTGCTTTTTTAAAAGAGATCTTCGTTTCCATCCAACACGGGGCCAGCAACAGAGTTATAACAAACACTGTGGTTTATACTCTGCCTCCTCGCATCCAAAACCAAAGGTGTGACGGTGTGACAGTGCAGTGTGACAGTCCTTCTGTGTCTTTCTTCTTGCTCATTGATGGGTCTAGCTCAACTGTTGGCTTGTGTAGAGTTGATGTGGTTGTCTCTGGACCTGTGGCAGAAGTTGATCCAAGATATCCCCAAGTACGTGCAAGCAAAGCCTGTTAGATGTGGTAGCAGCACAGTGTGCAGAGCTCCCACCTGTCAGCGGGAAGCTGGGCTACTGGATTTGGCCGTCCATGGATGGGGAGTGGTGATGTCCTTCCAAAACAGATGCAGCACTTTGTATGTATGAAAATATAACTTAATGCCACACCATAATTGTTTCCCTTATGGTCCTCATGGAACAGGGCAGTGTTTTGGAGTATGTTTCTCTGGTGTTTAAAAGCCTGGTTCTATGTAGGTTCTGCTTGAGGCATTTTTGTAGATCTGGACCATAATTGTTTACTCATTTATGACAGCCATACAGCTTAAAGTGAAGCAAAGTTTTACCAACAAGTATTTGATTAGGAGCCATTGAAGCAATCTACTCTGCATATCTTAAAATCTAAGTTTAACCCACGGGTAAAGAAACATAAACACTTGCAATTTGTATTTGAGGGGGGCCCATATTTGCCATGACAAAAAGCTGTGACTGTAAAAAAATCAAGAGATATCCAAATAGGTTTTAAGAAAGCAAGAAGGAAAATGTTACAGATCTTTTGTGATGAGGGAAAGGGAGAAGTCAGTCAGTATGTTATGTGAAGTAACAGCTAGATGGAAGGACACTTTCTGCTGTTTACATTTAGGTGATATAATGTTCATGTGAAATCCTGGAGCAAAATGCATCCCCCAAAAGAGATTGATAAATTCCTCATTGAAAGCTTCGATTTGCTTTCACTGCATCAGAGACAAGAAAATCTAAAGCCAGTCCCTGAAGAATTACAGTGTTAAACCAGCCAAGTCCCTCAAATATGCAGCACATCCATGTACTGGTTTAAAATTTCAGTCTTGGTAGCATAGATGTAAAACCTTCTCTGAAGTCAGTGGATTTATTCTGTTACAGTGATGGAACAGAAAGTACAATACAACTTATTGTCTGGAGAACAAAAACCTCAACACTTGCTATGACGGAGGCAAAGAAAGTGTTTCATTGTTTAGTCTAACTCGTATCTTGACATTGCATTGTTATTTGAAAGTTGCTCCAAACTTGCTGTTTCTTGAGTCTGTGATAGCACCTGCAGGGCTGACATCTGTGCAGCGAGTGAGACATCTGGTCTGGAACAAAGCTGCCTTTTAGCCCAGAATAAACCTCACTTGTTCTTTAAGCACAAACAGCAGACAGAGGTAGGGATGAAAGCCAGGTGAATGTTTCACAGTGCATATCAGGAGTGATTATAATAATAAGAGCTTACAGTGCATGTGATTTAACCACCTGGATCCAGAATCCAGGGCATTTGTCTGCTTTTTGTTTTTTACGGAGAGCTCGCTGTGGGTAACCAGGTTTGTTTTACTAGCTGAAGATGACGTTGCAGCCCACTCCATGAAGTTACGTGGGGCAGTGGCTGTGTGCCCACATTTGGCAGATGGGACTGGGAGAATGTGGTGTGGTCTCTGGAAGGCTCCTGCTCATCCCCCCCACAGTGTGCTAGTGTTGCCTGTTGGTGATGAAGCCTGGTGAATCTCTCCCCGAGGAGGCAGGTCTCTTTGCCTCTGACCTGTGAGAAGGTGCTGGATGCCAGGGAGGGGCTGAGGACCAGCCCGATACCAGGGCATCCCTGTGATGCTCCTCCCTCATTGGCATCCTGGCCAGTGCAGTCACCTCCTGCACATGGGACTGCAGAGCAGGAGAGGTGCCACAGTGACAGGGGATCTTTAGCCTTGTCTCTGTGAAATGGTGAGGAGGGAATGAACTGCACGAGCCTCTCAGTTTATGGGGTTTGACAGGACTGTTGAGAGTTGAAGGGGATAAATCCAGACAACTCTTGATATTCTAGTCCTTGGCACCCTTTGCGAGGGCACGATATGAATAAACTGGGATGTGGCAAAGTCAGTATTCAGCCCTGAGCCTGCCAGATATTTTCATTGCCCCTAGAATCTATAAAAGTGACAGGGTTTGAGCATAAAAATTTGAAATAGGCCTAGTAGTCGAAACATTTTTTGGATGCTTTGCAAATTAGAAAACTTTGGCAACCTGATGGGAAAAATGTGGCTACTGACTTTTGTGAATTGTGTCATTTCTGATAGTACAGGCAAGAAATACTATTTTATATCCCAGAGGACTGTTCTTGAAAAAGAAAATTAAAGGAACCTCCCCTGATTTTCTTGCAGCATGGCAACTTCATCATTGTGTGGCAGAGGTGGGTGTACGACAGGGAAGAGACCAGTTACTTGCCTTAAACATAGAACCACTGGAAGAAGGAGAGTGATGACTCATTTGGGATTGAATTTGAGTTCTGCTCAGGGCTTGGGCTTCTGGCTTCCTACAGCCTTTTAGAGAGGTAGTGAAAATTTAATTCGTTTTTAGACACTGACTCTTAGGAAGGTCATTTCAGGCCTGCTGTGGTAGATGGATTTTCTTGACAGAAGTATTTTTGCAAGCTTCAGTCCACTATGTACCTAATGGGCTTAATACACCTGGGAAGTATCAAACTGCTGCGCATGCATTGATTCTGCATAGCAGGTGAGACATCCTGAGCATGTCAAACAGGCAGCAGAAACACAAACTATGAAGTCCATGCACTAAAGTCAAGCCCCTACTCCTCCAAAGAATCGTTATTTTGTGTGTGTGATGAAGAGCAGCCTTCCTCACCAATGAGCATCTCCCTGGTTTCTGGATACTGGTCAAGCCAGAAGTCATGGACAAAAGTGGGGAATCCTCACGTGCTGCCTAACTGACACTTCCACATTAGAGAAGTGAGAGTGGCAAAAGAGACCCTCTTGGAAAGAATCACTGGAGGAGAGAGGCAGGTGGTGGGATGCCATGAGAGGCTGCCTGCAGATCTTAAGAGGAGAAAGTTCTGTGGAAGAGGCCTTTTCTCATGTTATTTCGAACTAGTCCTGAAAAATGCTTGGACAAATTTACCCTGGAGAAAGTCTGTCTTCTTCAGTGATGGCAAATCTGGGGAGAAGTTCCATGTTTTACTTTCAAAGAGCACAGTAGATATATTGGCCTGTAATTGAGACCTGCCTTGAATAAATGTCTTTGTGTAGGACCAAAAGGAAAAGGGTAAAAACAACAGGAAATCCTTGGAACAGATTAGCATCACTAGTGTGACTTTCTGTCTCAGAAGGTCAACTATGTTGACATCATGTTATTTATGTTTAAATTTTACAGGATCTTAGGAGAGTGTGAAAGGCCCTCCCCAGACAACCATATGTCATTTTTCGTTAGTCTCCAAGTAAGAAGCCTTCTGATATGGCTTTCAATCACAGATGATCTTCCATTGTCACCTACTGTTGGAGATGGCACAGCTGTAAGAAAACACAACTCTTTAGTACCCTGCCCTTGTAGAACGAATTTAATAACTGCTCTTACCTTTAGAGTTCTTCTAAATATAAGTAGTTTTCAAAGCAGCCCCGAGGGGCATTTTTCTCCAGGTACCAGTTGCAGAAGACAGCTGTCAATATATATCTCAGACTTGTTAAACACAAATAACCTGCTAAGTTACCAACCAGCAGTTCAACAGCGAGCCAAAGATTTCTGCCTCCTTTTCCATGTATCCCAGGTACCCGAAAATGAGAACTCCTAAGGCTATAGCATGAGTCACAGAGAAGCCAGTTTGGCCACAGTAAATTAAGCCTCATAATGGGCCCGTTGAACTGTGATGACAGCAATGGCTGGGTGATGTTAAATATGTGAAAAGTGCTGCTGGGAAGAGGGCTGGAGGAAACAAAGGGAAAACGTGTTAAAATTTGCCGAGTCAGGTAAGGACTCAGAGAAAAATGTAGCGCAGAGGAAAAGGTTTGCAATAAATTCTGGTAAGAGGTAGGTAATTTCTGCGGTTCCGTTTCTCAATGTGAATAAAGGATTTGAAGCTAAAGGCAGAATCTCTACCAGGTAAACTGGCAAAAGGCTGCAGGAGCAAACAGCTGCCAAAAAATCATCCAAGGGATGCATCCCTACTGCCTCTTGCTGCCCTCCGTCTCCCCGCACCCAGGCTTCCCTGGAAAAAGACACGGAGGTAGAAAGACCTCCCCCGAAACAAAGCATCCATGCACAGCAAGAATAAATGTGTTTTGAAAGGGGAAATAGTCTTAAATTGCAAAAGGCTTTTGCGGGATAAAAAGGGGATTTGGGCAGAGATTATAGTATCTGTGCTTGTTTTGAGAACAAAGTTTAAATAAATCCAGAAATGAAACTATGTTTGAAAGTGTAAGAATGAAAAGGAAGCTTGAAATATTTTGGTGGTTATTTGTTTTTCCAAATTGCAAAACCTCACGCCTTTATAAAGAGTAGCAATACCAGTGTAAGAAACCATGTGATGCTCTGACTAGTGTGCAATTAGAAGAAAATGGTGTTTAATGTTTTTAGACACTGGCACCAATGCCTTTTGAGAAGTTTCTTTAAAAATGAAAGAACATGCGACTGAAAATAGGGCATGCATTTTTGCATTTTTATGATGGAAACTTTGGTCTCGTGTTTTATATATTTTTGAAAAGTACAAACTAGTCTGAGTTATTTTTATTTAATGATTTGTGAGTTTTGGGGTACTCATTTTCAAGGCTTCCTCCACAGCATTGGTGTCTGACAAAGCTAATATTTATTTTAACAATCTGAGATTTCCACATAATCCCTTAACCTGAGGATTACGTTTTTAAACACAGCATTAAATGCTATGGTACAGCTCCTGTTATCAGATAACACTATTTCCTTCCAAACCTTACCAGAGAGCTATTGCATGCTCCAGCAAGGCAAGCGAAGTGGCCTTTACATGAGACGGTCTTAACTAGCACAGAGAAAAAATATCTAAAAGCAACCTGGTTTCCCATGGTTTCACAGCAGCCACATATTGATATCTCAACAGGAAAGGCAAAACCACTGACTAGATGGTCATTTAGAGTGCAACCTTGTGATTTAGAGAAAAAGACATGGTGATGGCTTTTTCCAAACAGGAAAAGCTACCAATTTAATTGCCTGCTTTTTTTTTCTATTTGAGCAAAGATCATTCCTTTGCAGCGGTGATTTAGATAAAGAACTGTTGCTTCTTCACTTCCTACCAGTCCAGCCTTGCTATGAGAGAAAACAGAAGCAATCTCCTGTCTGGAAACTCCTAAGGAACCAGGGATTAATTTCATGAGGAGCCTGGCACGGGCCTTGATGTCTACCAGATCCTGATGACTACTTGAATGAATCCCACATTTACTTACAGAGGGCTTAATTGAGTTGACACAAGAATATTCCATTTCCAGTGCAAACAAACAAGTTAAAAAAGGCTTAGTTAGGCATTCTTAGTGGAGTCAGATTAAACCTCAGTCCTAGCAAGATGCAGATGTTCCCCTTTTGATTTGTGTGATGGATAGGCCACTTTTTTTACTGAACAGTGTGCCTTTTCTTATGCTTAGCAACAAAAAGCTACACTGTTCTTCCAGCAGAGCTCAGAAACAGGGAGAACAATTTCAAGTCTGCACTCCAGTAACGTTAACATCCACCTTGCTCTGCACCCAAAGTACTTTTCTCAGACCTATGGGAGATACCTGTGTCAAAAGGTCTTACAGCAAAGCTGTAAAGATTGTAGACCCTTAATTTTAAGGAAAGAAGGTCACCGTGTACATATATCATAGGGTCACAGATTCATAGAATGGTTGGAATTAGAAGGGACTTTAAAGATTATCTAGTTTCAGCCCCCCTGCCATGGGCAGAGAATACATCTTTGCAGGACCAAACCTTTTAGTCTGCACTTATCATCCTCCCTGCCTTTCAATTCGATGGTTTTCTGTGGGTTCTGCTCTGGGTGGCCCTGCTTTGGCAGGGGCTTGAAGGAAATGATCTCCAGAAATCCCTTCCAACTCCATATCATTCTCTGAATTCTCCTTTAGGTGCTTTTCTTTACATTAATTACAGGTTCACACAATGATTTTTTTGATTGTTTGTTTGTTTTTTTAAGGGCAGGAGGGAGCTGAGAAGAAACAGGCAGTTAATGAACAAGCGATTGGCTCTGTAATGTAGTGTATATTGACCAGAGATTGTTTTTAAGTCTGCCTTATATTTTTTGAGTTGTAGTGTTACTACCATCAAATTGAAACACTTTATTCTGTCTTGGGAATGCAGAGGCATGTTCATATTTTTTGTACGCTCGTATATCTCTAACTTTTACCCACATTTCCCTTGAAACTCAAGCTGTCTCTAATATTGTGCTCTCAAACATCTCGAATGCTGCTCTTGTGAGAAATGACAGGAGGAGTTTAGACTCTGCATCCTCTAAATTCAGGTGAGACAGAGAAAAAGAAAAAATATCTAGCAGTTTGTATCTCGATGGATCCCAAGCCCTTTCACACTCGCCTGCCTCCCCCCTCTTTTCTTCCAGGATCTTTTCTTCAAATACTTCAAATGACTGAAATCTTTGGGAATGCAGCTCTTCTGAGAGTGAGAATTTGCAGAGTATGCAATTTTTAAACATACCCAAGGTTAAATCTTTGCCTCCTGAAAATAGTTTCTAACGGGTTGAGCTATAGGATGCTCTTCAAGAAATCGTTGTTTGCTGTTCGTTGTGTCAACATTTTTTGTCCATCAAAGTCCCATCTCCTTGCATCTTTGGAAAAGGCCACTTTAAACACTCTTCTCACCCTGTATTGCCATATTTCAGTTGGAAGAAACACCATTTCTGTTTGCATTGAACAGTTAACAAAGCAAATCTTGGTTTGTCTTTCTCTTGCTTTTCTCCAAGCTAGTATGTTGCCTTGAGCTGTTTTCTGATGATTGATAGAGGTGGGAGACTTGAGAAAAGGAGAGAAGAGATTGTTACAGTTGTTTTTACAGGAAATTTGAGTGAGTTTTCAGTAAAATTCTCATTAGAAAAATCTGGAACAAAGCAATTTAATATAGGTTGCTGGAGAATCTTCAGCAAATTGACAGCTTTCATAAACAATTTTCGGTGATCTGGTTTCTTTACACATAGATTTCCATCATAAAGTTACTAATATTTCTTTGGTTTTAGTAATCAAAAGTATGGAGGGGCTCCAGTCATTGATCGTGTGTGCACCATTCATATATACATATATATATTTATTGCTTGAGATATAATTGTCAGTCTTGCAAATGTGTTTGAATTCTCTCCCCCTCCAGATAAAGCCCATATTTTCTTTACGTAAATAATCCCTACGCGTGGCATTTCCTTCTCCTTCTCTCACACGTTTCTGTACATAGACTGGAAATATATCTGTGTTGGATATTTGAGTGAATGCTGAAACACTGACTATATTGTCTATTTGTATATAAATCTTACTCAATTGCCACTTCCAATGTCATTCTCCCTGTTTCTTCAATCCTTGGCCCAAATCCCTTCAGGGATTTTTGCTTCTGTAGTTCTAAATACCCATTTTGGAAAGCTTTATCCACTTCTATCCATTGTCTCTCCCTTTTCCAAACCAGAATTCCCTGAAAATTCTTCTTTGGCCTGAGTAGTGGAGTTCCTTTGGCAGTCAGTAGGTTTTTTTTTTCATGACCTGGGAGTGAGAAGAACATGCTTATTGGTTGTTGGCAGGAAAGGTATTTGGCAGCAGCTCTTCTTGAAGCAGTGAAACCCTGTGGTAGTTCTTGGAAAGATAAACTAATAACAGCTTGAGTATGATCTTCCTGTAGGTAAATCTGTCAATTAGGACAACAGATCTTTGTGGCAACTGCTGGTTCCATATATTCCTGCTAGTTCGTTGCCTTTTCCAAACAACAGCTCTGCAAGACAGCGTCTTAAAGCCATTCAAAGCTTTTCTTAAAGGTTTGATAGATTATCAGAGTGGAGAACTTCACCCCTGAGAAGATGGAAATGTTCTGGAGAATCCTGGAAGTAGGTAGTGTCAGAATTTGAGCTGTGTGTGCTCTGGAGTCTTCTGGTCCTCACTAGGCTGCTCTTAACTATCAGTCTTCTTCCTCTATGTGTCTTTTATTCAAATAGCAGTCAATCCATGAAGAATCTTCTAAATCTTCATATCTAATCAAACAATAGGAGTATCTCTAAGTTCCTAAATAGCAAATCTCATCATCTCAAATGCAGTTTTCTTCAAAAGTGCTTTAACGTCTCTTTTTGAAGTATCCACCTCCTTAAAATATTTTAGCTCTCCATAAGCTTAATTAAGATCCATTTTCTTACTGTTCCTGTTGCTTTGGGTTTCTTTCCCTCGCAGAGTCCACTGATAAACCAGTATAAGAAAGGGAATCCTACAAGATTGCTACTGGGCCCTATGAGGGAAGATTAAAAAACAACCTTAGCTTTCTCTGTTTTAGCTTCCTCTCCTCTTAGACTTAGTAGATTTTGATAAGATATGATACATTCTTGATGAATTTAAGCGTAATGGTTTGGATTTTATCAAGTCAGGTTAGCATTGCTGAAATTGAAACTGGAATCAATGATGAATCAAAAAAATCACGCCACTCTATGTGTCATCTTCCTCTCAGGTGGTGGTGAGCACTGTCTTCAAAGCACTTTTCTTATTTTCTCCCTCTTTCCTGTTTAACAAAAAGGCCACTAGATGTAGCAATACTGCAGAGCACATGAATGCTTCTCTTCTGCTTCTGGATTTGAGTATTCCTCCACGAGAGGAGGGAATGGGAAGCAGAGGAAGTCCTGTAACTATCTGAAACTCTTATAGGCAGTCAACCTTTTACTTAATCACTTAAACTGGAGTTATTGCCTGTCAGGTGTTGTGTACCCAACTGGATTGACTGGAACGGTGCTGCAAATCAAGCTCCTTTCTTATGCATCTCTGCCCCTTGTACCTCAGTGTCCCCAAAAGGTCCAAGTCTGTGTCCTACATAGAGCACTTACCCACTTCCTCGTGTGTCAGAGCTTCTTGGTTCACGCTGTTCCACGTTCTTTGACATTTTACAGGGTAGATACAAAGCTCATTCATTTATTTCTGTGTCCCAAATGTACCAGAGGAATTGCTTTGACTCCTGAGGACCCACTGATCACTAGTTAATTCTAATGTAGGCTGTTGGTTGTGGTGGGAGAGATATTTGAAGCCATCCTGTGACTAATAACATTCCATGAACATACCTCAAGCAGTTAAAAGAAGGCCATCCTTCTCTTCAAAGCTCATTTGGAGAGAAATCAGGTAGTCAGTTAGTATTACATGGTCTGATTCCTTGATTCTGTGGCCAACAACCGCCTTTAAAAACCACCCTTGGATAAATCTGAGGCTCTTTTCCTTTTAAAACCACCTTAGGATAAACCTGCTGTATTTACTTATAGCATCATCTATCTGGAGGCCAGAAGTACTCTTTAAAATTGATTTGAAAGTCACTTTTATACTTACTCTTATATATAGTGGATTGTGTTGTAATGGATTATTGAAGAGGATTATGTATGAAAAATTAAATTTGACCATAGTCATTTTTTGCCATAAGATATCTGCAGTCTAAAAAGCCTAATTTATGAGAAAAATTGCAGGATGTCATTTCATGTATGTCTTCTTGTGAGCACTTCTGAACAAGAAAGACATATTTAGCTCTTAGCACTTCATATTTTGTCAAATAGATGTGATTTTTCTTTTCTATGGATGAGCTTAAAGGATCGAGTTGGAAAACTCCAGCTTCTTGGTTCATATCTGTTAGAATTAGGAAAAAGAGGGTTGGAAGGAACCGATGGAGATTAAGCTTCATCTCCCTCTCCCAGGCAATTAAAGGAAGAGTGAAATTTTGATTGTCAATTATGGATGCAGCAGAGCTGAGCAACTGGACTTAAAAAGGGGAAATAAGTTTTCCTGATTTCTGGAGAAATATTCATTCCTTTTAAATTCTTCCCTGGAGCCTTTGCAAAGACCTCTCTTCAATCATATTTCCTCTTTCACTTGAGCAGTTTCCCAAATGGTAACTGACTTTCTGCTCTCGTTTAGCCTTTAAAATAGATTTTAAAACATAACAAAAGTGCAGGTTATCTGTGTCTGCAGCACAGTATAGATATGTTGACTATTTTTTATGTAGACATGTATAAATCAGAAGGTATGCTCTTTTCTTGACCTGGACAGGCTGGAGAGGTGGGCCCGTGCAAACCTCATGATGTTCCACCAAGTCAAGTGCAGGTGGGACGCGGCACAAATACAGGTTGGGTGGAGAATGGCTGAAGAGCAGCCTTGAGGAGAAGGACTTGGTGGTGTTGGTGGATGAGAAGCTCAACATGAGCTGGCAGTATGCACTTGGCAACCCAGAAAGCCAACCACATCCTGGGTTGCCTCAAAAGAAGTGTGGCCAGCAGGTCACAGGAGCTCTCGTGAGACCTGTCCTCAACACAGGAAGGACATGGACCAGATCG
>JAOXNG010000021.1:100518676-100533437 GCA_028566535.1 Scolopax minor
AGGGGGAAAATACAGCTTAGGGAGACTGTAGAAACTCTTCAAAGAGGAACAAGATTGACTTCCCTTTATACCTCTGCAGTTGTAAGCAATGAAAGCTATCACAAATGGATATAGATGGCAAAGCTTTAATCTCAGATTTACCTCAAAAAAACTTGTTTAGTCCTTTAAACTATTACATTGAATATCTTTGAGTCCACTAGAAACCAACCAAGATCCAAACTCCTGCTGAGGGTGAAAGAGACCTAAGTTTTTATTCTTTTTTTTCCCTTCAACTGTGACTTTTACACAAGCATCTCAGTTTCTGAAAGGACAAACAAGATAAACTCCAAGTGTCATTCTCACCTCTGCTCTGATTTATCACATCAAGTCAATACCTGCATCTGTAAAATGAAGTTGATTTGCGAAAATACTCAGAATTAAGTTGAAATCTTAGAATGACAGTGCTATACATTACTACTATATACATTCTACAGAAATATCTTCCCTATCTTACTGTTAATAATTTAGTCCATTTACACTATAACTTACTCTACATTGCTCTTTCCTAAAAGATTAAACGTAAAAAAAAAAAAAAAAAAACTTAAATGGGAAGAAGCAGGAAGAGTTGTGCAAGCTCACTTGTGAACTAAGCAGACATTTCTCTATCTTGCTTTCCATCTGTGGAACAAGTTCCTGCGGGAATCAAGGGACATCATAAGCCTATATATTTTCTGGGAGGCACTATTCATGCATTTTATTAAACAAAATTTCAGAATTGCTTAAATTCTTCAATGACGAGTGCAATATAAGATAAGGTATCAGAGAAGCTGAACTGTTTAACTGTTAGAGTTGTTTAAAAAGGTCTTTGTATGCTTAATAAGGGCAAACACTGGGGACCAGACCTAAAGTAGATAATAAAAACGATTACAATGTCTAAAGTGACTTTTAAAACCAAGTATGAAAGTAATTTCTTCAGCCATACCTGTGAAAAAACATCCGTGTTTAGTAAAAGTAAAGAACTCCAACTCAGAGATGGTTTGAAGCAAATTTGAGACCATTTATTGTAGAAAGAGACCATAAAATATAATTTAATAGAAACCAGCTTTTTTCAGCATGCATAGTTTTAAGTTGTTTGTAATTTTTCCCTCATGTAAAAAAAAAAAAATAATCCATATAGCAAGACAGAACTGAAACTAGACGCAAACTGGAGTACTTTTCATACAGCACCTTGCTCTAAAATAAAATTTCATCATAAATTGACTATCACCTACTGTTTATTTAAGAAATAAGTTTAGGAAAAGCCAAGGTCATTTAGCGCATTTCAATTCTGTGTTAGAATAGTCTTGATCAAGAATCTTATTTCAATAAAATCTGAAAAGTTAAAATATATTTTTCAATGTAAATATATTACTGCTTCAACATTTTCTTCTATACAAATTTAATTGTTAGTTATGGCAACATAATTGGCTGGAAAGATGCCAGTTTTTCCTCCTATGCTTCCTTCCCACCAATCAAACTGGGAATCTGTTTTGGTTGTGACTGTGATTTTGTCTCCAGCTTTGAAAGTCAAGTCACCTGGCTGTTGTCCTTCGAATGAGTAAAGTGCAGTCACTTCTACTGGATTACTCCAAGAGTTATCTGAAGTGAAAGAAATTACATAAAAAGGAAATTACTAAATTGCACATGTCCTTAAATACAATATTCTTAAACAACAGCAGAAAACATTGACAAAGACACCAAAATAATTTATCTGAGCATATAAACTGCTGATGACAAAGCCCTCCATTTCCATTACATTTGTAGGAAAGTGAAATTTGGATTCCATTCTATCAGCACAATCTGTTTAATAAAGTAGTACTCTATAGAAAAAAAAAGGTCAGCAATTTTTTCTCTATGCCTCATACAGCCATACAAAGACAGTAGCAACAAAATTGGTGTGTTGAACAAAGTGAAAGATTGCTGAACAGAACCACTTTCAGATTATTCTTTTGGTATTCTCTGTGGAGGTTATAAAAAATGCAAAACTTGAAGCGCAGATTTGATTTTTTAAATCAATACTCAGGATATAGGATGGTAAAATACAAAATATCCACAGTTCTTCTCTTCCCATAGGGTTTGCAGTCTCTAGGATTTTGGTGTACTTAGTGCAAAGAACTGATTATGCTTTGGTGAACTGGAAGTGACTTGGCTTGCATAGTGGTATTTTAGACCACTTCTATTCTGTTTTTAGACCAGCTTTTATTCTCTTTCCACCAGTTTCTTAAATAACTCTATCAGTCCTTAGCCAGGGTTGGAATCATGCCATGAGTCTTCTGATCTAGTTTTAAAATCATATAAAGTCTTGAATACTCCAGCTTCCATTCCTGTTGACACTTTTTTTCCCCACATTTTTCAATGTTTAATATTATTGAAGTTTTAATCTAAGTGACTATCTTCCATTTGCTAATAATTATGTTTACTCTCAATTCCTTTAACTGTCTGAACTATACAAGGTAGTTGCATTTGTTTAATGTTGATTTAGAAAACAATTAAATCTCTCTCATTAATGGATCTAGAAGTTAAAAATGGAAGGTGCAACGGAAGACTAGTTAAGAGGAAATAATGAAGACATTTACACGGTCAGATGGAGAGATTTCAGGATGTATTGCTGCAAAAATGCTCAAACATGTGAGATTAAAGGCTTTTAGCATTAGCTGCATCTGCTTGCTGCCACAACTGTGTTGAAAAACCCAACCTCTTCTACACATTGCAAGTACAGGGCTAGAAAGGATGGTGAGAGCAGCACTTTTTTTTGGCAGTCTGTGGTTAACAACTGATACCCACAGAACTTTTCTTCTAGTTGTGTTTATCACTTCAAAAAGAAAGAGGAAAAAATCCTTTTCCCTCAAGCCTCCCAAATATAAATTGTAGCCAAAACAGGACAGACAGAAGGTAACGGATTACAAATGTATAAACAGCATAGATTTTTTTGCCCCAGCATCTGCCAATATATATGTTCATTCCATAGTCCAGTTCTCCCCCTTCATGATCTGCATTTGTATCAATCATCAAAGATTAATACAAAATTATTTGTCTGTGTGCTGGGAGAGTGTTGGATGCAGAGAAGCCAAATTCTGTCTTCCTTGATGACAGTCTCTCTCTCTCCTGACACCTGTATTCACCTGATCACACACCACTATTTCTTTTGATGTGAAAACAAAACCAGATGAGAATAGCCATGTGTTCTACCAGGTACTCCTAGCAAAGAAAACCCCACAAACAAACAAAAACAAAGGCGACTTTTCTAAATATCTTCTTTACTTTCACACTTGAAACCCCAACAGACTGAGTATTCAGCAATTACATTATCTTCCTTCGAGAATTCAAGCATTTGATGGAGTCAGGGTGATATGATGCCTTCCCATGCAAAGTGTGGTTTGAAGCTAGATATTTTGATTGGAGAAATCATAGCAAGAAGCACAAAAGGAAAAGATGCTTTGACTTTTTACTCCTAGTTTCAATTGAAGAACAGTAAGAGAATAGAGGCTCGGGACTCTTTAGGTGTTCAGGCATGAAAATGGTTATGATCCAGTTGCATACAAAAAGGAAGAGGGAAGAGGGGGTGTGTTTGGTTTCTGTGCCACATTCAGGAGCTTCCGTGGGTAAAAGCACATTTTATAAGTTACAGTAAAGGCTACAAATGCTTATACTTTGCATTCTTAACCATGTGTGTTTCCATCCACCTAGATGTTCAAATGGATATTCACTCAAGAAAAATTTGAGTTACTATATATTTATAACTGCCCAAACTATGGCAAAATTAGATAATTGATGGTACAAAAGAAGAAACTGAAAGTGCTAAAAGTGATGCTGAGAACTTCTTCTCATTACATGCAACAGAAGAACCACTTAAATGTGCTGAAATTGTAGCAACAGCCACAAGTAATAATTACGTCATCCATGGCTGAACTTGCATTAAGAGTAAGACTGTAATTCCTCTTCTACAAACTACTGAATATGCTAAAATTGTCTGAGTAAAAGTAGGAAGTAAAATGAAGGGAAACTAGACACAAATTAAAGCATGACAAGATGGAACAAAAGAAATGTGAGATATTAAAGTGTAGGAGCACAATCCTGCGCCACAATCATGCCTCCAATTATTGTTTCCTCTGTCACGTGAACAAGACTGTTTTATGTATTTCCCTTCCCAGTTTTGGCCCCTGTGCAGGTGGATCTTTCCAAACACACAGAAACCTTAAAGCACTACAACTGATTATGAACACTAAGTTCCATCTCCTTGCCCCATTTGCTACCTGCTATCATTTAAAAGCATTTTCCAGCTTTATTCCTGTCAGCTATTTCGTAAGAATTCCTACTTCATTTTCCCTAGCAGCTCTTTCCCATACTAGTTTCATTTTATTTCTCACAAAGATTCTAATCCTTGTGCTTTGATTCTGCATTTTTGTAGCATGGAACAAATAAAATGCATATTTGTTGCCTGCAGACTGCAGCATCCCATACTTCATATTTACATGGATCATCAGCTATCTCAAATGAATGCAGTTATGAAATCTTCCTCATTTATTATAAGGGGGAGCTGTTCCATGGTCTCATTTCCCAAATTCAGTTTTATATGGAAGGGTTTTACATAAAATTGTTATAGTCTGATAGATTGCTGAATGCATATACTGAAACCACATTTGCAGCTCACACAAGATGGTGCTACAGTGCTACATACAGCATATCATACCAAAATCATTGAGATTTATGAGTATGCACACTGGAATAAAAACAAATTACGTTGCGGAAAATCCCTAATTAATGGTATGTGAATCACACACAGCACACTTCTACAACCACAGTGGTCAAAACAGAGAAATTTAGGCTGAAGATCAATCAGTGCAGCAGCCAGCATACATATTCAATGCTCTAGCATACATGGGTATGGCGTATGCTTGATAACAAACTGCTCTGACCACCATATCCTTTCTTTTTTTTTTCATCTTTACATACCAGAACAATTTTGAGCTTTTTTGCTAAGGACTACTGCTATGGATTAAGGACTTAATGATGTATAAACTGGAGTGAATTTATGGCCTCTTGGGCACGCTGCAGTACCAGCCCCAGAGCAAATGGAAGACACTAAAGCTATCTTTAATTACAGACTATCTAGCGCAGAAGGAAATCCTGCTCTAGAAAGTTGCTGTAGAGCAGACACACTGGCTGCAGTTCTATCAATCACCTGAAGAGCACCAGAGCCTGCCTTTGACTTTGAGGCCAACTGGCATTGACTGGCCACATACACACTAGTAAACTAATAAAACCATCCAGAGAGGAGAGCCATGTCCAAATTGGCTTCCATACTGGAGTAACTCCTAAACCTCATCTGTGAATTAACTGGGAAAGTGCCAGGTGAGAATAAAGCCAGGGAACTTTCTAACACCACAACCACACGGGTAACTGAGTTACAGTGCTTGGGACCATGCCTTCACACTGTTTGATTTACTAGTAGATGTAGCCACTAGTTTCACATTCTAATGTGAATCTATAAAATATTTGTAAAAAATATTTGTAGGCTGATTGTAAGACTGGGTTTTAGGGAAAACAGGCACTTTATAACGTATTGGGTTGAGCTTATTTTGATTTCAAAAACTTGATCTGAGTTGAAAAACAGAATAGTACATTTCAGCTGTGGGTTCCATGTTTAATTTTACTGGTATAAATGTACATATTCCCTAGCCACTGAATGATGCTGAAGAGCTTGCAGAAGAATTATACAAAGTTATACAAAAACTGCAAAGTGCTGCTTTTGGCCATTGACACAGTAATAAAACAGAAATAAGTTTCATTTGCTTGAGGTTAGTGGTGAGATTGCTAAACATCCATTTTGCAAAAATTCACTAATTGTCAGCAGTTAAAGAGCTAGCATGATTTTGTGGGTCATGTCTGCACCTATACGCTAGAAACTATAAGTGAACTAACACAAACTATTACTGCTGGTTTGGGGTTCATCTAAACCCTATTAAAGAACTTGCAAAGAAGGAGCCCTGTGACTCAGCTGTCACCACCAACGAGCCATCTGATCGAGGGTACTGATGACTGACAGGGTAATCCTGTTGTTGACTGTCCATATATTATGCACCGTCTGCTAAGTCTCTATGTAGGTAAGTGGGCTCTGGATCTGATTTCTTCTGAAGTTGAAAGGTTACAACGTACTAACTTCTGCTTTTGTAGAGAAAAATGATTGGAACTGCCACACTGAATGTTAAAAGTCAGCATCAGAGAGGACAAAAAGTTGTACAGCGCCGGCAGAAAAGCTCCACCAAAAAGTGTCAGCTTACAGAAAAGTGTAATAGAATTCTCATTGATTAAATGGAGACCCAGAAAACTAAGCAACCACATGAGCCCTGTTTGTGCAGCAGAAGTAAGAGAAAACCAACAAACAGACCAAATGATAGAAAACGACTAATGGATTTAGGCAGATGCAAACATCTATGCTTTTAAAAACAAATATATCAAGTATCAAAAAGGTTTACTATCACTAGGACAGTGTTCAGAGGCATTAACGGCCTCTGGTATTGCTCAGAGGTTTAGGATGAGAGCTGTAACTAACAACGAGAAGACAGAAATCTTAGTTCTTTACTCATTATGGGACACTGGATTTTTGCTTGGAAAGAATTAGTATTGAGTTTGCAATTATAGTTCAGGAAAGAATCTAAAGTAGGCTGAAGCACTAGGTTAATTACTGGGTCCTGCAAATTTCTGAGTAAAAAATGATAGTTGGTGCCAGCAACAAGGAAGTGTTTACAGGAGATTTGAATAGTCACCCTTAGCAAATGGCCTGGACACCACCACCTGACAAGGTATGGTCCCGAGAGTAAATACTGTGTGTGTATACATACATTGGTTATGCTAAACTGCCTGAAGGATGTTTGCCCCAAATTATGATATTAAAGACTATTATCAGGCCCCAAGTGGACATGGTAAAGAGGAAGAGAACCATTAACTTCATTCAACAGCTTTACCTGAGCTGGTAGGTGTAGTGAAGGTAGCAAACAGTATCTTGGGCTGTAATAGGCAAAGTATTGCTAGGAGGTCAAGAGAGGTGATCCTTCCACCTGAAGTGCTGGGTCCAGATCTCAGCTCCTTAGTACAGGAGAGATGTGGACATGCTGAAGAGAGTCCAGCAAAGGGCCATAGGGATGATGAAGGGACTGGAGCATCTCTCCTATGAGGAAAGGCTGAGAGAGCTGGATCAGGTCAGCCAAGGGAAGAGAAGGCTCATCAATGTCTACAAATACCTGAAGGGAGGGTGGAAAAAGGATGGAGCCAGGCTCTTTTCAGCAGTGCCCAGTGACCAAAGCAGAGGAGATGGGGACAAATTGAAACACAGGAGGTGCTGTCTAGATATCACAAAACACTTTTTTACTGTGAGGGTGGAGCACTGGAGTAGGTTGCCCACAGAGGTTGTGGAGTTTCCATCCTTAGAGGTATTCAAATGCTGTCTGGACATGGAGGTGGGCAACTGGCTCCTGGTAGCCCTACTTAAGCATAGAGGTTAGAGCAGATGATCTCTAGGGGGCCCTTCCAAAAACCTCTGCCCAGGGCAGCACAGGAGCATGCAGAGATCTGCAGTAGCCACATCTCCAGCAAGAGGTTTGTGCAAGTAGGAGAACTTCCACTGCCAGAACAAGGTATGTGTGTGCTCATAACCCGCACAATGTGTGTGCATCAATTGATGTGCATGTATTGAACACACAATCCTTGGTAAGCACCCATGTCTGGAATTGCAACTGAAACTGTCTGAGGTTGCATTTAGAAACCTCAGGTGTTTGTTAAATTTTTCTAGTTGTCTAATATTGTGATTCATTTGTTGCAATGCTGTTGCTGACATTAATCCTGAATGTATATTTCACAGATTAGTAGCTAATCATCTGTCATTAGTGAATTCATAATGCACTTTGGTCTTTATTTTGGTGTAAGCTACGTGAAATGAGCAGTTTTTCCCCCATGGCAGTTCTTGCAAAATTGTCTTCTCCCACAGCAAAGATTAGGGTTCAGGCTGAATGGCTCATGCCCATTGCTTAGCTTTAACAATTTTAATGAAAGAACTTATTTAACTACTGGTCTCCTAATGAAGGCCAGTATGTGTTGTGATGATAAAGGTAGGCTGAAAGCAGGAATTCAAGTACATAATAAAAAGCTAAGCTCACGACCAGTCCCATGAGAAGCTAGGATGGCTGTTTCTTTTTGCAAAAACAAATCAGTTTAGACTTGGACTGACAGAGCAACTGGGCTACTGTTAGGGTTAAGATTAGGATCAGAGTTTAATAAAGTAAGGGGCTGAAGGGAAAGGTTCATTAGTGACAAACAATATTAGGAATGAGATGAGACATTCAATGGCAAGAGTAAATACCTTACAGATGTGTCTGGATATCAACTGATAGAGGCAGATCTGGAAACTAAAAGATAGCACTGGACCCTTGCAGGACAGGTGAAGGATAGAATAGGAGCAACAAATGTCTTATGGTTCATTCTGAGGTGGATACAAGTTACTGCACTACAGTCAACATCAGCTTCAAGGGTGGAACTAGTATTTGAGTAATTCAGTCAGCAACAGCTCAGCTTCTGCACTCACTGTTAATAGGAGTTTTAACTGGTCCAGCTCTTCTAGTACTTACTACTGCCCCTCTTCCTTCATATTTTCAGACTTGAAGCTTATTGAGCTATATTTTGGGTAGGATTTCGTTAGGAAATGCAAGCAATGAGCAAGAGATACGTTTTCTGCTGGATCCAGCATGCTGTGCAATAGAATGTGGAAGGTGGGCAAAAGAAATAGCATGTAGTAAATTCTGAAGGTATCAGGGTAACTACTAATGACAGGGATAGCTTCCAAATTAGCGCTAGGGCTTCATGATAGTAGCAACTAAAGGCCTAAAATTTGAGGAATGCAGCAGCATTGGGCCACAGTGATGCCCTACAGGCCAGCAGAGAAATTATTTAAGTTTAACTTTGAAGTAGGTAGGTGAACCACTAATTTCAACCTGTAATACTCACAAGAATGGGATGAAAGCTGGATCTGGCAGGGAGTGCTATTGGTCATGTTTGAGCTCAGACATATGTTACCTAAGAGCCGAATGAGGAATGTAACGGGTGGGCAAAGTGATAGGGCAGGAAATCAACTTCGAAGCAAGAACTGAACCTAGATGAGAGTAAAGGAATATTGAATTTTCAAAGGTCAGAGAGAAGGATGTTGAGACAATTGAATCATAACAGGACAAAAGCCTGGACAGAAGTGGAGACTGAAAGGCCGCATCTTTGAAACGGTATTCAGAGAACGATTTATAGGACTCATTGCTTAGAAAGTGAGAACTTCAACTTGGAGAAATTCAACTTGGGGATCACACATGCTCTGCAGTGGTCAGCAACAGGCAGTTTCAGATTCTGTTTGATCATTTTTAGCTTGAATTCATAATTAGTTAACAAAGGAGTATCAGAGTAAGACAGGACGAGATGGATCTGGAACAAAAATAGTTATGACTTGTCTGCAGAAAATGTTATCTAGCAAATGAAAAGGGACAAAGACTAGCTAGCTAGGAAATCTTAACACAAAAATAGCTGATAAGGTCGCCCTCTCAGTGACACACTGGAAATATAGATGTAAAGGAAATTATAGACATAGCCCAGCAACATAATTTAGTGAGCACAAATATTATCACAGAAAACAAAAGATGACAATCTATCTATCATATTAAAGGAGGATGGAATGCAATTTCAAATATATGGCTATAAAGTGGTTGCCAGCATTTCGGAAGTAACAGTTACATTTACATCAGTGAATGGAGCAGAACTGAGACCAACTGCGAGTCTGATCCTGTCCATGACATTAAACTCCACGTCTCATTTGAGAGTATCTTCATTTATATTGACTACTGGGGACAGTATCTAGCACACGCTAATTTCCAAATTACTAGACAGTCCCTACCTTTCCCAGATCAAAATTATACCAGGATTCTGCTAAGAACTTAATGGAATAAATGATAAAGTTTCAGTGCCCAAGCACATTCCCTGGCAATGTTTAATCTATCAAGATAGATACACTCAATGGCTTGAACTGGGTGCAAGAGAAACTGCCTTAGAGAGGGTCCAACAAAACAACAGGATAAAAGAGGATTAGATAGCAGTAATACGATCAACTATGGGCTTAATAAGATGAAAGAGAATGAGATGCTAACATTGGGAAGAGACAGTGCTGGATGAGATTGAGAGTTTAAAGGTCAAAAAGAAGTGACAAGATTGAATGGATACCGGGTACATACAAGTAGAAGGGATAAAACAATGAGAACCTTCTGCATCTGTGAAATCTGTAAAGCTTAGAGAAGGTATGAGTAGTTGAGGTTGAGTAGCACCATCACATTTGTATCAGTACCCTGAAAGATACCCAGTATGGCCTGGTGAGATGGGACAGACGCTGATCAGCACCTATAGAATGATTCAGTAATGCAAGACCTCCAAAAAGGTGAGACGGGGAGTGTGCAACTAAATAAAACATGTTCTCTGAGACTTAGGTTGGAGTCTGTTGTGTTGCCAGGCATTAAACCACCTTTCTGGCCACTTCTCTTTTTGCACCTATTAGTCATCTGGGGATGCTATTTCAGAGATGTACTTCCCCAGTCAGTAAGATACCTTCCTTAATGTCCAGCTTCAAGTAATTCACTATTAGTTTCCATCTATTTCTTTCTTTGTTGACATTGGCCTTTGGCTGAAACCTTTCCTTTTGGCATTTAACTTCCCTATGCCTTTATAGTAAAAAAAATTTTTTTCAAACCTTCAGACTGTTATACTAAAAATAACGTAGCCATCTCATATCAGTGACTCTTTGTTCTACTCATTGTACTTATTCTTCTCCACATCTATTCAATTTAATCTATTTTTTCTTGAAAATGACTAAACAGATTATTACCGTCAAGTAAGAGGCCTGTAGGTAACTGCCTTCTTGCACGCTACCATTAAGGGCAGAGCTGTTTAAATAGAAGGGTTACAGAACTGAAGGAACCCATTTTTTGGAAGTCATGGATTTATTTCTGCATGCAAAAAAAAACCCCAAAACAAAGAACAATAACAACAACAACAACAAAAAAAAAAAATTTGGAATTAATCCACTCAAGGGACTGTCAGAACAGATTTTTTAATGAGGAGACAGCCACAAATGACAAAATGAGCAAAGAAAAAAACGGAATGGAAAGGAGAGCAGAGAACACTGGAGGAACAACCACAGAAAGCTGAGGTACAAGAATGAGACAGGTATTAGTGATGTAGTGGAGCCACTCTTTCAGTTGAAGGCTGCAATAAATTTTTTTTTTTTTTGGAAAGTGACAACTGGTCTGTCTTTAAAGACTTAAGATGGAAGTAAAGCAAGGAAAGTCAGAGAAAGGCTGAAAGGAAATGCCATACAAGTTACTATACAAAGAAGCAGCGGACAGTAAACTAAAAGATGTCATGGCTTTCTTCTCTCAAGACAAGATGAAACATCAGCCAGTGAGTGATGGAGAAAAGAGAGTAAAGCAGAAGGACTCTCTGAAGAAATTAACTTTTCAGGTTCTATATGGCAAAAAAATATTACATCTGCTAATGCCTATTTAGAAGAAAAGTAATATTCAGAAAGAAAAATAGTAGCCCAGCCATATTCTAAATACTAGAAGTCATGAAAATAATTTCAGTTCTTGAATCACACCTGTTTACAGATCTTTTTTTTGAGGTGAGTCTACATTTAAAAAACAAAATAAAAAAGGCCATTAAGGAAATTAGTAGTTTAATATGGATAGGACATTTGAGATTTTACTTGTAAGATTGAACAAACGTTTTTTCAGCCTGATGTGCTTAATTTTCTACATTCTTAGCCTACACCTCTCAGCCTTTAAGCTAAGAAGAAAAGGTTTTATCTCACTTGTAGAGCAGAACAGACATATACCTACTCACAAATTTCATTTTAGTTGTTTCTGAACAAATTACAAACCAAACATTTGTTCAATCTTACAAGTGAAATCTCAAATGTCCTATCCATATTAAACTACTAATTTCCTTAATGGCTTTTTTTATTTTGTTTTTTAAATGTAGACTCACCTCAAAAAACCCTCAGCATCCACAAAACAACAACCTCAGATCTCACTGAACAGATGTTTGGGAAGGCCTAAATATGCACGGTAGATTTGACATTTTATATCTACAGGTACTAATCTGCTATAATCAGATATAAGCATAAATCTTTCTGTACAGATACTTGAAGTATGTCATATGCCACCATTGATCCAATTAATCTCCAATAATGCTCATCTGATCAAAGGTCAGGACACATGATAGTCAGAAAATCATGCTCAGAAAAAATAATCTCTTGCTTTAGCTGTTCTTTTGCCACTAACTATGGCTCATTTTGGGTAAGTAAACAAAACCACTTGTCTTTCTCCACTTTCTGAAAAAAAGCTTTTTAAGATACTCAAAGTAATTAAGTTTAACAGTGAAATCTGAAGACAATTCCATCTTCGTAACTAAGAAAACAAGGATGGACTTCATAATGCAGTAAAGCAGCACCTTTTAAATGCTTATTTTTGATATCAGTTACACCAACCTGGTCTGCAGAGGCAGGGCAGGCGCCAGTTGCTCTGTTCTAGCCTACAATAACCTACAGGCCAAGAAGTGCCTTATATCCAGGAGACCTCATGTCTGTTTTGTTATAGCAGCTGTAGATTTAAGGCAATTTCAAAAGGTGCAAGGTACCTCGGATAATATCAAGGAAGGCCTGTGTCATTTCAGGAACTGCACTCTTTAATAGCTCTCGGTACTAAATGCACACCCCAGTCCTGGAAAGGAGAGCAAACCCAAACGTTGAGCCCTCTTCCACTCTTACAGGAACTGTCTCAGCAAATACTATTTTCTGAATCTGCTGCAGAGCTGGACATTATGCATTAATTCAACTAGGTACTTTGCCCACATTTCCAGTGTTGCAAAGCTCTCCAGTTGATTTCCAGAATAACTTAATAACTACCTTTTCTATTACTAAAGAAATGGTGGCTGGAAAAAAAACTACTCCATGTTTAATTCTTGTTGTTAAAGGCAATACAAAGCCAAGCGAGCCATAGATATTCCATATAAGGTACACAACCCTCAATTTTGCTCCAGAGCCTCAACAGATTCATCATCAGCTGCCAATCTGTATGCATGGAATGGAGGTATTATACACACTTTTATAATAGACTCACAAAACCCTGAAAAAGGCTCACATATCTTTGACCTCTTCTACATAAGCTGGAAATGGGCCACTCCAAAGCAGCTTCCATGTCACTAACTTGTATCACTACTGACCAGTGTCACATCTAGCAAACAAAACTGGTGGTTTCATCACTATCAAAACAGACCTGACTATATTTAAAGTTTAAGTTACTGTGCAAATTAAGCTCATTCAGTATGAAACATATTTCACTGTTTTTGAGTTTCTGCCCTACTAGGGAACATGCTGGCTCATCATCTTCATCTGCTGATGGAACGCTTTC
Organism: Scolopax minor; assembly: GCA_028566535.1. Classification (NCBI taxonomy): domain Eukaryota; kingdom Metazoa; phylum Chordata; class Aves; order Charadriiformes; family Scolopacidae; genus Scolopax; species Scolopax minor. The sequence goes on from JAOXNG010000021.1 coordinate 100,532,182, forward strand.
TATCTTTGTTTCAGCGCACTCAGCTTTTGCTTTAAAGAAGTGCCTTTTTTGTCAAGCATCTGTGGATGTATTTGATATTTAGGATATAAAAAAAACCACCTCCTGCTTGCAAGAGTCAATTCCATAACAGTACTTTTGCTGATTACTTTTTGGATTTTTCTGCCTTTTCAAAAAACATTTACATTTTCATTCAAACTGAAATGGTCAAATAAACTATATCAATGTCAAGGACTTCATTATGTTCAAGACTACATTAATGCAAATAATGCCTGTGCTGAAATCACAATGCTTAAACATAACCTTCATATTCTGAAAAACACCGCACAGTAATGAGAACTGAGAACTGTTTTATGCAGGTCAAACTGATGTTTTAGGTATGATTTGCAGATCTTTTATGATGCTGACACGTTTCTCCGTGTTTCCTCTAATCATACAGAATTAACATCTCAACCTGAATACAAAGTCTTTGCATTTTCCTTCTCAACTCTATGTACTGTCAGATTCGAAACCCAATTTAATTCTATTGCAGTTTCTGCCAGTTTCTTGGGGTAATGTCTTGTGAAATACTGATTGAAAATTTTTTCAACCTTGCATAGAGCCATTGCTTGTTGCAACTTGCAACATCCACCCTCATGAGGATGAAGCATCTTGGAGTGACACCATGACCCAACCTGTGTTCACATTATTCTTCCCAGGCTGGCACAGCCAACCTTTGCTGAATGCTCATTACATCAGTCCAGCAAAAAGTAAACAGTTATGACAAAGTTCATGAAATCAAACAATGAAACAGTTCTGCAATTTTCAGCTAAAATTTAAGAGCGTTTTTGACAGTACTCTTCATACATTTATGAAATGATGCAATGCTACTATACTTTTAGGTCAAGTGAAATATTGGATGTATAGATGCTCCTTCAAAAAAGCATATATTTGCAGAAAAAGTGTCTCTTTAGTTCAAGTGTGATGAAATTCTGTCTTGCAGGTGGGATTCAGCCACAAACTCAAATTTGTCCAACGTGCAACAAACACGAAGGTGGATTTTTCTGCCAGCAGTTTTCTATTTTCTTATTTTTCATCTTCTTTTGACACTTTCCTTGTTAAATACCAAAGGATCTGCTAAGAACACAAACATGCACCACTGAGTGGAAAGAGGGAAGAGGGCACATGAAAAAGGAAAGTATTATCAGAGCCTTCCCTTAGCACTTAGTAGAAAGTAGGTGTTCAGCATGCTTCTAGGAACAGATATGCAGCATTTTCTC
>JAOXNG010000021.1:100625785-100639469 GCA_028566535.1 Scolopax minor
GAGGTTCAGGTTAGATATTAGGAAATATTTCTTTACTGAAAGGGTTGTCAGGCATTGGAATGGGCTGCCCAGGGAGATGGTTGAGGCACCATCCCTGGAGGTATTCCAGAGATGAGTTGACATGGTGCTCAGGGATATGGATTAGTGTTGGCTTGGTGGTGTTTTGGGTGTGGTATGGGGTTTGTGTGGGGTTTTTTTTGTTTGTGGGGGTTTTTTTTGTGGTTTTTTTTTTATTTGTTTGTTTGTTTGGGTTCTTTTTGGGTTTTGTTTTTTTTTTTTTTTTTAATTGGTTGGACTAGATGATCTTAAAAGATCCCTTCCAACTTAGGTGATTCTGTAATTCTGTGATTCTGTGATTCTGTGATCTTTATAATTCCTGCCCTTCATATCAGCTCCATTTTCTTAATTGAGTATTCATCAAACTACTGACATTATTCTCTCTTGAATCTCTTTTAATATTATATGGAAAACATTTACAATTGTGAATTACATTCATCTGTAGTGCAGCATGGAGGTGAGCACAGTAAAACTGAAGCAAGCTATTCTAAATAGCCCAAGTGTTCTGCAAGCTATCATGTCAACTTTAAATAAGATGTTTAATCTCCTGACTTGAAGGAAAGCTTGGGTCTTCAACACTTCTTTTTACTTTCTCAGATGGATTTCTACTATGCGGATGTATTAACCTGCTAGCTACTACTGTATCTATCGGCAGAAAAGTCTTAAGAAGAAAAATATGAAAGTAATTTCATTTTTCCATGAGATAAATACTGGCTTTTACATGCTTTTTAACAGATAGTCAGCAGAAGTAATTCTGTAAATCACTATGGTTAAAATTAATTTCCATCTGAAATCAAATTTCATCCACTTACTGACAAATGGAGGGACAGGGTAATCTGCTAGAGTTAAAATTAGCACAATATGCCATGTCCATAAACATATGAAATAGTTAGAAGTGATTTATGTGTAAATATCAAGAACAATGACATCAGTAGCAGTTGCTTTGGTAGGTCAGCCTTAAAAAAAAATCAATTAGTTTCAGACAGACTTTACCAGACATTATATAAAAAAGAAGAAACACGTCCTAGGAAATTGATATATTGGAGGTCAAAGGCCCATGAGCCAAAGTAATTTAGCACAGCCAACACAATGCTAATAATTGTGTGCAGAAAAATATCAACAGCATGAGAAAAAAATTGGCCAATGAAGAGGTTTAGAATATATGAAGTATATTAACTGGACGCAGAGAAAAACAAATGCTGTAGAAATTAAAAGTACCATTACATATGCATCTGCTGGCCAGCTGTAGTCAGTAAATCTCAGCAATTATTTTGGTGGGATGATCTGCAGTACCTCACTCAGATGACAGTGTGCATCCAACACATGCAGTATTGTTGTGGGACACCACAATGCCACAGTGATCAAAGAATAACCTCAGTACAAAACAGCCAGTGTGCATACACAAAATATGCAGTGTATTTCTTATCAAGACCATTTTGAGCCAGACACATCAGCCTTAAGGTGCAGCAGTGTTGCTGCAGTTAGCGTTAGAGAAAGGGATAACTGTTTCCAGCGTTAGAACCCTCGGTGATGCATTTCCCCATTTCTCTTAATAGGATCTATAATTTCTCCTTTATATTCATGCTCATTCACTGTTTATAAATCTTTGTCAGGGTGGGAAGAAATAATCCCTTTTCCTAGCAAAAAGGCTGAGAGCATACCAGTGTCACATCATTACAGCCCAATAACAAGATAGCTTTGGTGTTATGACCCCATTACTCAGACTGAGGACAGTGCAGCAGATCCTGGTAAACCATACACTCATCCAGGATAGCTGAATATCTACAAGCCTAAGCACAGCAGTATCCCCAAGTCCTGATCACACATCAGAGTCTAGTGCACTCACCACTGACCATGTGCTACGGAGTCTGTCCAGGCATCTTCTGCTTTGCATACCCTATGCCAAATATTAAATGCCCCATGAACTGTAAAACTGGCTCGACCCCATCACACCAGATTCACTGCATTCATGTCACCACAGGTCAGGTCCATACCCATTTGTCTGCTCTACAGATGGAAACAAAGGATCACCAGCTGCATGTGTTTGTGTGGGACAGTGTCGTCATGAGGCTGTGTGGCCTCCACCCTCCACAGTTTGGAGACTGGGAATGCACCAAACTCCTGCCTGTGTCAGCTGTCGTCTTTGTCTCTCAGCATGACTCAGTAAGGCAGGCAGGCTGCCAGGATGACATGACCATATGGCCTCTGATCAAGGAGCAAGTTCCATTACAGTTATACACTATTTTTGCTGAGCTGCACAGACATCCCTTCAACATGTTATCTATCTGCCTCTGCTGCTAGCCAGCTGTTGGGAACAAACTGGGATGATTATCCCAGTTTGCTGATCTGTAGGACATCAGTGTGACTAAAACTGATGCTCATGTGTCCATAGTTTAAACAGAAAACAACTGTCAAAAAAAAAGTATGAAGAGATCCCAGGGAATCTATATCAAGATCCCAGGGAATCTAGGTCAAAATCCTCCTTTACTTTGATTTAGTAATCTCAATTTAAAAAATAAAATAAAATAAATATGTATATCTGGGTTTCGAAGAAGGTCTCTCTAGAACATGGGCATTTGTGTAAATTAATTGAACTCTAAATTGTGAAAAATTAAATTCTATAATAGGTCTTATAGGACAGCAAAAACAGTTCTAGATGTCGTCAAGTAACAGAAGAAATAAGTAAATACAGTTAGGATGGCAACTTTGCAACTCTTCAGTGTCTGGGAAAGTGCTAATGAAAGGAAAGAGACAGCTGTAGACCTGGAAGCTTTCATAATAAAAGGTACTGAAAAATCGGAATGAACTTGGAGGTTTCTTGGGGGAGCTTGATCGTTTTTCTTGATTAGTCCTTGCTCCTACTGTAAAAAAATAGAAGAAATTATATCTACTAAAATATGTCATGAAAGAAAGGAAAACTTTTAAACTGAAAAAACAGAAATGAAGACTACTTCTTGTAAAAGTTCTTTATTTTTCTCTGAAAGAGAAAGTACTTCAGAAAGCACTTTTCTGTCTATAGCTTACTTCAAGTGAACTGTGCTTCATCAGTCTGGCAGCTGAATCAATGGCAACTGGAAAAAAGGACCCTACATATTGCTTTCCCCTAAGGGGGGGAAATGTAATTTGAGCTGTCTCAGAATTTACAGATGGATACACTATTGAATCATTTTTAATTTAATTATTGGTGTGTTTGTGGGGAATATTTGGGTTTTTTATTTCAATAGCTGCTTGAGAGACACTCTTCAAAGAGAAATACAAATTCAAAGATGGAGAGCGTCTTTCTGCTTTAGAAATATTCAAAGGAAAAATATTGTAATATTGGTCCTTGTGCGATTTTTCATTTTTTCTAGTGTTGGAAGCAGCAAATAATTATTTAAAAGAGAATGAAAATTATTATTTCATCATGAAATTGGCAAATGAGAACTGGGAAAACTAAACGTAAAACTTGGAAATCTCATATGTGAAACCAAAACATAAGTAAGACTCCTATTTTTATTGCATGAAAATAATGCAATTTATTTTTTAGTAGAATCTTAAATAGTGGAACAAAATTGTATAGAGTTTGGGGCTCAAAAATGCAGGAAACAAACACTGTGGTAGTACAGTCATATATGGAACACTGGGAAAATGAAACTGAAATTATAAAGTAGTATATGAGAAAGTATAGAGCTGAATTAGTCGATAATATAAATTCTCCCACTGGAGCTTTTAGTTTCTTTCTAATATGGATGTATGTCAGATTCTCTGAATTGTCCCAGTTGTTTCTGCTTATTTTTTTTTAACTGTGTTGTTACTCTTCTTCAGGGCCCACTGACCTCATTAAATACTGGGTTTTGTCTCATAAATCATTTGCAAGAAGAGGAGGGTGAACCGTCTCTGATCTAGTTATTGTTGGCAATCTTTCAGAAAGCAAAGTCATCTATCCTTATTTTCAGAAATGGCATCACTGTGTTCAGCTACCTAAATCTCCCCTTCCATCCCCCCAAAGAAAACAAACATTTACAAGAATAAGAAATAAAGGATGAATTCCACACAAAATTAAAAATGAACTCAAGTAGGAAATACCAATATGTGGGGTTTTTTTCAAAGGAGCAATTATTTAATAGCTACCTTATGCATAAAATGTTAGGTGCCTGCAAAAACTAATAAGGGGGCTGGTCTTTAGACACACAATTAAACCCATAGTGATCTACGATTACAGCTCTAGGTGTCTTACAGAGCCTTATGCAGACCCTGTGCTCACCTGTCCTACAGTCTTGATTTAACACACATTTTAGCTTTAGGAAAATAGGAAATCATAGCTTACTTGACCCAAGCAGGGTAACAGCTGTCATGGGTAAAGATGGCTTGGCTTAGACCCTAACCAGACATAATGATGAAATCAGATCCAACAAATGCTCTGGGGTAATATTTGATTGCCAAAACTCAAACAAAGGTAAGACAATACACACAGTGGCGTGAAGAGCTAGAGTGTTTATATGAGCCTGAGATTGTCTAGACACTTTAAAGTAATGGTAAAATCAGCTCCAATTGCATCAAAGTCAAACTGGAGGGAGCACTGGGAGGGGGTGGCAGAGATTTTTGGCAAAACGGAGGTCAGGTTTAGCGAGACTTGAGTTGCTGGCACACTCCTGTGTAACCTCTCAGCAAAAAGCCAAGAGTCAGTCTATTCAGCTGTTACTAAAAAGGACACTTCTTGTGGGCTCAGATGAAAATTGTTAACTATTTTTCCCTTGTAGTAAAACCATTCCATAGATGATTCCCAGGTTATTGAAAAGTCATTATGCCCAGATGGCTTTTAAAGCAGGTGTGACAATGTGTGCTGCAATTTGTGGGAATAAGGTAAAACAAGATTACAGACAAGTCGACTGTCTGTCTCCACCAGCTTCTGATGTCCCAGAGAGTGGAAACAAGCCCTACTAGTGTAGACACAGCAACCAAAGTATAAAAAATAAAGAAGAGGATATATTTTTTTTCTGCCATAGGTTTTGTTTTTGCTTAAAGAAAGGGCAAAAGCTATACTAGCAAAATGACATTTTACTGTTCTAATTCATAGGTCTCCTTCCAGCACAGCTCCATCAGCAAAATATATCATTTAACTAACAGACTGATGTGAGCAAGTAAATCTTTTAAGTCTAGACCAGTACTTAGCATTTGCTTCCAAATCCAATCTGGGGAGATGTTACGTGTTCATATTAAAACCCTAATTGACGGTGGCTAAGTAATAATAATTATAAACATAGTGTATCTAGCCAGCATGAAAACCATGATCATTGCTTTGCATTCTGATATCAACTCAGTACAGCCAGGAAAAATGTCTGTGATATGTCTTCCTTGTGAAAGCTACTTGTAAATTTGTTTTAAAAAATGAACTGGAAGATGAAGGCTACTGGAATAGTTCCAAAGTCAAAAATCAGAACCTGGTCAGCCTTTCTTGACCTATCACTCAAGAAACACACGATAGGAATGATGATGCAGTTGTTAACCACATGTGCAAAAGGTGAATGGTGGGAACAATAGAGAGCAGGTAATAAAGTTAGTTGTTTCATCACATATCTCCATGGAGCAGAGATTTCTTCCAGCAACTGGGAGTTTTGCCCTTCAAGCATGTTTAACCTCATAGAGTGAAAATATTTCCATGGTGTTTTAGTTTTACAGATTTAAAATTACTGTGCTCCTCCAGATGTGACTTTCCTTTCTCCACACCCAACAAAGGCAGCTGGTAAAAGGACTGGATCAGTCTCCCCTATCATAAATTCCACAGAAAGGGTCTAGGGAAAAGGGAAATTTCATGGGTTTCTTTTCATCAAACTTTCTACATTTTTTTCTTTCCTTGTAGAATGACAGGAGATAAAGAATGGAGCCAAAAAGAAAACCAAAACAGCTCAACATTAAACAGAGCAGAAAGGGAATGAAGAATTTTAGCTTTTTTTCCAGATGATTTTAAAAACAAGGTCAGTTTTCTTTAAAAAAGCAAAAAGATTAAGTGAGCATCTCCTAAAAAAAGTCAAATTGGTAATAGATTTCAGAAAGACACATTTAACAAGGTCATTTAAGTCCATGTTAGAGAAAGAGAGCAACAAATGTACACTATAGAAAGTGCCTGCATCAATGGAAATTAGGTACAACTTTGAAAAGAAGGAACATTTATTGAATGAAATGTAATAGAAGAATTTGGAGCCAGAGCTCTAAACAATTTACAAAAGGATTTAGGCAAGGATTGGAATGAAGTAACCCATGCTGACATGCTGGTTTGAGGAAAACTGTTAAAAAATAAGACTGAGATAAAACTAAATATTTGTTCATACTTTTCTTGATGTATCTCATTATCCTTCATAGAAGGAATTGTTATTACCTTTGCAAATAATTTTAAATGCATATTTTTTTGGCTCAGAACTTGCTCAGAATTAATTCTTTCAGGCTTAATCTGGCAAATTGCATACGTTTTCTAAACTTAAGATGGCTCAGCTAAGGTGTCACAAATACAAAATAGGGATAGGCTAGAAAAGCCAAATTAACTCAATTAAAATGAGATTATGGGCATAGTTTTAACAGTGGTTTAAGTGTTAAAACCAGACAAAAATAAATTTTGGAATATACTTTAACATTTGCATATGAAAAATGCTGATACTGTGGAGAATTTTAGCTTTCCTGACAAAGGTAAATATGGTAAATATCTGTAGTATGGTAAATAGTTGGAAATTAAAACAGAAAAATAGCACCAGAATTTAGGATTCATGTTCCTAACTAGCCATGTAGTTATACAGAGAAAAAGCCTTGGCATATACTCTACTCTTGTACTTGTTACGTTCTGATGAGATTTGTACTTTATTAGGTATAGTTGAACCTAACTCCTGGGAGAAAGTCTATATTGTACACACACAGGAAATGTCCCTGGAAGACAGGCTTGTCCCTTCAGTCCTTACATTGTATGGCTGCCTCACAGCAGTAAATAATAAAGGTCAAGGACCATTCTGTGGCCTTGATGGTGACTGACTTATGTCCATGCAGCTGACTTCTTTTCCTTTCCAAAACAAGGTAGTTGCATTGAGATTTTGCAGCACGAATGCTTCCTGTCTCACACAGACCCCTTACCACTGTTTGTCAAAATCCTAGTTGGCCAAAGACATACCAGTGATTTATATAACTACTTATATGACAGTGTGAGCACTCATGTGCTTGTGTCGTCTTTGGGCCTAAGAGACATATTAAATAAATTTTCATGATTCTTGTGGTCTTCCTCTGAGAAACACAAGTCTCTGCATTGTTCTGGACATTTTTACATCACTCCCTTCTCTGCTTCTAATCAATACTAGGAAGTTAAATCTCAGCCTCCAGAGCATCAGATGATTTCTTGCAAGCATCATGAAGAATTTTTTCTCTCCATTTGACAATGTCCATTTCAAAATTGATTTGGGGGATTATTTTTGTTTGCTAGATTGTTTTTTTCTCTACAAGAAATGAAATTGGTCAAAGGTTACAGTTTTAAATAGACTTAATTATCCATTAAATAAAAATAATTACAAAACAAAATGTGCCCAAAATATAATCTAATAATTCCCAAGTTTTGATTGTAGTAGTTATTTTATTATTCTGAAGTACTCTGTTTCAAAATGTGAAATCTAATTCATAGAAAGGCTGTGACATTAAATAGTACATAGTTTAGAAAGAACAGCAATAGCAATATCTACAACTGAAGAGAAATTGTAACTCAGCTATTAGATCACTTGGTTTTTATCTTTCATCCTCCTACTCCATTGTTTTGTGAAACATTTTTACACTTCATCTTTTAAATATAAACTATTTACACAAACAAAAATATCCATCTAGTTTGGATTTGACCCCTAATCATTAACTGGAGCAACTGTGCTCTTTTATTCTTTGCTTTTGTATGTATGTGTGACTGTGCACATGTACAATATATAAAGGTAGGTAGCTGTGGGAGGATATATATGATCTTTCTTTCTTTTGACAATTTTACCTCCTTTCCTAAAGTACAGTATGTTGTAGTATATGAGCATTCATGTCAGACTCCTACTTGGCAGTCCAAAGATGAAAAATATCCATTCATTTTGAGAAATAATCATGTATAGCAGAACAATCACTTAGGCAACAAAGAGAACTCATTTTTGTAAAAAGCATGGTTAAATTCCATGCCACATCCAGTCCTAAACCTCCTTTCTGAGGGATTGCTTATATAGTACAGGAGACAAACTGAACAGTAATTTAAACAGACAGGTCAAAATAAATAGCTTCTATAGTAGCATTTGGAATATTTTCCCATTCTTCAGCTTATATCAATGTAACTAAAAGTATAAATCACAAATGAGATGATAGCCAAATTCACTTTTGTTCATAAACAGCCCTAGGATTAATGGTAATAAATGTTGCAGATAAAGGTCCACTAGACACTAGACTGACACAATAGCAAAATTTGCTAGAAGATCTACCACAAAGACATCAAATTGCAGCAGCAAGACCCTGCTGTGAGATGAACTGAAAATGCATTTCCTGCCACCCTGCTGTAAAATTTTTATTAATGTAAGGAGAGAAGGCAGCGCTGGCTCGCACCGCCCTGGGGCTGCAGTGGGACGGAGGGCGGCGGGGGCCGGAGGGGCGGCAGAGGGTCCCCGGGGATGCTGTGGAAGGTGAAGCTACGGAGCTGCATCCTCCTCCAGGAGCATCCCAGAAGGTGGCTGATCCCTTCATCTACAGCACTTTCCCCACTGTCAGTGTGTAAGAGCATCCTTTCACTGAGACAGAGACTTCGCTGCATCAGGGCTATGCAAAACTATCAGTCAATTCCTCAGCAAGATCCAAAACCAGCAAAGCAGGAAAGGATGAAAAACCCTCACTACACTTTATTGTACTGTTAAATTACATGCTCTTTTCCCACCATAAGATTGGGAAGCATAGACACCACAATTATTGGCATCTGCTTAGTATTAAATAAAACTCCAAAACATGTCAACTTCACAGATGTAACCCCTACTATTACCTTATTTAAAGCTTGTTTTAAAGATGAGGTGCTGTAAAGTGAAGCCTGTAGAGCTAAACCTATATTGTAACCTATATTGTAGGTTACAATATAGGTCAGGATCTTCTGAGCCAAGATGAGGGATGGTCTAGAAAGCCTAACGTCTAATATTGATGTGGGCATTGATTGCTGGTAAAAAGAGGTTATTTATTACAGTTAGGTTTTTTTGAAGACAGGAGATCAGCTATAAGCTATTTGTTTCTACAATTTCTAGATCTTGTTTTCTGTCTCTTTTGTTGATTCCAAAAATAGTCTCAGCCATTTAACACTTTCTGTCCCTGACTGTGAGTCTTATGGGTTACATGTAGCCCCCATCTTCAGTACTTCTTAATCTCCATCTTCAAACTGAAATGAAATAGCAATAGACTTGCTGGCCAGGTCTATCTCATTCTATTGTATTTGACCCTGCTGAGTGCACTATCTTAGGCCTGCAAATCATATATAATGACCTGAAAAATTCAGTTTTGCTGCACAAAGTTAAACTCCCACCCAAAATGGAAATTTTATTTGTACTCTATGGTTGTGTTCTACACCATGCTATGTATGTGACCCACTTCAGGCCTCGTGTACTGTGCATTCTGGGGTGCAGGGATACAGGAACCTAAAAATTAATCTTGTTCATTGCTTCTTCATGTTCTCAAAGTTAAATCACAGCTTTTTTCAGGTATACTTGTATACTTGTATACTTGTATTCATACTTGTAGGTAACATTGCTGGTAAACCCCTCAGATGCTGAAAAATTCTGTTTATATTCTCAGGACCAAACTTTATCCCTATTTGTAGATATAACCAGAAACCTGTAACATCTAGAAAACCAACCTGAGCCAATTTGCTCATCCAGTGCCAGGTCTTTCACAGGTCTTGTGCTTTTCAAGTGCTATCAATGATGCTATGCTCCTTTATCCCTCCAGGTCCTCATTTTACACCTTTTTCTAAACAAGCAAAAAATTGTTATTTTTTTCTGGAGCTCTTTTAGATACCTGAAAATAAATTATTCATTTATATTAGATCTCCCCGAATTTTTAAGTAGAACCATTTTTTTTCTACAACAGGAGGATTCATCTTGGGGAGATCTGAGTGCAGTTTTTACATTTACTTTAGACCCCCTAAGACACAGCGGATGCTTCTTTGTATGTCTTTGCCTCTGAGAATGATGAAGTTCAATTACAGTTGGTGCTTTTTAACTGTCACTTGCCCAGAAACAGTCTCTGGTCATGAGAGCATTAGTAAGACATATAGGCCTCTTAAACTTAATAAAAATACTCTTTTCCTATCAAAGCCTATTAAAAATTTTCTCCCAGCCTTCAAAAAACCCCTTAGACTTGAGAGTTCTTTAAAAATAAAAAACATAGAAATGTAGTTTTTTAATATTTTCCCCTTATTTCAATAAATATTTGAGCTTTTCTAGCTGTGTTCAAATGAGATGAAGTTATTAACATTGTTACAGTCTAAATGTGCAAGTCCTCTACTAAGAACATTAACAACTATTATCGTTTTTCCTCACTTGTAAAATGACTGTATTAGCTCTACCAACAGCCCTACCTCTATGTAGCCAATTTCGCTCCCCACATGGACCTTACCAACTCCTTTGCATTTAAATTCACAGTTGCCCCCAGTTTTGCAGTCCACAGCATCGTACCAAAACCTGCTTTTTCATATAAGCTTTTTACATGTTATTGTGTTTCCTCATTTAGGAGAGACAGAATTTAATAGCCTAAATGCAGGATTAACTGTCAGCCTCCTTTTTCCTGCACTTTGCCCATTTTGTACATGCTTAAAGCATTTAGATGAAGCGTGGAGAACTCTGACCAAAAATCTTTTATTTCTGTTCCAACATCTGGCTGGGATTGGTGCTGGGCTGGCACAAGGCACCCTGTATAAACAGAAGCCTTTGCAAACGGTTTTGTGTGAAACTCAACAAAGCTCAGTCCAATGTTTCTTCCCCTCTGTAGAGTAGCGTATAGTTACAGCTCCATCAAGATAGCAGAGAACCCGAATTATATTCCATGTGCAGCCCAAGGGGAATCATGCGCTCCAGGAGAATATATGTCCATGAAAATATTATTTTAAGGTTGCTTTGAGTGGTCTTGACCAGGCATTTTATATCTCTTCAGAAGTTGTGTTGCTATTCTAGAAAGACTTCAAGGTTCAGAGAGTAAGGGAGAGACAGAGAATGAGCCCAGAGGATGAGCTGTGACTTCATAGCCTCATGACCAGGCATCTCTGATGAGAAGGTAGCTCTTTTTTAATCCTGCTACTTGTTCACTTTCTACATTTTATACTAAACAATGACTAGCTTGATAAAAAACCCTCCTCTTTTACAGAAGATTGTTCACCGGTAACAATATTATGACTTTGCTTCTTTGATGAATTTTTTTTTTTCCGTAAATTTGGAATTGTGGATGATTCTGAAATCCTTCAATGTAGAAAGAGTCTACAGGCATTATGAAGGAGATATACTTTCTTCTTGAAAAGTGACAATTCGTAGACAACTACCTGAGTGTCTCTAAGGCATGTGTGTCTGCGTGTGCATTTGGGGCCCCTTCAGACTGAAAATCAAAGTGAAGTCTTCCCACACATCACAAGGAGTGTTTGAGTGTGGACACACATGTGTGCATAATCAGGAAAAGACAGGAGGATTGTATTCTTAATATGTCTTTGGAACAAGACATTAAAACCTTTTTACCTCTTTGATGTCACAGAAATAAGCATGTCGAGAACAATTTAGGAAATAGAGATGTTCAAAAACACATCTTCCTCATTATAGTTTTTCTAATAACTGCTTTGAGCTGGCTTCTTTGGTGATACTTGTTTTGAGTCCTATTCTGAGGTACCCAGTATCCACAAATACTGTTGAGAAACTAGATCTGAGTTTCAAGTGTCTAAAAGTTAGCTGCAACGTGTAGCTTTATTGGACTTAACCTAAGCTTGACTGTAAGAAATGTGCTTTTGTTTATCTAAATGTAAATAATCAACCCAAAGTTATATTTTCAGATTAATGTATTTTTTCAGGTTACTTTGTCAGTATCACAAAGGGATCCTTACTAATGAATATATTTACTTCCATCAATATTTTCTGTCTTCTGAAAGACTTATTTTTTCAGGTTTGTTTCCTTCATTCCTGTGTAAATTCTCACTGAAGTTCCATCATAAAAAAACAGAGAGATAATCCTGGCAAACTATCTGCATCCCTTATATGTCCATGTTTAAAGAAGTCTAACTAGAACAGGACTTACACCCTACAGCATTCTCTTCCTAATAGAAGACATCTGTTGAATATGTTACAGGAGCAGGACTCTCGAAGACTAACAAGACTTTTTCTTTATTTAGTATGAAAAAGTATGGCAGAAACCCCTTGGAAATTCAAAACACAAGAATATATTTGGACTGTTTTCTCCAAATCCTGCACTGTTTATGATCTAATTTTCTTTGGGAAGTAATGGGTTTTAACTGTTCTTTATTTAAATAAACTGTTATTTCACTGTACACTTTTTAATGGGAGGAAAGAGATAAAATGCAGATGTAAGAACCATACTTTAAAGCCTCAAGATTTTTCTATCTGCAATTTGATTACCTATGTTCCCAAAATATTCCAAGGATCTCTGCTATTTTGGGTTACATGGTAAAAAATAGTAGGGTAACCCTGTATTGTGAGATGACTAGTCTTGTACAAAACTAATTTCTCCCTCTCAGATAACTGGCTTTATTTTGAGTCATGCAGTTTGAAAAATCATCTCTGCAGTTTTATTTAACTACGTTCAGAATCAAGCAGGGAATCATTAAACCAGGGAACAGGGAAATCTTGCACTGTATTGCATATCTCAGGGACCAAGGGGAAGTGATGAGAACTCTCTAATACTGCCTTTCCTTCTCCATCTCTTGTACTCTAGTGGCACACCACAGGGCACAGGTGTCTACTTCATTATTTGTGTGCTGGTGAAGCTACTAAATTCTGGAAAATCACTCATTTGAAAGTAAATTAATCATGAAGAGATTATATATCTGTTATTAAGGGCTCAGTGATATAGTTAAACCATAGCAACTCTTTGAATAATCTATTCTGCTATATCTAATGAGAAGTAATTTGACCAAACTTAGCCATTGTGAAAGAAGTTTTTCAAATTATTTTACTAAGAATAGATACTTACTTGACTAAAAAAAAAAAAAAAAAAAAAAAAAAGCTTAAGGGCAACTTAAATGTTCTGATGTGATGTACTCAGACTTGAGTCGATCTCTGATAAAAAGGGGTTTTGAGATTGGGTTTAGAGATCTTAATGCTTTCAAAAGACTCAGCATGGGTGGAGAAGGGAGACAGCTGTATTGCAGCCATATAGAGGGCATATTTGATGTTGTGGTCTCATTAGGATGGTTACAATTAATGTCAGTGTCTTGCAAATAGGAGAAAGTGGCTGATATAAACTATGCGATGACTGGGTACTCAGTTTTCGAATATGTCAGGGTGCAAATATGGATGAAAACAATCTTTGACCTCATACCTTGTTGGATGAAGTTTCACTGTACTGGTTTGAAATAGTGTACTGTTGTACACACTGTACTGGGTACAACAAAGGGCCAGAGGGATGATTGGGG